>OU342673.1:27500000-28750000 GCA_910589285.2 Mythimna ferrago | reverse complement strand
ATGTAATAAAGCATGGTTATAATTTACCGTTAATAGGCACTTGATACCGGCGGCTGCTAGCGCAAGAGAAACTAACCTGATAATGTTATATTAAGTATCATTAAAGGTGGTCACTGCCGCAGCCTGATATTTAGTAGGTACCTGTAATGTACTGCCGGGAACACCCGTATGAAACAGCACGTATTTTGTAAATGTGGCCACTAAGTACCGACCCGAATTACTGTAGCAAACTGCAACCAGCGCTTGCAATCGCACTCAGTACCTACCTATGTTTATCAATAAAAGTGATAGGCAAATGTACCTCTTTTTTAGGTGGGAAATTTATCCAACGACATGCCCCGCTCTTGGGCGGAGCGGGAGATAGTACTTATCAGACTTTTACTGACTAAAAATCCATTCCTGTTCTTTCGTTTCCTTCCGTACCGGGGCCGAGTCTATCATTTCAGTACTGGCCCCGATGGTATTAGCAACAAAGTACTTAAACATTGCATTCATCTTCTGGTCAAACCCATCACCTTCCTATGCAACCTAAGCCTATCTCAAAGCACGGTTCCCGACTGTTTAAAAATTGCAAATGTATGTCCGATCTATAAGAGTGGTGAGACCCTTGGCCCCAGTAGGCTTCGACCCTGCTGGGCCCCACGGTTTGCTGACAACTCCTTAAGGCGCGCGTGGAACAATACGCGCCGTCAACATCTTGGGCTCGGTGCGGACGGTTAACGGACGGTCGGCGAGCTACCTATTGCTCGCCGTCCGCAAGCCCGCGCCTGCGGTGACGTGGCAAAAGTACCTACTTATACGAAAAAACGCTGAAAAACATTATTCAAATATACACAAAATTTTAACGATTTGTTTGAGAAGAGCACACAAAGGATTTGGGCATTAAACTTTTGAGCTCAGTTGATCTTCAGCTATAAAAAAATAATAAACTCTCCACAGTAATTGGGATAGACTGCCATTAACTAAATAATTCAAAATAAAGTACCATTTTTAACAATTTTCACCGAAATCCCTTAATGGCGTCGCTTTCAGTTTCAAATATCATTATAACTTTTAAACTAGTGAACGGATTTTAATAAAGTCGAAATGGCTGTCGTGCCAAATTCTCAAAAGACTGAGTTACGCCTATTGAAGTATTTTTAACATTATAGGTACGTAAGGAAAGTCATTCTATAAATTTCGTGGATCGTAAATGCTATTTGAGAACCCGATAGAATAGGGTATACCGTGTTTTAGATAGGTCATTCCTCTTGATATCTATATTCTACATTGATATCTTCTAGGCACTCCTAGTTGTTCTTCTTATTGCTGCCACTATGGCGAAGTTGTCAGCAGCCTCGGACCCCACAGTCTGTCATGCAGCCGAAGTGCGGGTCGCATAGCGTGGCACACGAATCTCAATGACATCATCCGACGCGCTCTTGACACCGTCGGCGTTCCGGCCATATTCGAACCCCATGGCCTGGCACGCGACGATGGCAAGAGATCGGACGGTATATCTTTATATCCATGGAAGATGGATAGGCCTTTAGTGTGGAACGCTAATTGTGTCGATAGTCGATACTCTTGCGTCATCGCATCTGCCTAGCTCGTCGTGCTGTGCCGGTGCTGCCGCAACGGCTGCAGAGAACCTCAAGCGGCGGAAATATACCTTGTTGGTAGTTATATTTTCGAGCCGTTTGGGGTTGAAACTCTCGGATCGTGGGGTCCGAGTGCTCACAAATTATTTAAAGAGCTTTCGAAACGCCTTGTTGACACTTCGCGTGACCCAAGGGTTGGCTTTTGCTTCTGCTTTGACAAAGAATAAGCATTGCCATACAGCGTGATTGCCACGCTGCCAGTCTTTTGGGTAAATTAGCTGTCGACAGCGATGCGGAGAAGTTTTCGACACCGTAATTTAGGTTACCCTTTTAGTTCTTTAAGGCTTTTATTTTTATTTAGTGTGATAATGATAGGTAAATATATATATTTTTAATATGTAAAGTGCCAGTTCATCTACATTTAGTTAATACATCTAGTTTAAGATTGATAATTCCGGTACATACCTACCTGCATTACAAGGCCAGCGACGATAATTTTTTAAATATAGTATTGTTAAAATACTCGTAGTGACGACCATTACTTTATTTCTATCGCAAATGTAGAGTTTGGGACTCCTAACTGAAATGACTGTATGATAACGACAGTAAAATCGATGTTTCCTCAGAATTGTACTAATCAATAATTCACAATATTTTCAGTACAACCTAAAACAAGTCAGAATACAGTGGTTATAGGAATGTAGCGTAAGCAAATCAACGTCTATTTCAGATTGTGTTTGGGCTTGTGTAAAGCATAGCAGCCCGGAGGCAATGAGCGAATGGACAGGGGATCGCCTTCAAATAGATAAAGTTACAAGCAATTATCATACCTACTGAACTTAATTATCTAATGCGTTGCGGAGGTCTAAGCGACGACTATTCAACGAGGCCAACCAAACGATAGCAATGAAGTACAGTAATTTATATTAAAAAACTTTACGAAGGTAGTACGTTAGTCTACGGCCCTACAGACTTCACCTGTGAGACTTTGCTGACAACTGAAATATGAAACGAGACACAGCCAAAGGGCACACCACAACTTCAACTTTCCTGCCGTTTGTTGCCAAATAGAATCCTTCTAATTAAAATGAATTGCATATGAAATGCAGAAGTAAATCAAAAATTATCTAGTGCATATATTGAGATTATTATGCAGGATTTACATGTATTAAATCATTTGCCCTTTAATTAAAAGTGAACATTGATACGCATTAATTAGCGGACAGAATAGTAAAATGATCGATGGATATTTAATTAATGAAATGATGGGTGCTGTATCCGCGTTTTAATTGGCGCCGACATCTGTGACAATCTGACTCTTTGAATATAATGAAAACGGTGGTTGGAAATAGTTTGAGTGATATCAGGCCAATTAATTGGTTTAACTCAACAACCGCATTAATTAATTGCCCAATTATGGTTTCGCCTCTGTAGTGTGATATTAACTCTCATAAATCATGAGGACTTTATACGTGATATACTGGATTCATACACATGTTTATTATTAAGTAACTCATTTTTTTTATCGATTATTTATTGATTTAATAGATTAGTACGTAGTTATTTTACCTAGCTTTCCAAAGCCCGTTTCTAATAGATTCGACAATCGACGTAGAACAGCCTGGCTTATGGGGTGAACCGTGACTTGCGTCTATTGTTTATCTTCCTATTGTGCTCGGTCGACAAATGGCGAGTCGGGGAATCGATATTGAAAGGAATTAAACTAAGCAATTACAATCGTTAATTGTACGAGAAACAACAAAAACATATTGAAGGGAGGAATCGGAAAATTGATAAAAGCCTAAAGAATTGAAGTGCTAATCAATGAAGTGTTCATTCAAATAGATTAAAAAGCAACAGGAACGCGTGAATTGTTCTCGTCCTCAAGTCTATTTTATTTTACGGGCTTTTTATTTACTTCCAACTGGATATAGAGCATTGCTTGTGCGGAAAATATCGGATAATTGTTATTTGCTGAAGTCTTAAAGGCTCTCTTGTTATCTTCTATACTATATTGCAGCGTCTATTGTACATACTTGTGCTTTATTGCGGAAACAATCATCAAATGGATCAGCCAAGACGCCATGCGGTTTGCACAACGTTATAGAGTTTATCTCTGATAAAAACTGAAATTGGTTCGAAATATCATAGATGAGGACCTACTTTTCTATGACATTTCGAACCAATTTTAGTTTTAAAATATTGCTCATAAAATATAAGCGGCAATTTCGTGCCGCATAACATCGGTTTGTATGACCATACAATGCGTAATGCGTATTAATTCGCAAGTTCTTGCGGATGTGTCGTGCGAGATCGCACGACGTCGCACCGTTGTCGCTCAAAATAACGCTATCAGATTCTAGTGAAATATGGACTACACTAGATTAAGTATGGACTCTAACTAGAAGGTCGCGTGTCATCGCATCGCAGATATGTACGTTGCGGCAGCGCACTAGAAATTTCCACGATGTCTTGTGCAACGTCGCAAATTACGACGCGACGTCGCAACGCAGCGTTGTGGCCTCGCCCTTAGGAGTTTACGTGATACGATTGTAATTCTCTAGGTTCGCTGATTAAATTATCGATCGAGAGATTCCTCAATTAACAAGATGATCGTGTCTGATGTGATGTCTTTGTGCGATTGCATGGGAAGGCAAAATGCGGGTGTTTCTTCAGTATAGACCTTCTGTTTCTCGACGGGTCAACTATCCGAGACGTAATTTATTGATTGCAACGCTGCATGTCTCGGGTTCGATTCCCGCACAGAACAAGTATTTGTAAGGCCTATAGAAAGTGGTTCCGGATCTGGGTGACTTATGTATGTGAGTTTACATGTTTGTGAATGCACCCACGGTACAGGAGTTACTTCTACTGTGGGTGCAATGGTTAAAAACTATTCCCTATTCGGGACATAAATGCCTTAAGGTCCGTGAAATCGCTAATACTCCGGAAATATCGAAGATGTTTTTTGCATTGTAGATCAAAAACAAAAGTACCTGCTAGTTTCACAAATGATTTTTTTTTGTATTCTAAATGCTATAAGTGATTTCAAAAATAGGGGCAACTATCCGGCTTTTACCCTACCTATTCCTGAAACTCAATGTCCAGGAAACGCCCACGCAGCTGGAATACTATTGTGTGTCGGCGATGTTCATTACGTACTACGTAATATTGACAGCCTTTGCCTACGTAGCAGAAATATATTCTTCTTTTTTATCTTTAATGAAAACTTAATTGTGCGCTGTAATAAAAAATACTTTTTGTCTTACATATTACCTTCACTTTGTTGCAGTTTTCGAGGCATCCAAGCAGCATGAGCAGTTAATCAATTAGCTCGAACAGAAGCTAAAAGGTAACTGGAAAATATGCCCTTTGCTTCCATGAAATAATTAACATATACGATAAAAGTAATCAAAATAAGTACTTTTTAAAGAAAAACTCTCGCAGACTTGTTTGAAATCGATCTATTACCTCTCCGCCCTTCAATTTTGAGCCGGACGATACTTGTCAGAATTTTACTCGGTACAATTAGGTACAGTGTTAAAAGCACGGATATTAAAAAAAATATCGCTTTTTCTCTTTGATTTTAAGGTTATAAGTAAAATACATATATTTAAGAACTTTACGTTGAATAATAATATTATAGTTTTTATAAAATTTGCGTGACAGAATGGACGAAATACGCCTCCTCTTTGTACAGATCGGTTGTCGAAAGGAAAGAAGAATCGTCGACCCATGTACGTACAACACGTTAACGCTTCCAATGCGCTCACAATCACGTTTGTAACCTATAGCTTCGGGGCATTAGAGGCGCCCAGTTCCGATTCCACACAAGCCTTTTCTGTGTCTACAGCTACTATTTTGCAAATATACCTACTCATAGTAGGTATAACATAATGGACAACAAAAGTTCCTCATATTTTGATCTTTTATTTATATCACTTTCAAGTTGAGTTCTCTTTGATCACTAGGACAGTGATCAAAGAGAACAAAGAACGCTGGAGTACGTGACACACTGTATTATAATTTAAATATCGTCAGCATTTCTTTGTACATAAGGAGCACTTCATTATAAAAATAATCAGAATATTTAAACAGAATGAGGTACTTCTTCGCGTAATAGTTTGAAGATGTAAGTAACGTACAAATGAAGGTCAAAAGACCGCTGTTAATTTAGTAAAATATGTATAATACGGAGGAGGCATTGTTAAATCGATTCGACGTATCCTAGGCTAGAGCACAAAGGTTATTGTACAAACATAATTATCTATTCGTGTTCCAGGATTTTCCATTCTTTGTATTTCTAGATCGATTTGCATTCTGACAGCCAATTAACAAGCTCAATGGAAGATGTGGGCGTATAGTGATCTGATCACAAAGCACGCCAGACGAACGATCCGCTGGCTCCTTATGTAATGCGTCAAACAATACATATCTAGCGATATTGAGCCACACTACGGCTTAGCATGTTTCCTAGTCAAGGAAAATCTTATTGTATACCCAGCAATGTAACCTTACACTACCTGGAAGCGGCGTCTGACTTTCAAGCAGCACGCAAGTTACGTAACTTACGTAATCAATAAAATGAGAATCTAGATTCACGTTTTCATGATTTAGCTCTACATGCACCCATTGGTTTATGCCCTTCAATCACCGATCGATGAACAAGACGATACGGTTGTAAAAGCGCCATAAAAGTGCTACGAATAGAACTCCTGGAATATGTTTTCCGATGTATAAATTAGCCGCTGTAACTAAATTGTCGCGTATTTTCAATCTGAAGATTTTGTTTAAGAAAATATCTACTTATATATATACCTTTGGATGAGTGAAATATGAATGATGTTATCATAAAAAATACGTTTTCGCTTTGGCGTGAATCTATTTATAGAACGAACCTGAAAAATTCGTTCTTGCCGTAAAAATGTATCTCATTTTCCGAACGACCTCACCTACCTTTTGTGAAGCAGACGGCTATAGTCGACGTATAATAAAATCAAATATTTACAATTTTCGTCTCGAAAGAAACGATTAGAAACCACAAATTGTTAAGAGTTTCAATTAAATTTAACTTTGCTGACATTATACAGACTGAATTTCGGATTGCTTTGCGCAAACATTTCTTTTGATTTATGATCAAGGGAGTTAATTAAAAACTTGATGATTTTTCTTTGTTGAATAAAAATGTCAGAACCTTTTTAAACGTGAAAACCTCTATAGAGATCATCAAATTCGTCAAGTTAACGGTGATGAGAAATTATTGTCATCTCGTAAAATAAACAAGCTTTCACCCTTATGACAAAGCTTATGTTTTATAATGAAGAATTCTCCGCCACCAAAATGAGATTGTATCACATTAAACGTGAGCAAACCTCTTCATCCTAATACTAAACAAACCTAGGAATTTGATGAAAACCTGATGAAATTTAGTCTCGATTATGTATGACACAACTCGTGCAAAGTACTGGAAAAAAAAATTAAAGTTTCATATCTTTACTATAAAACCTAAGGAAGACATTTGCTAAAAATAAAAAAAAGTCAAGACGCGACGCAAAGAAAAATGCAAATAAAGTGGCCGTAATTGGTAATTTTAAGATCCCAACTCGATTTAAAAGAGGGCGAAGATGGAAAATGTCAATCTAAAAATTGCATCATTATTTCAGCACCGGTCAATTGCCCTCGACGTTTATAAAGGTAATTTTGCCATTTCGTACAACATAAAATGGCTGCCTATCCTGCTCTTTTATTGTGGTAGTTGCTAGGTGCGGAATACATCGGTAATTCCAGGTGTTGGAGACTGTTTTAATTATCCATTACGAAGGCGGCTTCTTAAAACGTGAAGCGGTTTACTGAATTTACTTCGAGGTATAATATCCTCGACATTAATAAAAAAAGAAATATTAGTATCTGAAACACAAACAGGAATAGGAAAATCAGCACTGCATGACTGTTAGTTTCTCGAAAGGAATACAAGCCAATTGAGAACCACGCACGTAGATGCATGTGATATAACGTTTCCTCCGGATCCTGCACAAATAGTGCTCTGCCTCAGGGCAAGTGTGACGCATTTTCTAATCAACGACAATAATACCTATTACCTTTCGCTCACAAATGCGGCTTCACATATTGCATTGATGGCTTTAACGAGCATACAGATGCATTGAATACTGTGCGAAGTACAATTTCGTATTTGTTGCGCATCGTTTTGTTTATTGATATTGATTAGAGATGTGCCGTTGCCAGCAATATGGGAATATTTCTGGCAATATTGCCACCAATATTCATACTTCGGGTAATATTCCCACTTCACGGCAGTATTACCGGCAACGGCACATCTCTAATATTGATTGATACCTTTTTGGAAAAAGAAATATTTGAGACGAAAAAAATTGATCAATAACTGACACATAGACTTTAGTTTGTAATTAGGATAAAATGTCTTGTTCAAACTAAATATACTTTAAAGCAACTCCTATCTTGGACCGACCACGGCATTCGCTTATAAAGGAAAGGCCAGGCATGAAGCGAAGGCTGGCAACAATCTATGGAGGAAGGGATAAATTATGTTGGTACTTACAGTTGAGACCAAGATCGTGGTAAGTGATGATGGCGGGCTTGGAGCGATCGCCCTGCACGGCCACGACGATGTCGCCACGGTCGGTGCGCACGCGCACCTCGGCGCAGCCCACGTCGCCGCTCATCCGCAGCGCACTCGGGAACTGCAGCTGGATGTTTTTTAGCTCGATGTCGTCCATGCTGTGGAGAAAAACAGCTGTAATATCCTGACCTATTTGTTAATTTAACTAGCGTTTTAGGGTATGGCAGAGCTAATATCTGTGTTCAATAAACATGAAATAATGATAGAGCTTTAGCGAATCTTACGTGTTTTGGGCTGACTACGCTTTCATCTTCGTCTATTTTTTTATAATGTAAATGAAAAACATATTGAAACATATTGAATAAAGTTATAACTCTTAGTGAAATAACAAGTTTCAGTAAGAGTTATACCGTCTTTAACGAAACACGGGAAGCATTAATAAAATGTATATTTATCAAAAACTGTTTATATTTTTAAAAGCACATACACGAAAAAAGGTGATGTTAATCGACGCAGCGAGCGAAAACTTTAAGCTTTCTACGTGTACATTTTTTAAATGTACGTATTTTGCATTTTATTTCCTTTATGCTTTCAGATAGATTTTTATAAACGAAGGAGGAATAGTTGAAGGTAAAGAATTGCAGGATTACTATAGATTTGAATCCTAAATATTAGAAGAGAACTTCATTATTATAATCGGCAAGAGGCGCTTCAAAAATGTTGAAAATTAACTAGGAAAGCAGTATACTTAAGTCTAATATTTATCTATGTTTTGTTCAGTAAAAACACCAATCCATCTTAAGTAATGTTGTCGCAAAAGTTTCAAGTCAAACCGAAAGAACTTGACCACGGCGCTTAAAACTTAAAGACTTTTCTAGAAACTTTTCTAAAATGACATCATTTTAATCTCCCTTCACACTTTTTTTGTTAATCCCTTTTCTATTGCTCCTTTGAGTACAAAAAAGAGCCTCCACGCAGAATATATTAATATTGTAGCTTATATTATACCTGCATGAAAAGTACTTTATTTATTTAATTATTTAATATAACAATTTAATAGAGTTAGATTTATCGCAATAGTTTGTTCAATGAATATAAATTTCTCATTTTCTTCATAAAACAAGTTTCATTGCCATTTCTAGACGGATTTTTTTTTTCAGTTCCGTTTGTGGGTAGGTTGGAAGTTCATAAATAGTAAAAAAATATATCTACTCTATGGATTTGTATTTCATCATCATCATCATCATCATCATCATTTCAGCCGACAGACGTCCACTGCTGGACATAGGCCTCCCCCAAGCGTCGCCACAACGAACGATCATGCGCGTCCCGCATCCATCGGATTTGTATTTAGTGACACTAATTTTAAGGTCATTGTTCGTCTCCATTTGAATTAGGTAAAATAAAACGGTTAATTGGGTCGCTTTTATTTTTTACCAATAATCGTTTGTTCCCTCGAAAAATTATGTAAATATCGTATTTACGCTTCATATTTTTAAGTTTCTGAATTCTCTTATTTTAAGGTTTTAATAAATCAAATTGGATAATTATATTTTACTTTTTTTTTCAATTGTGTGACGGTGTTTACTTAATATAATACACCGATCACTCTTTTCGGTCGATAAAAAGAACAAGGTCTCAACTACAAATATATTACTATAGTTCGTACTCAATGTTTCAAAATATTCCATTTTGTTTCAGGTTTTATAAATAGACGTATATATTTGTACCGTTTGTACGAGATTCGAAACTTTTATAAGAGCTTTATGTAGGTACTTACCTATGCCTACGCAAAAGTTATCTATTTTTGTACTTGTTTATTGTTTTTAGGGTTCCGCGTACCTCAAAAAGAAAAACGTAAAAAGTAAATCTTGGAAAGAATTGGTTATCTGGTCCTATAATTCAAATTTTATATTCGATAGGTACCAAAAAGTACAAAATATAAGTCGTAAAATATTTGATTTATATATATTTTTTATTATTTTTTACAACTAAATCGCTTAAACTTTTATCAGACACCAAAACAAAAATAGCTTTTTAAATGTATTTATTATTCTCGGTAGATTTCGATACGAGATGAAAACGCAAAAGCATCTTGGGAAATGTAGAAATTGCTTTTAACGCGATGACTTTTTAGATGTCTCATCTCTTCTCATTCTCATGCAGAAATTGCACCAGCTGACTATTCCGGTCAAGATGTATATACATATGTAAGAATTTATATGTGGACCATTGATTTATTAATTTATTAATGAAATTTAAATTCGTGACATTTTTACTTTTTTGTTTTTTTAAACTGTAATTTTGTAATTGATTGTGTGTAATTCAGATACAAATTATTTGTTCATGAATAAATGACTAATGACTAATTGTGTTATCGCTTATTCGCTCTGAGAGTCCATGAAGAGGACTTTAAAAAAGGCAAACTTTGAAGGGACTCCCAAAGGGCTTCGTCCTCAGTCCACTTCTATATAATCACATACACTCTAAATTGGCTCCTGCCTAAACAATAACTGTCAAATCCAACAGTACGCTGATGATTTATTTCTATGTGACAGATTCCTCCATCGTTGACACTGCGTCATCTCTAAGTCTTTCTCTGGACTCCTTGTATTATTGGTTTTTAAACCACCGCTCATCTTTACCTGCGCCAGAAATATTTGCAGTAATCTAACAAAAGAACAATTCCTCACATCTCATTAGTAATTTCAAGAAAAAATATTCCGCTGAGAAGTAAAACTATTGGGCGTTTTTGGATTCAAAATTAACAGGTTTCATATGAATTTTTCAATCTAAAAATGCGAACGAGTCAATGCCATTTTAAAAGTTCTCCCGTGTGACTGATAGGGTACCCCTGCACCGTAAAATTAATCTATAAGTAAAAGAAAAACTGACTGACGTATAAACGCACAGCCTACTACCTAAACTACTGGGCCTTGGAACGTGAAATTTCGCACAAACTTCCTTTTATGATGTAGGCTGGCATGAAAAGGGGGAATTTCGTTTGTATGCAAAATTTCATTTTGTAACTTAGCGCAAACAGTAACCAAGTAGGTAAATTACAAATGTTGTTAATTACTTGTTTTCAGAACAAACCCAAAAACACTTTAGGGAGTTTTAAAGATTGTATGGAGGATTTTATTTCTTAAACTTTAACCTGTAAACTGTAATTATTGGTTTTTCAAAACTACTCTCAAAATACTATTTAAGGGGTGTTAAAGTTTTTATGAAAACATTCTCGCGAACGAAGTCGCTGGTAAAGTACTAGTACATAGTAATGCCGATTACGGTACTTTCCATCTGATTTCATGCAACAAAGGTCTTTTGGCTATATTAGATAGGGTTCAGTCTAATGAGATCATCCATTGAACATGGAAGACTGCAGGAACGGTGGAACACTACTGGTAAGAAAAAGGGTTAGTTGTAGAATCCATTTAGGCTTCTGTTGCACTATAGACTTTTTGAAAAAAAAAAAAAAAACTGTGTTTGTGACTTTAGGTATACAAGTGCAGTTAGGATAAACGTCACACAGAATCACAATATATTTTTTGGATGCAACAACATTCAACCTTTAGATATTTACATATAGCCGTCTCCCGTATAAGATTCCTCTTCTAATCAATGGTCCCGCCTTACTTAGGTACATATTTCTCTCCAGAACTGCTCGTGGTTCTGATGAGTTTCATCCGTTACAACAATGTTTATAAAATGATGGGTTGCAGCTCTATATACATACGTATATTTTATTTATTAAAACTTTATGCAATTGTAAACCCTGTACACAAAGGTGGACATAATGTCTAGGGCATTTTCTACCAATCGACCTTAGATTGCTGCAGAAACGTATGGTACTTATGTATATAACTTTGATATTTAGGTACTTTTAATATTGTTTGTTTCAGTCCTGTATTAACCGGGTATGTCATTGGATTTTTCCCACAAAAAAAAACTCGTCAAGGCCATCTATATCAATCGAATATTTTTTATGGTCACAGTTGCTGTCCCGTTTAGTGTCTTTATTAATATTAATAATACACATTGACTTTTCAAATTCACTTTAGACACTGGCAGAATAGTCAACATCGACACTACTCGCCATTGATAAAAAAAAAAACAGAATAGAATATAACGTGATGGCTAGACCTCGAATAAATACATAACTTCATAATAGCTTTAGTATTTTCAAACAATAGACACTGTGTACTATGTGCAATTCTTTTCTTTCTACCCAAATTTAGATATAAGATAGGCATGCACTTAGAAACTGATCCTTTGTGCCGTGTGTTTTCACGTACGCCAAGTATTGTTCACCTGTGAACATTTGTCTATCACATGAGGTACCTATACCCTATTCACGTTAAGATTAGACATTTAAAGAAACCTTTTTTACTGTCTGTTCGACCGATTTTAACTTCTATTTCGTAGACTTAAGGATGGTATTAAAAGTGAAAAAGTGGTTACAATACCAAATATTTACTGCAACCGCCATTTGTCATGCCACCAATGTAAAAAAAGTCAAAATCGGTTGAACGAACAGTAATAAAAGGATTTCATAAATGTCAAATGTTATTTTGAACAGAGTATAGTAGTAGTAGTAATTGATGTATTAAACCTCAGTATAAACAATAAAAAGTAAAAGAAAGACTGGAAAGTAACACGACCTTCACCTACCTTAAAGACCAACCTTGCGTTAAATTAGCCGTGGTGTAATGAAGTGCTTCATCAAGGAAACATCTAGGCGTAAACCTAGCTTCGACCTTTCATCCTGTACTTTTATGGCTACCAAGAGCCCAAGCATTTATTGTCTATTTTTTAGAAACTTAAAATTACACTTGAGCCTCAAGACATTAAATAATGACTAAGTATAAATAGACATGTCAAAAAGTTTCTAAACATATATTACTGTGTGCTTAAAATATGTATGTTAATTTTGAGTAATTCCTGAGTTTATGAAAATATGTGTAAAAATTATGCGTTTTTAGGGTTCCGTAGCCAAATGGCAAAAAACGGAACCCTTATAGATTCGTCATGTCTGTCTGTCTGTCTGTCCGTCCGTATGTCACAGCCACTTTTTTCCGAAACTATAAGAGCTATACTGTTGAAAGTATATGTATTCTGTGAACCGCTTTAAGATTTTCACACAAAAATAGTTAAAAAGGAATAAATTTTGGGGGTCCCCATACTTAGAACTGAAACTCAATTTTTTTTTTTTATCAAACCCATACGTGTGGGGTTTCTATGGATACGTCTTCAAAAATGATAGTGAGGTTTCTAATATCATTTTTTTCTAAATTGAATAGTTTACGCGAGAGACACTTCCAAAGTGGTAAAATGTGTCCCCCCCCCCTGTAACTTCTAAGATAAGAGAATGATAAAACTAAAAAAATATATGTTGTACATTACCATGTAAACTACCAACGAAAATTGGTTTGAACGAGATCTAGTAAGTAGTTTTTTTTAATACGTCATAAATCTAAAAAAATACACTATTATTAAAACATCGATCAAAGTTACAACGAACTACAAGAACTTTTATATTATGTTACTTGCTGCTACGGAGCCCTCCATGGGCGAGTCCGACTCGCACTTGGCCGGTTTTATATTTTTTATTTCGAGGCCGTCCAATAGTGACCACATTTTAGTTCGGTTTAACGGCATCTTAATATAACGTTAACCATAATGTTTGAATAGATTATATTTTACGTATGGTTAAACAGCTAGAAGTTCTTTTGTTTCTCGGTGTTACCAATCACTCGTTTAGATTCCGTTAGTAATGGATAGATTTGATATTCTAGGTAACAGGACGACAGTAACCTTATAGAAGTACACAGAACAGGGTATAGTCTCGTAAACCTCCATTGAAAGGGGAGAATCCGCAATTCAAACGGGTGTTCCTAACACCCAATCCGAGGTTTCTAATTCATGTTGTTACCTATATTATGCGCATTTAGGTAAAAGGCATTTACCACTGATTAATTACGCTTTTGAGTGCTCAATAACATCATAACTGATTGAACGTGTGCAACGTGCTAACAATCAGAAACTGCAGTTCAGGAAAATCATTATGACCCGTAATTTTACATACATTCTATAACAAATACATTGCGAGTTTACGACATTGTATATTACGTACCCTAAAATGATCCAATTGAGTATAAAATGTAGCCTCTTTAGTTAATGTAACATTTTATTAAGCTAAAAGCGGACTTTGCCGAGGTCCCAGACTTCGGTCTGTCAACGTCAGAATCGGCAACAAATTCGGAAATCGGATTGGAAAGCATCCCAAAGGGAAAAGTTCCACGAAACCAGAAGCCGCGACGAGAAGCCAACTTATTGGCATGTAAACACACTGGATTTTCTGTCTAGTTCGTTCAGGTCAGATAAAAGAGCTTTAACCAAATATAGTGTATGTTTTTATTGTTAACTAGAAGTAAAATTATACTTTTTTAGGTGGGAAATCACCAAATAACTTCTTCCGCTGTGGGGGGAGCATGAGGGAGGGTCAGATTTTTATTGACTAAAACCTACTTGTATTGTATTTGTTTGTTTATTTTGTTTGTGTTGTTCTTCTTGTATTGTTTCTATTACCCTAGACCGCGGTAACTCTTTCTAACAATCCCTCAGTCCCGGCAAGCCGTCATGCTCGTGAACGGGTGCCGTCAGATGGGACTGGTCATCTCTTAGCTGCCAGTGGCTTAATTCAGTTTCTATCTTTTAATTATTTTACATTTTTATTTTATTATCGACATTGTGCTCACATGATAGAAGCAACAAGTAATATGTAACCAATAGTAGAGGATACGGTTAAGAACGACCTTCACCGGTTTGTTTAATAGATGAAACGTATTTTATGATAAATTTAGTATATTAAATAATATAACGCGGGTGGGTTGCCTGAGAAATTCCTGGCCAAACAATTTTTTTTTTTTTGAAAAATGCACCGGTGTGTTTAACGAATAAATTTAATACTAACCGAAAATGTGAAGCCTTTAGAACATAAAAATGTTGGGTTGCCTATTTGTTTCCTGGCATAACTATGGGTTGCCAGGTATAAACAGGTATATATAAACAGGTGTGTTTATTTTGATATACAACAAATTCTATATCAAAGTAAACGCTGTTTCATTACGAATACGATGTTATAGTGTTGTCTGTAAACAAATCTGGTATGAATAACGGTTGTGCATTTTTCTAAGAAAAAAGTAAATTTTATTTTTTTTATTAATAATAGTCTGGCCAGGAATTTCTTAGGCAACCCACCCGCGTTATATTATTTAATACACAAAATTTATCATAAAATGCGTTTCATCCATTAAACAGACCGGTGAAGGTCGTTCTTAATCGGATCTTAGACTACAAGCATTACATGTAACACATAATATGATTTAAAAGAGTGTCCATGGAGTTTCTTGCACGTTCTTCTCCATAGAGACCTACGCTTTGGAACGTGCAATTTAGCTTCACTTTTCTTGGACTGACCGACATTTGACTATTCAAAAGTGGGCCCCGCAAATGGTCTATTTGAAATAAATACTTTGACTTTGCTTTGACCCTATCAGGCCCCGTCTATCATGATGACAACTCGTTGAAGCGCGCGTGGAGCACTACGCGTTGTTGACTCGGGCTTGGTCCGTATCGGAAGGTGAACTACCCAATGCTCACCGTCCACAAGCCTCCGCCTGCGGTGGCCGCGAAACGCCCTGCGACTTCCGGGCGTGAGGATGTCTAACCCCTCGTACGTTTTCAAGAAAATTATTTAACGCGCACCGCTCATCAGATAATATACAATACTTATACACTAGCAAAAAAAAAACTTAATTCTGAAAATGAGCAAGATTGTGCTAAAAGGACTGAACCAGCTTAGCGTAATGTTATGCCATGGGCCCGTTCGGATTCGTGCAGTTGTTAAAGCGTGATTGATTTACATATAACTGAACATACAGACTTTTACATTTACATTAAGTAGTCAGACCTTGAGTTGTTCACCGATAGATGAGATATTTGTGCTGACTTTGTACCCGAAAACATGTAATAAATATCACCAGCTGCCACGAAATGTTTTCAAGTTTTTGAATAATTGTTAAAACTTTTCCAAGAGAACATTTTTTTAACAAAGAATGCTCTATTTAGTACCTGCCTGAGATTTTTTCTAGATAGCAATTATAACACAGTATATCAAACGAGTCAAAGCCTAGTAATGCCTTGATCAGTACCGAGTAAACGCGCGAGACAGTGTTCTCGGCCGAATACTCGGTACGTGTAAACAAAGCGGCGTGAGCTCGGCCGAGTGCTTATCTCTACAATTCGCATACATCACTGTCTCGGTCGAGCAACATTTTACTATCTCGCCCTTTTACTCGGTACGTGTGATCGAGGCATAAGGGTGTTTTTAATATCGTGGGGATTTCATCACGCATGCGGATTTGCTCCGCATGCGCAATCTCCGCAAAGGTCTTTTTCATACAAGTGTTAATGTAAACCGGGGAATAAGCACGCGGGACGTGTGCAGGTCGAAGCTATCCCGCATGCGTGATGAAATCCGCATGATATTGAAAGCACCCTTAGACTAGAAATCGTTTAATATTATGATGATAAATGTTTATAAAAAAGGTACCTACATATTAAGAAAACGGTAAAAAAATCAAAGGTAAAAGAGTACGAGTAAGATGTCCCGAAGAGACTCACAAATACCTAATCACGAAAAGGAAAACAAACAACGAGGTACAAAGTTATAGTTTATTATTAACTTTTATGATGTTGTCTTCCCCGATAGAGCTAATTTGATAGGGTCCCATCCAAAGTACGTTTGCTCAAAAAGTTTGCAATAACTATGACTCTGAATGCAATTACGTCGTGAGTGTTTCTTGAATACGATATTGAGAAAAATCAAGAAAGAAAGAAAACATTTATTTGAGACTCGCAAAGAACAAACAACAATAAAATAAAAAGTAACTATTATCTATAAATACGTACGATATAAAACGATATAAAATATCTATAAATACGTAACTTAAAATAAAATAAAAAACTATATTAAAAGATTAAAATAAAAGACCTGTGCGAAGCCAAAAAGCTTCTATGTCAGCATATGCTGCGATATTTAAGAAAAAGTAAAATAACGCTGCGCTTGTGAGTGTGCTCTTAGAGATTTTTTCAAACACTAGTTGATCAACTGGTGTTTGAAAAAACCTCTCGATGACCATGGAATTATAAATATGGTCCTGGAATTTATTTGCAAACTTCATCATAGTTCGGTTACCTTATGTCTTTTAAGCTCTAGTCTGAACCAATCGCAAGTACTTGAAGTTTAATCCTAACTTAATGAACCGATCATCATGAAATTCTGCACATAATACACAGAACGTTAAAGAGTACAGAACGTTTCATCCAGAAAAAAGTACTTATCCTGAGGAAAAGAACAATAACATTCAACACTAACCATAACACTACGTGTCTTTTGAATCGTGATTAAAATATACTTATTATTATTAACTTAAGTTGCGTGATAAGATTTTTTAAATTTTGTTATTATTTACTAAACAAGGTACTTATGTATGTACTTAATAGATTTTGTGAGTCGAGTATGGAGTAAGATACCTATGACTCTACTGAAACAAACTCCGCTACTTTTTATCGATTCATCATTTATATTGTATAGTTTTTTTTTTTCTTTTCTATTTATTTGACCTCTACCGGAATCGACCAACGACCTGAATTAAATACATCTTATTCTCATTAACTCTAATGCTTCCTTTAACGATCAAAAACCTAAATTGATTGTCAAAAGCTAATTTAACGCAAGCGATGCTGTGGGCAAATTCTTGTAGCTTACACAATCATTGCAACAAAAGAAGTACTGATCCTGGTTTCTACTATCGTAATTGAACTGCTCAACAAAGTCGGCTAGTGGATGCAGTGCTTTAGAAATTAATTAGCAACTAGATCTGGATAAATACGCGGAAAATTACGCGCTAAGACGACCGAAGTGGCAAGCAATTATGTCCTGTTACGAGAAATTGATGACGGTAACTCCGGCTTAGTCCGAGCAGTGATCGATTCCTATTGACGGATGCTATCCAACCCTGATGAGCTCAGATGAGATATTTCAATTCGAAACTAATTGTTCTACGTTATCCATCAGGACTGATCTTTCTTCATAATCTAAACTGACGTGGTCACAAGTTCTATTACTAAATGCTCATGTTTATCTATGACTAGCTGACTCGGCTAACTTCGTGCTGCCGAATAGTCTTTTTAGCTAAGCTGTCAAAAGATAACACCATCTACAGGCACTACCAGAACCAGTATATTTAAATATATTAGTTCTGGTAGTAACATAATTCGTTTAAAAATGATATTTTAATTTGAGATGGCGTTATGTTCGGATTCTGCTTTTTTCGCGAATTTTTAATTTTTTTCTTACCGCTTAAACCCTGGACACAAACTTAACTAGCGAGACTAACGAACTGCTATTAATTTTTATGTTTACAAATGATTCCTTTAATTCTTCTAACATTTGTTTTCGATCTTTCATAAAAATCGATTATTCGTTATTTCAAGAGACTCCGGCCCTCAACTGAAAGCCGACTCGGCATTCTCAGTTATTGAATTAACCAATTTCAAGTCGGCAAATTATTAATCTGCCTAGCGAAATCTACGGTTGATAACGGTATTTTAGAACAATTCCCCTAATTTAGTTATCAGTCTCTTTTAATTCGATTCGAATTAAGAAAGTAGGTACCGACCTATCTAAAGTATACTAAGTGTAGGAGTACATCAAACGTATAATGACCCAGCCGTTAAAGGCACCTTGTTCCCTCCTGATTAAAGATTATTTATTGCTTTAGGTTAAGAAAGCAGAGTGCTTCAACGATTGGTTCATATATATCCGACATACTCAAATAATATACATTATTTTTAGTACCTATCATAATCATAATCAGTAACCGAATGAATTCCAATAGTTTTTACTCCACGTTTTATTTTTTTTTAATTTAATACATTGGACACCACCGACACTAAGTACAACACAGGTCACGGCAGGTCATAGCGAACATGAGGAGCCAGCAAACAGCCGGGTGCAAGTGCAAAACAACCCCTCAGTCACCTAGATGGCCGGGTGACTATGTATTTTTGCTGACATAACAAGCTTATTATAACTGTGATTTTATATGATATAGTTATGAAGTTTGTACATAGATTCTTTACATAAAAATAATATAGACACTTGTTTCACATATCGCACCCCCGGTGCGACACTAGTCACTTTTGCAAAAAATGCAAAAATGAGTTAAATATTTAAAAATGATCCTTAAGCAAGGTGTCAAAGTTTTAAATGCTTCTCCTGAAAAACTACATGACACTGTCACTTTTGCAAAAAATGCAAAAATGAGTTAAATATCTAAAAATGATCCTAAAGCAAGGTGTCAAAGTTTTAAATGCTTCTCCTGAAAAACTACATGACACTGTCACTTTTGCAAAAAATGCAAAAATGAGTTAAATATCTAAAAATGATCCTAAAGCAAGGTGTCAAAGTTTTAAATGCTTCTCCTGAAAAACTACATTTTTGCATAAGTGACAGTAAAACTAATGTTGTAGGTAATGTTGTAATCGTTAAACAGGTACATAAACGGTTTTTTATGCCTACAGCATAAAACAGCTACTACTGATTTTGTCGAGATATTTACAGGGTTCCCTTCAACATAACCATTGCAGATTTGGGCCAAGTCACAGCTGGATACAGTTCGATTTCAGACGGGCATGCTTGCGGGCAAATACTCGTTATTATTGGTTTATCTCCACGGGATTCCTTAGACGATCACACACTAAACAGACAAAGGACAGGCCTATAATAGCGAGGTCAGAGAGACATGACCCGCCTGCATCCCCGTGTCAGTTTTGTCTAGTGAACTCCGCTTATGGTATTTAAACCTCAATGAATGGCCAAAAGCTAGTTTTAAAAAAGAATCACCTCTTCAGTTCTATACTTCTACAACTTCGATCAACTGACGGTATCTTTGTACTATGTGATGTTGATGTGGAAAGTCCATTTTATATTGGGTGTATACTATGACTAGCAGCATAGGCATAATTAACCATTATCTCTTTTATCTAAAGACATTTTTTTTTGTTTATTGACATAAACTAGTGCTTGACTGCGATCCCACCTGATGGTAAGCAGTGATGATTTAACAAAATCTGATAGACGCATTATCATGGTAGATTGTGATGTAAATTTTGTTTAAAAAGTGCATGTTAGAGAGGTGTGTTCATATGACTTAAAATAAATAAACTTTTTGAAACAAAAAGTACAAATCTTATGGGAACTACCAGCTGAAATTGGTCGTTGCGACGGCGACGCCACCGACAAGCATGGACGCCGTGCCCACGTCCGTCCGGGTTTCAGACTCGTCAAGACTTTGAAAATATGTTATTAAAACTACAGGACCCCGTACAAGTAATTATTGAAGGACGGGTTCAAAGGACATGTCAAGCTCAGAGAATGATAAATCAGTACTAGTAAAATGCCGATTTTGTTCACGCGAGGGCTGTTCCATGTTAGAGCTTACAGTACAAGTTGTATCTACCTAGCTATGTTATGTTCCGAGACCTTCGTCAGGGTTTAAAGCCACATTAAAAGCGAAAGTAAGAAACATCCGTTTGGAAATAAGGTCGAGACATAGGATTCAGTTGGAGCCTTACCCAGGCGATGCCCTCGCCCCGCGCGCGAGGGGGCACCGAATCGACCGGGCTTCTTGGCAAGGGGCCAGGACGAGAGGTCGGGGACAACAGCGCCACTTTCAATTTGAGAACGACTACACCAGGCACGACCAATGCGACTTACCTTATCGCTTTTTCACTAATTATGTAGCAATGCCGTAAATCAAGACCCAACCATTCAGCAGCGTACATAATACTGTGCGTACCCCCAAAAATAATGACGAAGTTAAACGATCGATCTTCTTTTATTTTGTCTCCTAGTGAAGACTGGTATAAAGCAGTAACTAGAGCAATTACGCTTGGATTCGTAGTAAAGTTTCGTCTGAAGACAACTAACTCTATAAGACATATGTGGCAAAATCTTGTTTTATATTTACGACGGTGAGCTGACTCAGCATCGTAAAGATAAAGGTAACTTACGCGATAGGTGATACGTAAAAATAAGAATAAGACTTGCAGTTGCAAAGAAAGAAAATAAAGAATTCAGGCCTCGCGTGAGCTCTTCAAATTGGTTCTTGATGAAAGGGCACCGATATATTATGCAGGTGCAGACCTATTATTTAAAACACATCGTCGACTCGAGTTCTTAGAACCAATATTTGTATTCAACCGTTCCACGTTACCTTTGCATCATTGATTATCCAATTATTGTAGTTTACGTATGGTGATTTGTTTAAATGGTTTAAAAGGAATTGCATCGGTCTCTATGAAATCGTGTGGACGCAGAAAAAGTATGGATGGATTCCATAAAAAATAAATAGCTATACGAGTATTGGTTTTTGTTTGAGTTTTCTTTTACTTTCGAGACTAAACTTTTACATGGGGTAAGCTTCATAACTGGAAAGATAATTATGGATAAAGAGATAAGTATTCACAGTCTTTGCCTGTCTAACGTCTATTGTTCACAGATGATCGAGTTCAACGTTTATTGTAATCTTCTCAAGGAGTAAATGATGATGGTAATAATTTTAATGGATCAAGACTAAGATTTTTAAAGCAATGAAGTTCAACAATGTTCTACTAGTGAATTTTATTTAAAAAAAATTAAATTATTTTTTTTGCACCAAAATGCAACCACAAGAGCCATTGAAAAACCCCCATCAATGTAGAAATATTGAAGAAAAAAAATGGGTGGAGTAGGAGGGGAGTGTCAGACTTTTACTGACTAAAACCAATGGTATTAGTTCAGTCGGTCTAAGGCCGCGATGCCTCATTCCAACAATCTGCAACCCTAGTAGGGAAAAGTTACATCTTTTTTATTATTATTTGATAGGCTAGCGTTTGACCACCATCTCACCTGATGGTTAGCAATAATGTGGTCGACGATGGAGCACGCTTACCTAGAAGTAACCTATTCACTCTTGACTTAAAAACCCCTAAGTTGTAGCTATCAGGAAATACAGACTCCGGCAGGGAATTCCGCTCCTTGGTTGTAAGCACAATGAATGTGTTCCCAAAACGCTTTGTGCATATGGGTGGGATGTCTACCATGTACCCTTTATTTTGTATCAAAAATTTGTGAATGAACAGGTATCCGCTAATCTAATGCAGCTCACCCTGATTAGATTAACACGGAAGTGGTAATTCTAGAGAACCACATCAGGTTTACTTTGGAGAATTGTTAACACCTTATTTATAATGCACGCTTCTGACTGTATGTCAATGAGGTGATGTTGGAAAGTAACATTTTCAATTGAAATAGGAACTTACGTCAGTATAAGATAGTTATTTAATCTATATGTATGTAAAAGCAGAAAGCACACCCAAAAGTATTGGACCTAGGAATGTGAAATTTTGCCCAAGGCTTCCTTTTATGATGTATTTATATTTGTAATAAAACAAGGTTTTCATTCTTCGTTATTAGAAACTACCTCTACAAAATAATTTAAGGTTGTATTAGAGAATCCTTGGAATTTAGCACAATTTTTTATCAAAATGAATAATAAAAACTATTATAGTATTATTATTAGTTTTTCATAACTTGGGGCTTAAAGTTTTTATGAAAACTTTCACACGAAGGAAGTCACTGGCAAAGTGATAGTATGGTAATCATTGGTAGGTGTACTCATACGTGCGACCTGAACTAAGAAATTCGAGTGCACTAAGTAACACGAGAATGTCTTGTGGAATCGCGCCACGCCGGAAATTGTGCCTCGTACCCATCTCACCAAAATATTTGCCAACCATGGTATTCCAGGTGAGGCGAGAATACCCGACTAGTGGTTAAATCGCCAGCATTGGTATGTCTCTGGTGTTACGAAACCACTCCGGGTTATTGCATTTTAACACAATTAAACGACCAGGAAGTTCGCAACGTTTCGAAGTTTGATAGCGTTGCATACTTGCATCCAATCTATCAATTTCCAGACGAGTGCAGATCTTGTGCGGGTATAAAATTTACATCAAGAACGAATCTTGCTTTTTTTAAATATAAAATGTATCCAGCTTTCGTTCGCTAGGGACGAATTCGTGTTGAAAGCGGAATCATTTCGTAGGATATTCATGTGCCTACAATCTTGAAGGTACAGTTAGTAGGTACTTTGGAAAAAGTCTGACCTTTAGACTTCTTTTGGTACATAAGTATTAATAGCTAGCTGCTGCCCACGACTTCGTCCGTGGTAGGGCGGGTTTCTGAATTGAGTATTTTGAGATAATAACGTCTCAAACCTTACTTAAATGCCAATTTTTTACAGGTTTTCAGGCTAAAGTAGAATCTGACTTCTATGTATTAGAAGTTGTAAGTTTCGTAATACAGCACAACGTCATTTGGTAACTATTTCTTTAGTTCGTTTTCGAAAAGTAACACCTTATAATGTCAACTATCTGCCAGTTTTAGTTAAAAAGTATTTAGATATTACAAATAGACTCTACCAATTTTATTTATGTAGAGCCGTTTGACGCCGATTATAGTTTTTATTTTTTATATTTAACAGTTTCTTCCGGAACACAAAAATTAATACACGCATAGTTCGCTAAATTTTTCTTTCGACGCGGGACGTCACCGCATATTATTTTATTCATATTAAATATTTGTTTGCGCTTCATGAAAATATTTGTATGATAAAGGAAATGTCACAAGTAAAATACTCACACGCTGGTATTCCTTGGAGACGTGACCTTCAAGATTCCTTCACATCACATGAGAGCAAATTCTTTCCATTTGTTCTAACTACACATACTGAGATTCCTTACTGTGTATTTAAAATTAAAAGTTTGAAATGCCAACCGTATTTTAAAACTAAGTCTAAACAACTTTGTGCTATTTTCATAACTAAATAAATCTAAATCGTGTCTTTATGTTTATGTTATAATTTCATTCGAATTCGTTACTATGCGCACACTAGTGACTAATAACGAACTGTTAAAACCTGTTCGCTAAAATTTAGATTATCTTTCTGAATTCAAATAGATGCGTTAGAATAATGACCGTTGGGACGTTTCCTTTAGCCTATTGACTCTATTTTGCACAAACCGTGCGCATTGACATGGCACCTGATCACCTGGCTAGAATGAATGACGTTTAAAAAGTAAGTATAACGTACTGACTGTAAAAAAAATTAGTTTTTTGAATATTAACATTTATTTTTCGCTTAGCTTTCTCATAACACTACTTTATGATGCTTTAAAACTGACAATCTATAGATACATATAATAAATCTGTAAAAGATTTTAGTTGTGCGCGCATCACGTAAAAAATACGTATAAAAGTTATCCACAACTTGATATATTACTTAGGCTTTGTTTAATCGTAATTGGTGGGCTATATAGGAAGATATACTAAATTCATTGACTGTTAGGAGGTACGAAGTTCGCGGGGTAAGCTAGTACCTACATACTATTTTAGAGTACCTATTTGGAATGGAAGAAAAAAACGTGTTGCGCCGACCCCAAATAAAATGGGACAAGGGCAGGAAGAAGAAGAAGAAGAAGACTATTTTAGAGTACCTATTTAATGTGGCAACTTTTTTCGAACCAGATGCCATGCCAATGCGCACGGATTGTAACTGTGGGTGTAAACCACTTGTGTGTATGTAGATTAAATGTTTAAACTGTCATTTAATTTTTATTACTTATGGTCAGTATTGACGCATGGTTTAAGATGGAAAGAAGTTTTGTCTAAGTAAAGCAGATAGACCACGCGGTGAAAACTAACATTTCGGATTTAAATACTAACGGATACAAAATTATTTCGGATTATCAATTAGTTTTGAATAATATTTGTTACGGATATTTCATAAGATTATTAAGGAATTAGTAAAATAAAAACAGGAAAAGGTTTGACTTTATTCCTATCAATCATTTTGGTAGCCAGTGTCCGTCAAAATTCAAACAGTGCCAGCAAACTGTCAAGCAAAGTGTCTATGAACGACTTTCACGGTTTATTTGAACCAGTGTTGACTGCATCAGATTTCATTAAATCCTAATAATTACCCGAGTCGCTTGACTTTCTAGACAGACTCTATCTTTTCTGTTATGAAAAGGTTACATTAAAATATAGCAAATACTTATTCTACTATCATTACTAATAACTATCATTACTATTAGTATTTGTATGTACATGTCCTTATGTGAATTAATATCAAATGCGACACCGGGACTAACAACAAGTCTCGTTAAGATCAAGGAACAAAGAGCTGCGTGATTGGATGCGGGGACCATTGTTAGGTTCACTTTAAACCCTTAATTCTCGTTACAACAAAACTTGGAAATATTTTCCAAAATCCTGTTCATTTGTAACTAGATGGAATCTAGTTTTGGGTAGAGCAAACGAGTTACAATAGGATATTCTGAATTTCGCGCTGAATGGCTTTAATATTCCAGTTAATATGGTTCTATAGATGAGTAATAAAATCAGTTCCCTCGATTTTATTACTCTTCGAAGTATGTACATATCTCCCAATTAATGCATAATATAGTGTAATAGTAATCCCACTAAAAACATACCTGTTAAAAAGGGGGCCAAGTTCCTATCGGCTATTTGTTCGCCTAAAAAAGGGTTGAAATCCAATCCAATGCCAAGTTTAGATGCACTTTAAAATCGATCATAATCATCTTCATCAACAGCCTGATCATCGTTAAATTTGAACTTGGCTGGTTTTCATGCTACACGTAACACTTGATTAATTTTATAAAAAATACGTATAAAAGTTATCCACAACTTGATATATTACTTAGGCTTTGTTTAATCGTAATCGGTGGGCTATACAGGAAAATATACTAAATTCATTGACTGTTAGACGGTACGAAGTTCGCGGGGTAAGCTAGTACATACTATTTTAGAGTACCTATTTAATGTGACAACTGTTTTCGAACCAGATGCCATGCCAATGCGCACGGATTGTAACTGTGGGTGTAAACCACTTGTGTGTATGTAGATTAAATGTTTAAACTGTCTTTGAATTTTTATTACCTATGGTCAGTATTGACGCATGGTTTTGGATGGAAAGAAGTTTTTTCTAAGTAAAGCAGATAGACCACGCGGTGAAAACTAACATTTTGGATTTAAATACTAACGGATACAAAATTATTTCGGATTATCAATTAGTTTTGAATAATATTTGTCACGGATATTTCATAAGATTATTAAGGAATTAGTAAAATAAAAACTGGAAAAGGTTTGACTTTATTCCTATCAATCATTTTGGTAGCCAGTGTCCGTCAAAATTCAAACAGTGCCAGCAAACTGTCAAGCAAAGTGAAGTTTTGATTAATTTTGTTGTATAATTAAATTTATTATTTATATAATTAAATTAACCTGCCAAGTTCAAATTTAACAATGATCAGGCTGTTGATGAAGATGATTATGATCGATTTTAAAGTGCATCTAAACTTGGCATTGGATTGGATTTCAACCCTTTTTTAGGCGAACAATTAGCCTTGATAGGAACTTGGCCCCCTTTTTAACAGGTATGTTTTTAGTGAGATTTCAATACTTTTTTTCAAGAAATCGTTCCTATTTTTTTCTTTTTGTGCCACGCCCGCGTCCATTGTTAACCTTAGATCGTATTCTCATTGTATAACTGGTTCATAAATGTTTTATTAAAAATTTGATATTCGATTAAGCCAACTCACGCTTGACCGATTTCTTAAATTTCTTATGACATATTTTATACCCCCTCCCCCTTCCTCTTCGTATTCTCATATCACTGGTTCATAAATATTAGATTGAGCCAACTCACGATTGACCAATTTTTTAAATTTCTTAATTTTTTGTCAATCTACATATAACACACGACCTGTGTGCTATATTTCATAACGCTAGGACAATTGGAAGTGGCCTAGAGGTTTTGATTACCGGTCAGTGAGTCAGTGCCAAAATTAGCTATATTCACAGGGTCATATTTCAGGATCTACTGAAGCTATATCTATGAAATTTGGCATACTGCTTTACTACTAGAATATGATAACGTAGGTACAATTTTATCTCTGTACTTGCAATAGTCACTGAGCTACAGGGTGATCAAAAGTGGGTCGAAACGGTTCGTATAAAGAGTGCACGGCATGCGCGCGGCCTGTTGCTGGAACTTGGCCTGCGCAAGGCCGTGCGCTTAGATTAGCATAATGTAGTGCATCAATCGAACTCTTAATACGATTATCGACTTGCCTACTGTTCAACAAACTGTATAGCATAGTTTATTACAGTCGGTCAATATTTGTATTGTATTTAAAGTGTTATTTCAAAAGGAGCCGAGTTTTCGCACAACAGTTTACGCTTTAACTAGAGGTAAAGTTAAGTTGGTATCAAATCAAACTGTAATAGCTCCACAACAAAGCTGAAAATTGAGTAAATGCAACATGATACGTGGAAATACTAGTATTGCAGGAATCGGCTTTTACGGCAAGTAGAAAACGTAATAGACTATTTTACAACGAAAGAATTGCATTAACTTAATTAAAGAGCAATATATTGTGTTCCTTTTAGCACAGAGTATTAGACATTTTACGTGTATGTTTTATTCCATAATCCTATGAGCACGTGAGTTGTCTAAGTCGGCATTAGGGTTGCATCATTACTCTCATTCAGCGAAATATTTGCCTGGGCCCACATCAGTTTAAAGAATGCTAGACGATGTTAACCTTGTAATGCGAACTAATAAATAACCTTGCGTTCTGGACAGTCAGCTTAGATCTTATGGTAAATGCAGCGAAGCAACCAGAATGAATAAAGTCTGGATGCGGGTTTTATATCTCGTAATACGTTGGCTCGAATGAGCGTAGGTTCAGTAAAGTTCAGTAAAATGGTCGTGTGATTGTTCTACTGGCTACTCATAAATAACGGAAGTTAGGCGTGCCGGTTGGTTCTCCGTTTTATGTCTAGCAAATGGACCTTGTGCGCAACAGGCCGAGTATGTGTAGCTGAAATAATCCCATTTAATTACATGATGGAAGACCTAAAATCGCTTCAGATTTTTAGTTTTCCGTATTCCGAAAAAATAACTAATGGCTAACTTCCATCGAAGTTTCCACCCGTCCTTTACAGGGTTCGTTAAATATAAATCGAGTTCAGATTAAACATTTAGTGGAAAAAGACGTATAAAATTATATCGTACATACATCGCCAGTCAAATTTATTATTAATAGGACGTGTTTATTTTGTTACAGAAATATATAAAACGATTTTTCTACATTGTAATGTTATGAATAGTGAGTGATGTGTACTTACCCGAGTAGGGCAGTCTCTTCAGCACTGATAGGCATCTTCCTAAGCGAGTTTTCTTGTGGTATATGGGTATCCCTGAAATAGTGCAGGGTATGTAGCAACTGTATATGGGTCATGAAGTGTTTTTGTTTAAAAAATCCAGGCGCATACCAGAACAATAAAGTTAATAAGTAAAAAAATAACTGAATTATTTGTAAATTATCCTACTTCAATTTTACATTACACATAAAATATGTCTGTCTGGTACACAAATAAATAAAAATGTTGGTGGTTAAGTACTTTCGTACAAATAGGGTTTCGATAGTAACTGCCGAATGCAGATTAGGTAATATCGCTAGGCGGCTGTCCGCGTTTAGCGCTGCATTCGACTTAATCCAATGCGTAACCCGAATTGTATTTGACAATACATTGATAGTTGGCTAATATACGCTTTTATTACTCGTAAAATTAACTAACCACCGTGGCTTTTCGATAAAAATAGCACTTATAAAAGAAAGCTTTATTTTTTTAGTGGTTAATAGAAACATCAGGCGGTTCAGCCTTGTTTTAATCATTAAGTTATTAAACCGAAAAAATATTTTTGTAGTGGAAAAATCGGCCTAAAATAATAGGAAGGTCTCAGAAAATGGTCGGCGGGTCCCGGGTCCAAGCCACTAGCACCCAAGGCCGCCGGTAGACTTTATGACGTAAACTGGTAACTCTACGCGGCAAACTATCACTTCAAGGACCTACTGGATTTATTTTTATAAAAAGAATATAAAGACCTCTTTTAAAACAGCTGTTTTATTTTATTTTCTAGGCTCTTTGTGTGTTACTTGGATACTACTATAGACAAAGTTGAACAATTGAAGGAACAAAGGAATTCGAGGAGGTAAACTAGAAACTAATATTTTAGATCCAAAAATTTTTATGTTTATTTTATACTGTAGGTATAATCATTTTGCTAAAACTGGAGAATAGGTACCTACCTTCTTACTTAGAATAAGACAAAAAAATATATTTCAAAGTTTAATTAATCCAATTTTTATAGCCTATAGAATAATAGTGGATTATATTGTATTGTAAAAACTTAGTAAATTACATATTATGTCGTTTATCACACACTGAAGAAATTGGCTTCAGAAAATTTTTCATAAGTAAAATATACCTATAATGTAAAATAATATTTAAGCAGTATTTATTTCCCAACTTTTTATCTTGATATGTGCCTGGTTTTAAAATGGTCATGAATGTTTGGTGAATAGAAAAAATTTATAAAATTCTACATTTCTACTTACTAATATAATACATAGGTACTTCTTACCACTAAATTTGAATTTTAAATTCGAGATAATTAACAAAAAAAAACTCTATTAACAAAGGTAACCCATAGCTTCTAAATACTTAAATATGGTCACTTAAAAACCAAATTAAAATACAAAACATTGTAGTCAATACTTGAGTTGTTGGCGATGGATTGAAATTATCTCAAATCATTTTTCCAAATAAAAGTACCAATTTGAAAACCTACTAGTACTATGTAGTATTTCATGAAGTAAGAAATAATTGGCATTCCATAAAATAAAAGTAACTTTGTCTGTAAATTCTATATATTAAACATGCAATATTTATTTTGATATGAAAATTAATAAGTCTAATGAAGTAGAATGTAAGAAGCGTAAGAAGCACATGCTAAGGGCAGAGTACTCACTCCAACAATGTTTTACTAACTTTGTGGAACACATGGCAAAACAATTAAATAACATCTTCTTAACTGCCCTTCTATGACGAATGGTTCTTTTTACAATTTTCGGTTTTATAGGTACTTGTGCACGCCTGATCACTAGACCGAGGCATTCATAAGAACCACTATTCACCAAGCTTCCGTGTTGATGCATACCAACTTAACATGAACAAAATTAAAAAAGTTTTAACAAAGCAAAAATAATACAATGCCTGCAAAAGCTTGTTGCCACTGAGAAAAGACAAAAAAAGAATACTTTAAATAGTTTCACTTTAGTAAATTTAAAACTTAATAGTTTGATGTGAACTTTATTGTCTAGTTATGTGAACAGACAAGTTGTGAAAAGTAAGTAGTGGCATGACAATCAACAGTTACAATAATTAGGAGCCCTAAAGTTACCTTACCTTTTCAAAATAGTGCTCGTTTAACTGATAATTTATGGGTTGTCGAGTAGTGGCCGTCAAGCAGCTGAGTCGCGCTCCCGGACACACTGAGCACCGCTGTAGCAAAATGCCGACAACTGAATAGTTGCTGTCTGACTGGAACCTCCTCACACTTCGCGCTTAGCAGACGTAGCTCACTTCGTGGCGTACTGGAAGCGCATGCGTATGTAATACGTCAATTATTTAATTTACTGCCCGGGAAATTACAATACTTTCGACAGAATGTACGAAAATTAGATAATACGTACCTTTCTTTACATACGAGTAGTTGACCAATTTTAGTAAGTGATTAATTTTATTACCACGGTTTGCTTTAATTCACTGTCAGTACTTAACGCTAAGCAAAAACAGCTACAAAATAAAAATAAAAATCTAAATTCAAACCACAATCAGTTATTTCAAAGTGTTCGAACTCTTGAATGAAATGAAGTGAAAATTATAAACAAATGACAATCAATGTTATGAATGAAAATGACAAGTGCCAATATGACAATGGATCACAGTCTTTTGAGATTACAAACGAACTTTTAAATTGTCTAGGATTTTGTAAAATACATCTGAAATATAAATAAGGGCATTATTCATTGGAATTACAAACTTCTATAATCAACATAAATAATTATTGCCACCTACTTTTGCTCATATTTTTTCATGCTTATCTTTAATTATATAATGTTTAAATGTCAGAATATGTTACAAAAGAGATATTTTAAGAGATGTGTCTTACTTGCAAAGTTCCAAGGAGTTCCTTTCATTAACATAATATCAACCTTTAAGTAAAAGTTCTTTCTAACTGGCAAACATTCAGCGCCATCTGTATTAAAACCATGAGTACATCGCACCACGCGTTCGGCGCTTAAGTAGTTGTAGTGTGCTGTTGAAGCTTAACTTTCCATTAAACACAGGTTTTGCATTTGCTCGCTATGAGGATAAAGATTATACGCTCATTCGTTCGATGTCAGCACTGACTTTCAATATAATTATTACAAAGCCTGAGTAGTGGCATTGACGTCGGCGCTGTCTAACAAAAACACGGTAACACATGTTGACGGTTGTCATTGTTGTCTTTGTTTTAATTCAAAACAAAAAAATATCAGCGCTTTCCGATTTTCTCCTCGTACGTGATTAGGTACTTCTATCGTTGTTATACTATTATTTTGTAAAATATATGTCTGTGTTTATAACAGTTAATAGCTGTAGAGAGTTTAGTCAGGATATATAATAGGTATTTGTAAATGAAATAGCTTATTTTGGCTTAACAGGTATAGTTACTTATCATTATGTCTATAAATACTACTTGTTGTGTGAGAATATGAATAAGACAAGACAAAGACGACTGAACAAAGGATGAAAGGACCATTTACAGTAGCTACATCTGAAATGAATAAATGAAAGTTTTAAATTCGAAAAATTATAAAAGGACGATAATGACGAATAGACTTTGAGTGTGAAAAAATGGTTTCCAATGCATAATTTTCAAAGTAAGCAGTGAACATAGTGACTACTTAACTGTGGCCTGTGGCCCACATTTTTTAAATGTTGCAATACTGCTAGTGGCCTCTAGTTTCGGAGTAAAGTACAAAAGCATTGTATAGTTTTACATTACAACGCACAGATGTCGTTAACGATGGTGTTTATTATATCATTGAGATAGGTTTAGATCAATGTTTTGGTCAGCTCCCATTAAATTGTAATTAGCAAACAATAGTAGTTTATGTGAATATAATGTGAATATAAAGCAGTGTCTTAAGTTGCAGGCGGCATGTTGAATTCCGAACGAAACGAAGGTTGCTCATTTTAATCCCGAACGATAGTGAGTACCTAATTTATAAAATTAACTCCCGAGCATTGCGAGGGAGTTAATAAGGAAACCTGAGTGAAGTGAGGAATTCAAGCCGCCCAAGGCAAAGACAGCTTTATCCCCGTGTTGCATACTCTACTTTTTACACCATCTGTGAGATAATTAAAAAACAATTTTGTCGACCAAATTATACACTAGAGAAATATAAGTATTTTATTTACAAGTTTATCAAACAAACAAAATTCACTACTCCAAGATTCTATACTTTCAATTTTCTATAATGCTCCCGTCAGTAGATTTTATTCTATTTTCTTTTTTTGTTAGTGGCCAGTTTGAATTTCGAGTCAACTTGTACGACGATGCACGTACATTTTAATTCACAATGTTGACGATTTTTGGTGTTCCAAATTCAAATCTCATTATTCCCTAGACCCTAGGGATAGTGTTGTAAAAATAAGCGCTGAGAGTCGAGCGTTGAGCGCTGAGTCGACGCTATTGAGCGTTCAAGACTCGAGCGTTAAACGCTCGAGCGTTTAGGACTCGTGAGCGTTGAAAACTCGGGGGCTCGACGCTCGAGTCGCGCGCTCGAGCGTCGAAGCGTTAACATTTTTACTGGGTGTATATTAATAATTTTATTTGACTAGACAGAAATCTTTAATCGTTGTGATGCATGACGTGCTTTAGATGCACTTCGACTGAAATCTTTTGTGTTTATAATATTTTCGAAACACAAAAGATTTCTATAATTTATCATTATTTTTTAATACACCGTTAAATTTTAATCGTTTTAATCCCGTGGAGGGTCGATCCGGTACATGAAACACTATCGATTTGTAAATATATATCGACAAAATTAAAAAATAAAGTATCTATTTTTTGAAAAAAAAAGGTACTTTCCTCAGCCAAAATCTCGATTTCACTGTCTGACGAATCGTCAGCTTGATCAGACTCGAGCTCCCTCAAGCCTCCCCCAAGTGTCGCCATAATGATCGGTGCCCACTGTTGGACATAAGTCTCCCCCAAGGGTTGCCATTAGGCGCTATAATGACTGATGCCCACTGTTGGGCATAAGTCTCACCTCGCTATAATGACATATGCCCACTCTTGGACATAAGCCTCCTTCAAGTGTCACCATTTAGGCGCTATAATGACTGATGCCCACTGTTGGGCATAAGTCTCCCCTCACTATAATGACCTATGCCCACTGTTGGACATAAGCCTCGTCTAAGTGTCGCCATTTAGGCGCTATAATAACCGATGCCCACTGTTGGGCATAAGTCTCCTCTCACTATAATGACACTATGCCCACTGTTGGAGATAAGCCTCCAAGTGTCGCCATTTAGGCGCTATAATGACTGATGTCCACTGTTGGGTATAAATTTCCCCCTTACTATAATGATCTATGCCCACTGCTGGACTTAACCCTCCCCCAAGTGTCGCCACCTAGGCGCTATAATGATTGATGCCCACTGTTGTACATAAGTCTCCCCTGACTAATGACCTATGCCTACTGTTGGACATAAGCCTTCTCCAAGTGTCGCCATTTAGGCGCTATGACTGATGCCCACTGTTGGACATAAGCCTCCCCCAAGTATCGCCATTTAGGCGCTATAATGATTGATGCCCACTGTTGGACATAGGCCTCCCCCTCGCTATAGTGACCGATGTCCTCTGTTGGACTGTCCAGGCGCACTAGTTTATGAGCCTATGTCCAAGTTGGACACAGGCTCATAACCTAGTACTCCTCACCATCAGATTGCATCACTGCTTACTATCAGGTAGGATCGCAGTCAAGCGGGGTTTATTGGAAAAATACATGAAATTTATACTTTGTAAATTTCTTGAAAGTTTCGAATGTTATAATGAATAAAACAACAGTATTGGAAAGAAACGGGAATTTTGCACGCTTTTTTCAACGCTAGTCCCGGAGGAAGTGATAAAACTTTCTGTAACAAATAATAAACACGCAGATAAAACCGCGGGAATAACATATACAATGAGTAGTTAGTATTAAACTGATTTGTTCTTCACCTATTTTATAAAGACTCGTGCTCAAGCTCGAGTCGAGCGTCGAGTCGGCGCTATTTATCGAGTTTTTTTTCTAAACGCTCAAGCCAGCGCTCGAGCGTTTTCAAACCGACTCGAGTCCCGACTCGAGCGTTTTTAAACTGCTCGAGCCCGGACTCGAGCGTTTTAGCGCCGACTCGAGCGTTTTTACAACACTACCTAGGGATCAGCCATACTGTATTGTCTCCCTAGGTATAAAATGTTTGTATGACGTATAACACGACATTATCGAGCAGATGATGTAAAAAGAGAATTTAGCTGTTTTCGACTGGAAAAAAAAATTAAATAGTCATCAGTGGTGTTGTAATAGGTACTGGGCCGCCTTCAATTTATGTAGATGTAGAAATGAAATACTAACATACAATTGATTCGGATGTTTAAATATGACTTGATTTTTAAAAATTTGGATTTGTTAATTTTATTTATGTACCTAACTTAGGTAATTACATAAATAAAATTAGGTAACCTAAGTATTCCAAACAATACTTAACGATTTTTCAGCTGGCAATTGGCTTAAGTCATAAGTAAAATAAACCAACTTAACCTACAGATTCAAAAATTCAAAGCAAAAAAAATAAAAAATTTACCTACAGGCTCTTTTAAAATGTCAAGAAATCAGTCAGTCAGAAGAATGATGCTAATTGCACATTCCAAAGCTATCTCTATGGAGAAGAATGTGCAAGAAACTCCATGGAACATGGACGCGAATATTAACACTCGCGCCACCATCAGCGAGGCATTTGAGTGCTCATGACAAACTCTCAACTGCCATGTCCAATGGTAACCAACATTTTATGTAGGTATTTAGTTTTTATCGTATTTACTAGGTACTATATTTACATATTAGCAGTGAACCAGTTTTGGACTGCAGTAGGTAAGGCGTTATTTTCTTCGTCAAGATTATTAGTCCTTCTCTTTATCTTAAAAATCAAAGAAGTGTCGACGCCAAACCACACCATATTAATTTTGTTTTGTAACAAATGGGGTAAATCGTTATTATAAACTAAAAATAAAAAGGGCCTAAAATTGAACCTTGGAGTACCCCTATTTTTACATTTAATCCCGACGAAACGACACCGTTAATTTGAACTAATTGCCGTCTGTCATTCAAATAAGATTTTAATAAGCTTAACGCTGTTTTGCCTAGTCTGTAACGCTCAAGTTTCAGGAGTAATGTTTCATGAAGAGCCCCGCTATGCTGCTTTTTCTGTTGCAGGGTTCAAAGGAACAAGGAATGACTGGGGCTGACGATCTTCCTTATTGATCCTCGGGTCAAGTTTTTTTAAACTTTTCACCGCCAGGGTTTAAACGAATCGGCATGCCTTCTTCACAAAGCCACAAACACGGCGCAAACACCGACAAACAAAGTAGGGATTCCTACATTGATCGACGGTAGCAACCTTTCGTGTCAGGCCCTGGTTCAGGCCATGGTTCGGAGCGAGGAGAAATGGCAACTGTTGTGCTAGCGAACCGCACGCGTGAGCGAACGGACTCATCCCGTGATCTTAGAACACAAAAGGCAACTAAAGGACACATGTGTGGTTATAGTCAGTAAACGTCTGACTTGACCTCACGCTCCATCCAGAGCTGGAGAAGTCATTGGTTGATTTCCCACCTAAAAACATCTTATCGATAATTTATCGATAACCAATTCATTATTGCTTTTCGGCCATGTTAGTGAAATAAAATATTTCTTGCATTCTTTTATTTAATTTGAAAGACACTATTTCTCATAATACAGAAGTAACACATACCTAATTTAAATCGTACAGTTGGTACACTGACAGTTAGTTTAAAACACGAGATAAAAAATCGCCCTTGCGCATTACATAAAGGTAGGTACCAATAGGTACCAACGAAAAACATGTTCCGAAATTTTACTTAGAAGTAAATGAAGTTATCTTTCAAACTCTATAAAAAAAAAAGCGACACCGCTATGAATTAGGTAGGTATATAATACAACACCTAATATTATTCTCTACCATTCAATATATCAAAGCTGTAGATGCCTTTGTCATTTGAATTAGGTACACCGTTGTCAAACGATCACATCAATAATTGCCTAAATTAAATAAGTTAATAAGTTTTTTATAACTTTTCTAAGTCGATTAAAAATAAAGGTAAGTTATAAAGCTTACAACCCACATCATCAATTTAAACACTGATTAGCAGATGTTCAATTCAATTACATGATTTGATGCATAATTAGGGTTAGTGAGTTTTTATACATAAAACTGAATTTGTAAAACATCTTATAGTTGTCAAAAAATAGAAGGCCCGTTTTCCTTTTTATCGAAACGAATACCTAGATACTTAAATACGCCAAAAGAATAATCGCAATATATTCCATCATATTATTTAACGCGTCAAAAAATTGTATGTATTTTTTAATAGTACATTATGATATAAGTGTGTAATGTTAGTGATTACAGACGAGGCGGTATTTAGACCCGAGCCGTGGCAAGGGTCTTAAGAGAGCCGAGAACGGTAATCATTAATTACTCACGTGTATCATACGACGTTTTTCAATACACTTGTGAAGAAAATAACTATAAAACTAGTAAACTTTTGTGGCGGTAAAAATCTGTTTTCATATGCGCTCCTATATTTTTTTTTATTTACCTTTCAATACACTCACTAAAGTGAATAAACGGGGGTTGACTGGCGACTCGTGGAGGACGACGCGCGCCCATCCTGATACGATAAATGTAATAAAATTATGGCGGGGGAGAGGTTAAACCTAAAAGGTTTTAACTACATTATAGCACTAGTGCGTAATGGTAATCAAAATGTTACAGTTTGGTAACAAGGCACATGATATATGATGATAGCACAGTTATAGAGAGATACCTGCCAGGTGCTCGGGTTAGTAAAGAGCAAATCCGATCCGAACGAGAGGCTATGTTAGAGCGTACGAATATCTCACTTCAGGCAGTCTCCAAGTGAGGCGAAACCAATCTGGTGGGATTCAACGCCGCCAAAACACAGGCGTGTCTGTTCACCGTCAAAAGGAGCCTGTTCACCTCGGCTCCTACTTTTCAGAATGTATCATTGGATTGTACCGACCGCCTTCAGCTCTTGGTTGTCGAAATTTCCTCCGACCTCAATTTTGGGCGGTTCATTGAGTCCAAAGCCAAAGTAGCTGTTAGGAAACTAGGCGTTCTTGCAAAAGTCAGGCGGTACTTCACACCAACACAGCTTTTAATTTTATACAAAGCACAGGTCCGATCGTGTGTGGAGTACTGCAGCCACATATGGGCTGGTGCTGCAAAGTGCCACCTGGCAGCTTTGGACTCGGTGGAAAGGCGTGCGAAGAGGCTGATTGGTGATCCAGATTTGGTTAAGTCCGATCTTCAAAGCTTTGAGCACAGGCGTAGGGTAGCCAGCCTTTCGGTGTTTTACAGATTGCATTTTGGAGTGTGCGCAGGAATTGCATGACTTGATTCCGCCATCTCCTTTGTACCATCGGACAAACCGACGCACGGCGAGTATCCACCCTTACGTTGTTGAAACATCTACGGTCCAGACTAAGCGTTTCGCCTCGTCATTTATACCGCGTACATCGAAGGACTGGAACAGTTTGCCTGCTGCGGTCTTCTCGTCTGATTATAATTTAGGTGTCTTCAAGGCTAGAGTGAATAGGCTCTTAATAAACTAGTGTGCCTCAACATCAACGATTGCATCACTGCTTACCATCAGGCGGAATCGCAGTCAAGTACTAGTTTATAACAGATAAAAAAAAGGGGCATTATGTACCTGAGTGCAGTGCAATAAGAGTCACTTTCTGAGCAAGTGTTTTGAAAAAACTCTATATAAAATTAAGTACTATTTTATTGTTTCTTTCATTTCCGTTCCAAGTTACATTCTAGGGTTTTTCTAAAATGTCAAAACGGGACCTTTTATTTTTTATGAGTTGAGGAGTACATGATCACGTCGTCGATGCAAAGTTTTTTTTTTAAAACTGTTGTTATTGTTAGCTACTCACAAACCATAAGCAGGCATGTCTGCGCCACAGTGGCCGCTGCATGGACGAAGCTGCCTGACGTTTCCACGTCCACTCTTGTACACGGCCACAGCACCCGCCCCATGTTCCTTCATTTCACTTGTCACTGGCGGGCTCTCATCTATCACGAAACCAATATTGTCCATTTGATAGCAGGGGTATGTCAAAACAAAATAGAACAGGCCTGTTTCACGATTTAAATAAATACCACTTACTAAGTTCAAAAATCGAACAATCAAACGCAAGCCTATCAATAAAAAAAATAAAATATCACAAAGTAAGTTAACAGAAACTTAATTGTACCTAAGTGGTGAAACAGAACTAAAAATGTTTTTTTCTGTCCTTGTTAATTATATCAAAATGATTTAATACGTACACTCCGAAATGTCATCCTATTTTTGCGGATGACAGCGAACGCGCATACAATTTAACTGAAGACTAGCTATTGATGACCACGCTTTTTATAGGCTTGGATTGTTAATCAAGCGTTTGGCAGTCATGTGGAAAATGTTCGCCGGTTCTCTATAATGCCTATTATATGCTTTAACAATAAGCGTATGGAGTAGCTTGAAGCTGAATAAGGTACGGAATACTTATCTACCTGCATTTCAGCTTGACGCGACGTTGTAGAAGTGTTAGTTAATAATAGCTAAAATAAAACTAATAAAAATGTATTTATTAATGTTTTAGATACTTCTATGCCTTGACGAAAACATTCAAAGCTACTAGGAGGTCTATGATTCCTATTTAAAAAATATCTGTAGGGCTACATACCGACTTGTATGTGCTACGGGCCACCTCTTTGTTCCGATAAAGCCAAGGGTAGCCAGACGTAAATTGCTTCAAAGTCAGCGGTTAGCTCTGATACGTAACAGAGCTCTTTTTCGAGACCCGAGACTCGTACCTGCAGTCCCGAGAATAACGAGACTTTCGAGACTTGCGTAGATTTTTTAAAATTTACTCATCTAGATAGTGCATGGTACGACGCAACACTTAACAGTAGATATAGTTTTAAATTTTTGCCTTCAAAAATTAGATTTCCAGAAAAACTAACAGTATCAAAAAAAATAAGCTCTCTATGCCAATTGTTTTGCTATATTTTTGTATAATCCTATTCAATTTTATTGAATTTTATTGAGAGGAAGTTGGGTCTTTTCAAACCCTCAATAATAACGTTATTACATTATCTTTAAAAGTATAATATAAAAGATTAAGTAAATCACTGATTAAATAGTCGTCTGAGAGCTTTCGAGCAAATATAAGTACTCCAAAACGTAACGGGACAATGGCGTAGCTCACTGGTTTTTTGTTTATCTCGCGTTTGACCACTGTCTCCCCAAACGATTAGCGTCGTAGTCGTGGACAATAAAGCGCGCTTACCTAAAAGTAGCAATTCTAGGTTATTTTTAGACCAGCGAAATCAAGATCGAAAGCAAATCAAGAGCGATTTAGGGTTATATATATTAAGGTTGTAGCTAGATTTGACTGCAAAAAAACCCTACTTTAACCGTTTACTAAAACCTCAATATGACATAAGAGTAATAAAAGACTAACATCTTTTTTTAGTTGGGAAATCATTTATCGACATCTCTCGCCCTTGGGCGTTGTGGAAGAGCGTTTCAGACTTTTACTGACTAAAACCCACTCTGTTCCTTCTCTTTCTTCGTTCGACACATGAATCCAGTAGTCTTTGACCCCGCTGGGCCCCTACGGTTTTGCTGACATCTCCTTGAGGCGCACGTGGAACGCTATGTGCCATCGACGACTTGGGCTCGGTCCGGAAGGTTACCGGATGGTCGGCCGGCGAGATATCCATTGCTCGCCGTCTGCAAGCCCACGCCAACGATGGCTGGAAATCTGGATCAGGATCCCGGCTGCTGGGGCATGAGGACCGTTCCCTCACACGTGCGGCCTCCTCTTTTGCTACCATTACTGCTTCGCAGAAAGAGGCGACCGCCTACCAGTCCTCTTCGCTCCGAAAAATGGCCTGTATCAAGGCTAATTAACAATGTCCGGTGAGGACCTGCGTCATGCGGAAGGTAACGACGCCGTGTCGTCTTTCCAGCCACTTCTCAATGAGAGGACTTACCGACACAATTTCGGCGTGCCCAGCGCTGGATTGCGACAGTCACTGTCTCCATTCTACCATAAGATTACGCTGGAACTCTGTCCACTAAAGATCTCTGCGTTTATCTCTATGTATGACTTACAAACCATGTTGAACGTTTTCCAGAATGTGAAATAGACTTAAAATTCTTAAGGACTGACCGGTTTACCTGTAAAGTTGAGTTGTACAGGTAAACCGGAGCGTGTTTGTTGCACAACAGAGCCGCTTTCTACACAAGCTTACCTGACAGATATAACTGTGCTAACAAACATGTCAGGTACACCCTAACATGTATGACTGGCTTTTAAGCCATTGTAGCAGCTTTTAATTTTGTAACAAAATAACAGATCCTGCCGTACTGAAATCACATTAGATGCATCATGATTTTTACGGGCTCACTTGTAAAAAGCAAAAAATAACTCGTCATTGTTATTTTACTCGACTGTAACACCACGACAGAAGAAAAACAAGACGGAAATGCTGTTTTCATTAAAGTTCTTTACTATATCTTATGTCGATTGCTTAAATACCTAATATTTGAATATGAATATTTTTCTTTTTAACGAGTCTTGAAAGTCTCGTTTTTCGCGGGATTCCCGGCCAAAGTCTCGGTATTATAGTCCCGGGACACGAAAATGTATCGAGACTGAAAGCCTTAGTCAGCACTGCACAGGCTTTCTGTCAATTTTCAAGTATTTTTCTCAAATATCTTTTCAAGTATCTTTGGCAAAGTAAACATATATTATGCTCGTTTATGGTCAGACTTGTAAAACAAACCTACTAAGTACTACTATTTGGTCCAATTCCTAAAGAAATTTTTCAGTTTCATGAAGGTTATTTTTGCGCAGAACCTTATTTCCTTTCTAAAAACAAAAGTAGCCTATGTTACAGCTTATAATCATCAGCTATTTACTAGTAAAAGTTCAGTCTAAATTAGTCCAGCCGTTTCGGAGATTAGCAAACAGACAGTGGAACATTTCAAAATTCGTGTGTTTACATATAGATATCGAACATCCTTTCATATATAACAAAAAAAAAAAATTGATATTAGAAATAGACACTTCAATTTTATTTATATGTAATGTCTGTATAGGTAGATGGAGATGTTCTTAAACGTTATCTAAATTGCTGTGTGCAGCAGCTTCTTTTCTTATTTTCTAACTACATGTTAAAAAATTATAAATCACATTTTTTTTTCTAGTTAATTGTTGTGTCCCTTTAACCATCTCAAGTTCACAACTCAATAAGTTATGTCCAAATCCATGACCTCGTCACAGTATTACAATTCCCTAACCTCGTGGTCTACCCTTATGCCATGTTGCATTCAAATCTGTTTTTTTTTAAGGCATGCTAATATAAGGAATCTTCAACCTTAGACGCGTTTAAGTACATAATACGAAAATGGGTACCTACAAGTACAAATTCTTCGTCGATGGTATCAAAGAGCATTAAGTTTACAAAATATTTTCCACAAAATCTATGCTACCCCGTGACAGCAATTTAATTTCGAATTATCCTTTCTATTTTCTTTATAAAAAACTAGCTTTGCCCGCGGCTTTGCCCGCGCACGTTAAATATAGGTAGCCTATGTCACTCAAGAAGAAAGCAGCTTTCTATCGGTGAAAAGATTTTTTGGTAATCGGACCAGCCCCCCTAGCCAAGTTACAACCGTATCGTGTCGAATTCCGTTCTCCAATCGGTAACGCTTCGGTGTCAGCAATTGTAGAAAACGATAAGTTGGTAGCCATGTTGACGCGCCTGAGTCGGCCGCTCGTTCTACAATGTAGCGTTTGTTTATCAAAGGATGTAGCGTTAAACGTTGTAGAAATTCATTCTATCATTTTGAACGATTTGAACTTGGCTACGAATTTTCTATTCGTTTGTTCCGACCACGTGACTTTACGTTCAGATGACGTCATTCCCATACGTTTCATCACTTTTCTACAGCGTTAACGATTGCAGGATAATAACTTGGATAAGCGTGCTGCACTTCCAGAGATTCCCTTCCTATTTCCCAAAAAAAAAAACTTTACGTCTTTGTATAGTGTAGATTAATAAAATTAACCAGACGGTAACCTCTGTTTTCCGCTATCTAGACATAGGCTTTGACGAGTCAGAGACAGAGTGAGTCACTCAGAGTTTCGTTTTAAAACTGCTTCAAAATTAAGAAGACGTTCTTATATACGTCTAATTGTTTTTATTTGTAGATAGATTTTCAGTTAATCAGCGAATCCTCCTTAATCCATGCATCTAGGTAAATAAACACAAAGGTTTTGGATAATGTCGATAAAATTTAAATATCATCCTTTTGGATATTGTACAATTATTATTACTAGTGATTTGTATGGGTCCCGTCTTTTAGAGGTCCGCTCTCGGCCACTAAAGGACGAGACCTGCCGGATGAATCTGCGATACACCAAGCGGTGGAGCAGAGACCGACTTCACGCATGCGCTACTCGTGGCGCACACTCGCTCATATCATTGTAATGGTTGGTCCATTACAATGATACAAGTGAGCGAGTGTGCTATAGCTATTAATAGGACAAATGCCCAATACAAGGGCAGTGTGACAACAACTATTGATTGATAATTATTTTGTGAAGGTTTTTATAAAAAATTAAAGAAATTAACGCAAAACGTGCCTCTTTTAATATATACCTACTTTAAAGAATTATCATTTATCGACTGCTAATTTATTTATCACAAGTTCTTAACGCGAATTTATCAACATCATTTCAGCCTATAGATGACCACAGTTGGACATAGGCCTCCTCCAAGTGTCGGCACAATGAACGATCCTGTGCGCCCCGCAACCTTCATCGGTCTACCGAATCCCGCGAACTTATGTTCTATTATAGTTAACTAGCTCCTGCAAGCGGCTTCGCCCGTGTGAAAATCGGGTTCTCCGTACTAACTTTGGACCCCCGTTTCATCCTGAATTTTGGAAAATCCTCTTTTAGTGCTCTCCTACATCATAAAAGGAAACCTTGAGCAAAATTCCACGCCCGTAGTCCCAGTAGTTTCGGCTGTGCGTTGATATGTCAGTCAGTCAGTTTCTCCTTTTATATATACCTAAGTATATAGACTAACTTTTCCCAGATGCTTCGCCCGCGTCAGCGTAGGTTTCTTCACACAAACTTTGGACACCCGGGAACTGAAGTTTAGAAAATTGTCGTTGAGGTCTGTGCAACACGTTTTTTTTCTTTCGTTCTACCTACCATATTCAGAATCATTTAATAATATTTATGTTTATTAGGAAGTTGTTCTAGATATTTTAGTTACTAGTAAAAATCTCCCAAATCTAATCTAAACCCTAGTTAGACTGTTGTTAAACTTTGTTTAAAATTAAATGAAATTAAACTTTAAAAATATCTGAAGAGAACATAAAACAAATCGTAGCCTTAAGGTCACAGCTCATTAGAGCCACCTTTGCACCCACTCCGCACCGCCTCGCCTCCTGCAGCTAGCTTCTTTATATGGACTTGTATGGGTATGCGCTCACTATATCAACTCCGTAGCGTCACAGGATCAAATCGGTCGTAAGCCCTACACGCGCGGACGGCGGGTGGATCACTCGGTGACAACTCGCTGTGCAAGCAGCGAGTTGTCACCGAGTGCTTGCCTTGCGTTGACTGCGCATTGCCCACGCGCGGGTCCTGAGTGGACCGCGCGCTGCCCGCGAAGCGAATGATTCACGCGAGGAAGATACTTAACGATGCGCCCACGGAACAGTAAAAACAGTGGAAGTAGCTTGAGAAAATGTTTGTTCCAGAACCGGTGTCGCCAAACTCATACATTTACAATTTACTCTTACTGCAAACCTAAAAACATGATTGGCTGAAAACAAAACAGGGCGTAGACGAAATGCAAAAAAAAGTTTATACGAAATGCAACTTTAATTTCAAAAGTCTATAAATCAAATTGACAAAAACAAGAAAGAAATACATCTTTGACTACCAAGTACTGCCACTCGTCGCTAGATGGCATTGTTCAGTATATAATATTCAGTATGAACTCTAACTGCGTAAAAATAAGATTGGTATTTGAATGGCGTATCACTGACGCGAATGCGCTCGCTGCTACTCAGATAGGGAAGTAACCTTATTCGATCAAAATATGTATCGATTGTATGAAAACGTATTTAAAACATATCATGCAAAAAAAATTGTATGCGATAGTGTGATAGTATTAAAATTATGAAATTAATATGATTAAAGGCAATTTTTAAACGTAGTAAAAAGGGTATTTATTTGCATAGTACATCAATTATCATCATCTCAGCTGAAATCATCGTCATCGCCCACTGCTAAACATAAGAATATTAAGTATAATTCAAACGCCCTATGTTGTTCCTAACTCTTTAACTAAATTTATTTAAAATACATCACAAATATCATACCACAAATTTTATTTTATTATATTTATTAATTTAATAACTATCTGTATTATATTACTTACAAAAGTATTTAACTATAATATATATTTTAAAAAGGCAATGTAATAAATATTATACATATCGATTGATTTTATCGATAAACTCCCGCACTATTTGGATAGCGTCAAAAGTATAGGTAGACTAACGAATATTCCAGAAAAGCTAATAACCGAGAAAAGAAAATCAACTTTGTAGTGATGTGACTAAGGACTAGTTTTGTTTGTATATCCTGCGCAATGTTTCACGTAATTTTATTTTTTCATTTTATTAAAATAAATCCGAAAATAATACTTTTCGGTGGTATGATACACCTCCATGAGTTAGATTTTTAGTCAGACTATGGTTATTAAAGTACAGTATGGGACAATAAGGCATTATATTATTATTTTTCGTTAATTATTATGTTGCGCAGTCTAGTTAGAGAATGAGGGCGCTTGAACAGCAAGTGCGCAACGCGATTCTTACTAGCGGCGACAGTGCCACGCCTACTTACTTCTTCCACTGTTTTTACTGTTCCGTGGATGCGCCGCTCCCCTCCCTCTCTTCATTCCCCGCCTTTCTTTCGAACGAGTCAGACGTATCGTTTTTGCTTACAAAATGAATAAAGAATAACTACTCGAAAATTCGTGGACCAAGCGACGTCCACTCGTTGACCACTCGACGTTCAGTCGTTGACCGCGCGGGGTCAACTGGTTGACCGCGCGACGTTTATTAGTGATAACGCAGCGTCCACCCGTGGACCACCTGTCGACAGCGAGTGGACGCCGTGCGAAGAGGCGGTGCGGGGTGGGTGCCGGGTGGCTCTAATGAGCTGCGACATTTAGTCTGATATCTGACAGTAAAAGTCCCGTCAAAGTCGGGCCAGTCATATCGGAGATTAGTCTGAACAAACAGACAGACAAAAATGTTTACATTACTATACTTGTACAGGTATCAAATATACTTTCATATATTTGTATGCAATACCAAATTATTATTTTTTTGATATTTCACACAGTCACTTCATTTTTATATATAGATAAAATAATATGACTGGATTGAAGAGAAAAGTTCTCACTTCGAGTAAATTACAGGTATTTAGCTGCGTTTTTTAAATATGGAAGTTCCTCTAAAATAGATGGAAAAAGGCTCGACAGTTGATTGAATGCAAAAGTAATCATAGATATGTATTTGCTTCCATGATTGAATTCGGTCGCCTTGCAATGCAAATTAAACGGCATTTCTCACGTTGCCCTGGTTCGCGTGACAACAGACCTACACGGCAGATAGGAAATTAGATCATTTGAGTTGCACAAGTGACGAGCCAAAATGGAATAAAAAAAGGTAATGCCCACATTCTATAAGAAAAAATGGTGGAAAATGCCTGAAATATACAAAGATGAAATATACTATACACCCAATTCTGCTTGGAACTGCAGGAAACCTATTAAAATTTCAGTCATTATTAATAAACTAGGTAGAAGCCGGTTTTATTTTTTATTGTTAGCCTCTCTTTTGACCACTATCTCACCCGATGTTAAGTGTTGATGTGGCCGATGATGAATCAGCTTCAGAAAATTCTTATAAACTAGATTCATAACCGTGAACCAAAAGTCGACTTGTCGTTTATGTGGGTCAAACCTAAGATGGGGTCCATAAATACCTTTCGTGTGAAGACGAAAGCATCGAAATCTATCAAAACGCTCACAGTCATCGATATCATATAAAGTAATATTTTGCGTACTTAACGCAAAATATTACTAGTCAAGTAGCATAAATGCTTAATGCTGCGGTAATGTTAAAAGAAAGGAGAAACTATTTTTGAAAATCATTTGTTTTTTATTAATACTGGTGTGAATATGTTAATTTTATTACATTTCACATAAAACTTTAAACCATTTTTATTAAAAAGTTCGTGAAACTTTATTTGATGATTCCTGCTTGGGTAAATTTCGACAAAGTTTATTTTCATTTTAAAAATGATTATATCTAATTTTACCCATTTTCATATTTGACTTCAAAAAAAATTTGGGCTGGTAGTAGTTTTTCTTCACCTTCCGCATGACACAGGTCCTCACCGAAATGGCAAGTTCGGGAGGTTCCTGTTCCGAATTAAAGCGGAAGTGACGCCCGGGTGCCGCCACTGTGCGGAACGCCCGGAGGACACGGTGGAGCACACAATCGCGGTGTGCCCTGCTTGGGCGGAGCATCGCCGTGCCCTCGTGGGGGTGATCGGCGGCGGAGACCTCTCGCGCCGGGCATTGGTCGAGGTCATAGTCCGGAGCGAGGAGGAGTGGCCGGCCGGTCGCCGACTTCTGCGAAGCAGTAATGCTCGCTAAGGAGGAGGCCGACCGCATCAGGCAACGGCGCTCTCGCCGCCGCCGGGATTCCGATCCCGATTTCCAGCCACCGTAGGCGCGGGCTTGCGGACAGTGAGCAATGGGTAGCTCGCTGTCCGGCCGTCCGGTAACCGTCCGGACCAAGCCCAAGTCGTCGACGGCGCGCGCTGTTCCCGCGCGCCTCAAGGAGTTGTCAGCAACAGCAGGGGCCCAGCCGGGTCGAAGCCTACTGGGGCCAGGGTTATCCGAAAGACCGCTCGAGCCCCGGTATGAAGGCTTGAAGGAACGGGATGGGTTTTTTAGTCAGTAAGAGTCTGACACTATCTCCCGCTCCGCCCAAGAGCGGAGGTTGTCATAAGACGATTTTTCCCATCGAAAAAAAAAAAGCTGGTAGTGGTTTTAGCATTCTCCTTTCTAGTATAGCATAAACTGACTGAAAGGTTGTTATTCTATTGATTGGTAGTACATTCATTCATCGTACTATCTACGATGGCGTACTGATAGCGTAGGTAAATTATAAATTATGTTGTATTGATATACCTACTTTGTGAAATCACTTGGTCCCTACAATGTTATCTTTGTGTATTTCTCAGCTGTATCGTATAACAGGCCGTATTACAACTCGAAGCGACGTTTTGAAAAACTTCGCTGTAATGTAATGCTCTCAAATCTCACTTTCAGCCAGAATGAGATGACGATACGTTCTACTAAACACAATCACCCTATACTAACATACAGCTAAACGTTGGACACAACGTTTAGCTGTATGTTAGTGTAGGGTGATTATAAATTATAAAGAACCGATCAAAAAAAGCTTGAGTTAGAGGCCTCCTATTTCTATCTCCTTAGTTTAAAGTAAACTAAGACGAAGGGACTAATCCTTCAATATTTCGCTTTCTAACCTAACCTGCACCGCTTTGTATTTGGGCTGCACGTTACTAAGGCGCTTTGATGAACTCAAAGTTGCACTCAAACATTCAATGTTTTATAGCAAAGTTTTACATTCTAATGCAGCAACTTTTTTTTTAATTGATATAAACTAGTGCTTGACTGCGATCCTACCTGATGGTAAGCAGTGATGCAATCGTTGATGATGAGGCGCACTAGTTTATTATGAGCCTATTCACTCTTGCCTTGAAGACACCTAAATTATAATCGGAAGACCGCAGCAGGCTAACTTGTATTTTTTTTCTTTTATTGATATAGACTATAAGTGCTTGACTGCGATCCCATCTGATTGAGGACCCCAAATCTTGTAATACTAAAAACGTATTTGACATTAGGTGTAGGGACTAGGAATTCATTGGGTCGATCGGGATCCCTGATCACGTGCTGGCCAGGCGTTTCGATACACCTCTCCACCGGGATCGACTGGTGGGGCAAAGTGATTGAAGTTGGCCCGCCGACGCCTCCGACAGTTGTAGGAATGCGACAGGAGCGGTAGCGATCGAACACCATGGGATTATTACTGTGTGATTAAGGCTACGGGATAGGCTTAGGCTTAACGTAAAACTAAAGCAAATTTTTATTTATTCGGTTTGATAGCATCACGGGCTATAATCTATATGTATGTTTTATCCTTCTCTGTCCAATCTATCTATGGTTGTCTAAAAATCGCTTTTGATAGTAAAACCTCCACATGGTTGTAGCAATTGTTGCTTCCAGTACTAGCTCAAAGCTGAAAAAAGTGTTAATAAATTATTAACACTTTTTGGGTTACTTCAATTTCCGTATACCTGGATATTGAAGTGCAGCTATCTGCACTTCAACCGTTTAAGTATTCTTAATGTTTTTTGAGGTTTTTTTGTACAAGAGGCATCTCAAAAAATGGGTTTGCTAAGAGTTTAACTTAACTGTGCTTGCGTTGGTGTAAAAAAGGTTAGCAAGATTCTTTGTTAAGCTATAATAAAAAATCTTGTGAACTTTTCACACTCAGAAAATATACGTACATTACACCTAAGACTAATGTTTGCACAAAGTACCTGCAGTCAAAACTGTAAATGGTTTTCAGAAAATATGCATTACGCCTATAATAATTAGTATTTGCACAAAGTACATGCAGAAGTGGTCTTTTGAAGTGATCGCAGCCTCATCTAATTAGTGCGTATTGATGATTTTGACACAAGTTCAGGACAGTCAATTGAACCATTTGCGATATCAATCAAGTAGCACACATCATTCATACCACATCTTTTATCCAAACGGTAGAAAATGGTAGCTTCCTTCTGCATCTGTGAATGTACTCAAAAGATGCTTGTTTTACACTGTAATTATGGTACATAAGTTTATAGAATAAGAACTTTAAGATAAATTGGTAGGCCAACTAAAACAGATTAAACAGGGAAAACGAATGATTAACCACTTTAATATTTAAATACTTTAATATAGGTAAATGAAGATGCGCTGTACAGCTAATATATGATTTTGTTTCCGTTTTTAAATCCATACTACACTTGAGATCACACGTCTGCGACGCCATCCACATCGCCGAAGATAGGACAACATGGCGAAATATAGTCCTTATGAAAGTTTTTCATCGAGGTCATGACCCTCAGCATCGAGGATAAAGACGCAAAGAGGAGCAGGAGGAGGAGACCCAATTTATGCCTTGATCACACGTACCGAGTAAAAGGGCGAGACAGTAAAATGTTGCTCGGCCGAGACAGTGATGTAAGCGAGTTGTAGAGATAAGCGCTCGGGCGAGCACTCCCCAAGCAGCACGCAAGCGTTGCCGACATCAAATATACAGCACTATTAGAACTTAGAGTTCTACTGGTGACCCATAAAGGTGTCAAGAAAAGATTAATTACTTATAAAAGTGATTAAACCGTTATTATACAGCTAAAGCTGTACTAAGTTTTTATAAAATACTCCGTGTAAACTTAAGGCTTTAAAACAGAATATTTGAACTCCACTTTAAAACCCTAAGCATTTTTTGACACTTCAATCTAATGTTATCCTTCAAGCTGCATAGAGGCTGTATTTTGCATGTGATCACTTACTTACTACAGCTATAAGTTATAAAATGGTATCACTTTATACTTGTTTCTGTATAATGGTATATTAAAACTACTTTCTAAAGCTTATTATTAATGCGTAACTGTACACTCTTGTCAGCGTAATAGTTTCATAACTTCTATCAAATATGATTTTATAGAACTATAATAATAAATGAATTCTATAATACAGCTTTAATCTGTATTACTGACAGTTGTCCTTGATTTGTAAAAACGTTGTGTGGTGAATAGAAATATGTGGAAAAAAAGAAAAACATGTGGTGGAGTAAAAAGGAAAATTAAAAGAGAATATCAAAATATTACTAATTATCAACCAAACAAAACCAGTGATACTGAGCCGTCATGTGAAGACATTGAAAAGAACAAATTCATTGATCGAACAATCGATAGTCAAGCGCGAGTTCAGTCAACGTCTAATGAAGGTTCCGTAGCAAAAACGGCATACGATAATAAAAGTGAGGATTTAGAAAAGCCTCCGGAACTTGATAGTGATTTAGATTCATGCAGCAGTGCAAGTTCAAATAATGATGATGATTTTTCAAAAAATTTAACATTCTGTCGTCAAATTAAGGAATGGGCTATTGAAAGAAATATATCTCAAATAGCTCTTAGCGACTTAGCTACAATTTTAAATTGCAGATTTCCGGGAATTTTACTGTCAAACAAATACATAAGAAACTAAATGTCTACGTAAAACATTGGAAAACTGGGTTGATGTTCCTAACAAAGTGAAATTAAATTTTAATTTTGACGGTCTCCCAATATTTAAAAGCTCCAATAAAGAATTTTGGCCAATATTATGCAATATCTATGAAAGACCTGACATAGATCCATTTGTTATTGGTATCTATTTTGGTGTTGGAAAACCAAAAGATATTGATCAATATTTAGATGATTTTGTAAAAGAAATAGGAAATTTAATAAAAGAAGGAATTTATATCGAAAAACCAAATAAAATAGTATCCATTGAAATCAGATGTTTTATATGTGTTTCTCCAGCGAGAGCTTACATTAAAGGTACCCAAAGTATATAATCTTATTACAAATTACAGATTAAGCTAGCTACTAGATATTATAAAGTATCCAAAACGTAGTTATGTAAAATTATATACGCAGCTTAATTCGTAGTTTTGTTTAATTAAAATTTCGACTGTGGTATCAATAATAATTCTTGTATTATTTAATTCTCAGGCGTATGTAATTTTAATGCAAAACACGGTTGTCTGAAATGTGTTACTGTAGGGGAATATTCACACTTATCACATACAGTGACATTTCCTGAAACCAATTGCCGCCCTAGAACAGATCAAGAATTTCGTGATAAAAAATATGGGCCTCACCATAAAAAAGATTCTCCTATACTGAGGTTGCCTGTTGACATGATACAAGACTTTCCGATAGCAGATTCTCTACACCTTGTTGATTTAGGAATCATGAAGCGGCTCTTAGTTGGTTGGCGCAACGGTAATTTCGGAAAATACATTACCAAATGGAGTGCCAGAAATTCTGAAACAGTTTCGAATTTCCTTGTAAAACGAAAATTGCCATCTGAAATTCACAGATCAGTGAGAGGACTAGACTGTCTTTCTCACTGGAAAGCTTCCGAATATCGATCATTTTTACTATAATTGAGCATTGTCATACTTCCAGAAGTATTACAACATGACGCATTTTCACATTTTCTGGCATTTTTTTGTGGTATAACAATATGCTCTTGTAAAAACTATAGTCATTTTCTTCCTTTGGCAAAAGAGCTCCTACAATATTTTGTTGAGCATTATAAAGACTTTTATGGGCCAGATTATATAACCAGCAATGTTCATAATGTAGTGCATCTCACAGACGAAGTGCAACGATTTGGCCCGCTACATACATTTAGCGCTTATCCTTTTGAGAGTAAATTGTATTTAATAAAAAAAATGCTAAGACATGGCAACAAACCTCTTGCTCAAGTGGCAAAGAGATTTAGTGAAGATTCAGCATCAGAAATGAGTAAGGGCAGAGAAAGTCGGCAAATTGCATATGTGGAACCCTTTGTTATGACCAATAGCAGAAAAATAAATGCACTAAATTTTAGAGATTTTAAAATTTCTGTAAAGCCTCAAGATCAATATGTATTATGCAACAATAATGACATTTTAGAAGTGACAAAAATAGAAACCGCTGTTAACAGTGAAATAAAGATTACATGTTATAAAATTACTGACATATCCGATGTTTTTGAACTACCGATTAAATCATCGTTTTTGAACATATTTAAAGCCAAATTACCTACTACCAGGCGGACAGAGACCATATTTAGTCCCAAAGATATAAAAACAAAACTAGTATGTACTGATCACAAAAATTACTTATACTTCGTACCCCTTTTACATACAGTTTAAACGAGAAATAAAAAACCTTGTCATTGAGAAAATGTATTTTTATTCATTGAAAAACCCGTATAGGCACTTCAAACATAATAGAAATATCCATCAGTGGATATCTTAAGTAATTAAAAATAATCTAAGAATTACTTATTTACTAGATACACAAGAAAAACAGTTACATAATTTTGTGTCTTAAACTACAATCACAGTCACGATAATTACGTGTTTTCTTAAAGACAATCACAGTCACGAGATTACGTGTTTTTATAAATTCTGACTAAGTTAGGTAACTAAAATCAGGATGTATCGGAAAGGGTGTATCAAGCCGAAACGACACGAATCTATTTTCCAGGGAACATGGGTCGAAATATAAAAAAAATTAGGCTCCCCATACTAAATCAATCAGCTGCGCGCCCAATTAGCATGGAATGATAAAATATTTTTTTCATATTTCGACCCATGTTCCTTGGGAAAAATTGTTCGATATCATGGGTAGATTCGTGTCTATTCGGCTTGATACACCCTTTCCGTCATACCCTGTATTATATAACGAGATCACTCATCAGGAAAAAAGAACTAAACATGGCGTAACGGAAATCGCGGATAATACGTATAAACAGGGGTAAGTAATCCTACTAATTATGTTGAACAACTTCCGCTTTTTTCATGGGAAAGTCGTTCAGTATAACGTAGAATTACTTCTTATAAGTACTTATTGATTTATCCGCAATTTACATTATACCATGTGTAGTTCTCATTTTTCTGAAGAGAAATTCCTACTTTAACATACTCTATTCCTCTTCCTCCTCTTCCTCTTGTTCTTTTCTTTCATTCGCAGCATCTTCGTTGGTGTTTATTGTTTTATTTGCAGCGACGTCTACTATGACCTCTTCCTCTTGTTCTTTTCTTTCATTCGCAGCATCTTCGTTGGTGTTTACTGTTTCATTTGCAGCGTCGTTTACTATGACCACCACATTATCAATTTGATTGGTGTTAGATTCATTTTGATTAATAAATTTAACTTTTTTTGTTCTCCTACGTTTTGTTGATGCTCGTTCATTCTTGCTGTGTTTTCTCTTTACTGAATTTTTAAGCACAGTTTTGAAAAAGTTTTCATTGCTTTCAACGGTATAAGTTTGGTCCCAGATACGTATTAGTTGGTGGAAGAAATTGAGGACATTTTTAAAAGCCTTCAGAGGGACTTTTATGTCCTCACTCTTTCTACTGCCTCCTGTCCAGGAACACTTGCATAAAAAATCACGAGTAAAAAACATGTCTAATATTTTGTATGCACATGTTGCACCTTTTCCATCTGATTGTGAACATATAAAAGAATATTGCTTCAGCAGTTGAATTTTTTGCTGCTTGTCACTTAAACGTGATTCCAGTTCCTCTAGCTCTTTAACTGAATCAATTGGTTTTATGACAAAAGCTTCATTTTCGATTGGATTGCTGGATTTACCCAGTGCAACCACATCTGTATTTTTGGTATTGTCACACTTGGAAAATTCGTATTCTATCTGCACAGATAGACTTGCAAGTTTATGTAACATTTTTTTCTGGTTGTCCATTAGAACATTTATTGTTTGTGTCATATTAATTTGACTGTCTAAAATCAATTTTAGATAATTTTCAATTTCATTTACATCAGTGTTTTGCTGTGGAACCGTTGCTGCCACATCAGATTCATCCACATATTGAATGACGTATTGTGCTGCAGATGTTGGAACTACTGGTGTGGATGTTGTTGCTGACGTTGCTGTAGATGAAGTTGACGGCTTTTCTGGTTGACTGAATGCCTGAAATCACATATAAAATTAATTAATGAGATATTTGTCAATAGTTATGTACAAAACTTGATTACGGACCTACATTGAAATCACAGGACCGTAGTCTGGTGATTCTGATATTCTGAACTAAAGGTAGGTATAGTACATCGGACTCGGTTGCTGTTCCGGTTCTTATACAAGATTCTTATGTCAAAATACAATTAAGCAGTTTAAAAACTTATACCACAATTGGTCTGACCGAGTAAAACTTTCACGATAAGAGAGATGTACAAACACGCCATTTCTCACGCATAGATCACATGTAACGACTTGCCACTACCGCCACAGAATATATAGGTAATATTACTAACGTCCACCGGCTACCTACACACCAGCCATTTTTGTCATAATCATTATTAACAACAGTTATATATTTTACTCTAGTAATCCTCCAGACTACACCATACATTTTTTCCTTCGCCAAACATTCTTGCTAAATTGAAATCACCAATCGAAAAAAAGGCAATGTAGGTACGTCCATACTCTTCAGTTACAATAGCGCAATATAATATTATTAAGTAGGTACCTATCTAAACAAACATAAGTAACCGAAAGGCCAAGTAGGTGTAATCTGAAGCATGTTTTAGGCATTAATGGCGCATGGCGAATCTCTTAGAACGCCACCGCGCAGCGCGTCAAACTCGTGGAGGTGAGAGACGCTAGCACTGCCAGCACGGGAGATTTCAAATCAGCGCAGCGGCGCAATAGCGGTGATACCCATGCTAATATGCTAGTATACACTACTTATAAACCCAAGAAGATACGTCAATAATTATACATGCGGGATGAGCTAATAATATTTAAAAAAAATATGCTTACCAATTGACCAGCTAAAGTGTTGTAACTGAAGTTATTATTAGTACTGTTTGTTGTGATCAATTCTGTCTCATTATCAATTTCGGTGTCGCTATTTTGTAACATGAGATTTAGTTCTTGTGTTGCTTCTTCGTATGATGGTAGTAATTGTCTTTTTAGACAGCAACGTGAGGTAGACCAATTTTCTAGAGGCCGCGAATTCTAGTCCTTGACTAATTTGTTGACATCTAGTCGCTTTCTTGGCCATCTTAAAATACCATTAGACTCCCAAAAACTCGGTACAATGCATAGTCGTTTTTGGCCTTTTTCAATTGTTTCAATTATTTTGAAAGTCATTTTCCTGAAAAAAAAGTGCAACACATTTGAGATATACGCACACAACACAAAACACTAGTTTCTATCTGTCTATCTTACACTACTGCACATAGGTATTAAATTATTTAATAGGTATCTAACTGCTTTTGTTTCGTTTTGACTATACCTACGAGTTCCGTGATACGGTGAACGAGCGAAAAGGACAAATAAATGCGTGCTTGCGTCCCTGGAACTTTCTCTCAACTAAACTAATCACGTTGCGTTCATTGCGATGCGGACGCTGCTTGCTGTCTTTATCTAACACACTTGGTATAAGTGCTTGTAACGAGCACGAGTGCGTCTAGACCATGATTGTGTATGTACACACTACGCACACAATCATGATGGCCCAGACGCACTCGTGGGATAAAACATGTATACAAGTCGAAATAAACAAATTTATATTTTTATAAGTTTAACGGAAATTTTAAGTTGAGAATAGTTCAAATAAGCGTCACTTGTTTGCAAAACTTATTGATATGAAATATGCTAAAGGGTTTTTCATTTTTAACACATAACCCTAAAAGGCTGTATAATTTATTTGCTGAAAACTGATGTAAAGCCTATATAATAAAAATATTATATTATAACGGCTATTAAAGGGTAAAAGCTGTGTAATGGAATCCAGAAAGTGCGTAGTAAAACCACGGAATCTATAATACTCTCCAGATATCTTATACGCTGTATAAAATCTGTCGCCATTTTCGAACAAATAACAACAAAAGAAAATATGACTTCTTACATTATTTTGAGTATTGCTGAAGTTATAGTTATGATTTTCAGATAAATAAATCATAAGTGATACCTGTTGTACAGTATTATTTAACAATCTTATGATTCTAACCTCAAAACCATAAACTTACTTACTTGTTTTGGTAATATTCCTCGTGAATTCTTCAGTATTTCGCGGGCGCGTGAATATTTTTCCACAAAACTATGCACTATTTCACAGTAAAAATAAATCGGCACGTTGAATCTACAATTATCACTACCTAAAGTCCAACATTTATCTTGACTTATAACTTCACAGTAAATTGGCGGCCCACCATATCATAACTAAAAAGAATAAGCGGTTTGTTTTCATAAATTTCACATTGTAATTCTCATAAAAAACCAATGAAGAACTATTATCTTTTTAAGAAACTTATAAGAGAATAACTATATGCCTATGGTTTTATTCAACACCATACTACAGCTCTTATACAGCTATTAGTACAGCCTATTTTTTAGCTATACAGCAACTATACAGCTATAATAATGCATAAGGCTGTATAACAAGGGGCCCAATTTTTACTTATAGAGGTTGTATAAGCGCTTATACAGCCCTTGTACAGCCTCACTATATAGCCTGTGGAATACAATAAAACTAAAATACAGCTTCTATACAGCCTGTCGTGCTGCTTGGGTCGGCGCTGTGTTCACACATACCGAGTACTCGGCCGAGAGCACTGTCTCGCCCGTTTACTCGGTACGTGTGATCAAGGCATTAGTGCCTGACGTGAAGGGGTTGTAAACTGAGTCTTCTATTGCCCAGCAGTGGGACATTGGGGGGTCATAATAAGAAGTCGCTAACTCTCATCGCTTGCGCCGCTCAGCTCCAGTTACTTTATCCGGCCCTAGGAGTCGTTTGATCCATTTCATAAATTCGCTTCATAACATTCCTCCTTGCCTATTTACTGAACACGTTACGCTGAAATATTGTTAACAACACTACTTTGGAATGTATCATACATGTTGTTTACATATTTATGTGAGCTAGTGTGTCGAGGTCCCTGGCGGAGTAAGCAGATGCCTATTATGTGGACAGTGGCTCGGTACGCGGTGGTCTAACGGTAGCGTAATAAATATCTACTGTAGTTACATTTTCAGGTTTTTGTTTTAGGTATACTCGTATATTATACTTCAATGAGTAGTTTTTATTTGATGAAGTTTTTGGTTACATGCTTCCTGAAAACTGGAAAATAAAAAAGTAGAGTAATAATTTAAGTCGTAAGTACTGGTCAGTAAAAGTCTTACACTATCTCTCGCTCTGCCCAAGAGCGGGGGATGCATATACATGATACATATTTTCCACCGATAGAAGGGATCATACAGATTTTATTTAAAAAGTCATAAAGATAAGTAATTGTAGTTTATTTTACTGTGTAAAAGTATTTATTCTGAAAAGCGCCATCTAGCGGCGAGTAGCGAGTTTAAAATAACAGAAAAGTGCCTATAAAATGTGACACTCGAAATAGGCCAGTCACAGTAAATATAAATCTATTTACTGTGACTGACATATTTCGAGTGTGTCGTTAGATCGCAAATAACTGCACTGTACTAATTTTTTTGGGATGATACCAAGATTACCAATAGTGTAAAATCAAGTTATCAGCTTTGAAAGAGCTGAGGTAACTAATGTTGGCTTAAAACTTCTCTTTAAACGGTGCATACAGAACAAGTTAATCCATTTAATTTTAAAGTAGACAAAATTCACTACAGTTTAATGAAACTTTACCTCAGCAAGTTTAATAAGTCTCGAGTAGGTAGAGCACTTTTGAAGTTATTTGTCATTTTTCCAAAATATTTTTACCTGAAACGAGGAGTGGGTAGTAAATATCGCTACACTACCGTAATTTCGTACATGAAAACGTGTAAGCGCACCTCAATATTTACATGACGCATATATACCTAAGTTATGTAGCTTTTGCCACTGCGAAATTATGAATGATTTTTAGGTCACACAGTGTTCATTTCGAAGTAAATACTTTATTGAGCCCTCTCCCCACTCAATGACGTATGATGCACGTGAGACTGTTAATGCATTAACAGGCAACGTGTATGTTTAAGTAGTATGTTGAGAATAATACAAGACCCAGATGTTGAATTAGTTACTTGTTTAAATTGTTAACTTCAAACAGCCTAGTAATTGGCAATGGCTATGTTTGTAGCTAATGTTCTTCTTGAAAAATTAAATTACGATAAAAACATTTTAGATGGTCAAAAATACCTATGAGTTCATAAATTGTATCTAAGAACCATTTAGATAATGTCAGCTTTCAAATAAAAAAAACTGCATCAAAATTGGTCCATGCAGACACAGAGACACAGACACCTCAAAGTCGGGAGTTAAAAAGGCCAGCGTCAAACCACTGCTACGTAGATGTCTGGCCAATTTTAATTTTATAATCTACTAATTTTTTTTTTGATTATTTGCCGAACCAAAAGTTTGTAGTCGAGAATTTTTTTTCGTGAATCTTACATTACGTGCTAGCCAGTGCAGTAGAGATCTTAAACACATAATAAATGACAAATGATCTTTATTTTGCAAATAGGTTTAAAAAAAAAGAACTCTTTTACACGTCAATTTTGTTTTCAGTCAGTTTAAACAAGATGAGGCCGGTGTTTCCTTGCTGACTACCCTGAGAAGAAACACCGAAACAAAGTCAGAGATCAAAGTCTCTTTTGAAATCCATACAGTAAAGAAAATGTAACGGTCAAATTATTGCAGATTAGTGTCTCAGATGGTTTTTAGAGGAAAGAACCACACAGATTTGAGTAGACCTGTCCAGTCAGTGCTAGCATTTGTCAGTATTCGTGTAGCTCAAACTTAGGACTACTAAGGAGCTTAACGACTTGACGAAAAATACTAAAAAAGGACATTTGGGTAGGCCGCATCAAATACTCAAAACTGCCAGACATCATGTTAAAATACAGAAAAGGGAAAGTAAATCCACATAGTCCTCACATTCACAATAATAAAATAGAATTTACAAAATGTAACATTTTACATAAATAAAAAATAATCATAATTAATATTATAAACGTTAAATGGTAAAATAAAATAAAGCACCTTCTAAGTTCAAAGTCAAATTGTAAAATAAGTTCTAAACAAAAATCATCAAATGTCAAAATAAAAAATAATCATAAATGTCGAATTCGACAAAAAATATAATAGCAATAAAAAAGTATATGTAACCACTAATATAGACAGTACTGGAGCAGATCAATCCCAAGCCGTTTTGTCTTCAAGATATTCTTTTACAGTATAAAAAGCCTTCTGACAAAGTTTCCGCTTTACAAACGATTTAAATTTATTCAGGCTAAGTTGTTGAATGTGACTGGGAAATTTATTATAAAAGTGTATACATTGGCATGTAAATATATAATAAGTGTTTACTTTACATTCAAGCGTATGTGTAACTTAATATTAGAATTACTTAGAGTCATGAACATGCTCGAGCCATTGAGCTGGTATGATGATGGAGCTCGATGGTAAGAAACCCTGGATTGCCTATTTGTATACCAATCCAGTTTTGGCTCATTTAAATTCGTCTTAACCTGGTTCTATACATTTCTCATGATGATGAGAACATGATGGTAGAACTGGGACGTGGCTGATGGAAACCTGGAATGCCTACTAGTAAATCCATCGAGTTTGGGCTCATTAGATTCGTCTTAACCAGTTCTATACATTTCTTATTATGACGAGAACCTGATGATAGAACTGGGAGGTAGTTGATGTAACACTGGAATGCTTACTAGTAAACCCATCGATATTGGTCTCATAACATTCGTCCTAACCAGTTCTATACTATTCCCATGATGACAAGGACCTGATGCTAGAACTGAGAGATGACTGATGGAACCCTGGAAGACGTACTAGAAAACCCATCGCGTTCAGGCTCGTTATTATAGATTCTCTAATTATAGTTCTTTTACTTTTTATAGATTTTGTGCGTCGGGGGTTATTTAAATTTTTTTAATTTTGCTATTATTATGTAATCAAAAGTCGGATGTAAAAGAATACGAAGCGTTTGATATCAGGTTTAATTTTAATCGTGAAAATCAAAATACAACTATCCTACCCGACAGACAAAACAAAATTGGTTTTGAAATTCAACGTGCGTGGACCAAACGCAGCGCTGTGTATCACAATAGTGTTACGTTCATTTGAGCAATGTTTGAGTACTAACTACTTGTCCGGTCCCTCATCACACCAATCGGATCCAATACACACAAAGCAAAACCAGTCATATGTGAAGTTAATTAATTGTAGTATTGGGTTGTAGTGATGCCGCGTTTAAGTATCCAGTTAATTAAAGTTTAATATGTAGAATTGTTAATGCTTTAAAATTAATTTATCAAATTATATGCGGAAATAAACTTATATTAATAATATTTCAAAAGTATGCCACGTGTCGCAAAAGGGTGCGTAGCAGGGGTGCTACGAAGCGTAGCGGATACGTAGCATCCCTACTTATCTACTACGCTTTCTACTACGACTTTTGGTAGTCGCCTACGAAAGGGTAGTGTTCTTTGCTACAGGAAAGCTACGGGTGCTATACGTTTGCTACGTGGGTACTATAGTTTGTTGTTTGAATGACTTTTCTAGAACAATGTATAAATAATGCATTATTTTAAATTACATTTTGTTCACAAAAAGGATAATTGTGCCGTCTAGGACATGAACGTCATCTCATCTACATTGTTGAACAGTAGAAAAAAAATTAGTGACAAATATAAGTACCTCAATATTTTCCCATACAGTAATGAAAATGTGTTTCTCGTGATCGTATCCATACTACTGTAAGTCCCAAACCGTTCACTATCCACTGTTAAAACGGTACGCGGCTGATTGCATCGAAAGCGCGGAAATGAAAGCCTTTGAGCGACGACACCTGCGAAGCAGCCAGAACAGTAGAGGTGTTCGTTTAATCAATAAACTGTTTTGTAACGACTTTTCGTTCGTCGATGAGTTTAGTTTACTATCTTTAATGAAAAACGACTTGCAAAAAAACGGTATGTGCTTAAAAAACGCAGAAGTAAAACCTTCGAAAAAAACATGTTTTTTTTTATTTATGTTTTTTTTTTGTATTTTAAAAGCAAGTAAGTATTTACAAGTAACTCAAAACTTCAAAGTCAAAGTCAAAATATTTTATTTCACCTAGGCCTACAAGGGCACTATAAAACGTTAGAAGCTAGTGCACGGTTCCAAATTGGTAGTTTCCTATGGAGAAGAACCGGCAAGAAACTCCATGGTTACTCTTTTAAAAAAAGTGGTTTGTTTCAATTGAATATCTCCAAAAGTATACGTTTCCCAGGTTCTGGACGGGGTTCGGAGAAAAAATTTCTCTCTCTCCCCTCGCTCAAAAAACCTGCCAATTCAATGTCTGGTATATTACCAAAACTTTATCAATGCGAGGTTAATAATACAAAGTCGTAATCATTCGCATAAGATCAACCGACTCCAATACTCACAAAATAAAAGCAGTCATTTGTGAAGTTAATTACTTGTAGTATTGGATTGTAGCGTAGCCGCGATTAAGCATTCAGTAAATAAAGTGTAAATATGTAGATACTTTAAAATTAATTTATCATATTATATGCGTAAATAAACGCATAATATGTTACTCATATTTCAAAAATAAGCTACGTGTCGAGTAAGCAAAGAGTGCGTAGCAGAGATACTACGAATCGTAGCGGATACGTAGCATCCCTGCCTATCTACTACGACTTTTCGTAGACGCCTACGAAAGGGTAGTTCTTTACTACAGGAAAGCTACGGGTGCTATGCGTTTGCTACGTGTGTGCTACGGATTGTTGTTCTAGTGATTTTGTGTAGTGATTTTTGTGAGGTGAGGTTAATAATACAAAATCGTAATCGTTCGGGTAAAGTCGGCTGATACGAGCCGGAATGTGGAATGACTGAATCTAAACGCTAATGAATGAATATTATAGACAGTTAACAATTTAACAGTTTTTTTTTTCGTTGACGATGAACAGTTACACTACAAAAACCATCAATGGTACATGCCTACCGAAGAGACAATAGCCTAAGCAGCATCAATGGCAGCCATAGTTCTATAGTTTCAGCAGATTCATCTCACTCGGTCTAAATGGTGAATACGCCGCTCGCGAGCCGTCCGCGAGCTGCTTCCGAACTACGCGCGTGCTTTCGTGTGCGTCCGGAGCGGGGCTTTCGTACGAACGAACCGTGCGCGAAATGCACACGCGCCGTTCGCAAGCGGCTCGCGATGCGCATTCGCCAGGTTTGGATACATCATTACAAAAATCACGTGTCAAAATTCAAGTGATATGTTTGGCTGTTGATTTAATTTACAATTTATGTATACCAAAAGTTTGCCTTTGGATCATGCGAAATGTCATGTAGATCTAATTTCGAGAAAAAGGTTAACCGTCGAATCCAACTCGTCTGGGCAGCGTGCGATATTTTCTCGTCCAACATACTCGTAGCACTGCGTCTCAAGACGGAAGTCTATGACCGGTGCCAGTGATGACATGTGGCTCCGAAACGTGATCGCTCACAATGGGCTTCATCAAAAGGCTTAAAGTCACTCAAAGAGCAATGGAAAGGGCTATGCTTGGAGTGACTTTGCGTGATCGAATCAGAAATAAAGATATCCGCAGGAGAACTAAGGTTGCCGACATAGCATGAACAATCGCCAAACTTAATTGCTCGCAGAACAGATTGGCCGTTGGAAGGCTTCCTACAAGGAGGGCCGATGAGCTGGTAAAGGTTGCGGGAACCCAATGGAGGCACAGGAGCGTTCATTGTGGCTACATTTGGGGGAGGTCTATGTCCAAAAATGGACGTCTATCGGCTGAAATGATGATAAGCGGGCTAATTGGAGCGACGAACAACATAAATGTGTCGATCGCGTTGAGGTAAAACTAACTCGCACTAGACACAGCGAACTCGGAGCGCGGGCTATCTTCGAGTGCACACGGCCGCCCCAATTAATACAAATGCCATATTTCTTGTATGGACTATCGCTTGGACAGTCTATATATGTATCTACTATTGAAGTCTATACCCGAATAGCTTTTTTAATAAAAACGCCAAACCGAGTAATTGTCAAGTTTCTTTTTTTTTTCTTCTTGTTTATGCTCATTTATGTCAGTTACTGACTATCATGTCGCACTGTCAGATAAACAGGGCCCTATAAGTTGTTTCTCGTAATCTCTGAAATACTTAGACTTGTAACAGGTATATTAGTATATTAATAACCAGTCAATCATGTCAAAAGCTACAGCTTGCAGGGTGCGTTTCAGACAGATCAGATTAATCCCTAACATCTGTTCAATTACCACTTGTCAATAAGCGATCAGGAACATTTGTGTAGTTGCCCCAGGGTATGAAGTTACATGATGAGATATCATTGAATTTGAATGATTGGAATTATGTTTTTTCACTCAGTCATTCTGACTCTCTCGGGTAGACTGACAGATATATAGCTTACAGACCTAAATATATAGGAACATGTGTCTAATATTTTTATGTAAATATCTAATCTCTCTTAATCTCTTAATTAATCTTAATCGTCTTATATAATCTCATAGTTATCACAGAGTTATAATGTTATGTCAGCAAAAATACATAGCCACCTGGCCATCCCGACGACTGAGGGGATGTTTACTTGTTATGCACTTGCACCCAGTTGTTTGCTGGCACCTAATACCCGCTATGACCTTCCGTGACCTGTGTTGTACTTAGTTTCGGTGGTATACAACTTGTGACTTTTTTAAATATTTTTGGGGAAAAATATAACATGGTGAAAAAACTGTTGGAATAATAATAATAATAATATTTCACAATTATCACACAACGTCGTCTAGTCCCAAGCTAAGCAGAGCTTGTATTATGAGTACTAGACAACTGATAAACATACTTATATATTTCTAAATACATACATATTATAGATAAATTACACCCAGACACAGAACAAATGATCATGCTCATCACATAAACATTTGTCCTGGGTGGGAATCGAACCCACGACCTCCGGCATAGCAGTCAGGGCCACTAACCACTAGACTAATAGGCCTGTCTATTGAATCCAGTGAATCCATTCAGTTACAGATTCTGAACAAACTATATTCGGGTTTTGCATAAACTAAAATTATTTAAGACTGTACTTTCAGTAGTCAAAAATGTTCAACATTTTTTTTTATATTGATATAACCCTGTGCTTGACTGTGAACCCACCATATGGTATGCAGTGATGCAATTGATGAGGGCGAGGATTTACTACTGAAAATGATATATGGCTGTTTGACTACTTTCTATACGAAGCCTCTAAAAATTATTCGACTATGGAAAAATCCGTAAATGACATCAAATCGCCATTGTATCACCAAAAAAGTGAGTTGTGTTACTTTTTTGTTTTACGACAAAGTTTATTTTATTATATTCTATTCTTATATATAAAACTTATATTATATTCCATGTCATTCATTTACTACTTATAGTACAACAGATAGATAGAATATGCCCTTTCCACCATCAAAAAACGTCACTTGCTCTAGGTGGAACGATAGGGAGTACCCATCTTTGACTGACTAAAACTTGCTAAGTTATTTTAATTGTCGTTTACGTTTCAGGACCATGGTCACTCTTTCGGATAATCTCGCTGCCCTGGTGTTTGAATATAGGCCTGTTTCGAGTGGTCTGCATAAAGTATCTGAAAATATAAATGACTATTGAGAATTAGTAGACGTGTACAGTGCGCTGCATATCTATGTGGACACTGTGCAAGCCGATTCTAAGCTACTGCGGGCAAAAAAAGATAAGCGTTTTTTTTTCTAGTTTCGGGCTCACAGTACTTGCGGGTCTCATGCGGGTGAAGCCCGTGTCAATTTGTACTGTGCACAATAACGAAGGAAAGGCTTTATTTGGCTAATACTTGACTGTATGCATATATCTGTGTATATATTATAACGTACTTTATTTAATACTAGTGGCCTGTACCGGCTTCGCACAGGCAATAAATATAACCTATGTTACTCAAGGTGAATGTAGCTTTCCAATGGTGGAAGAGTTTTTGAGTTTATTAATTATAAACATACATACAAAAATACAAATTTTCGCTCTTTATAATATTAGTGTAGATTGATGCTTATTGTCAAACTAGGTATTAGTGAAGTTTCCAGGTTACCTAGAAGAGTTAGAGTGTTTTAGTTATCTTATTAATTTATCTATCGTGATGTACAATAAACTATATAGATAATAAATAGCGGTAAGGATTTACTATGACAACTTTCCATTTCCGAATCTTTTTAAATTTCCTTTTATAGTTTGATATTAATTCTGGATGGATGCGAGACGCACAGGGTAGTTCGTTGTGGCGACACTTGGGAACGCCTATATCCAACAGTGGACGTCTATCGGCTGAAATGATGATGATGATTAATTCTGGGATTACTGAGGGTAATCAAAATTATTTCTCAAAATTCGCTCTTCATGCCTTTCGTATGGATACGATACGTATACGATGCATTTGATAAACTTCAACGTACGTTTTGTGAATAACTGTACATTGTAGATGATTTTATAATATAAAATGATTATTGTTATTTTGTACTCGATTTAGTCTACAAGAACCACGCTTCAATACAGACGAAGATACGAAAGTTCTAGTTTTCTAGTAAGTTGAAACCGATACCGGTCGGTGAAAGTTTCTGAAGACGGGCGTTTATCTGAGAACTACGTCTAAATAATAGACTGGTCTGATCCGATTTCAAAATTCCGATTGCTAAAGCAACTCGACTACAAGATAAAAAACTTTTTACAAAAAAAAATACAACCGACTTCAATGTTAAAAAAAACACTGAAAAGTACAAAATAACTTTAATTTCGGAAGTCAGTGTTAAATAACGAAGACACAAAACTATTATAGACTACTATTTTTTTTGTAAAAAGTTTTTTATTTTTCACTTTTTAGTTATGGTACCACCACTAAAAAGTACCTCTCAGCCAAACTTAAATACCTTATAGCCAGAGAGCATCTCATAACGATTTTACATTATTTTTTTGACATTAATTTACCTTCTGGCTTCATCATCAGATCAGTCCGATACATCCTTTCCCCCTTTTCCTTCAGCCAGTCATGGACTACACGTATAAACAAAGCAATTTTACTTGTAACAACAGTTCTGCTGTGATCCTATGAGAAGTTCTGTGCCATATCTTCGAAGTTCATGATCAGATCATAACAGTATTTCAATGGGACTAACTTGGAAGCATAACCTTTCAATCAAAAAAAGAATTTTCAGAATCGGTCCACAATTGACGAAGATATCGGTGAACATACATAAAAAAAAAACACATTCATCCGAACATAGAACCTCCTCCTTTTCGAAGTCGGTTAAAAAGTACATGAAGTTGCATGACCTATTACTACATTACAAGAAAACTTAGTACGATTTCTCTTGAGAAGTTTCTCTTAAAGTTAAATCAGCGTTTTATATTTCAAGTATCTGGTATTTAGTTATTTAAATTCTATCGGGCTTATGAAGTTATACCTATAGAAGTTTAATTTTTATTTTTGACTAGCTGAACTTCGTGCCGCCTAACAGTAAATGAATTTAGTATATCTTTCGATATAGTCAACCGATTACGATGAAACAAAGCCTAAGTAATAAGTATATGAAGTTACACAGAATTTTATTGTATGAAAGTCAAACATCAATTTCGTACTTTTTACGTGATGCGCACGCACATAACCAAAAACTTCTATAGATTTATTATATGTATAGATAGGCTCGCACTTGACCTGTATCTCATTTTAAGCGTAAGTGGTATGCAGTGATGAGGTCGACGATAGAGTACGCTTGTCTCGACGTAAACTCTCGACTTAAAGACACCTAGGTTGTAGCAATCAGGAAACGCAGACTGTAGCAAGGGATTCCACTCTTTAGCTATACGCATATTGGATGCGTTTTGTTCAAGTATACGTATTATTATTATTTTTGAAGATAAGGAGCTATGCATCACCCGTAGTGTAGGGGATGTAGTCATTGCGAGCTAAATGACCTATTGTGACTCGCCACCTTGTTAGAGTAACTCTTTGAGCCCGGAGGCTTCCAAGAAATTTAGAATACTCCTAGCTTTTTTTTTTTTTATATAATGGATAGGCTCGCGTTTGACCACAATCTCACCTGATGGTAAGCGATGATGTGGCCGACGATGGAGCACGCTTGCCTAGAAGCAATAATTGCCTAGCTTTACTCAGCCCAGATGGACACTGCGTTTGTGGATACGGGGCCCGCATTCACACAAAAGGTGCTTAGGCGTCTCCCTCTAAGTACGAGTATACGTATCTATATTTTCTAAATTTTATAATAATTCGTGAGTAGGTACCGTAGTGTCTACGTCCCGTCTGTCTGTCTCGAGGCGAATTAGGGTCATCTCTAGCTCCCCGAACATCAGCTGTCACTCATCTCAGCTCCGCCTAGCAATGTGATTATTACGGAATATTTTCACTTTTCACATTTTTACTTTGGTTCCCTTTGCGCTGTTCGCGGAATAATTTTGTATGCTGGAGTAAATTGTCACAACAGTTTAAGTGGGTTGAAAACATAAGAATTCGTTTTAAGGTATCATTTATTTATTTTGTTATTTCTGTACACATATGGAAACAGTAACGGGTAATCTAAAGTAATATCTACACTAATATAAGAAAGAGGTAAAGTTTGTTTTTGTGTTTTTTTTTTTTTGTAGGAGGTAATCTCTGGAAGTACTGAGAAAAAATCAAACTTCTGGGTTGACGAAAATAAAAGATACGGCCGTTTATGTTGCGAAAAAACGTGTATTTTGAGACCCTCAAAGGAATCAAAATCCATAAGGTACTTCCCGTTGGCCTCGAATCCTGAAATTTAGCATGGAGCAAGGTCTCATAGCACAAGTATAAAGAAAAATCTGAAAACTGTAAATTTGTAGTTACGTTAAAAAAAAAAACTTTCTTTGCGATTCGGATAAATCATCGTAAATCAATTCGGGAATTGAACGGTTTTCATAGGATCGCGTAGAAATTAAAATTATATCCTCAAATCTGCGGTTCCTTGAAGCTGTGAAAAAACAAAGCTTCTAAGTTATCGAAAAAAAAGATACGGCCGTTTATGTCGCAAAACAGCGCGTATTTTGGCAATCAAAATTTATAGGGTACTTCTCATTGAGCTAGAATTCTGAAATTTAGCAAGAATTTTAGAATTTTGTAAATTTGTAGTTACGTAACAAAAAAAAAATTCACTGTAGGTTCCATACAAATTTACACATGAAAACAGTTCAATTCCTAAATTGAGTTATGAAGATTTTTCCGAATCACTAGAATAGTTTTTTTTTTATGACGTAATGACAAATTTACAATTTTTAGAATTTTACCTATATAAGTGCTTATGAGACCTTGCTTCATGCCAAATTTTAGAATTCTAGCTCAATGGGAAGTACCCTATAAATTATGATTCTCTTAGGGGTGCGAAAATACACGCTTTTTTGCGACATAAACGGCCGTATCTTTTTTATTCGTTAACTTAGAAGTTTGATTTTTCACAGCTTGTAGAGACCGCAGACTTGAATATATGGTTTTAATTTCAACTCGATACCTTTACACGTTCTCGAGATAAAGGGTCTTGACAGACAGACAGACGGACGGACAACAAAGTGATCCTATAAGGGTTCCGTTTTTTCCTTATGAGGTACGGAACCCTAAATAGAAAAACGGAGCTGAAAAATTCTACCACTACGGTCCAGGGGCTTTACCATGACGTATTAAAATGTCAGGCTTGCGAGCGAGAAAGAGAGATGGAGGTACATGATCCTATATAGCTCTAACCCTTTAACAGTTCAGTTTAGGTCGTAAAATGGATCGCACTAAGAGCTTAATTGTAGTTCTTTTCAAATCGGTTTCAACCAATAATATCACTTATTGCCGGACCCGGGTATCGACACCTGGACCTCCGCTCAGCAGTCGCTCATTACGACAGCGAATTGGTGGTTTTTAAAATTAGTTTGTCTGTTTTATTGAATCTTTAAGCAGCCTATAATGAAAATCTTTCGGAAAAGATTTCATAAATGTCGTAACGAGTCGGCTAGTTCGTTCAGGCGGCCGGCGGCACTCGGGCCCGGCTCGTACATCACTTGGAACAGTTTCTGCACACTGTCGCCGCAATGAAGGAAGTTTCCACAAAATTTAGGTGTCCTAGCTCCCGAGACGTTGCAGACAGCTAACACAACCCACTTCTAAACAATTTACGATTCCATAAAAGTTCTGTTATAAGTGGGGGAGGCGTTAGTGGCTGTAATTTCATGGACGGGCTTTTAGAATGGATGCAGAGAAGCGCTTCGTGCAGGGGCCAGCGATTTGTGGCATTGGTCGGTTTAAGTTAGTAACCATATTTTTAGGTTTGGAGATTTCTCTGCATTCAACACCTTTTTTAGGGTTTCGTTCGGAATCCTTATAGGATCACTTTATTGTCTGTCAAGGCCCTTTATCTCGCGAACGCGTGAAGGTATAGAGTTGAAATTAATTATATATTCGAGTCTTCGTTCCCTTGAAGCTGTGAAAAAAATCAGGCTTCCGAGTTAACGGAATAAAAAGATAGGTTTTTTGAGGTTTGAATTCATCAAATAACTTCACCCGCTTAATTTTACTGACTAATAACTTCAACCCGCTTTACTTTTGCTGACTAATAACTTTACACACTTTACTTTTACTGACTAAAACCCACCCGTGCTCCTGCAGTTGCCCTTTGCGTTCCAGAATCGTTACTCTATGCTATTTCTACTTAAACTGTCTTCAATATTCTGCAATAATTCAATTCTATTCGGCATCCTCGTTGACATTCAGCTTTAGGTTTATCAAAGGTGTGCAATGCCGCATTAATTAGTAACTAATATATCAGACGTACCGCCAAATTTAGCCTCTCAGGCTCTCAGATACCACAGAGTAACCACAATGGTGTTGTGTTGATGTTTCAAATGAATCATCGGTAGCTGTAAAGCCGCGTACGTGGTTACGGGTGAGTTCATTAAACCCCAAGCGAACGCCAGCGTTCGCGCATCTATTGTCTTACTATTGTGTACAAATTGACGGTATATTGTCTTACAATTGTGTCTCAAATTGACGGTAGCTGAAAGGTTAAAAATGTTTACAAATGTTTGTGCATACGTACACATTTATATATTACACGCCCACGCATGCATAAACACACTCACCTAAATAAACACACTAATATACACAAACTCACTCACAGACACACTCATAGCAGCATGTTTGTCCACTTTTAATTTAATTGTTTTTTTTATATTTTTTTTTGTTTCTTTTTCTTTTTCAATTAACTAACACACTCTGTTTGACGTAAAATTAATGTCACTTTATTGTAGGGAAGACCCTAACACCTGCAACACAGTTTCTACTAGCGCAGGCGTTAGGGAATCCTATAATACAAATTGTAAATTATGTCAATAAAGAATTATTATTATTATTATTAATTAGTTATTTACCTAAACCGATGTTAGGTAATTAACTAAATTTAAATAATATTTGTACGTCTTTTATACAATTTATTTTAAATAAAAAGACATATCAAGATTTACGTTACGTGACGTTTAGTTAACTACGTAAACAGATGTAGTAACTATAGTTATGTTTTTACAAGTGCCGTAGTTTTATAGACAAATAAATTTAATAATAAAGTTTATACCTACACTTTATTCTTTTATTAAATTCAACTAAGTCCCATATCATGTATTATGTGGTATGGATTTATTCTGACTATTTTCAAAGTCTATATGTTTTCAATAAAGTTCCGGTCTACAGTGGGTCTTTGGTAGTATTTACTTTATAATCCGACAAATTCGATATAATCTGACACCGCCTTGCAAAAAGTTTGTCAGATTAACGTGTGTTCACTACAGGTATACATAGTCCTGTAGGTAGCACCGTCGCGTCGCAGTGATCTATGTACCTACTGTTCGTTTAGACCAGTTCTGGTCTGATTTCTGTGCTTTCACAGAAAAAGTAGCGGGTGGACATTTCTATAAACAGATAGTTCAAACAAACTCACGTTACAACTTTTAACTTTTTAAAACACTGTATGTGCCGTTAAAATAGAAAATAACCAGTTTAAAAAAAGCTTGAATTGAGTGTTTTTCAGTGTTTTTGCCAATTAGACGCGCAGTAATGCTACAGTAGATACACCATTGTTCCAATTCAATGTGTGTGTTAATTCCGCTCGTCTGTCACTTAGTTCCACCCCAAGGTGTAGCAAATGGTAAGCAGCTGAGCGGACGTCGCTGAGATGCTTGCCATGCTCTTCTATTATTCAAATATTAGTCTTCGGGCACGGCTTCATCTAACATAACGAACGCTTTCATCAGTGCTTAAGGGTGTGTATCGCTCTTCTTGCTCCTTTCCTGAAACAATGGAACTTTTTATGGAAACATCTCCTTATAATGTTTATTTACCCTATTCCAGCTAATTGTTATTTGTTAGCGGATGTTGTTGTATAACCATTGGGGCATTTAATGTGGAACTGAAGTTCGTTTTCAAAGCCTTTCACTGGAAGCTTCTACATTCAGAGGTAGGAGGGAGGGAGGGGGGGGTTTGCATTGTACTAATGTCTGGCGCAATATTAGAACCGGATTGGCCAGTTTTGTTTTGTAATGACCAATTGTTTAATGAATAGGTATTGTCTGTTACTTTAGGTCTATTATGCGTGAAACTGTACACTGGGCCAATTACCTACTTATCGAAGATTCTAAAGACTAGTATTTAAAGTTTGGATAATGTAACTGTCATATGTTCTTCATTCAGATAACTCCGATGTTCGCCCGGTGTGACCATCGATACTCGGCTGCTCGTATTTCAAAGGCTATCCCCGTCGACACATTTGTTTAGGTTTAGAAGTTACTCTTGATCAAAAATGCAGGACGAGCGTATACAAAAAGACATTGAAAAAGTTACAGAACTACTAGGAATAGAAGTTTATCTTTTACCTAAGCACCGACCTGACCCAGTTCGCTTAGAGCACTAACAGACTAACTCTAGTTCCGGACAGAAAGTAAAGAACTGCACTTTGGGTACGTAGTTTTACAACGCGTTGAGGGACATCGGCGGCTTAAACAGAATGTTCTACAAGTACATGTAGCTATGGGATACAGGGTTCAATGATATTACCTGTTAGGACCTCACAATATGCAGTGAGCGTTGGCGTTGACTCGCGCACGAAGCCGGAGGTGCCGCCACGCACAGTTCCAATAAAACCTTTAATAAAGTGATTTTCTAAAAAGAAACGACTCTTTCATATTATGATAACAAGAAAATTATTACAAAAATTAAATAAATTACAGGTTGTCTATCTAAAGTGTCCTATTTTATAAAAGTATTTATTTTTATTATTTTTTACCGTCATAGATAAGTAGGTATAGGGACGCATGCCGCATACTCGTATACTAAAGATTATATCGGTGAAGCATTATTATATCGCATCATTCGTTCATAAACACTACCGTTTTTTAGTAAATCTATCATCAAAATTTCCTACAGTTTTTGGTAACCATCAAAGTAACTAAAGGGAACTATATTGCATCAACCGACGAAACTTTTTAAAAATCTGCAGCAACATTATGCAGTTTGACAAGCTGTAAAATTTATAAATAAAAATCTACCGCAGTTTAAATTACCGCTTTATATCCATACGACCATAAAACCAGAATCGAATACCGATAAGTCCAGAGCAAACTAAATTATGATAGACGGCCGTTTCAATCCGGTGCCAAGCATACTCACTCCAAATTAATTGAATTAAGTCTTCAACGAAACCATCATGGCTATTATGAATTGACAAACAAAAGCGGAGTTTTATAAAGTTCTTGGTGCCAGGAATGAAAACGTAGAGCTTAACAAATGAACTCCTTTGCCTGATCTCTAGAGATGTAAAGTGAAAAAAAACAAAATGTCACAATCTTGAAAATAAACATGAAAAAAAACTTGGCACCGTTGTTTTTTTTCTAGATTCGGTTTTTTTTCAGAAAAAGTGAAAGACTATAACTAAAGTAGAATTAAACACTAAATTTGATTGTTTTGTTTTTATTCAAGTCAAATTTGTTTAAATCAATGGGTAACATTATTAAGAACTTAAAAAATACCGCATATTTACAAATATAACCAAAAAGTACTTACTACAATAAAATTACTTAATACGATTTTAATATTTACTTAACACTCACACAGAACACTCAACAAAAACGAACTCTCACTGTCTCAAGCTTTCTGCAGTCTGCACGCAAATCAACCAAAACATAAACCAAACGAGGATTAGGGAAATCCCCGCCCGTAAATGTAGTTTATATTTGATGTTGCCAATTATGTTAAGACATGTATGTACTATTTAACAAAAAAACAAATGGTATTTTCTTGTTGAACAAAAATAATATCAACTCATATACAATAACCGCCTTACCATATTTTTATTTTCCTACTCATGAAAAAAAACCTGCTTCAGAAAAAAGACTGGTTTTTTTCATGTTTTTTTTAAACGTTTTTTTTCATCTCAGAAAAAAAACTGTTTTTTTACAACTCTACTGATCTCTCACTGAAACTTCAAGCAATACCGAATCACAAAACTTTTGCAATACAAAATACTAATTGAAAATTAAATTGTATTCGTTCTAATTGTATATCAACAAGAGTGATGATATATGGCAATAAGGCAAACAGTATTTGACGTTGTATTGAGGACCCTTCCTAAGCCGTCTATTGTCTACGCGGTTTTAAAATCATGTTTCGTCCAGCGCAATGTTTAATAAAAAAGTATGTAACGCGAAAAAGGAAAATAACGATTTGTTGGCATTTAGTAATTCGGTCACTCACTCGAATATTTCACAAAATTTAAAAGAGTTTGGAAAAAAATCGTTCAGAATCTCGATTAAATAAGCTAAGTGTCCATTAATTCATATCTTTACTTTTTATATGAGTTACATGACTTATTACGAAGGGCCAAAGTTCACAAAAAATAGCAGAGTTTTTAATATCCCTGGGTGTTTATTTATTAATTTATTAAAACTTTATGCATTAGTAAGAAACAGTGTGCAAAGGCGGCGGTTCCCTATAAAATATATGGTTGGAACAAATACTTTTTGGAATAATTTAGACAATTATCTTGAGATTTAAAACAAAAACAATCCACGTTAGTAATAAACTTTTGAGAATCGTCAAATCGTCACATTCTATCCCTGCTACCTCTGTTATCTACCACAATCGACAGTTCCGTATAGGAAATTGTTGGGCGTCTCATCAAAATGAAGCTACTCACGGAAAATTAGCTCGATAGTAATCAAGTGCAAAAAATGTACCAGGGAACCCGGACTAATATGCTCACGTTCATGAGCGTGTTAGCAGGAAATCTAATTATTTCATACTCGTAAGTTTATAATAATGTTATCCGTAACCACGATGTTCTAGCCTTTTCCTTATAAAAATAGAAATGACGTAACATATATCTACACAAAGGGTCTAAACAGACGGGCACGCCACAATCAAGGCGGTAAGTCCCCTCTTTGAGGCGTGGCTGGAAAGACCTCACGGCGTCCTTACCTTCCGCATGACGCAGGTCCTCACCAGACATGATTCGTTCGGGAGGTTCCTGTTCCGAATTAAAGCGGAAGTGATGCCCGGGTGTCGCCACTGTGCGGAATGCCCGGAGGACACGGTGGAGCACACAGTCGAGGTGTGCCTCGCTTGGGCGGAGCATCGCCGTGCCCTCGTGGGGGCGATCGGCGGCGGAGACCTCTCGTTCCGGGCCTTGGTTGAGGCCATGGTACGGAGCGAGGAGGAGTGGCAGGCGGTCGCCGACTTCTGCGAAGCAGTAATGCTCGCAAAGGAGGAGGCCGAACGCATCAGCGGCCGGCGCCGGGATCGGCGCCTACGGTGGCCGGAAATCTGATCCCGATTTCCGGCCACCGTAGGCGCGGGCTTGCGGACAGTAAGCAATGGGTAGCTCGCTGTCCGGCCGTCCGGTAACTCTCCGGACCAAGCCCAAGTCGTCGACGGCGCGCAATGTTCCCGCTCGCCTCAAGGAGTTGTCAGCAACAGCAGGGGCCCAGCCGGGTCGAAGCCTACTGGGGCAAGGGTTATCCGAAAGGGCGCTCGAGCCCCGGTATGAAGGCTTGAAGGAACGGGATGGGTTTTTTAGTCAGTAAGAGTCTGACACTATCTCCCGCTCCGCCCAAGAGCGGGGGTTGTCATAGGATGATTTTTCCCATCGGAAAAAAAGGGTCTAAACAGACGGACCGCATTTCAACTGCAATCCAACTGCAAATTGCAGTTTGAATGCAGTTGAAATGCAGTCCGTCTGTTTAGAACCTAATATTTAAATGAGGTGGAATTTTTCTTTTTTTGTTTGTTGGAGGTAATCTCTGAAAGCATCGGTCCGATTGTTAAAATTTTTTCACCGATATAAAGCTGCTTTATTCCTGAGTGACTTAGGCTATATTTTATGTACGCAGGCGAAGCTGCGTGCAAAAGCTATGTAGTAATATTTAAGTTTTAAAGATATATTTTATTTTTTATATTTTATTATATAAAAAAAAACTTAGCGACTGATGATGAGATACTGTCTTAATAACTTGAGCGGTATGAATTTCAGTGAGCGACAAATTAACTAAACCAACGACAAATATAGGTCAATAATAAAATCCAGAACTTACTTAGCTTACTAAAAGTAGTTTATTGAAATGCTAGCTAAGCGACTAAATTAGTAAGTGAGCAACTTAATCAATAAGTGAGCGACTAAATTAATAAGTAAGCGACTAGAAATAAAATTGAGGTTTTACATAATGAACTACTAAAAAGTTCACTTTAAGAAATGTTTTCACCATTTTCTAATTATCTAGTCGCAGGCAGATTCATCATTTTGAATTGGGTGATTTAGGTAAGGTTAGGTTAGAACGGTGACCAACCGCGCGGGAGTTGAGCAAGCAAAGCGAGCGGTACCGCAGCAGCGGTCGGCGAGCGCTACGTCTAAGTAGCTCGCAGATTTTATTTCACCATCTTCTATTTATCCGGGTTTTTGCAATATTCGAATTATCAGATTACCTTGTGACATACAATACCTACATAAATATCGATATACAGAACATTCAATACTCTCTACTTTGATATTGTCCTAAATATCAAAGTAGAGAGTATTGAATGTACCTACTTCGTTTAAGATAAAATGCCGCTCAGTATAAATAAATAATTTGCCAAATATTGAAAAAATTGCAGGACGTAACCTTGACACAGAAACAAATATTAGGTCGCTCAAATATTAAGATGCTTCTCATTTTTTATTTTAAGTAACTCGAATTGATGTTTGTAAGTTGCTGTTCTGTTGATTTCTCGTCCCTCGGAGTCAGTAGCTCACTTATTAATTCTGTATTAACCCAAAATAATTAGAGTTACAGTCACTTGTTTTAATACCACCCAATTTTTAATACGAATTTATATTTCTGTTAAGTACATCCACTTAATTGCTATTATATCTAGGTACTTTATTTATTTAGTTGTGTTATTATATTATTTAATTACCAAAACTATAACAATAAAATATAAAATAAATATTCTTTTTTATTAGCTTATTATTTATTATCTATTAGTCATAAATCTTTCGCTTCAAATAAAATACGGCAAAGTGTCAAAGGGTTTACGACTGTCAGGTATTGCTTTGCGAGGGAACTGATAAAGCGCAGGCACTGTATTTGTGAAACACTGGCTTTAAATAGAAAATGGCATAATATTGCCTGACTGACTGGAAACTGGGCTTATGACATGAACTACCTTCTGCCGGCGGCTCCGCCCGCGTGTAAGTAGGTTTTTCCATATTAACTTTAGATCCCCGTATCATCCCTTTAGGGAGTAAATTTTTGAAAAACCTCTCTTATTGCTCGCCGAAATCATAAAAGAAAACCTTATGCAAAATTTCACGCTCCTAGTCCCAGTGGTTTAGGTTGTGCGTTGATATATCAGTCAGTCAGTTTCTCCTTTTATATTTATAGACTAGCTTCTGCCAGCAGCTTTGCCCACGTAAAGTAGTTATCTTCATACAAACTTTGAACATCCGTTTCATCACCTTAGAGGGTGAATTTTGAAAAATCCTCTCTTTGTGTTCGCCTAAGTCATTAAAAGAAACTTTGTGCAAAACTTCACGCTCCTAATCCCAGTGATTTCGGCTGTGATATGTCAGTCAGACAGTTTCTCCTTTTATATATATACGATTCGGTGTTAAATAAATAATAAATAATCGAATATAAAATAGCTTTAATAATATTCTTGGTTACAAAAACAGAGTAAATAATTTGATCTAACAATAGATAGATAGATAATCACCCATTCCTGGGACCCTATAGTCTTAATTAGTCAAAAGTAACTTAATAAGAGAATACAAAAAGTCTAAACTTATGTTGAACTTCCGGTAGGAGTTACATACTTGTGTCTATAAAAGTCAAGAAAGTTACAAATAGAACTAAAAATAAGCAGTTGCTATTATTAGTATTTGATCAATTAGCTGCTTGTTCGACAGAAATAGAAAATTTTGTAATATATGTACGTCGTAGCGTACATTTGGGATTACATCGTGCAGAGTAAGCTGCAATCCTGCACGCGAGCAAGCACCGCTGTGAAGGTCGGATTCTAAAGTACTTTTCAGTACACTTACTCATAAAGTGACTCTTATTGCACTGCATATAATGTATAGGTATATAATGGCACTTATTACCATTACGCACTAGTGCGATAATGTAGTTAAAACTTTTTTGTTCAACCTCTCCCCTGCCATAATATTATTACATTTATCGTATCAGGATGGGCGCGCATCGTCCTCCACGAGGAAAAGAAAACAGACATGAAAACAGATTTTTACCGCTACAAAATTTTACTAGTTATACAGTTATTTTCTTTACAATTATAATGAAAAACGTCATATGAAATAGGTGAGTAATGAATGATAACCGTTCTCGACCCTCGCCATGCTTGTTTTTATCGTGGGAAAATCATCTAATAACAACCCCCGCTCTTGGGCGGAGCGGGAGATAGTGTCAGACTCTTACTGAATAAAAACCCACCCCGTTCATTCAAGCCTTCATACCGGGGCTCGAGCTATCTTTCGAAACTAACCCTGGCCCCAGTAGGCTGGGCCCCCCTGCTGTTGCTGACAACTCCTTGAGGCGCGCGGGAACAGTGCGCGAACAGTGAACGACTTGGGCTCGGTCCAGACAGTTACCGGACGGTCGCACAGCGAGCTACCCATAGCTCGCCTTCCGCAAACCCGCGTCTACGGTGGCCGGAAATCGGAATCTGAATCCTGGTAGCGGCGAGAGCGCTGTTGCCTGATGCGGTCGGCCTCCTCCTTTGCTAGCATTACTGCTTCGCAGAAGGAGGCGTTCGCCTGCCACTCCTCCTCGCTCCGGACCATGGCCTGAACCAAGGCCCGGCGCGAGAGGTCTCCGCTGCCGATCGCCCCCACGAGGGCACGGCGATACTTCGCCCAAGCAGGGCACACCTCGACTGTGTGCTCCACCGTGTCCTCCGGGCGTTCCGCGCAGTGGCGAAACCCGGACCCTCGCTATAGCTCGGGTCTAAATAACTACCGCTTCGACGGTAATCACTAACATTACACACTTATATCATAATGTACTATTATGAATTACTCCAGAACCTTCGTCCCCATTGACCAGTTGTTCTGCGAGCAATGTGCCCTGCCCACTGCCACTTAAGTTTAGTGATTCTTTAGGCTATGTCTGTAACCTTGGTTCTCCTGCGGATATCTTCATTTCTGAAGTGATCACGTACCGATCACGTACCGGAAGACGCAGAGTCGAAAGGCCTCTCACAAGGTGGGCCGATGACCTTGGATCCGATGGATGTGAAACGCACAGGACCGGTCATTATAGCGACACTTGGGGGATGCCTAGGTCCAACAGTGGACATCTTTCGGCTGAAATGGTGATGATGAGATCATAGCACTTTGCTAGCGACTTTGTTCGCGAGAAAGTTATCAGTTATAAGGTTTAATATCCTTTTAACAATATTTTGGGGGTAGTTTAGAAAAACGAATAATGACAGTCTTGATATTATCCATTTTAATTAATATTTGTGTTAAGTTTTAAGTTTACTAACCATGGAAATGAGCCATACAATCTTCAAAACCCTATAAATTGTTCTATTGAAGGTAGTTCTGAAAACAAATAATGGCAACCTTTATTAACCCCGACGGAAAAGAGGGGTGTTATATGTTTCACGTGTCTGCCTGTGTGTTTGTCCGTGGCATCGTAAAAACTTCGGACTGATTTTAATGCGTTTTTTTTTTTTTAAACTGATGTTACTGTGATTTTTTTTAGCTACAGCTTTTTTATAGGGTGTAGACATCTGCTAAGAACGGATTTTACGAAACTCCGCCCCTAAGGGAATGAAATGGGTGACCAAAATTTGTAGAAACCTATTTTTAAACGGGCGAAGCTTCTAGCAGAAGCTAGTTTTGTTGAGTTACACTATTGTCTTTCGTAGTCTTTGCAGTTAGGTTTTTAAATAATTCTCTTTGATTGAGATCGCACGAAGAGCGTTACTCAAGGGTCTCGCTTAAACGAGACGAAGTCATAGCTTCCTCAACTCGGGTACACCTGGCAGAGAGTTGTTCTGGAGTTAAATTAAATCCTGAGACACTGTTACTCCTAGCATAATTATTGTTTGACGTTCTATAAAAGTTTCTCTAGATCGCTGCAAAGTGTTAGACAGTGCATCCAATTTCCAAACAATGCTGTCTTTTAGACTTTTATCACTGCGCAGTTAGCCCTTCTAGTAACTTGAGACAGCAAGAATTGCTGTCAGTCCGGATTTAAACATCGCAAAAACAAAGCAATTTTACTTGTTAAAACAATTTTGCTGTGATCGTATGAGGAGTTCTGTGCCATATCTTCGAAGTTTATGATCGGACCATAACAATATTCCTATGGGACCAACTTAGAAGCATAACCTTTCAATCAAAAAATAATTTTCAAAATCGGTCCACAATTAACCGAGATATCGGTGAACATACATAAAAAATAACATACATTCAGCCGAACATAGAACCTCCTCCTTTTCGAAGTCGGTTAAAAATAAATTATTTACGATACTTGTATCTAAAATTTTATTTTCTCGTAAACCTTTTGAGACTAATAGGTATTTTCTATAAATTTTTCACATTGCAGTCCCCCGACTCAGCAACACTTATTTTTTAAATATTTATAAATAGGTTCTTTTTATGAAGTTAAATGAGTTATAAGAGTAATTCACTAACTTATTTTTTTACTTTTTATAGTTTTTTTTGAGCCAGGGGATTTTTAATTTTTTAATTTTTATCGTATCAAATCTAAGAAAACTCGCATTATTTTGTAAAATGAGTTTTGCCGTGGAAACTATGTGTCTCAAGCTGTAAACAATATTGATGATCTACACGGACTTAAAACTGTGACGAGTCCAATGACCTGTAGATAGTTTGTACGCAACGCCGACAACTACCTACAGGTCATTGGACTTGCTCTGCTGACGTTTTCTTAAAAAAAATAATTTCGTACATGCGTAAATTGAGTTTTGAAAAAAAAGGTAAATCGATAGTGCTTCATGTACCGGATCGACCCTCCACGGGATTAAAACGATCAAAATTGAACGGTGTATAGTCGTACAGTAATTAAGACAGATAATTTAATAAAATATCTAGGACAGAAGCTTACCGGTGGAATTCATTACCTACTGCTAATATTTCATTTCCTATCATATCACCAGTTGAAACCCATCCAAAAGCATTTTAGTTAAATGTTCCGTGATCATTTTCGATAAATAACATCAATTAGGATTACTAATTACTCGACCACTGCTATTCAAGTGGCAGTGACCTGTGCGAGCCTGTATAGTATAGTATGTACTCGTATACCTAAAGAATACCTAACTAGTAGGTTACCTAACTATTAGTAAATTCTATAGATTGATTATAACCTATAAGCATAATCAGCCTTTTTTTTTTTTTTTTTTTTTTTTTTATGGTGGGAAAAAATCATGCATTGACATCCCCCGCCCTTGGGCGGAGCGGGAGATAGTGTCAGACTCTTACTGACTAAAAGACCCACCCCGTTCCTTCTAGCCTTCATACCGGGGCTCGAGCGCCCTTTCGGATAACCCTGGCCCCAGTAGGCTTCGACCCGGCTGGGTCCCTGCTGTTGCTGACAACTCCTTGAGGCGCGCGGGAACAGTGCGCGCCGTTGACGACTTGGGCTTGGTCCGGACAGTTACCGGACGGCCGGACAGCGAGCTACCCATTGCTCACTGTCCGCAAGCCCGCGTCTACGTTGGCCGGAAATCGGGATCAGAATCCCGGCGACGGCGGCGGCGATAACGCCGTTGCCTTATGCGTTCGGCCTCCTCCTTTGCGAGCATTACTGCTTCGCAGAAGTCGGCGACCGCCTGCCACTCCTCCTCGCTCCGGACCATGGCCTCAACCAAGGCCCGGCGCGAGAGGTCTCCGCCGCCGATCGCCCCCACGAGGGCACGGCGATGCTCCGCCCAAGCAGGGCACACCTCGACTGTGTGTTCCACCGTGTCCTCCGGGCGTTCCGCACAGTGGCGACACCCGGGCGTCACTTCCGCATGAATCGAGTGCAGGAATCTCCCGAACGAACCATGTCCTGTGAGTACCTGTGTCATGCGGAAGGTAAGGACGCCGTGAGGTCTTTCCAGCCACGCCTCAAAGAGGGGACTTACCGCCATAATTGTGGCGTGCCCAGCACTGGGTTGCGATAGTCGCTGACGCCATTTCACCATGAGATCCCGCCGGAGCTCTGTCCGCCATGCCGTGACCTGTCGCGGCAGCGGACTTTCACCCCGGCGTTGCATCTCCACGCGCATATCGTGCATGTGTGCAAGGACTGTTGCCTCCAGATCCCACGGTGGTAGGCCAGCCAGAAGGCTCGCCGCTTCGCGGGAGATCGTGCAGTATCCCCGCACCATCCTTATCGCCATGACCCTCTGGCAGGCGTTCAGCATTGACGCCGGTTGCTTTTTCAGCGACGGCGCCCACACCGGCGCCCCGTAGAGGGCCATGGACCGAACAATCCCCGTGTAGAGCCTCCGGCAGGAGGCATCTGGACCCCCAAGGTTGGGCAGGAGCCGCTTGAGCGCAGCCCCAGCCCGGTTGAGTTTGGGAGCATAATCAGCCTTATAATATACCTACTGCTGGGACTCAGGCCAACTCTCTTGGAGAGGGAATGGGCCGTAATCCATCACGTGGGTCAAATGCGTGTTGGTAGACGTCGCAGTCTTCGAATTTTTGGTTATACGACATGTGTTTCCTCACGGTGTTTTTCTTCAGCTTTTTTAAGAGCATTGAGCAAAGTAATGCACCAAACTGGAAAAAAATTCGTAAAAATAAAATTCGTAATTTGGGGCTGTTACCACTCTAGGCCACCGCTGCTCTTTAGACTTGCTTTAACCCTCGGCTTTGTTCATGTCGATGTGGATTTTTCCAAGACGTCTAAGTAGTCTATGGCTCTCGAGGATACTGCAGCTTTCTATAAATAAATCTTACATAATTAGTCTTTATTTTACTAGTGCTATGTCTAAAAATATCCGAAAAAGAACCTTCCTTATTGTAACAGTACTCTCTGACTTCGTACCTATATAAAAGGTGTAAGGGACAGCCCTCCACAAACTTTAAGGGCTTGCTCAGTAGACGAAACTGAACAACCTTCCACAAATTTTTTTTTCAGGAAACGAAAAAAAAATCGGCCTCGCCATACAAATTGTCCAATCAAGTTTATCATTTTTTATGGTGAGGCTGATTTTTTTTCTCGTTACTGAGCAAGCCCTTAAAGTTTGTGGCGGGCTGTCCCTTACACCTAATAGGTATGTATTATACAAAATTAAATACACTTGATGTCTAAGTCATCACTGTCATCTGGAAACTCCGAAACTAGTCCAGAAGATTAGCAGCATTGTAACGTTGAATGGCAATTTTAATTCTTTGAGCAAAGAATGAGCCTGCCTGTCACACCAACTGTAGATTAGTGACAAGAAGTTCACAGAAAAATCTTTGAAAAGAAGACTCACTCGGACCCCATGGCCCAACCGATCTCATATTTGTTAAGTAAGAGGGTTGTAGAAGTCTGAAAGACTGGAAGCTGATCTCAATTTAACTAAATTGGTAAGCGCTGGCCGTGATGGCATTTTTTGAAGTAGGAAATCATCAGACTACTTGTCCCACTCTGGAGCATGAGGAAGTATCCGACTGTCAAAGAGTAACTACTGATAAGAGATCTTACCATAACGTGTTAAAATGTCAGACGTACAAACGAGAAAGAGGAATAGAGCTATACATCCTATACTGGGTTATTTGAAAAACACTTGTTTAACCTTGCAGGATTGTATTATTTAACATCATAAACAACAACTTTTGTTCTATGAAATTTTACAAAACAAAATGAATTTACCAAAAACAAATCTTCAAGATTTGTATATATATATGTATTTTGCTATAGCTCGTGGTAGGGCCTAAGGCTATTTTTGCTATACTCTTTGGCCTAAGGCAAAGTTTTTGCGCCGCTTGAGGTCTCTGCAGCCGCAAGCCTAAAAACTAGTTTTTATTTTAGTCAAAATATTTAAGTAATTTGTCTGTACTCCCAGATCGATCTTCTGCAAACATGTCAACAATTTCGCCACTTAATAATATTAGTTAAGAAGAGCTTTCGACGACCCCTCGGAAATGAAATTCGAAAGAAACAGACAGCACAATACGGGTGTGAGGCCGCGACCGAAATACATAGTTGTTTCGATAAGTGGTTGACTAGTAAATGCAACCCGAGACTCGACACCGACACTTCTGACCCCGAAATGTTACATTATCACCACTGACATTCAAATTTTACACAATTTATTTTAATGCACTACTTACTGATAAATACTATAGGTAAAGTATATCTTAACTTTGTAACTACTAATGCATAATGTTCTCACATTATTTTAATTATTCAGGTAGGGTCTTCTACATAATTAGCTGGTTATTAATATTGTTAGTAATATCTGCCTAAATACTTAATCTACTTAGTGGCTGTTTTGTAATGAAATACCCTCTAATATACTATAAAGTTACTTGACCATAGATTACTTTACAAAGGTCTAAAAATAAGCTACGCTTGTTACGACTGGTAAACCTAAGGATGGGTAACAAAACAGAGAAGATATGCCTGAGAATCCGACAAACAATTTGGCCAAAGGGTATTTCTTCAAAATTCTTCAACTGATTCATATGGCTAAAATTTAATGTGACTTTCATCGTCATTATTATGAAATAAATCATGTTTTTATTTATATCAAATTATGTCTGTATATTATTATTACGTCTTTGTATAAGCACGTATAGGTAAATTTTGACATACGAACATGTTTAACAGAGCTGAAAGCGAAATTAAATTTTTGGTCATATGAATCAGTCGAAGAATCTTGAAGAAAAACCCCAACTTATGCCATTTACTAACTGACAAAGTAGATGCTTGTGTTAACTGGGTTGGTGGTACAAGTCTGGAAGACTGGAAGCCGATCCCAATATAAAATTGAAAATTTGGAAAGCCATGATAAAAAATTTTGAAGTGGGAAATCATCAAACTACTTGTCCCGCTCTGGAGTATGAGGGACTATCAAACTGTCACTGACTAAAACCTATCTGTGTTCCTTCAGTTGCCTTTCACGTTCAAAGCAAACTTTCACAGTAACTCTTTCTAACAATCCCGCAATGAGGAGGTAATCTTACACAGTAAAGTACGAACAGATGACTGAAGTGTAGGCACAGCTACCTACGCATGCACCAGATAAAAATATAATTATAAACGGTTTAGAATTGTGTCTTAGAAAATAGTTTACATAACAATTGTCCCAAATAAACGAACCAAAACTTATTCAGATATGGAAATCATCCGTATAATTGCAAGTTTTGACGATTATTGTTTAAGCAATTAGCCGGTTTTAATTAGAAACTTGTAACAAGGTTGTTGTTATTAAGGTTTCCTACGGATTTAGCATTAAAAAACAGTTCGTGTGTTATAATCAAATTTTTAATTACTCTAAAACTGATAGATGCTACTAGCACATAATACATAACAGTTATCTGGGTGATACAATTTAATTACGTTAGTACCTATATTCAGTCAAATTAACGGATAAGTATTTGAATGAAATACGCTCAAATCATGGTCGAGGAAATAATACCACAATCAAGATATAATTAATATGGCAACATTTCAACAAAATAAAACAAAAGTAACTACATATCTAAAACCTTTTGGTATTTAGGGACCAAAGAAACAACAACTCCAATCTGTTTAAAAAATCATCTCGTTTTGTGTCATTTTAACATAGATAATAATTTATTAAAATCTTTTCACAAGTTGGCAAGTTTTGGGAAAAAGTGGTACACGGCGCGAATGACGATCACGTCATCGCTAGCGTGGCAAGCATGGTGAGGCGCCGCGTCATCCAGTCCGCACCCTGATAAAAAACCGTCTATCTCGTTTTAATGATCCTCATGCGCGACGATGAAGCGAGATGGCGAACGCCTCACTCCGATGTAGCGGTAAACAGCAAACTTTATCCAAATCCCAAGTTGCCGGAACCCGCTCAGTTGTACTCCGGCGGCAGACGATAACGCACGCGTTTTCTCTCTTGAAACTGTTATAACTTTTCGTAAGTTCGCCATGACGTTACCATGCGTTTTCGTGGTTCTGGCGCTGGTAGGGGCTACCTTCGCGGGCCCTGAGGTCACCGAACTCAAGGTCGACGTCGTCAGCGTTCCTGAAGAATGCGCTGTGAAGTCCAAACACGGCGACATGCTGACCATGCACTACACCGGCACCCTGGATGATGGGCACAAGTTCGACTCCAGGTATGTGAATATTTAAAAGACAGCTTAGCTTGTAACATTCTAGGCAGTAAGCAAGACGCAGTTCCGTGACCCTGACATTAGTAATTAAGTAAGACCGCAGGTGAGTTGGAGTTTGCTGCTTTATCCTTAAGTTTTTATCCAATATAGGTAATTTAAAGCAGCAAAGTCATGTTTAAAGTAAGAAAACGTGGTAATGTGTTAATATAGTAAGCACGAGTCATAATAATATTATCGCGCCAGCAGTTCCGGTTAGTTTCTGCTATGAACGGCTGTTGAACGTCATCGGAGCGATGACCCGTTTAAGTGTAAAAAACTACGAGGTAAATATGAGCGCATCACTACTCCGATAATGATAATTTTAGCGCCCGAAAGCCGCTATTCGCCACTGTCATGAAAATTTTACGGTTATTTATTCCCAAGTTTTGAAAAATTCTCCCTATTACTAGGAGATAATGACTCTTGTAAAAAAATCAAATAGTAGGTACCTATAAATAAAGCACTGTTCTAATAAATATCTCAGTTTATTACTGTGACTAAAGTTATTCCTGTTGTTTAAACATCGGCAGTAAATTAAATTAAGGAAATATGTCTTAATTCAAATTAAATATTTGTTAAGCTGTTCTGCAACTTATGTTTTTTTTTTTTTTATAAATTTCAACCGAAATAGTTTTTCAAATTGATTTCAAGATATATTTACTGTTAAACAAGGATACATGTCGGGTTTTTATATTATTTTTATGCTGCACTTTACTGGCTTTCCATCGTAAAAATGTCTGTTACTTTAGTCTCCCGTCGGCACCACTTCGACCACTCGACTAGAACTGGTGCACATTTCATTTAAAAAAAAAAAGATATAAATAATTTGACTTCTAAATACTATGTTAATAATGCGCTTTGGATGGGCTATATACGGGCGCGAACTCTCGATGGTATTAGCATACTTTAGTGAAATAAATTAATCTATAGGCCAGTTAGAAGGCCAACAGCCCAACATGCTGATAGCCAAACCAGCTAAAACGAGCCTATTTATAATACAAACTTCAATTACTATAACAATATTTATTTAGTTGGAAACCAACTATAACAATATTTGCAAAGCACACCTGTCGGAACACTTTGCAATATACCTTCATTTTTAAATGCCTGCATAATGCACAAGTGTATCGGATTGATTCATATGCGCTTGGTTTTATTTTGATTGAAAACGTTCTTGGCGTTATGCAGTAAATATTTTCTGCTGAGTTTTTGCCCTTAAGGACACTTTATAAAGTTTGATATTCTGTACTACCTACACAGACAGTTGCATCAAATATATCGTTTTAATCTACCGACCACAAGCAGTAGATAATTAAAATAAAGTATTAGTCGATACCCCCTAGCCACTTATAGATTGTTCATTAATATCTTTGTGGCTGCTTTTCCTTGTCTCAATTAAGTTCCGCCTTCAGCCCACCTGTCATTAACTTTGCTGAAGTATGCACTGTGCTCCGGATTTTCATGGAACACCCACTATCGGAACTCTATCGCCTACAAGCCTTTGTTCCCCTTTGCAGCTAGACGTCTCGATATGGATACGGTCTTGTTAATTAATTCCGAAGACTGAAATTCTTCGTTCATACGTCTAGATAACATACCACAAGGATAATAACGCAATCGTTTGGAAATTGTTGAATGCGAATTCTCGATAAATTGCTGCAGTGCACATAGGTTCATGATATACGAGTTTAGTTTTTGGGTGAGTTTGTCTTGTAACAGAGAATTACGGTGAGGCAATTGAGGATGAACAAACACAACCGTAAGAATATGGAAACTTATAACAAAATGGTCTTACAGTGGTAATTATGCAGATTTTGAACAGTTAGAAATTCTGCTTAGTATTAGGGTGTACCTGATAGGTTTGCCTGTACAGTTGAGTTGTACAGGTATACCCTAAAGTGTATGGCTACCTTTACGTTGATATAGCAGGATTAAACATAAAACTCCCAATCAGTAGCACCAGTAACAGAACAAGACGAATAGACAAAGCCGAGAGAAGAAAAACGAATATAAAGAAAACGCGGAACTGGGTGTCCCAAAAAAAAATCGTAAAAAATAGATTGTCGTATTGGTTTTTCAACGTAATCCTGAAATATACTAACTAACACTAATGGATGGAGATCTCTCCCCCGAACTCCCCGTTTCTGCACTTTTACCCTTTTTTCATTTGACTCGGTTGACCGATACAACCCTTCTAGGTGTTTGATAGTTTGCGAATACGATGTAAATGTGAAAATTCCTTAAAATTAAGAGAATTACACTCGTCTCATCTTTATAACTGAGTTCAGTAAAGGAAGAGGTTCTCAAGTGGTCGAAATCTTTTTTATTTTACGTTAGAATTATTTCAACAAAACATGCTTGTCTTTCATGTTGTCTTGGAGATTGTAGCGAGTAATTCGTGGCTGCACAGAGCAACCTTAATAAACATAATAGAGTTAATAGAAATATGGTAATCAGCTCGTCCAACTTTCTTAAATCTGGGTCTCTTGCGCTTCTCGTGTGCTCTTACAACGTTACACAAATTAGAAATCTCGTCACTGACATGACTTGGGATGTTTAGCGTAATATTAGATATGTACTTGTCTCCTGCCTTTCGCAGACATCTGACAGAACGCCGTCTTTAAATCTCCAATGCTACCTAAATACTAATTTTCGGCAGGGATCAAGAGCATTATTTCGCCGGCGCCACAGTATCCCGCTGGCTTCCAGTATGCGGTGGCTATGAAGAAGCTGGAGATTGTTCGCACTCGCAGAATATCCTCAGATATTTCATATGAATGCGAATTTCAGGCGTGCGATGTGATTAACTAACTAAACTTGGGCGTGTTTCATAAACAGCGCGAAACTTTTGTTATTACCGTTTATGGGTGTGCGTGTAAAATTTACCGTTTAATTATATACAATCTTAACTTATTCGCGTTTCATGTAAAGATTTTACTTTACTTATACTCAGTGGAAAGTTAGGTTTCTTCCTACGGAAATGCCTGCGATTTTCCGTTGCCGCTACCAGTTTCTGGCATTCATGTTGAAATCGATATTTTAGTTTCACTTCTAAGAATTATAAAAAAAATACGTAGCAGTACATATTACCTTCTTCGTCGCTGTATGAGGTTGTCGTACGAGCACATTACGGTGGCTCGGCCGGGCGTGTTGCTCGCTTGAGGCGTAATGAAGGAATCTTGTATGCGATTAGGATTGTGTTAACTATTCACGTTTCTGTAGCGTTTTTTCCTGTTCCGGACGATTACGTGAGACGCTCGTAATAAATTTATACTCCCCCTTTCAGTATCACATTATAAAATCTCCGAAGCCATCTTAAATGTATGTCACCGGATAAGTAACTCCGTAAATAGGTATATATACCCATGTAAACCTGTATGGAAGTCTCAAATTTTTGTGAATAGTTAATTTCGAATACAATAAAACAACATTATAATGTGATAACTACTTTGTCATCTATCGGTGTCTTACTGAGTAAAAAGTAGGATTTATAATTTTAGTATATTTATTATAGAAACTATGTAGATGCTGCCCGAGGCTCCTCCCCTATGAATAAATACTTCCAGGCTATGGGAGGCGAATCCCATACAAAATTAATTTTTTCGACTGTTTTTATTGGTATTCTCTATTTTTATTCTTTTTAACCATCCCTGTATCTATTTGAGCAGCCACATAAAAATAAAATCAAATAGTTAAAGGCGTTTCGAATTTTTTCGAGACTAACAAACAACAGTTGATTTTTATATAAGTAGACTAGCTTCTGGCAGCGGCTTTGCCCGCGAGGTAGTAGGTTTCTCCATACAAACTTTGGACCCCCGTTTCATGGTTCATCCCGTTAGGAGATGAATTTTGGGAAACCCTCTCTGAGTGCTCACCTATGTCATAAAAGAGAGCATTGTGCAAAATTTTACGCTCCTAATCCCAGCAGTTTCGGCTGTGCATTTATATGTCAGTCAGTCAGTTTTTTTACCTTTTATATATATGTTTAGATATTAAACATCATTATAGGAATACCTACATAAGATAAGATAATAGAAAGAGTCTATTTTTCTCCACTGACATAAATTTAATTTCAATTCACCGACTTTCGGTTTTTTAATGTAATATATTTGTAATAAAGAAATTCTAGTGAGCGACTCTGTACCTAATTTATTTCAGTGCTGGTTACTAAACTTTACTTCTACAATATAGAAGTAAAGTTTAGTAAAAAGTTGGACTATATCTCGGATTATCATACAATATGGAGGAGCGTGTTCCGGTGCGTCCAAAACGTCGGCCGGTCTCTTAACTTTATCATTGTCTCCGTGGAACACCACGGGGGAGAACTACCTAACGCTAATCTGTCCTATTCTACTGCAACAAAACCGCACCTAGTTTCCCATATTTTTACAAAATCTTTTAGGTGCGTATACATGTAAATAAAATGATTGTAAGTCTACGTAGCTTCTACTTGACACCGTTGCAAGAGAAAGCGCATCTGATTATCTAAAACAATGGTGTAACAGCGCGCAAACAGCATTAATCTCGATCTCGTAGTACAAACTACGTAGTAGGTACATGAACGCAAAAACCGCTATTGTGCTGTGTTTACGAAAAACTCCTATTATGCAGTAACCTTGTTTGATTCCGAACGATACGTTGTTCTCCCTTATTACGTATCTTGCAAAAGTAAAACGATGGCAATCATTTCTCTTCTATCGTAAACGCGTAATATGTATTGGCAATAGCGGTACTAAAGCAATTTTTTTACAGCTTTGCCTCTGCGAAACAATCAACGAACTAAACGTCTATTTATACTTCTTTAATAAATTCTGTTAGAGCAGTGGTGGCCCAGTGGTAATGGCTCCGACTAACGAGTTGTAGGTAGCGGGTTCAAACCCAGCCAGGCGCATTACTTTGTGTAATTTATTTCATTACCACTGCTCTCAAAACGGTGAAGGAAAACATCGTGAGGAAACCGGCATGTCCTAGAACCAAAAATTCGAAGATATGCCACATTCACCAACCCGCACTGGGCCCGCGTGGTGGATTACGGCCCATTCCCTCTCCTAGAGAGAAGGCCTGAGTCCCAGCTGTGGGAACATTAAAAGGCTGATGATGAATAAATTCTGTGTACCGTTTCGTACCCTTTAATTTAATAAATACTCGACACACGACTAGTCGAATTCAAATGATAAAAAAAACTAATTCAAATATGACGTTTAAGCGATGAATATTGCGAAGACAGCGCTTTAATTGCGCAATTATTACTGATCACTATTTTTACGTAATCAGCTTGCCTAAGTGTTTTACTTGCAGATGATATATAGACTGTGATACGTCGTGTTATGGTAAACCATCGTCTGATTGTAATACAATACAAGTTTATAATCTGTATAATCATATAAAAGGCAAAGTCCTTACTCATCAGCGCCTAGCCCAAACCTAGAATGCTCAAATTTTGTACAGATTCCTTTTGTGATGTTTACAAAGAATAAGAAAAGATGTTCCAAAATTCATCCTCTTAGAGGACGATATGGGGGTACAAAGTTTTTTTTTTTTTAATGTAGGTTCGCGCTTGAGGCTATCTCACCTGATGGAAAGCGACGATGCGGTCGACGATGGAACGCGCTTACCTAGAAGAACCATATTCACTCTCGACTTAAAGATTCCCGGGTTGTAGTTAGCTACAGTTTGTATGGAGAAACTTACTTTTACGTGAGCGAAGCCGCTGGCAGAAGCTAGTATGTATCATTGTTATGTATCCAAGAATGCATTTTTTTTTAGATTTTATACAACTAATATGTACATATAATGCAAATCATAAACTCATTAGAACTTTACCGTGAATTATAATCATCGATACAAAATTTTGTCAAACTAAAACACAACAAATAATATCACATTCTAGATCAATAACATAATTATATCCGAAGAGGGTATTTTAAAGTAAATAAGACGCAACATTGACGAGTGAACAGGCGTAACACCGGTGACCGAGCTATCCGCTTTTCACAAAATAGTTAAGGAATGTGTTGAGTGATACAGGTTGTTCCTTTATTTTAAAACACCTATCTGTGTGCATCCCTGATCGCATTGACTGGAGAGATGCTTTAAGGGCCCTCGCTAACGACGACTTTTTGTAGCGTTGCTGTCGCGCATTTCGTAAGCGCTCCTAACGTGTGCGCTCTAGAAAAAATGCCAACTCGCTACAGCATCGCGACTGTATCGATGCGAGCGCGCTACAGCATCGCGACTGTATCGATGCAAGCGCGCTACAGCATCGCGACTGTATCGATGCGAGCGCGCTACAGCATCGCGACTGTATCGATGCGAGCGCGCTACAGCATCGCGACTGTATCGATGCGAGCGCGCTACAGCATCGCGACTGTATCGATGCGAGCGCGCTACAGCATCGCGACTGTATCGATGCGAGCGCGCTACAGCATCGCGACTGTATCGATGCGAGCGCGCTACAGCATCGCGACTGTATCGATGCGAGCGCGCTACAGCATCGCGACTGTATCGATGCGAGCGCGCTACAGCATCGCGACTGTATCGATGCGAGCGCGCTACAGCATCGCGACTGTATCGATGCGAGCGCGCTACAGCATCGCGACTGTATCGATGCGAGCGCGCTACAGCATCGCGACTGTATCGATGCGAGCGCGCTACAGCATCGCGACTGTATCGATGCGAGCGCGCTACAGCATCGCGACTGTATCGATGCGAGCGCGCTACAGCATCGCGACTGTATCGATGCGAGCGCGCTACAGCATCGCGACTGTATCGATGCGAGCGCGCTACAGCATCGCGACTGTATCGATGCGAGCGCGCTACAGCATCGCGACTGTATCGATGCGAGCGCGCTACAGCCTCGCGACTGTATCGATGCGAGCGCGCTACAGCATCGCGACTGTATCGATGCGAGCGCGCTACAGCATCGCGACTGTATCGATGCGAGCGCGCTACAGCATCGCGACTGTATCGATGCGAGCGCGCTACAGCATCGCGACTGTATCGATGCGAGCGCGCTACAGCATCGCGACTGTATCGATGCGAGCGCGCTACAGCATCGCGACTGTATCGATGCGAGCGCGCTACAGCATCGCGACTGTATCGATGCGAGCGCGCTACAGCATCGCGACTGTATCGATGCGAGCGCGCTACAGCATCGCTACAAAAAGTCACCGTGGGCGAAGGCCCTAAGAAGCAGTGGTGTTATCCGCTGACCACTTGTTCATGTGCTAACATCCGTGGCAACTGAGTGAAAGCCATCTCTATTACCGTATCATATAATTATCTCGGTGCGTAACTATGTGGCGCTACAATTTATGTTGACGACACCGTCGGAGTTCATCCATCGTGTGTAACGAGCATCATTCCAAGTGCCGCCAACTACGTTACGGTTAATAATAGGGATTATGACTAGACGGCTCTCAATCTCGTCACAAACTTTGAACTTCATAAGGATATGCATAGGCATACCTTCTCGTCCTGTCTTACGACCAACACAATTGTCCATGAGCTTTCCTATAAATATGATGCATCTATCCAATAAAAGATTTTGACAAAAACAATGTACATTTTTATATTTTTGATACCCTATTGTTGGTTTTGATTTCGTCCTTTACATCAAAGATTTATAAATCAGTAGTATCCTTATCGACAAAACTTGATCTGACAATACATATATTTTTTTTTTCCTTTTTGGTCTCGACATTATGACCTTCAAAAGTCCGGCTGTTAATAAAACTGAAAGTTGAATAGAGTTGAAAAAATTTTTACGTAGTATAAAACAAGGTTGCTTCCCGCATCTGTCTGTTTGACTGCTAAGTCCTCATAACCAATGCAATGGATTTTAATGCGGTTTTCACTGTTGAAGACTGGTAAGAATGAGCAATAAAAGAGGCAGGTTTGTGTGTAAAATTGGCAATCATGCGAAGCCGTAATGTGTCCCTAATAAATATACTATGTTTTAACAAACTTCAGCCAGCGACTTCACCCACCTGAAAAGGTTCTTCATACAATTTTTTGACCCCTGTTTCATCCACTTAGAGAGTGAATTTTGGAAAACTTTCTCTTAGGCCCGTATTACAGAACGTCACTCAAAACTCAAGTGTTACTTAAAACTAGTTTCAACCAATCAGGTCAAGCGCGAACCTATAAACAATTAAAAAAAAAAATCGCTTAAATCTAGTTTTAAGTAATGCTTGAGTTTTGAGTGACGTTCTGTAATACGGGCTCTAGTGCTCCGCCTATGTCATAAAAAGAAATCTTGTGAAAAATTTCTCGCTCTTAGTTCTTGTAGTTTCGGCTGTGCGTTGGTATGTCAGTCAGTCAGTTTCTCCTTGAAGATGGACGGTTTAAACCAGTCTAAAGTTCTTGAAGTAGGGACTGATTAATAACATCACGAGTACTTTTGACTGGTACCTAGGTACCTACTTGATACTCAGTCTCAAAGTATCGAAACAATATTTTTGATAGGTACCCCTAAAAACCCAAACTTAAGTGGCAGTGGGCCCATATTGCTCACAGAACAGATGGTCGATGGGGACGAAAGGTTCTGGAGTGGCGACCGCGTATCGGAAGACGCAGCGTTGGAAAGCGTCACATAAGGTGGACCGATGACCTGATGACAGTTGCGGGGATCCAATGGATGGATGGACCGATCGTTGGGGCCTAGGTCCAACTGCAGACGTCATTCGGCTGAAATGATGATACTTGCTACCGGATGGAAAGTATCGAGTAAGTACTAGTACTTACTCGTAACGTTTCATCCAGTATAAATTATGCTCACTCTTGTATATAATTATAATATAATTCCATTAAGTAAGGATAGTTATAAGACACTTATTAACTCCTTGACAAAAGTATTTTTATCGCTTGAGAAGACAACGTCAAATTAAAGTACCCATTTATGAAATTGCAGTTTGAAAATAGAACACAAGGTGGTTGTAAAAGGAAAGATAATACTACTTTACTCACTACATTCTTTCTTTTTTTAGGATATATTTATTAATATTCAAAGAACAAATAATAACAAATGCAATAATTTTTATTAAACTTTTTATTAATTTAAAATGTTTTTTTAAGTAGGAAATCATCAATTATATCCGCCCAGGAGAAGAAGTTGCAGAATTTAACTAAGTAAAACTCTTGTGTTCCTTCAATTGCCCTTTGCGTTCCAGGATGGTTAAGTAAAAGTACCCAGTGTATTTTTACGTTAGTGATCGTGAATGATGCCCTTAATTAAGCCAACTGTTGATTGGTTGTGTTATCTAATATCCCATATCTCAAGATTTATATTCTATAAGGAAAAATAATACTAAAAATACTAAAATACGTGATCGAAAAATGCATGGTTTCGAATATATAATTCATTTCGGCCAAAAATTTACACCCGTATGACAAATATTTACTTTTATGATGTCGCTAGTCGTCGATGAAGCTAGTTGACCAATAAACAAGTGAAATTGCATATTTAAGCTGTCGTATTTCACGAAGGGCGTTTTACATAAATAATTGTGAATTTATCGAATTATTTCGTATGGAAAATAAAAACAAAAAAAAAGATACTTGAAAAATATTTCATATGTCTATTGATTCTTTGATATACCACAAAGTTATGGGATATCAAAAAAACACGTTGTATAGAGAGAAGAACATAATCAATTTAATTCGATTACTAGGAGACTAAAGCCTACATAGGGCACAAATCCTGCGCAGCCGAGAGCCGACCATTTTGTTCTCAAGCGGTTACATTAACAATTTTGATTACTTTGTGTTTGTGTTGACCGATCGCCAGCGCATCGATAGAAATTTAAATGGAAACTTCCACTCGCCTAAAAGAAAATTAAGTTCCCGAATGTGGCGGGATTGTCGGAAACGATCCAAGTAATTAATTGGGTAAACACGAATAGACATCCCGACTAAATCCCTCTTACGAGAAATGGAAATTTTGCATTCGTTCAAACTTCAGGGGATTCGTCGGAAACTGATACAGTGTTCGTTCATTATTAAACATAGGATTTTGAGTCTTATTGACACTGGGACTACATCCTAGGGTTGATTTCATTCAAAGATTTTTGACCCTTCTATTTCTGTTTACATTCGTTTTATCTTCAGATGCCTTTCTTTCTCATAAAGGCTCCATAAATATCCATCAGCATCTTGCCTTACGTTGCATTTAATGTGAGGATTACTGATTACGATACAATTCAATTCGATTGTGATATATCATTTCAAGCAAGCTTCTCTACGCTAATCTCTCAAAGTCATATCATTCGTATTCATTTCTATTTCAATACACTACTCCGCAGTATCTCTATTTGCACGATCACCTCTAGTTTAGAGTGTGTTCGTCCAATTCCGTCGATTTGCTAGTTAAAGCTAATTGCGGTGGTTGCAGGCGTCGGCGCACGCCGCAACCCGCACCGCCTGCTCTAGTCCGCAACGATCTCACATTAAGTGCGGTCCAGTGTTCGTTTCCAACAAATTTCTGTACAGTTCGCTCAACTTGCCACACAAAGCCCACTCGGCAGTTTTGACAATGATAACACAAAATTCAAACAGTTGTTCGAATAATAAATGACAGGTAGAGTGTCCAATAAAAGTAAAGTTTATTATAGAATTTAATGAATTCATTCAATTCTGGCTTGCAACTTTTGAACATGCTTTTTCAATCACCTTCGTCATACATATAGGTCCCTAATGGAGTACTTACCCCTTTATTTAATTACATAATATAATACAATTTAATCAAATTGCTCGTTCATTACCGGCATCGCAAAAACGTGGAGATATCAACTTTAACGTCAAGTTATTTGTAAGAATTAATGATGCGGTTTGTTTCGTTGAATACACTCATTATGTTTACGTGTGAAGCACATTTCGGCCTTTATTTAAAATGTATTCGGGTGCATTGTGCGGTGGATATATTGCGTCCATACCATTGTTGGCAAGTGAAACAAAAGCCAGTGTTCTCTCAAGGTTTTTGATAAGTGCAATTATGATTCTGCAAATTCATATTTATCTGATCCGAAACACCGTTCTCCGCATTGTTATAACAACGCACTAACGAGTCGTCTATCTATATAATATTACAGATTGCCATCTGTTTGTTTTTCAATCGTGGTACGTCCGACATCTCTGTTCTCCAATTATTTCAAATATTTTTCATCAAGTATTTCGAATAGAATCGGACTGCAAATTATTTCAAAGGTCCTATTCATGTCGATATCATATTTGGGTAGTGAATATGTTAGTTCCTTTCCTAACGGTATTTTGTAGAAGTTTCACAACATGTTACTTAGTAAGCACCATAGTCAAAATACAAATTCAGGTAGTCAGAAAGTGGGCAAATGCCGAGAAGAGAGTCCGACATCGATTTCTAATAAACAACGGTCCGATAACTAATTTGCCAAACTAAATATAGACTTTAACCTATATGCCATATGCATTTGAGTTCTTTTTATTATTTGGCACAGCCTTTTGTGGTCATTTTGTTTAGGTAGACATACCTAATGCACGAACGTGGGCACAGGTAACAATTTTATAAGGAAGTCCAATTGGTTGTGATCTCATGCATACAGACTCGAGTCATTCAACTCTGAAAGTTGAGTATACGACCAAAAAAATTAAAATAATAAAAGACACGTAGGTACAAACAAACGAGTTTAAAAATTATAACTGGCAAAGCAAAAATCCTACAAAGGAAAATACTCAGATTAACGATAAATAACAAACAAAGTAATACTGTTCTCAACGTATTGTCAAAACCAGTCGCTGAGACAGAGGCGGCCAGGAAATAATGCTTCAGTTCGACCACAGACTAAGGAGCTTGTTTATGACTTGTGAGAAAAAAGAACATCGAAAGCATAGACAGACAACTTTGCAGCTTAAAAATGAGTTCATATTGCAAAATCGCGATTATTTATAAACGCATCTTTTGAAACTGTATTTTTGTAATTAGGTATCTACGTCTAAAGGTGAACTCGCACTTTTTCAAACGGAGTCAATTCAGGTTCGGACGATTCGAAGTATTTCTGTGTGCAGAGCTTCATATATGTAAAGATTGCTTAAATTATTTTCTTTCGATTTGTTCGAAGAGTTCAGTTTGGGTAAGTGTGCGTTCATCATAAACCTGCGTTTAGATTATATCTAATATCAAGTATGTTCTCACACCAACACAATTCAATTCCACAAAGTCTACTGATGAAGCTAAATGTATGTTATGTAGATGACACGTGTTGACCGACCGCTCACAGAATGATACGTCTAGTACTACTCGGTTGGATGTTTAATAGAGAAGGACACATGTTGGTTCAGCTGCTGTAGTACATTTTCTATTTTTAAATTGCATGTGTTAACGCCCGAAGATAATGCAATCTAAGTAGTATGAAAACAAACGTCTAAAATATTAGTAAGCAGGAACTACCATAGAATTACCATTGACCAAAGTTACCAACATAACTCGAAGGATCGGCAAACTTAAGGGGCAGACGGCACATTGCTCGCAGAATACGACGGGAAGTTCTGAAATAGAGACTACGTACCGGAAGACGCAGCCATGACGAACCAACGAGGTGAGGGGCGCGGAAATCCGTTGGACGCGAATCACTCGGCCGTGCTATTTTCTAAGAAAACAGCCTTGAACGTAGCGCTGAACGCAGCGACGAGTCGACATCGCAGTACATTGAATTAACAATCCGATGTATAGGTCTATTGGATTGTTAATTACATACATAACATAATATTGCACAATATCACACAACGCCGTCTAGTCTCAAGCTAAGCAGAGCTTGTGTTATGAGTACTAGACAACTGATAAACATACTTATATATTTCTAAATACATACATACATATTGTAGATAAATTACACCCAGACACAGAACAATGATCATGCTCATCACAAAAACATTTGTCCTGGGTGGGAATCGAACCCACGACCTCCGGCATAGCAGTCAGGGCCACTAACCACTAGACCAACAGGCCAGTCATATTTTCAATTCAATGTATCTACATATTTATTATTTCGTCGCTGCGGCCAGCGCTGCGCTCAAGGCTGTTTTCTTAGAAAATAGCACGTCAAGACCAGTAACGACCGGTCCGCGGTGAGGCGACACTTGGATAAACATAATAAGTCCAACATTGGACGTCTTTCAGTGACTGACAGTAACTTACCGTTGATCAAACCATTTGAAGACCTGCTGTTTATTTCTATAAACTTCATTTACATAGCTATGGAGAAATAGAAATTTGGTCTTTAGATACTTAACACAATAGTTATTGTTAATACCATAGAGAAGTCTCGAGCGTGTAAATTATCTCGTCCATCTTCTCTCACCTGGTAACGTTACGTGCAACCATTTCACTACATAAACGACTGTGTCCCTTATACTCGTAACTTTCACAATTCACAATCGTAAACGCGCTGGATCCGTACCTCATGACCCCAAGAGAAAGTACCATTATATGTGGATATAAAGAGTTTGTATGTATGAACAACTGAACCATAAACAAGGTGTGAATGCCTGATTCAATAGATTCTACTCTGTGGTCGGTGACGGAACACGCGTTGCACGAAACGCAGTAGTAAAGTTGTTCTTGTTACAAGTGTTTATTTCTAGCATACGAAGGAATATAAAGGCCGGTTTGGTGACTTGACTCGGAATTGGAAAACGGTGCTTAGGCTAGTAAAATCCATCTTATTTTTAGACATTTTTTTAGAGAGAAAAAAAAGAAATCCATTTTTTTAAATTTAGTTTTAATCTGTGTTTCTCATCTTATATCACAGCGCATCGCAAACTTTAGCATAAAGCAAAACAGTAAGATTCCAAAAACAAGTGAACACCAACGTAATAAAATTGCATGGTACAGCACGCGCACTCTTTATTTAAAGTTGTTTGAGAGACGTTTTCTTGCTTTTTATATCTTCTGTTTCCACACTTCTCAGAATCAGAACCCTGTTGACAAGGACAGTAAGCCATAGCGCGCACTGGTGACTTTGTCACCGTGACTTTTGGCAAAAAATTCACCGTGCTTATCTTAATACTGACAGTACCCCCTCCAGTAATGGAAAAACTAAGCGACAGCTGGCTTTTCTCAAATAGTGAAACCTAAGAACGATATTTTATGTTCATATTTTCTACACAACATAGGCTTTTAAAATAATGGAAAGTACAATTGTTGCTAGAGTTCTTACGTGGCACATAAATATAGTTTATATAACAAAGGCCATAATTAAAGGAATAGTGTAGCTGCGTAGTGGCATCGATTCGATGCGGACGCACGACACGCGTTCGGTACGATAAGTTCACCGTGACGGAGATATTAATTTTAAAAGAACTGACGTGGTCTTAGCTTCTGTCGTAATACTACGCACATGTTAGGAAAGCCCAGTGGTTAGGTTGATTCGCAATATGGATTTGTCACGGATATAATACCTACTTTACAGTAGAAATGATTCACAAAATATTGGCACATTATATTGTAAAATGACACTGTTCAGTAAAATACTGCAAGAGATTATTAAAGCTAGAACTACACTGCGCACACGTGTGACACACGCACATTTAATATGGAAACTAGACTTGTAGAGCTACACTTTAGCCACGCCACGTGACGTCGTTCTACGTGCAAAACAGTAGCCCGATTCACGTAATGAAAACCGGTACGATATCGTAGCGATTTAGTCGTTTAGACCATTTCCGTATTCACATCCATTAATCGAGTTTGAACGACACGGATTTTAAAGTCGTTTGAAATTCGTCGATTTAAAAAAAAATCTGTATTACATCATCCTGGTAGAATACTTATTGATGTAACTGGTAATAAGTCGATAGATCGTGAATACCGCTTTTGGATAGGACTTCGATCGAACGACTATAAAACTTCAACGATATTTGGCTTGTTTGATTTTACGTGAATTAGGCTACAGGCGTGTTACACTTATGCGTCGGTCTGATGTAGTTCTAGATTTAGTGGTCAGGTGTTTTGAAGTATTAAGTACATAACGTATGACAGGGACCTTTCCAAGACTTTCGACACGCCTACCTCGCAATAAAAGTGTTATTTATGGGGCTGAGACAGCTAGTTTCATTGCAGGTGTCTTATTACGAAGACATGAATAATTCTTTGCAACTAAGTTTAATTTTTTCTTTTACTGCAATGTAAAGGCTGCCATTCTTTTGTTTTTTTTTATAAGTTGGTGTCCTTGGTAAGTGTCAGGTTTGTGTCGCTATCAAATAAAGAGGTTATTTATGTTTTTACCTTCGGATATTAAATATCCATCGCACATGCGTTTACTATCAGATGAGGTAGTAGTCAAACACGAGCTTATCAATAATTAAAAAAAGTAATTTGTATGTGTATTTTTTTATCAGTACCTATGTTGATAATGATTAATGAGTACGTTTTCCCTAGGTCCACGTCCGCTGATTACTTATTTCCTTTATTTATAGTCCATTTAACAGTGCAGGCTGTTAACGAACGTTGACGTGGTCGAACTTAAAAAAAGTTGAATGTTTATATTTATTACTAACTTCTACCAGCGGCTTTGCCCGCTTGAAAGTAGGTTTTCCATACAAACTTTGGACTCCCGATTAATCACCTTGGGAGGTGAATTTTTAAAAATCCTTTCTTAGTGCTCATCTACGTTATGGAAACTTTGTGCAAAATTTCACGTTTCTAACCCCAGTAGTTTCGGCTGTGCGCTGATATGTCATAATGTCAGTCAGTCAGTTTCTTCTTTTATATTATTAGTATAGGTAGATTTAATATTTATTATTTACGTAGACATGTCAATAATTACGATTCAAATTAAATAGTTACTTATTCCTTAATTAACAAGAAGGAAGTTAACGCATATACATACATAATGCAAAAGACATTTTTGTACTTAAGTTTAATCATTTTTTTAAAGAATAAAATATTTTAATTGCCCATTGTGTTTCCCTCCAACATGCAATGATTTTAACTAACAAGAATTTACGTACCTATAGGCGTTGCGTAAATAGTTTTAGTTAAATATTCAGTTATGCCTTTTTGTTGATTTCCAAAAATTCGATAGCCATCTATCAAGATACAGTCGCAGGCCTTTCATATTTTAAAAGCCAGCGCTGAAATGTAAATTCCTCAAGTTACAATGTGCTGTATGATAAAAGGATAAAAATGACAACAGAAACCAATCGGTCGATTTTGTTCAATTCAATCCAGTGTATGATCCAATGGCAAACATGTGCCAGTAGAACGTTCTACTGAATCATATGGAACGGATGTGGATGTGAACACGGGCACCTTACCTTACATAGGTTACCGTGACTCTAGAACGCAAAGGGAATTTTGAGGAACACGTATGGATTTTAACCAGTAAAAGTTTGACACTACTTTGAGCTCCACCCAGAGCAGGAAAAATTATTTGTTGATTTTCTAACCCAAAAAAGGTAGACAACCAAGATTTAAACCTCAGATACATTACGGGACTAAATGTCCCCCGACTTGATGTGCAACGCTTAATCTACGTGACACTGCAACGTTGCCCAGTATCTCGCAACTTGCCGAACAACATTATACTACGCATTGACGTGACGTGGGCGCGGGTTTTGACAGCGTTGCACGTCGCCGCGTCGGCGTCGTACAGTGGGATATTTGGTGTCTTAATCTATTCTATAACCTACCAGACAACTTTAGGATGGACTATACGAAAGTAAACTAAAAAAAAGGGGATAGTCTGCGGTGTACTGCAACTCTACAAGCAAATGTTAATCAACAAAATTAAGGGAAAAGAAGTACGATTATAGATAACTAGTTGATTTAAAAACCAATCAACCAGCTGTATTTAGTTTATTGTGTTAATAAGGGTGAGTTGCAGTAGTTATAGTTAAATGGTGCAACTCACCCTAAGTCCTTTCACGACATAACCGGCTGATTGTAATGAGGCGCCCCGCGTGCGTGCCAATGACGGCTGCCTCCGATACTATTATCTATAAAGGAGGTTTAATTAATATTGTGTAATTATTATTATAATTACACAATTAATTAGATCAGACTCTTGAATGCATTTGCACGCCTGAATACTGATTGATTAAACACATATCATTAAGTTATATGTAAATGTTTTGTCTCAACAATTGGAGCAATTAAGTAATCAGTTTTTTATTGATGTTATGAAATTTACTCCAAACTTTACTGAGAGGCTTTTAAGCTTTCATGTACAAGACTTGGTGATCTGTATCAAGGTAGCCATACCTACACGTTAGGGTATACCTGACAGGTTTGTCTGCACAGTTATACCTGTCAGGTAAGCTTGTGTGGAAACCTGCACAGTTGTGCATGTACATACACCAGACGGGCCTGTTGGTCTAGTGGTTAGTGACCCTGACTGCTATGCCGGAGGTCGTGGGTTCGATTCCCACCCAGGACAAATGTTTGTGTGATGAGCATAATCATTTGTTCTGTGTCTGGGTGTAATTTATCTATAATATGTATGTATTTAGAAATATATAAGTATGTTTATCAGTTGTCTAGTACCCATAACACAAGCTCTGCTTAGCTTGGGACTAGACGGCGTTGTGTGATAGTTGTGGAATATTATTTTTATATTATTATTATTATTATACACGCTCCGGTTTACCTGCAAAACTCAACTGTACAGGCAAACCTGTCAGGTAGACCTCACTCATTGACTCATCAACGCCCAGCCCAAACCCTTGGACCTTGTTTTTTTTTTATGGTGGGAAAAATCATGCATTGACATACCCCGCCCTTGGGCGGAGCGGGAGATAGTGTCAGACTCTTACTAACTAAAAGACCCACCCCGTTCCTTCTAGCCTTCATACCGGGGCTCGAGCGCCCTTTCGGATAACCCTGGCCCCAGTAGGCTTCGACCCGGCTGGGTCCCTGCTGTTGCTGACAACTCCTTGAGGCGCGCGGGAACAGTGCGCGCCGTCGACGACTTGGGCTTGGTCCGGACAGTTACCGGACGGCCGGACAGTGAGCTACCCATTGCTCACTATCCGCAAGCCCGCGAAACCCTTGGACCTAGAACGCTGAAATTTACCACAGGAGTATCTTTTAAAATATATGCAAAGAGTATTAAAGTATTTTTCCAAATTTTTCTCCTCCCGTGATGAGGTCCAAAGTTTGTATGGAGAAACCAGCTTTCTGAAGCTAGTGTAACTATATTTGAAATCCTTTATGTTTTTAATACTAATCTTAAAAAAACATATCAAGCTTTATCATGAAGGACATCATAATCGACAGTTTGCGCTTTTTCAGTTCGATCTATTAGAATAAATTTACTATTGTTTTAATTAGGAAAGAAAGACGTCTTTCCTCCAAAAATAGCTAAGTGTCGTTTACGAAAAAGCTCGATATGATCTGACAAATTTAATGCAATACGATTAAAATAAGATTAGGAACATCAATGACCTCTGTCTGTCAAATGCTACTTGAAAAGTACGGTTTACAAAGAAAACTTATTTGTCAATAACGGTTTTTTTTTTACTTTGTGTATCCGAACGTGAAGAAAAACGTCATTGCTTAATCTAAATTAGCTAAATATATTATTTAAGAGTGAATAGGTTACTTATAGGTAAGCGTGCTTCATCGTCGACCACATCATCGCTTACCATCAGGTGATGGCGGTCAAACGCGAGCCTATCAATAATAAAAAAAGTAATTATTAGTAAAAAAAAGAAACAATTTTCTTTCTTATTTTATTTTTATTTTCTTCTTCCATTCACCACTACTGAAACTTCACACAGTGATGCAAAGATGAAGGAAATTGATGAAACTTTTTTCGTTGATTTTATTTACGAGATAATAAATTTAATTTAAAAAACTTCTAGTTTTGCTTTCCCAACTTCATTCGATTTGACAGCTATGCCGTCACAAAATGGCGCTAGGACGATCCTATTCTTATTTGATTATCATAGTAGTTAGCAGTAGGTAGATAAGTTTATCCTTATAAACTTATTAAATATGTATCTTATCAGTATCTGGTAACAAAAGAAATTCGTGTTTGACCTAAAAACTTAATGTACTTCGGCATTGTTCATCCTTAGACTCATACGTATCTCTTTTAGAAAGGCTGCTTGAGGAAGCTTTATTATAATTCTTGTTTCAAGGTCCATGGCATAAAATGTACTAAATGCTATTAAACTGTATGACTGTTACCAAGCGGTTCTGTTATAGAAACAAATGGCAGTCATGTTTGACAATACAGTTGTTGTTTGGACATAGGCACTACTGCTTACACGATGCGTCAACTCAAGTTCATGCAAGAGGACATCTAAATTGATTACGCGAGCCTGCTAAGATCAACATGACAGTATTCCGAATTTACACCCTATAGGCACAATACTGCATAATATGTAGGTAGATACCATAGAAATATAAATTCTTATATCTGTGGTAAGTATTTATACATATAAGAAATCTGTAAAAGTTTTTAGTTGTGCGCGTATCACGTAAAATATACAAAATTGACGTACCTAAATAACTTTTATACATCAAAATTGTGTGTAACATGTGTTTCATCGCAATCGGTTGACTATATCGAAAGATATACTACATTCTTTGACTGTTAGGCGATAGAAAGAAGAGAAAGGTCAGCTAGTACTGCATATTATTTTTGTCGCTTGTGTGACAAAAGCAATTTTTTAATCTCGCTGTAATTGGCCATATCGAAATAACATGTTTTGTTTATATAAACTTTAGTTGCGATGACGATAATGCACCCTTATCGCGAAATGGCTCGCTGAGAATGAGAGCACTTACGTGGTTTTTTACAAATGGATGACGCACAGACTGAATAGAAGGCTTAAATATTTTTCATTATTTAACATGCTTATTATGCCTAATTTGTTCCATCTGTGACATCTTTTTTTCTTCTGGCCTCATAAGGTCTAGTACCTATATCATTTATTTGGGGTCGGCCTCCTTGTCTTCCGAGCTCGTTTCTGTGCCATGTCGTGTCGAGATGAGCGTCTTTGTGGTCTTTTTGGACCGTCGACAGCCAAGTGGAGGGTGTTCTTGTACGCGTCCGCTTCGTCGTATTCAGGTAAAGGGCAAGCTTCACCATTACGATCGTCTGTGAGTACTTTGTGACATGCCTCATTATTTCCAACCATTGCAGCTCTTGGAAGCCTGCTTCAGCTAAAGCTACCACTAGAATAGCTCAGAGAACACCTCGATATAATATTAATTGCAGGATTAAGTCAAGCTGCCGACAAAAACCTGAGAGTTTCTCACGTTTGACATAAATCCTGACAAAAATAGTTATGCTGGCGTGGGCTCTTTAATCGGAATGTCCGATCCTCGGGCCTACATATAAAGATTTGAGAACATTAACATAACTTTCTGGGAACGTTTAATTACTGTGTGGCTGTAACCAGCGCTCATTGGTGTTAAAACAAAACTTCCAACTCGGAAGAGAACCGTTGTGTAAATTCAATTAAACATGCTAGATTTGATACACACTTAAGTCTTTGGAGTTTTCCTAACAACTTGTCTGAATTTAACCAAACTATTGAGGCATTTTTTGGGATATTAGTATCGCTCGTCGACGGCGTTCGAATATATCGGTATGGCCGAAATGAGCCCAAACACGCGAGATAAGCGTTGATAGCATTACGTACGTTTATCGGTGGCCGGTTGTCACAGCAATTGTTGTTTTTCGACTTTAGTTCTCTGACGTGTCTTACCAAGACTGGCTTGTTTTTAAATCAACTATAATCGATTAGTAAGGAGAACATAAGCATATCTCTTCTGCGACTTATAACTAATTATCTCATAAGCATTTACACCTATTGAATTATCTTTTTGGTGATAACAAATAGGTTTTAAACTGATACCTCCTAGGGAACCTACTTAATAGATAATAAATGCCATTTGAGATAGTGTATAAACTATTAAACTATCAGCTGTAAAAATCGAAACTTTATTATAATATATCTATCCAAATAAATATATACCTATATATTACTATTTATCACAATCACAACACGTTAATTCGATACATTCGAAACGATAAAGTTTTTTTTTAAATATTCTTTGCGATAACATGAAGGTTATGAGCACTGATAAACTATTGGTCTTGAATATAAAGATGCAGAATTAAGATTTAAAGAATAGATAAGCGAGTAACTGGCAACACCGGGTCAATATCAAAAGGACGTTGAATAAGAGTTAAACATAGACGAGGCTGCGTAGGCTGCGTAATTAAGAACTTTTTCTTTATATTTATACCTATAAGAAAAGAAACGTTGAGATATCTGCCGGCTATTGCGAGCTATGATTAAATTTAGCTACGCTGAAAATATGGATAGGAACTATTAAATATAACTGTTATAAATAAACTTGTAAAGTATTATGATCGCATAGGATTGACGCAACTAGTTTGAAAGTGAAGGAGACTAATCAAAATCAACAAGTTTAATATTATTATGTAGGAAAGTATAGATTCGAATAGATTAGACTTACCATTATTATTTTTGTGTTAAGACGTTTATTTTACTTGTATTATATTATAAAGCTTTGCGATTTCATTTGTTTCTTTTTATAAATTCGTGTTAATCGTCGAATGCATCATAGTGTTGTTTTTTTTTTGTATTCAATTCTTTTTATTTTAAGTAATTAAGAGCCTCTACCAAAAAGCATACACGAACGCTGGCACTGCGAAAGGCTGCTATTGCGACTTGAATGGCTGTGCGTTTTTATGTGAAATGAAAATTCAGATGTATGCTTTTTGTTAGATGGCGTCTGGTCGGTGCCGGCGGGCCGAGGGCATGTTAAGCCCAGGTACGTGTTTATTAACACTTCAAAATATTCGCAAAGGTTAATTATTTTCTAAGACCCAGATAAACAGATAAACATATTTATTGGTAAAAAATACATTTACAAGTCACAGTATATTTTAATTAAATGAAGTAGGTACTTAGTAGTACCCAGCGTGCCCTGGCAAGCTCGTTTTACTCACTATCTCGTTTAAACTTGTCACCAAGTGCAAACAAATTAATCTCGCACGCGGACTCACAATTCAATGTTATTGAATTAAAGTACATACAAAGCATTGGATTGTTTTAATAATCGAATCAAAATACTCTTCCAAGGCTAGCTGGCAAGCAACATCCATCTCATATTTATAAAATTTGTGTTAAAATATAACATCAGTATCCTTCACTGAAAATGATAGTTCGACATGCTTGAAAGCTTCTGTGCCAAACGAAGGTAAGTAATCAATAAAACCTAAAAGACTGATCTAGTTTCAGTTCAAATTGTTCCCGTGTATTTACATTTAATTTATTATTCGTTTTGATGACGTAATTCATAACCGAGACCCAATTAATGACCTCTTTCTAAGAGTTGCTTAGAAATAGTCTGTATTGTCTCTTCATTGGAGTCACGAACTGGCATGGCAAGCCAGGCCTGTCACCGGGCCGGCCCGGCCTCTGACGTTGGAACACAATACAGATTGGACCGATTTACGTAGCTTGTTCGCGGATATGAGGTGAATCTACGACGGTGTAGGGCTGTAGGCTGTGCACCTACGTAACGTTTGCCGCGGATACGAGTCTTTTTGCCAATTGCACACATTCAAGTTTGTAGGGAATGGGCGCCGAAATGTATTGCCTGTTCGCCGCGCTAGGGATGTTACTCTACATTGTTCGCCTCCTCCACGAAGATTCTTAATTTTTTTCCCCGAATTCATTTCCATATTCATGAAGCGTTTGGTTTTAATTGAATGCTTTGCATCGCGCCCAGTGGCCATTTTATTCCCCTCGGTTATCAGCTATTAATTACCTATGTATTTGAACCGTATAGCTTATCGTTTGCAATCAGTTGGACCCATTATGAATGTATTTTTATGGAACATTGCCAACAATGTGATTAATCAACGTTATGTTTGTTACCAATTTGGGCGGCTACGTATCGATATATTATTGACTCCTTTAACCCAGCACTAGCCAATAAAATAAGATTGTCGGTTGCGAGTAGATGCGAAGGCCCAGGTGATACATAGGGGCCAAACTTTATAGCTCGGGCGAGGTTTGCCGCCCTTTAATATTTAATATTGAAAAAAAAAACATACAAGCTATCCATCGTGGTGCGGTTTGGAATCGAAACTTGTTTATTGCTGTACATAGGCGCGTCCGAAGTAACGGCTCGAAATAAAGACCGCACACAAACTCGGGCGGGAGTAACACGCCCGCTGAGACAGAAAAAATATGTAACTTCGCTCGCCTTGGAACCATTATATGTTATTCTGCAAAATAGTTTATAATTTTAGCGTTTATTAAACAAATACCTATAAAGACAAATATATGGAATGGTAAAACAATGCGTCAGTGAAAAACATGAAAAAAAAGCTGCCGGAAAAAAATCTTTTTGAGGGTCAAGTTACTGCTGATGAAAAACTATCCTAACAGATACGTTGGAATGAATATAGGAAATCTTTCCTATATTCATTCCAAATCCCCTATTTCACGCAAAAGTTCATAATATCATTGAAAGCATCGCTAGACGACTTTAGCTCGGAGTGCTATGTTAAAAAATGCAGCGCTATTTATTGCATCCGAAAAATGTTTGTTCCACAAAGGTACTTCATTTAAAGTAGAAATATAAAAAGGCAAGTATAAAAATGCTGTAATGCTGTCTGTCTGTCATATTAATCTAATAGCTTTTGTCCGCGACTTCGCCCGCATACATAAATAGCCTATGTCACTCAAGAATAAAACAGCTTTCTATCGGTGAAAAAATTTTCGCAAGCGGACCAAGACAAAAAAACAAACTTTACCTCTTTATAATATTAATTAATTAATATAATAAGTAGATAGATAAATGACTTCAAATATAAGAAAGCTGTAACTCAGTTCTGCTTTAATCACGTGAAAACAGTTGCGTCTGTGACAGTGTCAACAAAACGAATCCAACCAACTCTATCAAAGTCACCTGTCGAGAATCCTTAGAACATTATCAAGTGGCCCATCCTAGCGTCCTAGGTAGGTACAGGACTACAGAAGCCACTACATCTAAATTTAGTTCAGCAAAGTGGATACACGGAGTAAAACGGTCCCTGTTTACCGAGTGAACAGAAAGCGCGTTAGGTAATCGACGTGTGTTCACGTGCGATCGTACTCTGCAGCGCAGAAGTTGCGAGCAACAGTCGTAAACCGTGCCGTATACACCCGGCGACCGCACCACGACTACGTCGAACTAGATGAGCCTTAGAAACCGTCTTTTGAACCTATCTTCTTTTTGTCTCGATTAGCCTCCTGGTTATAGGATCTTGTTTCTCTTTCTTACAACAGAATCATGATGGCATTGAAAATGATTGTTTCTATCAAATTGTCCGATCCTGTACAAGTGATAAACATTAGCATCAGACTTAACTAAGCTATCTTTTGTTTATTTATGACCTTTTAGCAACGAAAACCGTATGACATATTTAATTATATTTGAATTTGGTTATTTTGCAATAATATAATATGATTAATTTATAGATATCAATAGTGTGTGTTATTATTCTATGCCGACGATTTAATTACTTATTTATGTCTGTACTATTGATATAATTCGAAATATACCTTATTATTACGTCACAGTACTGCTCCCAGATCCCTTTCTCATATCATAGGGTAGTACTGTTCCATATTCTCTAGAATTTAAAGGCAGAATGCCCCATTAGGTATCGGACATTCGGCTCAGTCAATCTATCGTTTTAGTTCTTAGAACTGGCATTAAGTCCGTTTGTAAGCAATATGCAACCACCAAGCCAGCTATTAAAACCGCATTTGGTATTTCCAATATTAATAACCCTTTTGACGTCGCACTTTATGACCTAGTAAAATATTTATTTCACAGTTAGAATATCGATTACGTTATAAACTTAGCACGTTGTGAAATTTAAGAAAAAACACCTGGCAGATACAGTAGCTAGGTGTCCGCAAGATAAGACTATTACGTATGATGTTATGCTACATACTAATGCTATTTAAGTTGGACAGTTTTGTTTAATGATGTTCAATATAAATCCTCTAAAATGTACTTGCAAGTTGATGTACCTAACCCTTTCCAGCGCGCTACTTCTGCGGGAACGTAACCTCCTGGCGTACCAGTAACGATGCGGTCTCCCCCACCACTCCCTGAATTATTAACACGTGCCATCCAAGAAGTTGAATCGACAGAATTAAAACTTACCGACCTCTTTGATATTTCACCTACTTAAGTTGTTTTCCATCTATGCCTATATTCACAAGTAAGACCCACATTTAAATGGCATTTAACGACACTATCGACACTGTGACAGGCCACCGTGTGCCTACTAAATGTCAACGTTACTTTGCTAACCTTGGCACCGCATTTATTATGACCAGCTAGTGCCGTTCGCTTAATAATTAATTTGTTAGCTATGGTTATGGTCACTTTAAAAAAGTTTGCTGTTGCATCCTTTGGGACATGTTTCTAAACGAGTCAACTTTTAAGAAGAACGACGGTTTTTGTAATTACTGCAATTCTCCTATTTGGTTAAATATAGATACATACATACTGAGACTCAGGTCTCGGACTAACTTATAAAGATGATTCTCGCTATTTTACGATACAAAACTCGTCCCACAGGAGCATTAAATAAAAAAATCTGCATATCTATAGTCTCACAGCCTCTTTCTGAATGCGTGAAGCATAATATTTTACACTTCGATATCTTAAATGCAAGAATGTTTTACATGCCTCACACTAACTCACCTATGCATTAGCTTCCAAGATCGCATCTAAATCTGCGAAATTCTCGGGTAAAATCGCAGCTCAATGTCCGTATACTCGAGTATTTTTAAAGAAATAAACATGATATTTTACATATTGCTATACTAATGCAAAAGCGAAAAACATAGTTTTCCGCGGTCGGTGGATTGTCAGTGGACACATGTGGCCTCCTCCCTCGCTGAATAATACAAGAACGTTGTTTGAGGCTGCGATCTTCGCCTGTTTTATTGCGGACGATTGGCTACAGAATTTCGGGTCCTTTTGGCACCCGCGTCCCTGTGGGCCTTGATTTAAAAAATAACAGTCTGTAAAAATAAAAGTTAGAGTAAAAGCGAAAATGCAAAGGTATCTTTGAGTAGGCGTCATTTAATGCTGGCTTGCGACGTTATCCGGTTTGGTGAGTTGCGGCGCGTTTACTAAGTGCGGTGGCTGCGTAAATAATTAAGAACACTCTTCCACGGCGGCGCGGGCTCGGCGAGCGACGCCGCGGTGCGCCGCCAAGCGGCTTCTTGCACCACAAACACAACCGCGCACCGGCAGACGACGATACACACTTTATAACTATATCTAAATACACTGTAGTACATAAATAACACGCCATTACTACGCAAAGTTGAGGGCCTCCTTGCCAATTACGTCAGAATTACAGAATAATAATGTAACATTACCTCGATTTGAAATCAAGACACGCATGTCTTTGTATAGTATTAGAATCTCATCAGACAGATCAATCCACTCGATTGTCTCATGAAAAGAATAGAACACACAGAGATGTTCGACACTCTGATCGTTGCTAGACAGCAAGATATTGTCAAAGCTACTCAAACATTCCTGATGGCTAGAAGGGTTTTGACGCCCCTGTAGATTTTCCACTTTAACAAATATAAACGTCTCGTGTTTTCTCGAGCCGCAATAAAAAGTATGAATATTCTTAAACAGGTAAATATCTCAACGTACACGTAAGGTTAAGGGTCGACATTTTTTCAACGTTACGCGTTTCCCTAGCCCTACTAAGTTAACATAAGCCTCTCTTGACAAATGTTTAAGATGAACGGTTATTTTGCACTGTGTTTATGTTGTGCATATTTTTTTTTTAAGTAAAGGAATGTTCTCCGTTATACGCTGGGCTTCAAGAAAGATGTATAGTGTTAGCGTAGAGACAGAAGCTGTTTCAGTAATGAGAACCGATTTGTCATTCGTTACCTGGCTTTATTACCATGTTTGTTTGTACCGATGTTTAGGATACAGAGTCGTAGCGCCGTCTTGCGATGTCATGTCTCATTCATTGATGAAATTGCGTATAAAACTCTAATTGTAAACATTATATCGAATTCCATTGTCTACAATAGAATGTTAATAGAAATGTATTGCATGCATTGTGCATTAAAAAACAAACAATATTGTCCCTCTGTAGCGATTTTTTGGGAAAATCCGACAACGTAAGAGTTTACATTTTTCGCCTATTTAATAGTCTAACAACAGAGTGGTGTCGATACCAGGATCAGCCGAGCCGATACACGCCGGACACTTGTAGACTACTAACTATTTGCTACCTCTAATGTTAGGTTAGGTTAGGTTAGACTTAAGTAAAGCGAAAAGAAAATATAAAAATCGTGAACCCAAATCTATAATAAACTTTGAACACTCAAATACGTTTTGTAAATTGTTGACTAGCTAACTTTAAAACGCCATTTTGGAGCGGTCATTACTATTCTAATAACGTCAAATAAATAATCTTGAAATCACAAAAATGATGCCTTAAACATCTTTGAAAGTTTCCGTCATCCTTCAAGTAACAAAGCACCATCACGCGTACGAGCTAAAACGATTCGCAGTGCATCAGTCATTGGTTTATTTTAACTAATATCAGTCAGAGACCACTCAGCTACGATCCATAAACTTCTCATTTATATTTCACGAACTAAGACCACATAGAGAACCTTAAAAATTAATATTTTAAAACTAGAATGTATCTAGACAAGTTTGCGCCTTTCAGTTCTTCGGTTGATTGATCGGGCACCCTTCTGTCCAATAAATATTAAATAAAGTAGTGAGCAATTTGTCTGTCTTACTTAGTTACGACGAAATGATATATTAACAGCGAGGAAGATGCATCGCTGCTCAAGTTATAGCCCGGTCGTACGTGCTGATGTCGCACTAGAGCCGCGGCCTGCCCTGCTGGCCGGCACCCGCACTCACCGCTGCAGTCTAGACTTTTCACGATATTCTCAACTCACTTCACCGACATTGTTAAAGTTGGATCATGTTTATATGCACTGCGAGCTTAAAAAGTATCCACACATTTTCTGACAATAGCATAAACAAGCATAATCAGCCTTTTTTTAATGTTCCCACGGCTGGGACTCAGGGCTCCTCTCTATTAGAGGGAATGGGCCGTAATCCACCACGCGGGCCCAGTGTGGGTTGGTGAATGTCACATGTCTTCGAATTTCTGACAATAAGTGACTTTATTAATAAATGATACTTTATTAAGAAAGCGAAACTCCGGCAGCCCGAGATCGCCCTAACTCACAAACTTATTACGACTTCACTGCGTTTAATACAACAATTTTGCAATGCTCAATGCCGATATATGTTCAGTAACTTTTATAATATCGACGGAGATATTTTCTAGTTGTCGTGCCGATGCATCTATTGGAACAGTGCACCGCCTGCTGCTGTCCCGGATGTCCTTTACATACTACCTTGCATCTCTTGATACTTCTGCCAGTTTTCTAATAAAATAGTTTAAAGCGATGCCCGCGGGTGTAATATCTCTTTTATTTTTACTTGTGGAGCACGGCATGTCAAGTTTGTAGTCGTAAAGGTAGCAATCAAACTGATTTTCTTCTCTACAGAGTTTCGTACCACGAAGTTTTGCAAATTTAAATATCGTTGGTCGGAGACAGTTGTGGTACATTTCAAAATAAGTACTTTTGAGCTAACGACCTATTAAAAATGAAAGATTTTTCCACAATGAATGTAATTATTATCTATTTCGACTTTTTCTTTACCTTATTCGACTTACCTCCTGGTACCGACCACCACACGTAATATGTCAAATTACATACATATCTACTTATAAAATAGTAAGATCAATCTTCATTTACTCATGAAATACCTATACGATGAGAAACATAGCTAATAAAACAACACAATAGATAACACAAGGTTTATTATAAAATTAAAATCATAAACGCACCTGAAAAAAAAACCAGTAATCGTAGTGTTTTCAATAGGCATGTTAGATATAAGGGAGGCTGAATTAGACAGGGGACGTATTTAATTTTCAGCGTCAGTTATATTTGCAGCTCAGGTAATTTTATTTCTCCACTTATGCTCCCGAACACAATAGGGTTACAGTAGTCTTCCTTTGTTATTGCTTGCTTGGTTTCTACAACATATAAGCAATATTGACACAGTCCGCTGGTAACAGAAACGTGCCTTTGAATCTCGCAGCAGATAAACCAATCTACGTCATGTAGTTGTAGCAGGGAAATATCTTTTCTTGTAAGAGCAAAGACCAGCCGTTATTAGGTTCGGCTCAATGTTAATACTCTTCATCAAAAATATGGACAAGTAGCCAATTTCCATAAAATATTAATATCATGCACATATTATGCCGCTACATTACAGAATATTGTATTTGCGCAAACTTGGAACTTGTTTTTGTCTGACCAGACCGGCTTGGCTGTCTTTGAAGTCTTTTGACGTTGCCATAATGCTGTTTAGTGGCTAGGAGGCGGACACATGGACGCTGCGCCACGCGCCTCCGCCCCATATAACGTGCTAAGTTACAAGCTGCCGCGATACGTGTGGCGTGGCGCGTTGCATCGCGTGCATTCATTAGCTCTTACGGACCAGACATTTGCCTCGGAAAATATTTTGTACCACTATGAATTCTAGCAACACTTAAAATGTGTGGGACCCCGTTTTGTACTTTAATTTTTAATCCACTTCGTTTTATACCGTACATTCGTGTTGTGTTGTGGCATTTAAGGATTAGACCACGATGATTTTACTTTAATCTTACGTTATGTTAAAAAGTCGAAGAATTAATCTATTCTAATATTATAAAGAGGAAAAGATTTGGATTTTTATATTTTTGTTTGTAATGAATAACTCTAAAGCGACTGGACCGATTTTAAAAATTCTTTCCCAGTAGAATGCTACTTTATCACTGAATAGCATATGCTTATATTTTCTACTACTACGCAGCCGAAGTCTCAAGCAGAAGATAGGTAGTAGTAAGTAAAGTACTTATCTTAGGTAAAGAAAGACAATGATAATTCGGCAAAGCCTAAGTATTTCTAATTCCTTTCAGATACCGTCAATCTGAGACACAATAGTAAAATAATAGATGCGCGAACGCTGGCGTTCGTTTAGGGTTTAATGAACTAAATGCTCAATATTACTATATCTTATATTATAATAAAGTTCCAAAGTCTTCATGAAGCCTGTTTTTTTTTCTGATTTAACATAATCATAAGACAATAACGTATAAAGTGACGAGCTAGACGCTGGCGGACGTCTAGCACTTCCTCATTGTTCCTCAAATTGCTATCGGGAACTGGCTTCAATTTTCCAACGATGTGTTCATTTCACGGCTATTTGCCGTCTCTTCGAAATATTGCACAAACTCTCACGAGATGATTCAGTTCCTACGTTATTGTTCTATATAGAATCAACTCCTCAATACAGTATAACAATAGAGCTTTGGTACCAGCCAATCATAAACACAGTTTCAGTTATGTAGACAGAGGAAGGTCAAAAGTCAAAACCGTGAGAAAACTAAAACGCCGAGAGGTGCTCGGAGACTGTTGGAGTAAAAATATAGTGTTAGTCTCAAACCGAGCGCTGAAGGTCCATATGTTAAAGAATTCAATTACAAGTAGCGTAGCGGTCGGCGTCCCTGTCAAACGGAGACATCCCCAGAAAATTGTTGCTTGATGCCGCAATGTCTCATAACGTGGCAAAAACAAGGTGTGTTGCCGACTATAAATATTAAATTTTCCGTATTCTGCGAGTTTGCCGGATACCACATCTGGCTCACTAACCGTGCTTTTAAAAATTCAGCGCAACGTTATCGTCGTCTCAGGCTTTGTCTTCGAACCGATCGCTGCAAGTTCTTGATCATTTTAATGTTGCTGCTTTCTTGTTCGAGTTGTATCTTAATATTCTCATTGTTTAAACAAATTGGCTCGTTTCTACTAGCGCCAATTTATCGTGAAACGATAGTTCTATTCTCTTTGTTACACTCAGATCCAGAACGTGTGAAGTGCACTCAGGCAGCTCGCACTGCTTGTGTGCTATAGTGTTCCAGTCCATTATAAACGTTGTTGTGTTGAATTAATATCAACTAGTTACATAGATGCAAGTTAAATAAAAATTTCAGTCGACTGAATTTTGTAAAATTTTCTAGCAAAACGTTCCGAGTTTCATTAACATATGAATACGGAGTTAGTTAAACGAAAATTATTTAACAGCTACGTATGATCTAGATTTAACGAGGATACCAGTGTAATTGTGGTTCCGTACATAATGGCATAGACACATAATGTACACTAATAACGGTGGCTACATTATCGCCTTTATATTAAGTCTATTGTTGTCCGTTGTGTCATTATTATGAGGTTAATTTAATATAACAAGGCTGATACATCGTGTTATTACTAACTATGTGAAACTTTCAACATCCGTGTTATCTCGCCGGTAGGACTGACGGGATATGAGTTACACGTTGCAATTTTGTATCTATATGTAAAGTGGATATACAATTATACAGATATAGAACTTGACTCGGACCCGATACGAAAGGCAACGAAGGAACAGGAGTGGGTTTTAGTCAGTAAAAGTCTTGATACTATCTCCCGCTCCGCCCAAGAGCAGGGATATCATTGAATAACTTTCGCACCTAAAAAAAATGGTTTTAGGTTTATCTTTTTTTAATAAGCACGTAAGATAGAGCTTCATCTTGTATCATAACATATTTTTAACTTCCCGGAACAACTATCAGTAGCCTATAAAAATATTTGTTCTGAGCAGGAATCAAACCCTCCACTCGCAGCGCAGCAACCAATCGCTCACCACGTAATCATGTCGTCTAACACAGTAAAATGTGTACCTTTAATGATGTAACATTAAAGGTCTAAACTCCATGGACACTCTCACTAAACGACCATCCACGACGTGACGTGACGTGTCCATGGAGTTTCTTGCACATTCTTCTCCTTAAAGATTTACGCTTTGTAATGTGCAATTAGCATCATTTTTTCTGACTGAATTCTTGACATTTCAAAAGTGCCTGTAAACGGTTTATTTGAAATTTAATGCTTTGAATCTATTGTAAAGTTTCCTGCTCAAAACATATATACAATTGCCGTCACGGATCTTGAGCGCTGGCTTCAAGTTGCGCAGAAGTCAAATATTCGGTCTCTTTAGTGGTGCGAAGTGAGACACGGGGGCGGGGAGTGTCAGTGGTTAGCTCGCCGCGCTATTGCGTCATAGAGGTCACTCCTGATTCGTTCCCTGCGTTGCTGCATGTATCTAACAACGAAGACGATTGGCTCGCCAATGTATGGAATGCGCAAAGCGATCCCCACTCTAACGCCGAGCGCTCAAGATCCGTTTCGGCAATTGTACGAAACAGTAAATACTGAAGATGAAATAAACAGTGGAGTACCGCTGGCAAAAGGAAGTTTGGAGCACTTGGCATTATATTATACCGGGCAGTGTCACGGACGACTTTCGAAGCTATCTGTGTTTAGTCGTGAACTTTCTACCAATAGTAACCTAGATTATTCATATTGGGTAGTCATGGCCTTGTTGTTTGCGATTAATCGGCTGTTACTCCTCGGACGTGGCCGTGCAACACTTTCATTGTTTGATTATGGCTCTTGTGTTTCATTGAGGTTATCGATTTCTTACTCGGTATATACATATATATGTTTATTTAATACTAGTTTTTGCCCGCGGCTTCACAAGGGTTCGTAAAATATAGCCTATGTCACTCAGGAATAAAGCAGCTTTCTAACAGTGAAAAAAATTTTGCAATTAGATTAGTACTTTCAGAGATTAGCTCCTACAAACAAAAAAAAACTTTACCTCTTTAAAATATTATTTAATATTTAATTAGTTTAATTAACATTATAGTTTATTTATGTGCACTTATGTGGGAACGAGAGTCGAATGCTCATGCATGAGCATCAACGAGTTGCTGGCTGTCTGTTTTCTACCGGTTGCTTTTCGAGGAGTGCGTCGGATTGCATATCCTAAACCTGCCAAGCCCGTTCCATCATCGGATCACCAGGCTTGCAGCAATTGGCCAGCGCCACCGGTCCATGGTGAACATCCCACCCATACGCATAAAACAGTGTGGTAACACATTCATTGTGCGTACAACTAAGGACCATATCGTCGCTTTCCATCAAATAAGATAGAGCAGTTCCTGAAATTAACGCGTTTATATTATTACTAGCTTCTACGAGCGACTTCGCTCGCATGATAGTAGGTTCCTCCATACAAACTTCGGGGTGGAGTTTCGTAAAATACGTTCTTAGCGGATGTACCTACCAAATTTTAACTTTGTAGGTGTTATAGTTTCTGGGATTTCGTGATTAATCAGTGAGTGATATTTCGCTTTTATATATTAGATTATTATAGATCAAGCTATGTCTTCAAAGGAGCCACTCGAGTATCTTGTAGACATTATAGCATATCAGCCTAATATACCTAAATCAAATTTCTCGTTATATTAGCCCATTAATATCCAGTGCGTACCATTGTACTCCTCCAGTCTAGTCTATGCTATGTACACGATTAACGATCCCAAGGGTAATGTTTATCTAGTGTGTTTGAGTTAAATTTACGTAATTATGAAATTATTATGATAATTACCTGGAAAAAATACATATTTACCTATAAAATGAGAAACTGACCGACTGATATATGCACAGCCGAAACTACTTGGACTGAAATTTATCACCAAATTTTCCAAATTTAACCCCTTAAATAGTCGAAAAGGGGTCCAAAGTTAACAAGGAAAAACTAGTGATTAGTTATTAACACTCATTGCCATTACAGCGTGGCAATTATGCCAATGCTGCCAGTCTTAGAGCATATTACCAGTCGACAGCGATATGGAGGAGTTTTTTGACGACATATTTTAGTTTGTTATTATTTAGATTTAATTGGTTCAGTTTTTTTTATAAATGAATAATTATCAGCAATCAACTCACTAATAGTTATAAATTTTATTATTAATTGCTACTGTATGTTTTTAATATTGAGAGGGATAGGTCCCTCATCCTATCCACAACACTTTTTTACGTATAATAATATAATATATAATATAATATAAATTCCACAACTCACACAACGCCAACGCGTAACCCCAATAAATAAAAATATACAATGCGTTCCAAATAAGAATAAGATCGATTGCCATGTTATGACGTCACGTCTAACTGACAAATCGAAAAATCAACATGGTAGGCAAAACAAGATTTTTTCTTTAATTTAATTTATTTACGAACTGTGAACGAAAAAGGTTTCATCAGAATCCAGTTCTTCAATTTTGCTCATTTCACAGTTCTTCAATTTTGCCCAATTTCTTGTGATTTGACAGTATGATGTGACGTCAAATCATGGCAATCGATCCTATTCTTATTTGTAACGCATTGTATAAGCGTACACGTAGAGTACTACCTACACTATGTGAAAGTTACAATAAATAAACTTTAGCTCCAGTGAGGTTCCGCCCGCTTGACATTTGAAATTACATACCTGCATGGAAATTTAAAACGGCTTTGATTATATAAATTACTAGCTTCTGCCAACGGCTTTGTCTGCGTGAAAGTAGGAAATCATCCCAAGGGAACATTCTGCTGGGATAAAAAATATCCTATGTGCTATTTCAGGAAATGGTCTACCCGTGTGCCAAATTTCATCCCAATCCGTTTTGAGCGTGCAGGAATACCAAACGTACAAGCTTTTCACCTTTATGTATAATATTAGTGAAAAACAGAATATTTAATATACTATATGTAGTATATGTTGGTACTAGAATATAAACTCGTCAAAACTAAGTCTGGAATGATCAAATCTCACAATATATCTAGACTGGGACATACGATCTTACAACACTGCACACTTGAATAGATAATTTGCGTTAGTCTAAAAAATTGAACGATAAAAGATTGCATTTAAAATATAGGATTAGATCTCAAGCAAATTCTTTTCGGTCACTAATGCAACGTAGTTTTGTATATTACTTTACGTATTCGTCGCCATAGTCTGCAGAAAATACGCATTCTTTATGTTTAATGCTTCTAGAATAAGGTCTAATTGTTCAAATCAATCAATATACATATATTTGACTGTTTCCATGTGTTTAGGTAGAAAAATAATAAGATAAATAAACATTTTACGAGGCCATCGGATACAAACCCATCAAATTCGGCACGGAGCTAAACAAACAGATGACAATTTAGGCGAATAATCACTGTGTTCCAGTATCGACATCAGTTAACTTTGTGTGCGAACTTACTGTTCCGCGCCACAAAATGGCAGGCAATCGTCCACCAATGGCATATTAACCCAGAATCTGAAGTTCAGGTTCAGCATCGATACCGTAAAGCTTAAAATAGAGAATTATTTAACCTGAATAGGTAATAGAAATGGTTAATCGATAACGAGCAAGCTTGATGGCCTGTTCAATACTAGAGAAATCGGTATAGGTACTATCGCTTGCAGAAAAAAAAAACAAACTACTTGGCATTACGGTCCATAGATAATGTGACATTCTATGCGCATTAGTGAATGCCGATTGGTTTTTTTTTACTTGAATACTTTTAAGCCAAGTCTTTATTTTAGTAATTAATCTTTGAGTTCCATTAGAATGCGAATGTTTTCGCATTGTTTTTTGCAGTATTTGGCAGCAAATGTATCGAATCAGCCTTCTCAGCAAGTTTCTCTAAGGTCACTTGATATACAACACTACACAAATACATCACAATATCAATATGCGAATAATTAGAACAGCTACAAACTTCACTCGAAAAAAAAACACCAAAAACTGACGTGCAAATGTATGGACTGTATGTCAGTCGTGCCACATGTTTTTGACAATCATTTAAAAAAATAAATGGTGTGTCCCACTGCTGGCAAAGGGCTCCCCTTTTAACTTCTAAACTTCTTTGTGTAGGGCGATCTCTGGCCAAGATTTCCCTGCATACATGTTAAAAATGAATACCTACTGAATATAAACGCAATTTATTTCATCGTATTATTTAACGCGCCAAAAAAATGTTCGATTTCTTTTTTAATTTTTTATGGACTTATTTAATTATTATTTTTCAATAGATACACTTGCTCAGAAAGTGACTCTTATTGCAACTGCACTTAGGTACATAATGGCCCTTGTTACCAAACTGCGACATATTTTGATTACCATTACGCACTAGTGCTATAATGTAGTTAAAACCATATTGTTCAACCTCTCCCCCGCCATAATTTTAATACATTATCGTATCAGGATGGTTGTAGGTCGTCCCCCAAGAGTCGCCGGTCAACTCCCGTTTATTAATTTCAGTGAGTGTATTGAATGGTAAATAAAAAAAAAAAGACGTGTGGCACTCGGGGACTGCCGCGGTAAAGCTATTGCATAGCATTTTTTATCAACTTATGCAATAGACCTCGCCAACAGCTGCTTAACCCCACCCATCCAAAACCAGACCTCGCCAACAGCTGCTTAACCCCACCCATCCAAAACTAGACCTCGCCAACAACTGCTTAACTCCACCCATCCAAAACCAGACCTCGCTAACAGCTGCTTAACCCCACCCATCCAAAATGAGACCTTGCCAACAGCTGCTTATCCCCACCCATCCAATACCAGACCTCGCCAACAGCTGCTTAACCTCTACCATCCAAAACCAGACCTCACCAACAGCTGCTTTAAAACCTCTTCCATCAAAAACCAGACCTCGCTAACAGCTGCTTAACCCCACCCATCCAAAACACCGACAGCTGCTTAACCCCACCCATCCAAACACAGACCTCACCAACAGCTGCTTAACCCCACCCATCTAAAACCAGACCTCGCCAACAGCTGCTTAACCCCACTCATCCAAAACCAGACCTCACCAATAGCTGCTTAACCCCATCCATCTAAAACCAGACCTCGCTAACAGCTGCTTAACCCCACCCATCCAAAACACCGACAGCTGCTTTCACTCATTTGTTTTCTTATCGGTCACCACGCTCAAAAAACAAATGAGTGGGGGGTGTTAGGTTATTTTCGTTACGGGATTTCTGGATTCGGTCTCCACGCTCAAGGCCCGCGATAGAAGCTATGCAATAGCTTAAAAAAATATGGGCGCGCATATGAAAACAGCTTTTTACCGCCACAATAGTTTACTAGTTTTATTATAATTATTTTCTTCACAAGTGTATTGAAAAACGTCGTATGATACACGTGAGTAATTAATGATTACCGTTCTCGGCTCTCATAAGACCCTCGCCATGGCTCGGGTCTAAATACCGCCTCGTCGGTAATCACTAACCATTACACACTTACATCATAATGTACTATTATTGTTTCTTTCAGTTTCGTTCCAAATTACATTCTAGAGTCTTTCTCAAATGTCAAAACGTTCCTTTTATTTTTTAATGAGTTCACTTTGACTAATCCCTATTACGTTGCATCAATATGTTCGTTTATTTACAGCTCTACTAACTTGACAAGCAGTGATTTTAATGGAGCCTCGCGCATTTCCATCAGCTTCACCTATCAAAGTGTTGAGTCAAAGGACGAACCTCTTTTTTCAACACGCTGCTTTTTCATTAAAGCCCAAGGGAAAAGGCGGCAAACAAAAGAAAAAAAAATCGAGTAATATCAATTTCGTTACGTTCGTCTAAAGTTATTGCGTTTGCTGGCATTTTTTGTCTTGTGGCTAAGTATATAAGATTGGCAGATGTAGTTCTTTTCAGTTCGTAGGCACTATTTTTTGTAATCTGTTTTTAGGATTTTGTACCCAAACGGAACCCTTTTTACTAGACTCCACTATTCGTCCATCTGTCGGTCTGTCCGTCTGTCACTAGGTGGTATCTTATGAATCATGATAGTTGGACAGTTGAAATTGTATTTATGATGCAAAATACATATTTAAGAGGGCTCCCATCCCATTCAATAAACGTGTTATTTTTGCCGTTTTTTGCTACGTACGGTTACGGTACACTGCGTGCGGAGTCCGACTCGCACTTGACCGGTTTTATCTGATTGTAATCCAAACTTTCGCCTGTATAATATTTGCGTGATAATGTGATTAGTCAAACACTTCATTCGCTTCATTTTGCATTTGCAAAATAATATATCGTCTCAAAGATTTCTCAACAAGATTGTGAAACATTTTTCAAAGTGAAAGTCTTTATAGAACTCAACCCCAAAACACAAAATGAAATGTCAGACGGTTATAATCCTGTAATAAATAACACTGTATTCGTAGGAAACTGGTTTATTTGCGAAGATCTACAGTTACATATTAACAGTCGAAACTTTCGATTCACGAATCACGTTATTGTCATAAAAAACTGCATAACCATTAATTGCTTGATTAATTTCGGATAAGAGCTACGTAACATTTTAGAATAGCTAACTTATTAGTCATTGTAATGTTTTAGTGTCGATTTCTTTTTTTTTCTTTGTTATTAAGAACAAATTTCTTAATAATGATTACAATCTAGCCTAAAGACTAATAAGTAATTTAATTCTAACTTATTATTATACGTTGATGATGAAAAAGTGTTGTCAAGAATTAGATAACAAGAAAGAGTAAAGTTTCCATTTTTGAGATGTGACGAAGTCTACCCTGATAATATTTTATTAAGTGCGGGGTGACGCCGCGCTGCAGGGTGGCAAGGGGGTGTGAAAAATTCAGCATCGCCAGCCGCGTGTCGGATGCTCTCGTGTGCGACGTGGTATAGGCTTTTTAATATGTATTTTTATGCCTCGACCTATTCAATATATTTAGGGATTCGTTACATTCCGTCAACTTGCACGAGCGTTCGTAATAAGAGCATTGAATAAAACATACAACTCCTACAATCGTTTACTGTCAACTAAATATGGAAATCAACAGGAAACGAATTACGGCTCTAGCATAGCATAGTCAGCCTTTTAATGTTCCCACGGCTGGGACTCGGGCCTCCTCTTTAGGAGAGGGAATGGGCCGTGATCCACCACACGGGCCCAATGCGGTTTGGTAATTTTAGGTTCTAGGACATGCCGGTTTCCTCACGATGTTTACCTTCACTGTTTTTAAAGACGTGGTTTAGAAATTAATGCGTAAATCCCAAAGTACCTAATGCGCCTGGGTAAGTTTGAACTCGCAACCGCACTCGGCTACCACTGCTCTAAACCTCGTTTAGAAATTCGTATATTTCATTGATATGGCAACACTGTCAGCTTTGATTTGCACGAGGCGGTACACATGGCTGCTGTTCTATAGAACCAAACCGCCCTCTCCATAAGGGCTTACAAAATATACTCGTAATTAAGCATGGATCCACTAAACATTTTCACCATTCAAAAGCATCTACTGTTAAATTAATGTCTGTGGTGAAATTAGAATTTCACGTGAAATTAATCTAGCTTTGTATGATGGTGAATTAATATTTACCATTGAAAAGATATTTGTAGTACTACACACTAGTGGAGTACATGAGTAAGTACCTACATAGCTAATTCTGCTAGTGAAAAGTTATTACTTGTATTTACTGTGACTGGTCACGGTGGTTATAGTAGGTACCTACATATTAACATAATGGCCATCTTTATATTGAGTTAAAGTTGTTCAAAACTTGGTATGAGTTCCTACATGGATACACGGATATAATTTCTTTACCTAGAATGCGATCTAAATACGTAAGAAAATATCGTACAAAAAATGTAACTTCACTCAGATCCCGTAGATATAAAAAGCGTCCCGATTGCATTTAAGCCATTTTTGTGGCGATAGGAATTTCTATGAATAAAATCGCGTCTTGAACTCGGGACAATCTTTGGGGAATACAAAATGGTGCGTAACAGAAACCGGCTATAATTGGCAATTTGAAAAAGGAATGCATCGATTAAAACTGGTTTGCGGAATGTTGCCAGTTCTTTTTCCTTCCTTTTCTAAAATTTGTCGCAAGGAATTACTATGTAGGTACTGATCGTAATATTGAAAGGAGGATATAGTCGGTAATGACATTAAGCGTAAGTGGTGGCACAGGTTACGGTATGTAACGTCATCAGTAGCCATCATACTAGTTAGTCTAGACGGGTCACTTTCACCTGAGGAACTTGTAGTAACGGAACTACGATTTAACGCACAGCGCATGTGAAGGGTTATTAAACGCAAACCTTGGCGTAATTACGTTTTTTTTTTTTAATGTACGCACCTAATAAAAGTTTTAATTACACATCAACTTCTTTAAAGCTGAATGAAATTCAATGACAATAAAGCTAAGTAGGTAAGTCCGACTTTTGTTGCACTGAATCCAAGAATCAAAAAACTATCAGATTTTACACAGTATGTGACTCTAATTTTTCATAGGTAGGTATCCTAATAACTCACACTTAATAAGTATGTAATTGTGTATAATACTTGAATTTAGCGTTTGTAAAGTTGAAGGTTGAGCTCAATATTCTCGTAGCTCAGATTAACCCAAATATCTAAGTATGTCGATATAAATTTCCCAATCATCAATCACAACATTCTTAAAAAACAACGCAATAACTTAATTGCTGTAAAATTTTAAACTTTGAACACTCGCGTTTCGCAACAGTATTAACAAGCAAAATACGTCAAATTACAACGATGGCACAAACCTACTTCTCCGTATGCAAGCGCAGCCGAAGAATGTATGTTAATTATTTATTTACATTACATAATGTAGCTGCATGTTAGTTGCATAATACTCGTACTGCCTTCGCTACGTCAGAAAGCATAGGATTCCATAGACACGGGTTGAGATTCGCGTGCTCGCACCGACGCCAACAATTTTGTTCGACCGATTATGTTCACATAAAGGCGTAAGTGCGCTACAGGTGTGGAGCATTCAACATTTTCATGTAAATTGATAGACAGGGCGAAGTTTAATGAAGTTCGACACGAGTCGGATAATTTTATTTATATTAAATTAATGACGTAGTCTAGACAGGTACTTGTACCTACTGGTGATCGAAGCAATCAAATGCAGCTTACCGGTAAACGGTTAGCGACCGCGGAACCCTTTGTCGCACAGCATTTTGGGTGATACGCGGTTTAAAAGCATCATAAAATATTACTGGAGCAGGACTTAATGTTACAAAGTTACAATTAGTGCCAAACTTTGCGGCAGCCATGTATTTTCACAAATTAGGAGGGATCACAAGGACCATTTTTAACCGAATTAAAAAAACAGGAGGTTATCAAATCGGCTGTAGTTTTTTTTTTATTGTTCGGTAAATAAGAACTCTGTCATTTATTTGAAGCGATATACTTCCAGATTGATTCCATTTTTCTCAAAATCCAGTTCTGATGATAGGGATGTTGAGGTATTGAGGGAAACCTCAAATTATTACACATACGAGGGTCTATGTATAGGTGACAGTATAAATTATAATTTATAGCTGTACATAGACCCTCGGCAAGTGTTGCAGATCGCCCCATGCATCTTTTATTATTTAAGCCACGAACTCTTCTTTTGACTTCTCTAGAAGAACACAAAAACTGCAAAATAACTTTAATATAGGAAGTCGGGTGTTACATAACGAAGAAACAGACCCAGAAACTTCACCTACATATAAGAGAGTGGGTGAAATGTTAAAATCTAAATAGATCTTAGATAGATCTAAGTTCCTGTCAAATGTCAAGAACTTCGGTCAACAAAAGACAGGAAGCATAATATGGGAGTATTTCTTTAACAAATTAACTGACTTACTCTCAGTAAATATTTAAAAATATATAGTATGTCTAAAAAGTCAAACGACTTGGGTAATTATTAGGATTTAATGAAATCTGATGTAGTCAACACTGGTTCAATAATCAAGATTGATTAAGAGATGTTAATCATTGTTTACTAACAGAAGAACCTTCTAAAAAGTATCGAATATAAGTATATTTTAAATGATTAAATATTATACAAAATTCCCAAGTCGGTTGACTTATTAGACAGACTATACCTACGCATAATATGTCTAATAACGCCTAGGTATTTAGTATTATCAGAAAAGAATGTACATTAAAATAGTACATTATGATACAAGTGTATAATGTTTGTGATTACCGCTGAGGCGGTATTTAGATCCGAGCCGAAGGCGAGGATCTTAAGAGAGCCGAGGACGGTAATCGCCAATATTCACGTGTATCATACGACGTTTTTCGATACACTTGAGAAGAAAAATTTTACAAATTAATTAATTATTGCTTTAACAGCAAAACTGTTTATTTTTGTAGTATGGCGGCAAAAAAATGTTCTTTCTTCTCATGCGCGCGCATCCAAAATGGCGGCCATAGACTAGCTACTCTAGCTAGGCTATTTGAATAAAAATAAGAATGAGGTTGCTTATGTTTATAAACAGAAAAAATATTTTTATTTTATGAAAGGTTTTATTAATTAAACATGTAAAAGTTAAAATAGTTTATTTGAACACAAATTAGCATAAAATAAGCAAGCAATACACTAATTTGTACTATTGAACGCAATACCTAATGTATTTTTTTTTTCGAATTCAATGTTTGATTTGAGAACAGAAGTTTAACAAAAAAGGTTATCACTACATTATCACATTTGTGCATAATAAATCAAAAAGTCACAGTTTGGTTACAAGCTACATTGTAGTGCAATTATAGTCACTTTCTGAGCAAGTGTGTCAAAAAATATATTATATTTACATCTTCACACAGTAAACAGGATGTGACAGAGACGGAAAACTTATTATTTATTTATATTTGGACACCATCAGTTATATATATGCGAGTCCTAAACTAATGTATATCCTACATGTTTCAGGCGACATATCAAGATATACTTTTCCAGTCAGCACTGACCACACATTGTAAGAAAAGCCTATACAATGCGAGGTTAACTTATCCTGGAAAAGTATAGCTTGAAATGTGTTCCATATAAAATTGTAAGGAAAGTTTTGACACAAGCAACTTCGCGCACTATTGTTAGGTAGACTAACATTTTTATCTACCGCGAAGTCTTTGCTACAATGTCGTTTTCACACAACATGACCTCATGCCTCCATTGTAAAACAACAGATTTAATGTTAATAGCATTCTTGTTTGATCATAATCAGCCTTATAATATTCCCACTGCTGGGACTCAGACCTCCTCACTCGAAGAGAGGGAATATGGGCCGTAATACACGACACGGGCCCAGTGCGGGTTGGTGGATATCACATGTCTTCGAATTTTGGTTCTTGGACATGCCGGTTTCTTCACGATGTTTTCCTTCACCGTTTTGAGAGTTGTGGTGATGAAATAAATTACCTACACAAAGGTCGCCTGGCTGGGTTTGTTAGATTGCTTACACATTAATTAAGTTCATGGCATATTGACCTTTCACGACCGACATCCATCATTTTTTTCACCGTTAGAAAGCTGTGACATAGGCTATATTTTATGTAGGTATGCGGGCGAAGCCGTGGCCAAAAGTCAGTATTGTTTAGACGTCAGTTACTGTGCTTGCGCACTTGCGAGATTTGTTTTCATAAACTCGCTACAGTTACAAAAAACCGGCCAAGTGCGAGTCGGACTCACTCATGAAGGGTTCCGTAGCAGCAAGTAACATAATATAAAAGTTCTTGTAATGTGTTGTAACTTTGATCGATGTTTTAATAATAGTGTATTTTTTTCGATTTATGTCGCATTAAAAAAAAACTACTTACTAGATTTCGTTCAAACCAATTTTCGTTGGCAGTTTTTATAGTAATGTACATCATATATTTTTTTTAGTTTTATCATTCTCTTATTTTAGAAGTTAGAGGGAGGGGACACATATTTTACCACTTTGGAAGTGTCTCTCGCGCAAACTATTCAGTTTAGAAAAAAATGATATTAGGAACCTCAGTATTATTTTTGAAGACCTATCCATAGATACCCCACACGTATGGGTTTGATGAAAAAAAAATGTTTGAGTTTCAGTTCTAAGTATGGGGACCCCCAAAATTTATTGCTTTTTTTCTATTTTTGTGTGAAAATCTTAATGCGGTTCACAGAATACATCTACTTACAAAGTTTGAACAGTATAGCTCTTATAGTTTCAGAAAAAAATGGCTGTGACATACGGACGGACAGACAGACAGACAGACAGACATGACGAATCTATAAGGGTTCCGTTTTTTGCCATTTGGCTACGGAACCCTAAAAAGAGGTTTACAAAGTGTAGCCATAAGCTCTAACGTGACATTCAACGATATTGATTAGATTTAGATAGAGTATATAAAAAAAATAAAAGATTTAATACGTGTTATTTTCGGTTTTAGGATTCCGCACTCAAAGGAGAAAATGGGACCTTATTACTATAACTCCACTGCCCGTCTGTGTCAGCAGACTGTATCTCAAGAACCATGATAGCTAGACTAAAAATAGAATAAAATGGGTATTTTTGTGGTGTTTTCATATACAAACGAGTTTTTTTACTCGATTTAATATAATAGTACAGACCTCTTCGTGTTGGTGTTTGACTCGCACTTGTCCGGTTCACTGATTTTTCTAAAAGTAAAACAAGCTACACATCCACAAATTGGCAATCCAAACTTTCGCCTCAGTAAACAAAATTAGAGTAGTTACCAGCTCAGTAACTTATGCATGTTATTCAATCGATACCCACACTTGACGTCTAGAAGTAAATTTAACTTAAATTCACTATTACGTATTCAGTCAGAGGCCGTTGCATGTTCTAATCTATTCCACGAAAAGGTTACTCAGTTATACGTTATTCTGTTAATTTCTTGCCGGACTTTTTACTTAGTCATAAATGTACAACTAAACTTCTATCGATCGAAGACATCGACTGTTCTGTTCCATTATGGTTCCATCAAATTAATGTAGTGCCTATTATTCTATGCACAAACTACCTTTTGCCCGCAGATCAGTACTTCCAGAGATTACCGCCTACCAACAAACAAACATAAAAACAAAAAAAAAAAACTTTACCTCTTTTTATTATAGAAGTATAGAAGGTCGTGGGTTTGATTCCCACCCAGGACAAATGTTTGTGTGATGAGCATGATCATTTGTGCTGTCTCTGGGCGTAATTTATCTATATACTCAAATGTATATATTTAGAAATATATAAGTATGTTTATCAGTTGTCTAGCTCTGCTTAGCTTGAGACTATACTATATTATATTATTTAAATTATATAGATGACACAAATATGATGGAGTACCCAGTCAAAAAACTAAATAAAAAGTAAAACGACAAAATGTATCCTAAGTGTACTCAGTGAAAACATGATAGATTCCTAAATATTATAATAAAAGCAATATATTTTGTAACGTAAATTGAAATGAATTCAATTGCATTAAATTGAATTAAATTAAATTGGATTACATTGAATTAAATTGAATTAATATGAATGAAATTGAATTATATTGTATTGAATTGAACTGAATTGAATATGATATTTGTGTGTAATGACAATATTTGCAATATAAATAATTTAATAACACGGGAGCTACGCCTGCCAACAAACTGTTAAGCAGTTTGGCAGGAAACCCCGAGCGGACGCCGGCGTCCGCTTGGGGTTTTAAACTTTAATGAAGTAGATAGATACTAAGTACCCCTATAAGTCCTGCGCGACATCTGACTTGTCTGTTTTTAATTTTAATAATTGTTTTATATTTAATTGCTTATTGTTTTTGTATTTCTGTTTGTGTTTTTTTGTGCTAAAATGATTACCTACGGCTTTTTTTCAATAGGTAAGTATGTTGTAAAACGGGCTCCCTTTCCTGTGCATGTTAAATGTGAGTGACGTCATTCCATGAAACGTCTCAAATCTTTTCTGGTTGACGTGACGTCCCCCCACCCCTCCCCCCAACCACTCGTATAAATACACTCACCAGTTTACGTGATACGGGTGCAAACAGACTATACGCAAACCACCGATGGATTTCTTCCGCACACCCATTTGCATGGAATAGCAATCATTATACTCGTAATACGGGTATTTATAGTTTGATACAATCTTCATCTTGACTTTCGAGGTAATTTCATAATGACTTTTTAAACTTTCTTGACCGCTACGTTAGGCAGTGTTCTTAATTACAACTTTCTAAACTAATGTGTGTAGAAAATTAATATTGTACAGTTATTAAATCAATAACCCACACAATCAAATCGTTGAGATTTTATAAGTTGGAATAAAAATATCACAAGAACCGATTAAATGTCATTATTTTATGATATTAGCTTCTGCCAGCGGCTTCGCCCGCATGAAATTTGGTTTCTCCATACGAACTTTGGACCCCCGTTTTACCCACTTACGGGTGGACTTCTGAAAAATTCGTTCTTAGCGGATGTCTAAACCCTATAAGGATCATACCTGCCATATTTTAAGTTTGTAGGTGTTATAAGTTCCAGAGATTTCGTGATTGATCAGTGAGTGATATTTCGCTTGTATATATAAATATAGATACTGGCTACTGGATACGGGCTGTGTCCCGTGTCTTCGGTTACTGTTTCGCTCCTATTGGTCGTAGTATCTTTCATAATATTATTAGTATTATTCCGCCATCTCCATTCTACCATCGGACGACCCGTCCAATCCACTCTTACATTGTTGAAACTTCTACGACTCGGACTAAGCGTTTTGCTTCGTCATATATACCTCGTACATCGAAGGACTGGAACAATTTGCCTGCTGCGGTCTTCCCGTCCAATCATAATTTAGATGCCTTCAAGGCTAGACTGAATAAGATCTCAATAAAGTAGTGTGCCTTAATCAACGATTGCATTACTGCTTACCATCAGATGGAATCGCAGTCAACCACTGGTTTATTATTATTTTTTTGGTTTATATCATTTAAAAATTAAGAAAAATTAAAGATTTTATCAGTGAGTCGTGAATATAATTTGAGAATGGGAACCGGAATCTCTGCTTTTATTTCAGAAAGCATTCATTTGCAGTATTAAAAAGCAATACCGTTCAAAAGTAGTTAATCAATTAGAACCCTTATATAACTATTTGTCATCAGGCAAAAGAGTTGTTCGTCGGGACGCTTTCGAGATATTCATTATGAAGCTTTACAGGCAGCTTCATAATGAATAACTCGAAACGAGCTAAATACTTTAACTGTCCTGATCGTCCTGATGTACTGCGAAATACAAAATATTTTATAAAGAGTTTTCTGTAGAAATAGTTGTATGCATCATTATTAAAAATTCATAGTAATAATATTAAATTAATATAATACTAACAACAATTATGACACCAAGTCGTCTAGTCCGAAGTTAAGCAGTGCTTGTGTTATGAGTTCTAAACGACTGATAAACATACATATTTGTAAATACATACATATTATAGATAAATTACACCCTGACACAGAACAAATGATCGTACTCATCACACAAACATTTGTCCTGGGTGGGAATCGAACTCACGACCTCTGGCATAGTAGTCAAGGCCACTAACCACTAGCACCTGTTGGTCTAACCAGTCAAAAAAACAATTGTTTACAAAAAAAAAAAAAAAAAAATGAACTGTTAAGGGGGTGAAGCTATATAGGGTGTATAGCTTCATTCCTCTATCTCGCTCGCACGCTTGACATTTTAACACGTCATGGTAAGGCCCCTGAGTCTCCTACGGAATAGTATTCCTATTGAAAGCGTTTCCTATTTCGAGATAGGTATGCCGAATTCCGGATTGAATGTGGAAACCACAGGAACTGTGGTGGTTAACAAGATATATGTACACAAATTATTGGGAAGCGGAGCGTCGTAATCGAATAGTTAATTCGCACTTATTTTTAATTATAACTTAAAAAAAAAACTTTTATTATGTACTGCTGCTGCAAACGATTTCCCCCGCGTGGTAGTAGAATTATCACGAGGAAACATACTTACTCCCGGGGTAGTCTATGTACACACTCAGATCATGGTTGTGCCAAATTTCATCAAAATCCATTCAGCCGTTCGATCGTGTCAAGTAACAAAAACACATATACACACTCACAAACTTTTGTCTATATGTTGTGTATTATATACTTAATCTAATTTATTACCTATATTCTAAAATGTATAATTTATTATTACCTTTTTGGAATTATATCGTGCTTTTGGACTTATATCGTGCATTTTGACACAGATTAATTTTTAACGCTTATAAAGTTCTCCAACTCGTATGATATTCTATAATAAATATATCTATTTACCTTCGTATATTATACTATACCGGTCGTATTATATTTCTTTTTGTGGCTCCAGCAGTCGCTCTGATTGCTCGGGGCAAAGCTCTCTGTAATATCTTATTATAAATCCAATGAGATCAGTTAACACAACAAACACTTAGAAAATTATGAAGGTAGTAATCGCAATCTTCAGTAACTGCCAATGTGTACAAACTTACCTACTTTTCGGTAATTATATTCATATAATTTTTAAGTCTGTAAACCCCAGAGCCATGAAACGTAAACTCTTACCGCCTTATTCCAAAACGCTATCTAAATGTAGTATAATTTTGAATTTGGAATTTACGTATAAAAAATGAAGTTTAGCACTAGTTTCTGAACTATCTTATCTATGGTAGTAAAGTTAGACCGCCGAAACTCGTACCAATTTCGATTCTAATATGTATATTATTATTATGTAAAGTTAGCTTTGATTTTGTGTGTTATTCCATGTAAAAATGAATATTAATAGGATTGACTTGACGGATCTGGAAGATTTGAATATTTAAATATTTCAAATACATGGATTTTGTATTATATTGAAATATAATTTTAATAATTGACACAAACAAGACCCTTTATTAGGCAACCACACATTAGATACGCCAAAACTCTTGTATTAAAAGTAAGTACTAAAGCCAATGATATTCTAATAAAATATCACTGACTAAGGCACTTTTTTTAGCGTTTTACGTGTCAAAAGGCGTTGCAAACCGTATAATTTATACTTTCATTTAGCCACTCAACAACGATCAAACCCGCTTTATCCACAATGCATTCGAATTTTAAAATTGTTAGTGTTGCTAACAAATGAAAACTTAAAATCTGTTTCAAAGCTCTGTCGTTGAGCCCTGGTTATTAATCCACGTGCACACGTTTCCCTCCCACCGTGTGTAGTATGAGCCAGCGAGTGTTTCCATTATCGCTAAATGCACCAGTACCCCATTCGTTAAAATCGGCTTAGCTGTTTAGGATTTTGGTAGTTAGTGATGTGGGCTTATAATACCTGACTGTACCTATGTCATTACGAACATAAGCATTATTTTGAAGCAGAAATCGAAATTGCTCAGTGTAAGAGCTTCATTTTAGTTCGTTATTTTGCGCAAACGGATATTTTTAAACCAATGCCTGTTTTATATTTATAATAACTAAACTGTCCAAATAACTGATACAGGATTGTTAAAAAAACTGCAAGCACGTCCAAACGATTAACCTCCTTTTGGCCAGTCTGTCGTCTGTACGTTTTCTATTTTGCTGGTGCGTGTTTTCGTCCGTTAGCATACGCATGGCCTGAACTGCACACTCACATTTGAATGCAGAACGCCAACTGGCTTTTGTTTTCAACAGACCGATTAAAGGCCAGTTACCCAGCCAGAAAAACAGGGACACTAGCAACCACACTAGCCACTGAGATATTCTATAAAAAAAATAATTAATTGATTCTACAAGAAAAAGTTCTGTTTTTTAAAAAGAATTACGATATAAATCCTTTATATACTCGAGCTTATGATCCCTGGTGGGTTACATAAATATGCTGGAAACTACCGCGTGTTGGATTAAAAGTTATAAAAGTTCCAGTGAATAGTGACAGTACAGACAGTTTCCTACGCTTACCCGTCGGCTTACCATGTATACAGATGCGGAAAAACTTATTAATGGCATTCTCACTTGCATAAGACTACTTTAAGTATGTGCTCGCAGCAAAAAAAGCACCGAAAAAATAACATTACTAGTTAAACTTACGTGTCAAATGTTTTTAGTGGAAAAAGCCATGTTACACGTAAGTTGTTGATGTATGTTACTAAAATATATTTCCGCTATCTTCGATTTCCTGCTGTTTAACGAAAGCAATCGAGGGCGTAACTACCTACTATAATTACATGTGAAACCTATGTACTTTCACAAAGCATTGTGATTCACATAAAATAACGTGGGAATGCGTAAATACCTGCACTTAATGTTGGCAGTTAACTTGAATGTGACGCGAACGATTTCACTAACAAATTGTACTCATATAACAAATAGAATCACAAGAGTCCTCTCGTGATAAAACTGGCAATTGTTTTAAATATCTATAATTATATTGTGTGGCTAAATGAATATTATCATTATAGTGCATTACTGGTCTAGATTCTTAAATTATGTACCTTTATAATATAACAAGGTATTATCTGCAGGTACCTATTATCTTCCACGTAATAATATTCTACAAATGTCACACAACGCCTAAGGTCGACTGGTAGAAAATGCCTGAGGCGTTAAGTCCGCCTTTGTACAATGTTATCTGCATAAAGCTGTAATAAATAAATAAATAAACGCCATCAAGTTCTTAACTAAGCAGAGCATATGGTATGAGTACTAGACAACTAGTAAATCATACTTATGTATTTGTAAATACATAAATATTGTCGATAAATAATGCCTCTAAAGTTTATAAACCAGATTAATTTAAATATAATATGTTACCGAAAATTGTAGATTCCGTAAGATTGTAATAAATCTTTAGAATAATAATAATAAGCCTTTTTATTTCCAGATCCTATTAAATTACTTTTCCAATGTTTGTTAGTTGGGTTAATACGTTTAACTTATTAACCTAGTGTTAGTAAGGTTAATTTTGCTTCTGGGATGTGGATCCCGTATGGGTAAAGGCCTCCTCTTTCTCCTTTCAGACAGCTCTCTCTCTAGCGAGGGTCATCCAGGCTTGCCCTGCTTCCTTAACAATATCATCAGTTCACCGTTTTAGAGGTCTGCCGACATTTCTTTTTCCTGGTGGTCCTTTCCAACGCGTCACTTTAATGGTCCATCTATTGTCTCTGAGGCTCGAGACATGAGCAGCCCATTGTCATTTTAGTTAAAAAAAAAAAAAACTATAATTACTGATGCTTTAACCCAGGCTTTAAAAAACTAAAATAAATCTTTATTAGATTATAATTTCTCGGTGACAGAAACAAAACTTTATGCCGCAGCCGCGAGTAGAGAAATCGTCGTGTTTTTGTCAGGAACACATCAAAATTCAAGTTTCATTGCATTACCTAATGGAGTGTAAGAGAAGTCAGTCTGCAGGAAATATCTGATTATTAGTAGCTTGTAGGCGAGGGGTCAGCCACTCATGTCAAGTGCCAACGTAATACATGTTAGCTCATCGCTTCTCCCGCATTAGCTACCTACGTAGGCTGACGATAATCTATTAAATTTTATACTAAACTATTCTAAATTGGTAAATCTTTCAAGATTTTTGAGGTATCATTTTATATCGATTCCCAGCACGTCTGTGAAGTTTCACAAGTGAATTTAATTTCCCCTTTTTTGACAAGGTACATCCTTAATCATAAACAGACCTAACTCAAAAAGGGGTATAAGAATCTGAAAACATACGTTTCCAAAATAAGGTTCAGTTTTCAAATAACCTTTTTAGGGTTCCGTAGCCAAATGGCAAAAAACGGAACCCTTATAGATTCGTCATGTCTGTCTGTCTGTCTGTCCGTCCGTATGTCACAGCCACTTTTTTCCGAAACTATAAGAGCTATACTGTTGAAACTTAGTAAGTATATGTATTCTATGAACCGCTTTAAGATTTTCATACAAAAACAGAAAAAAAGCAATAAATTTTGGGGGTCCCCATACTTAGAACTGAAACTCAAAAAATTTTTTTTCATCAAACCCATACGTGTGGGGTATCTATGGATAGGTCTTCAAAAATGATATTTAGGTTTTTAACATCATTTTTTTCTAAATTGAATAGTTTACGCGAGAGACACTTCCAAAGTGGTAAAATGTGTGTCCCCCCCCCCTCTAACTTCTAAAATAAGAGAATGATAAAACTAAAAAAAATATATGATGTACATTACCATGTAAACTACCAACGAAAATTGGTTTGAATGAGATCTAATAAGTAGTTTTTTTTTAATACGTCATAAATCTAAAAAAAATACACTATTATTAAAACATCGATCAAAGTTACAACGAACTACAAGAACTTTTATATTACGTTACTTGCTGCTGCGGAACCCTCCACGGGCGAGTCCGACTCGCACTTGGCCGGTTTAACTTACGTCTCATTTTTATTAAGCGGTCGAGTGTTTTTGATAGCTACAAACTATGGGTCTCTAAGTCAACTGTGAATAGGTTACTTCTAAGTAAGCGTGCTAAATTTTCGACCACATCATCGCTGTAAGATACTGATATAATAATAAAATTAATTCACATTTCCCTACAAAATATAAACGTTTGAATGAACTCATCATTGGCTAATGCGCCAACACAGGATAACTTGTGTTTAGTGAAAGTGCAGAACACCACTGGAGAACGTGTCTTCAGAAACGAATACATTAACCTCTCAGGCACCTGCAGTGTACCGAATATGGTACACTTCATACGAGCTAACTTAAAATTAATTACGTAAAAATAAGGTTTAAGTTAGCTTGTACCGCGGTGTACCGAATTCGGTACATTGGTACCTGAGAGGTTAACACAATAAGTTTCTTCAAGGGATTCAAAAGAACTTATACTAAGAACTAGCTGCTGCCAGCGACTTCGCCCGCGTGATTATAGTTTTCTCTATACAAATTTTGGACACCCGGTTCCTAGCCTTAGGGGGTGAATTTTGTCAAATGCTCTCAGTGCTCGCTTACGTCATAAAAGCAATCCATGTGCAAAATGTCACGTTCGTAATCCCAGTCGTTTTGGCTGGGCGTTGATATAATAATAATAATTTTTATTTAGGTCAAATCATCCATTTCATTTTTTTTTTTAAAGTCAGTCATTTTGTCCTATTATAATAATATAGATAAAAATATCTCAACCAACACACAAAAATGAAAATCGCACTACATTCTTTCTCTTTTCTTTATTTATTAAAACTACATGTAACACAAAACGTACAAAAGCGGATTTAATACCTTTTCTCTGTAACGAAGCAAATAACTAAAAATAAATGTAGCTTTTCCACTAAATACCAAACAAGAATTGCATTCCAGGTATGAACCGCAAATGCAACAATTTGCTATATTCCTAAACGCAACTGAAGAACTAAATCGTATTAACTCTTGTTGCTTCCATATTGTTCTACGAGAAACATCAAGTATCTCATAACATTCTGAAGTAGGTATTATTACGGCTCGGATTGTGTCAGATACTTAGAAGAAAACCTGAAAGAAATTATATTTATTTTCCAAATAGGATTTTTAAAAAAGCGTAGGTAAATTTTTTCGTCAGTTTAGATTATGTAGATGAGGCCGGTGTTTCCTTGCTACCGGTTCGGTGTACGAGAAGAAACACCGAAACAAAATCAGGGGTCAAATTCTCTTTTGAAGTCCATACATATGAGAACCATCCAGATTATTCTCTGAGATGGTCTATTGAAGAACTGACCACCCAGATTTGAGTGGACCTGTCCAGTCAGTGCTAGCATTTGTGTGTAGTGCAGTATTCGTATCTAATAGCTCAACTTAAGACTTGACGATTTGACGAAAGTTAATACTAGCACTAAGCTAATGCTAGTACTTACAGACAACGTGACATTGTAACTATGAAAAGTTTAGAGAATGTTTCAAATATCCTATAGAATTTACAATTAGTAGTTAACTCACTGTTTTTTTATTATTTGTATCAAAAAGTAACGTTACCAAAAATTTAAAATAGAAAGAACTTATTCAAATCCCTCTAGTATTATGGAAGTTGGAAACCTTTCAAATCTGATAAAAGAAGGAACTGTCAAGTAATAAAATAAGGATGTAGACACTGAAATGTGACGTCAGTGACATTAGGTTACATGTATACAAAAGAGATAGCGATATGTACCTACCACGCACCCACTCTTCTTCATGATATCAATATTTGAAATGCTAATTGCTGATTGATTGCAAAATTGGTTATTAATTGAAGAATTTGCTGCTGTTTTCAGAATCAATTTTTAGTGTTATTTGTTGTTGAGTATAAAATATTGTACAAAAATAAACAGGGGATAGTACCTACCTAAGCACTACCGATATGTCACATGGTCAACACGTCTATTGTTATCGCTGATAATATACTGTTGGCGCCTTGTCTAGACTATTGTCTGTCTATATAACATCAACTCACCTTCTCGTCTACTCATCCTATTTTGTGGCTTGTTATTATGGTTTAAGGCCCTATCGTTTATAACTATCGCGGTCATTAAAACTGAACACTTAAAAAACAAAAATCACTTGAATCCTGCGGCGCGGCGCCAAACCAAACCCTTTGAAATTTTCGTTTCGAGTGCAAGAAAAATGAACTTAGCGGTGGTGAAGCGGAAATGTCTTCCATAGAAACAATATTATGATTTGGCCTTATTATTATGATTTGACCTTATTATTTGACCGTATTACTATACCTGCCCAAGTGCTTATATCTGTTTACACATACCTTTAGCTTATGAAAACTAATAAACTTTATTTGATTCTACGGCAGTAACTGTTGGTTAGTTTCGCAGGAACTGTTCTCTCTCTATCTTAAACTAGATACCACGACAAAATTAAGTGGACAAAACAGTGAATCAACAAGAAATTCTTGAAAAAAAAAACAGAAGTGTTCACTATCGCAATCAATGTAGAATGTTGAACATTGAAGAGACAAGCACCTTGAGAACCTAAACATTCTTGTGACCGTTGTCCGATATATACATTTTATATCCGTAAACAAATTCGTTGTATAATATGTAGGCACTTCACCACTAAACAACCACCCACGAGAATATATTTTAAAGCTTACTCTAAAATAGGCTTTCATGCAGTCAACCGTTACTTGAAATTCAGTCATAATGTATGTACGGTGAAACTAAGTGATGCTTGAACAAGGATTATAAATTCTGATCGTCTACAAGGTATTTCAAAAGAACATACGTAGATAGTTCAAAACAGAGATATGTTAATAGTTTTACTTGATGCCATTTTGTTAAATAATCCTCTAAACGTTTGACATCTGAACACTGACGGCTTAATTCTCGGTAGAAATGCACTAAAGGCTTAGTCCTTTGCGGAAACTTCATTCAAATATAATACAATGATTGAGTGCGACAAAGAGGCTTAAGGCTTATAGTCCCTTGAACCATCTGACCGAAATTATGTGGACGCAACTTTCGCACTCGCCTAGGCGGCAGTACGCAAATCTATGCATTTATTTGCGGCCAGCAGCGCCCGGAAAGCGCTTTAAATCCATTTTCGTTGCGAAATATTGATTGATTTACATATGCAATGTTCACTTTGAAGAATATTTAACCACCAATTTTTATGCGTAAAAATGTATGTAAAGGTCCAAGCTGTTTTGAAGGAGTAGGGAAAAGTTGCGAAAAGTTGCGTTATTGCTAAATATTTTTTTAGACAAAAGTATTAATAGCACGAAAAAAATCAAATGTTGATAATGTTGTTCATGAATCTTTAATAAACATATATTTTTTTCAAACCTATTATCCTGGCCGTTATCGAGGAGTAAGCTTCAGAAAGTCACTGTTTTTTGGCACTTTTCGGGCGCTTGGGCCTTAACTTCGGGGTTCGTTATTAAAATGATGCTTACAGGCTTACTGCTAATGAGCTTTTGTGATACACCCGTGCATCGTTTTAATTAGCTGATGAAATAACATATGATAACTAAGCTGAAATTGGAAAGTTAGGTGAGTAATAAGGAAACTTGCAGGTTTATGAATTGGTTGTTGCGAAATGTATATATTCATGCATACTGAATAGGCAAAGAGTCATTCGAGAAATATGTAAGTAGTATGAAACTATCACCGGTGACTTGAAGGCGGAAGAGGGTCAAGCGGAGCTAAGAGTTAGCTATTGACCGCAAACGCCATACATAAATGTGTATTTATTTAAGTAGTTAAACGGTGCGGTGGGATGACTGAATATTTCGTTACGTAGTAGAGCTGACCCCGATAGATCTTACGAAAAACCACCGTAAATTTCTATTAAGTTCGACGTTTTCGATACTTACCTTACTTTACACCTTACTTAAGACCAGTCTAATCTGTGAAGACATCGGCTACTTGAATTAGAAGTGGCCCTTAACTGTAGACATTGCGGTCACCGCATTACTTAATAAACCAGTAAGAGACAATCCTACTAGTGATAAACAATTTAACCATTTAGCCTTTCCCATGAAATACCCACGTACAACTAAAACGAACCCTCTTGTAGGTGTATAACAGGATAACAAATTCCCAAATGGCATTTGGTTGGGGCCTGCTGAAAGTGGAATGACATAAGATAACGCATACAGATTGCCTGGACGTTGACACTGGACGACATTAGCACGCATGCTCGTGCTACACTCGCAGCCGGAATTGCAATTAATTACAACTAATCGAGGTGTCTAACGCAGCAAGCACACTGTAATCTTATTTGTAATCATTCTGCATGCTGTACAATGCACATGCTTACTTTTACAAATATGGCCAATAATCGCAAAGAGATTTAAAATCATGGATGATGCATAACTTTCTCTCATAACAATTAGGAAGTAAGAATTAGTAACGTAAACACATTATGCAAACGTTCAAAAATAAATAATAACGGTATTATACCAATCTATCGAAAACTATAAATAAAATGCATATTCGGAAATTAAAATTGATGTAAAAAGAGAATGGACGTTGCTAATATGTCAATATCAAAATTTATTTAATTGTTATTACTTTATAATCTAAGGTTATTACATATCTCTGTTCGTTTGCCATAAATTGTGCAAGATTTCTTATCAAATCGAACAATATGTGATGAGGGTTTGTTACAATGAATAGGCACTTGGTTATTCATTTGTTTGTCATGCAAAACTACGATTCAAATGGTACATTTTGATACAAGTGGGGAAAGTTTGTGATTGCAACCGAGACGAAATTCACCCGAGCCTTACAGGCGAGGGTGTTATGGAGCTGAGTGCTGCAGTTACAAATCTCCACGTGTATCAAACGATGTTTTTCAATACACTTACGAAGAAATACTTATTTTCTCTGAAAATTACGACGGATTTTTTTTCACTTTGTACTGAAGAAAATGTTCCAAAGTTGCCATACATTTTAATTTTGATTTAGATGGCAGCAGACTATCGCAATTACTTGTTAACTTAATCACAATATCTGGCGGTGGCGGTACCATCTAAAGAATTCTCTTCAAATCTTAAATTCAACATTTTTTCACAAAATATAACACAAATAAAAAATAATATTTAATAGACTTTTCTCGCGCTTTGCCTTTGCAAATTGAAGAAGAAGCAAAGATATCAAACCTTGTACATCCTAAGTACATAATATTAAAAATAGAAATTCCAATATTTTTGAATTTAGAACACAGATAATTGTTAATTTGTTGATAATAACAATTTATTGTGTATGTAATATAATCTTATTTATTCATGATATTCTGTTCATACACACAATTTTAATTTTCATTAAATATTAAAACCTTAAAAATATACACCTCTTTGTTTTAAAAATAATAATAATCACGGTTGACCGTGATGAAATAGGAATGAAAAAAAGCCCTTGTTATGATAAATTAAAAAAAAACACGAGGGTGATAAACATGTCATATTTTAGAACCTATTCGTAGTGCGATAAGAGCCAGTTTTCGAGTTAGTGTATTGAAAATAATATCTTGCTTTCGTTACATTTGATGTTGAGGCATATATTACTTATTCGCAGTAAGTAAATTAAATACACTTATAAAAGTAATATTCTAACAAAATTCATGGTATATTAATTTCTCATAAAAACTCAATAATACAATTCTTAAATTGCATATTTCGAGGAGCGTTTGTAGCAATAAATCGTTGTTAAGTGTTAATACTCCACTCGAATGCCGAATGTATACCTATTTGTTGAAAATATTGAATTTTTCGCAATAAAAGATTTTATGGTTTCTTTTTAATTGGTTACATACAAGGAAATAATTTGGAATGCTGCGCTTGCCGGGTGGATTTTGTAAACCGGTCTTTCTAGTGTATACAAAAACTGTTTTTTAATAAAATAATTTGCGCCAAAAGATAACGTCTGTTTACGTTAAATTTTTCGATTTTGTTTACTTGAACAAGCATTTTTAATGATTAGCAATCGCTCTTTAAACGTATACTACGAGTATACATATACCGTCTACCGCGATCTCATCCTAATCATGCTCAAAAGCCTAAAATAATTCGACACTCAATTTAACTTTAGTATCCAGCCATTTAGGTGATGCAAATGAAAGCACCCTCTTTGAATATTGGAAATATATAAATGTATCGTGTTACCTACAACAATTTCATTGAACTAAAATTTAATCTATAAGTGAAACTGGTTTCGTTTTCATTTTTATGCATGTGTAGACGAGTAACAAACAAGCTTATAATGAAAATCATTTTTTCTTATCAAGCTTTTATAGCTATATAATTAATCCTCGTCAAGACGAATCATACGAGCCCAAACTCGATGGGGTTGTGTGCTTTAACTACCAAGTTCCTATAGCCACCTTCCGGTTCCATCATCAGATCAGCTCCATGTCATAAAAATTTGGCATTGTCATATGATTTACACATGCATGCAAAATTTCAGCTCAATCGATACCCGGTGAGTGAGTCAAATTTAATTTACAAGATTTGGTTACAGACAAACATCGGGACTGGTGAAACTAAATAAAAGCTTGTAAAATAAAAACGATTAGGCTCCACCTACTAGTCACATGACGAATATTTTGGTTTCTTTATTTTAACCGCCTTCAATAATTTCTTAAAACTACTGATTTGATTTGTAATTTTGATTTTTGTTCTTTAAATGCATATTTTACAGAGAAGATTTAAGTAGGTTATGGAACTCTTCAATAATAACTAATCATCGTTTGTCTATGTATTATTTATTTACCATTTCATAACATAGTATCCCGCCGGTTTGCTCTACGCCGACTTTCTAAATTAATATTATTTTCTAATTTATCTGCTTTTTTTTGCAAACTTGCTCCATTTTTTATTTTGTTCTTTTTTCAAATTAGAACACGACTCCTTTTTAGTCCAAAATGAACCTGTCGAACGAAAGCGAAAAGAAAAAGAAACAATCGCAAAAAGGCGAAGTTGAAGTTGATTCATTTTCCAACACTTTAAAACTTACACAAGGCACTAATTAAAATCAGTTTATAATGGCAATCGATGCATGATGTACTGGCTTTGCGTGTATACCATGATAAACCGTAATGGCTACAGCAAACTGGACTTGCGAACAAAGGCCTATGGAATAGTGTTGGTCTACGGGCCGATTTATCTGATACCCCGCTCACATTGACCAAATATATGGACAATTCGCCTCGGTAACGTTAAATATAATACGTGCAGTGCGGACCTAGATAGATTGTCCTGCTTGGGCAATGGACAACTTACTGCAATAGAAGTGACACTTAGGCAAACACTTAAACATACATTCCATACGCATATAGATGTAAAGACTAATACCTTAACATGTAAAATGTCTTCGTTACATATTTTCTATACTTACTTTCCTTCTGAAACAAAAATTAGAATTGTATCATTAGAATTTAATAAAGATTTTACGTATTTACATACATATTAGATTCTAGAGATTCAAAGCATTTTATTTCAAATAAAATACTTAGAGCCACTTTTGAAATGCCAAAAAGTCAGACAGCCAAAAAAATTATGCTTATTACACAATCCAAAGCTTAGATCTATATGGAGAAGAATGTGCAAGAAACTCTATGAAACTCTGTCGAATTATAGTCGACGATGTCAATGTCACGTACAGCGACGGATACGCGCCTATGAGGCTATACGCATTAGTGGACAGTAAGCCTTAGAATTTACCAACATTGATTAGAGTTTGTTTGTCAGAGATTATCTCTGAAAAAAAAAGCTATCCAAAATAAAAAAGTATCCTACTTATGTTAATATGAGATCTAGACTAGGATCTATCTCTTTACCAAAATTAATAAATTTTGATTCAGTAGATTTAGGCGCTCCAAAAGGAACATACTCCTGGGATAAAAAGTATCTTAAGTATTAAGTATTCCAAGGTTTACCTGTAGGTATGCTAAATTACTTCCAATACCGTAAATGAGTTTGAACGAGAGGGAATCTAAATACTCGTTTATAAAAGGAGAAAATGACTGACTGATATAACAACGCACAGTCGAAACTACTGGTGAAATTTTGCTCAAGGTTTCCACTTATGACGAAGGTGAGCGAGAGGATTCCAAAATTCGTCTCGAGGGATGAAACGGGGCCCCATTTATATAAAGAAACCTACTTTCACGCGGGCAAAGCCGCTGGCAGAAGCTAGTTACAAATATACACATACATATCTACATACAAAATTACGTTAATTGTAATAAGTATACCTAAATGAAAAACTTTTAAAGTCGCAAGTCAAGTTTATTTAGTTACGCCTCGGTGAGATCAACATAACTGACATCAGCCTAGTCACGGATGCGAAGACTGCAAGCACAGTTTTGTGATAGTTGGAAACAAGTTACAAGGCAACGGCCTAAGGGACTTGGCAGCTGCTAATATTTAATTTTATGTGTACCTACGTGTAATCTTTTCATGTATAGTTAATTTTACTAGATACTTCTTGATCGTTTATATTATACTGGGTTGTGCCAGTGGCTTACCCCTGCGAAAGTAGGTTTAAATCCCGTTACATCTCCTTAGGTTGAATTTTGAAAAACAATAAATTAGTTCTCGCCTACGTTTAAGAGCCTTGTGAATTTTACGCTCCTAGTCCCGTCAGTTTCGGCTGTAGGTACGTTGATATGTCAGTCAATGAGTTTCTCCTTTTATTTAAATAGAAAACGGGATACTGGTTGATCCAATTCGAAACTGTTTTATTTTTAAAAGCACAACATAAACATAAAAAATACTATTATAAAAAAAGTAAAAAGTATGGTTTGAAAGTAGAGTTTGATCGTGCAAACAGCCCCACCTAGCGTCGAATAGCGGAACTTTTTGTTTATGCAAGTTATGCTACGTAACATGAGATGGCGCTGTAGTTACATTCGTAACCAGGTCTTGTTAACACTAAAAAAGAATAATTAAAATAATTCTGTCGAAATAATAAAATAAATCTAACCGTTAGTCAGTGCTAGTAAGTTCGTCTACAAGCTTCGGGGTTTTACCATTTTATCTTTTAATTTTCGATTAATAATGTAGGTAACCTAGATTCCAGAAGTTTGAACAAACCTTTTTCCTTAATTACCATGAGAAATTCATTTAAATGTGCTACGAACCGCTACGAATCGCTACGTAACGTAGTCGAGTGCATTCAAACGGTTTTATCAGCTTTCAGTCCGGTTCAGTGCTTTGATGCTTACCATCAGTACACAATAGACTGATGGCCGGCACTTATGTGACAATCATGTTATACATTAGGTATATAAGCTACAATAGGTTTCAGACGTAGCTTAGAATTTATCAAGTGCATTCTATGCTCCAACAGATTACGTAGGTAACTAAATTTTCAATATACTTAGGTACTCGTAAAGCGGCTTTTATACCACCGCTTTTAGGCACGCAATAGACTGTTTTCCGATGGGTGTAATTTATCTATAATATGTATATATTTAGAAATATATAAGTACATTTATCAGTTGTCTAGTACTCATAATACAAGCTCTGCTTAGCTTGAGACTAGACGGCGTTGTGTGATAGTTGTGGAATGGTAATTTCTTCGTAAGTGTACTGAAAAAAGTCGTCTGATGCAAATGCAAATTTGTCACTGCAGCCTTTCACCTAAACTTGATGCACTTGTATCAAAATGTACTATTACAGTACACATCTTATATTTTCTATGTTGAGCACAATATAAATAGCTGTACTTACAAGATTGGGCTAGAGTCACCTATAGTTCACCTCACGGATCCCTTCACAAGCGACCCTGAGTTTGTGTTTTATTCTCATGCGTAGGTACTTTTCTAGCACTTCGTCTCCGTAACGGAATCTACGGTGACGAAGTGACCTAGAGAAGTTAGGTTCAAGGTTAGAGAACTTTGTCAACCTTTTTATATTGAAATTTAAGTACCTACTCACAAATCCGGTCATTAAGAATAAATTTTGTAATGTTGAGTGTACTTCTTTCTTTTTAATTAACCCTAACTTCATATAAATTTACTTCGGCACGGCTAGGTGTTCTCTTAGAGCCTAGGAGGTTACACATTCTAATATAAAACTTTCGAGCTTTGTGTTATCAATTAAAATACCGACGAGTACTCTCCAACTCATGGATAGAATGGAAGAAAAAAACGTGTTGCACCGACTAGCCGACCGGCCAAAGGGCAGGAAGACTCGTAGAACTTTTTTTTTTAATAATAATGAGTTTATTCAATAAAGTTCACATTTTTGCTACAGATTTCTAGGCTATATCGTTGAATTGAATCCGTCAAACGAAAATCTACAAACTAAATTCCAATCACAAACTAACGAAATACAGGGAACTAATGTAAACTATTGTTTATTTCAGCTATGACCGCGATCAGCCCTTCACCTTCCAGATCGGCGTCGGGCAGGTGATCAAGGGATGGGACCAAGGGCTTCTCGACATGTGTGTTGGTGAGTGACACTTTACACTACCATTTAACTTACTTATTTTTAGCAAGTGTAGGCACATGCACATCATAACTCAATGTACTTGCTAAAAGTACAATTTACAGTGAACAATAAAAAAAAACTGGCCAAGTGCAAGTTTGATTCGTGCGCGAATCTTCCTTAGAAAAATTTGGCAAAAAAAAAATCGCGTTTATTAAATGGTAGTCCCCCTTAAATATTTATTTTATTATGTTTTTAATATTTGTTGTTACAGCGGCAATACATATAATTTGTGAAAATTTCAACTATCTAGATATCGCGGTTCTTGAGATACAGCCTGGTGACAGACAGACGGACAGACGGACGGACAGGACGGTCCCGTTTTTAACCTTTGGATACGGAACCCTAAAAAAAAATACTCTCTAGACTTTTACTATTACTTATTCTGTGTCTGTAGATAGAAATGGGACATAACGTTACTTCGTCGTCTAGATACGTCTACTACTTCTAATTCACACAAGCAGCGCATGTCGGCAATTAGCGTTGCTCTTCTTTCTACATCCCCGTATACCTCAGAAGATTGGGGCGGCGCCGCTTACTTGAATTTTAGTATCAACACAATTTTCCCGTCCACGCATTACATTCTAGGCACACTGTATTTTGGATACGAAAGCCACGGGCATGCGCAGTAACAATTTAGATTTACAAGGAAATAAGGCCATCGCAAACTAAGCGACTTGTCGCCGCGTCTACTCGCCGCGTCTTGTCGAGGCGTTGTCGTTTGCATTTGGCGTCTTGTCGCCGCGACTAGACGCGGAGCTGTCGCTAGCGTTGGCGAATAGTCGTAAGACAGACGTTGTGCAGGAAGCAATCATTAGTAGAGGAGTATTCAAGAGAGACGGCCGTGTTGTTTTTTTCTTGTACACTTTTTTCAGCAAAGTTTAGAACATATTTTAGGCATAATTCCTCCCAAGCCTGATTTTTCTTGCCTCGGTCACTAGTCATCTGAATATAAGTCCCAAATAGCAGGACCCGCTTCGATGTCCGAAATAAATATATCGACATCGAACGTATCCATATTTGAGATTCTCAATAAAATAAGTTACACGTGCACCTTCCTCAGCGCTCAAAGTGAGACTGACGCAGAGCTGTCGCGCGACTGTCGTCGTGGACGCGGCGACAAGTAGCGAGCGCGCGCGACGCTCCTAGCTTGTCGTCGCGACTCTGCGACTCGAACACCAAATGTGCGAATGAAGCTTTGAACAACATTTATGAAATTGTCGGCCGCAGCCTGTCGTCACGTCTAGTCGCCGAGCTGTCGCTGTCGCGTGTCGCCTAGTGTGCGCCTAGGTATAAGGGCGGGTTCGTCAATCAGAAGGTCGACAGCCCCGCGCAACTCAGACCGTGGTCTGCGCAGCAGTCTCCATATCATTTTGATCGCCCGTGTTCGATATATACGTGAATAAATAAAACGCTAAGTTCTAGTAAAGCTCTGGACTACCAATTATTTTCGTGCATTTTATTTGATGGAACACTCAGGCCTTGTGTGTTATAAGATTTAGCCGAGAAGTGCATTTGTGCTGTGAAAAATAATGTAGTTTGCGAACAGTGTTGTTTGTTTTGGTTTCCTATCATTGCCCGTCTAGACACGCTCTCGTTTACATAAAATGGCAGCGGCCAAAATAAATAGTATAGATTATTTCGGAGATAATGATATCAACAATGAAATATTATTTAATATGAGAATTGCTTATTACACGAAACTTCTAACCTTATATGAGGAAGAACACAAGCAGGATTTTAATATTAACATGGCTAGCCAGCATTTTGTAAATATTGTGAAGCGTAGGATAAGAAAAGAAGGCGCTTTTGAGGTGCACCAGACTGACCGAATGGCTTTAAACATTGATCTAGAAGATTTCAAAATTGTCTTTATAGATGGAAAAGAACATCTCGTAAAAAAGATTTATGGCAATGAGAAAATAATTGTACCTTGGGAGGATTCCTTTGATATTGTTTGGGCAGGCCATAAGGAATACGGTCATCCAGAGCCACGAGAGCTTATAAATTTATTACAAAAAAAGTATTTAGTAAACCGAAACACAATCGAGTGTATGAGTGCAATTTGTCCTGTGTGCATCGGAGAAAACCGACCAAATTTTAAATTTACCCTAGATTTAGTACCAATGACTCTAGACCCAGACTGCAAATTTAACAATATATTGGCTTATCAGGACACGTACACTAAATTCTTCCATTTGATACCAATACAAAAAAATCTGACGAAGCAAGAACTTTCTAAGATACTTATTAACCTATTTATGAATTCTCGCCCTCCTAGGAAAGTATATATAAGCCATCCAATTCTTATTGAAACCTTCGCAGACTTAAAAGAATTCAAACATGTTTTTGATTTTGACGTTATTGTTAAAAAAGTCGAAGTAGACTCGACTAAAATTAATCTAATAAGATCGTCGATTAATAAATGGATGAAATTCAACCGAAGTAAAGATTGGGGTAACAACATCAAAAACATTGAGTGGGATCTGAATAGTAAAATCCGTGTAAACGACAACAAATCGGCAAATGTGAAACTATTAAAAACAAATGAAATAAGCCCCGCTCCTTTACAGAATCCGAAAAATAAACATAGCGCATTACCTAATAATATATGCAGCATAAATGATCCAGTCCTACCTATAGCTAATAACGCCGACGATAATTACATATTACCACAATACTCAGAAGCTAGTACAATTGTTTCTAATGCGGAACCACCAAACCATGCCACTTCAGCAGCATATGCGATAAATCCCATGGAGGAAGACCATCAATACGAACTACTATTCCCGGAAGCGTTTCCTGAGGGATCCGATTATTTTTGATCAAATTGCAATGATGACTGTGTAGCCATCAATGAAGAAGCCTGTAGTGTTGCAGAAGATGATCATGCGGAAATGATCAAAGCACGCGATTATAATGTATTTAATTATGGAAACAGTGAGTGGTTTGGCGATTTCGTTCCAATGAAGTGGAACGAAGACATTATTGTCGAACAAATGGCAGTTGACTGTAAGCATGTTCAGCACTTACTACGTTATTGAAAGGCTCTAGACTAAGGTTCTATTATACACAATGACGGTCAAAAATTAAAAATATAAGGAATAAACTTCGGCGATATTTGGCTGTACTTAGCGCATGTCAAACCTATATAATACGGTATACATTTCGTTTTGGCAAACGTTATCGCTGATAGAAAGCTCTATTGTCTAGAACCCTTGATTATTCTCAAAATGTTCCCGATTTCCTAGTTTTAACGAAATAGTCACTGCGTTTGTTACTTCGTGGTACCGTAATACATGCACCTGTAAGTGACCTATTAAGATTTCGGTCCACATTTTGTAGAGATGCGCTGACTCTCCATGCAAATGTTACGTAGCAATATGCCTGTGTTCTGCCCAATTGTGATCCTTTAAATATACATATACAGTTGAAAACTTCTAAAATCAAAAGCAGTTACACCCGTAGTTCCACACCTTGTTCACAATCATCTTGTATATTTCCAGGTGAGAAACGTAAACTGACAATCCCATCCTCTCTCGGATACGGTGAGCGCGGAGCCGGCAACGTGATCCCTCCTCACGCCACCCTTCACTTTGAAGTGGAGCTCATCAACATCGGTGACTCGCCCCCAACTACCAACGTCTTCAAAGAAATCGATGCTGACGCCGACAACATGCTTTCGCGTGAAGAAGTGAGTATAGAGTTAGCGTTCCAGCAGATGGATACGGACGGAGACAAAGAACTGTCGCGCGAGGAGGTCAGTGCCGAGGCTTCGGGTGGCGGTGGGCTGGAGGAGGACTTAACACGTGACCCGTTAACTTAGCGTGGCCGTATCCGCTGCACGTTCACTAAACCCTGTAGCCTGTAGCCCGTAGCCTTAGTTGTATTCTATAATAACTACCTAAATATCTTTTTCTTTAGTACCTACTTATGTAACATAATGCAGACCTATCATCCTTATTTCATCTCGAATACCTATATGCTTGTCTTTTTTTATATCTACTCGAACTACTATGCCTTTTGCTTTTTCTTAAATATTATGTGGTGACCTATCAAATGCATGTATTTGAAAGGGTGTCTAGAAGTGAAAGTTATATTTAAGCATATTAGTAGAGGATACGATTAAGAACGACCTTCACCGGTTTCTTTAATGGATAAAACGTATTTTATGATAACTTTAGTGTATTAAATTTAAAAAAAAATGTTTGGCCAGGAATTTCTTAGGCAACCCACCCGCGTTATATTATTTAATACACTAAATTTATCATAAAATACGTTTCATCCATTAAACAGACCGGTGAAGGTCGTTCTTAATCGGATCTTAGACTATATGAAAAGTCACCAAGATTGCGTAATTTGTAGCATACATTTATGCTAGCTTAGTGCATAGTTTCAAAATCTCATCAATATTACGGTGTAGTAGGCATATAATGAATAGTAGTGAAATTATCAAAGAGTGATTACAAAACGAATTAAATATAGAATGATCGGTCAGTTTAAAATCTGTGTTTGTTAGAAAAACATTCCGGCGAATCCTTTTATGTATCTTCCAAATAACAGCATGCCTTGTAGTAGATATAGAAAGGATTAGCCATAATTATTTTATGTATTTCCCTTAACAATGCATGCAACACCAAAAAGTATATTCTAAGTTTTCCTTTATTACCAGCACTCTCTCTATTTGGACCTACTAATTAAAAATTCTAGACCGAATTCTAAGTAGACAACTACCTAATTAGTGTTTCTGTTCTTACTTAATAAATAACAAAACATGTTCATTTATATTTTTGAAAATCCAGAACTATTCTAAGAACTTAAACATATATAAATTCATTGTTGATTTAATAAAACACCTTAATGAATTCATAATACGGTAAGAACTAAAGAAACCTAACGCTGGAAAATGAGGTGAGGTGTGGTGTGGTGTCGTAGCCCATCACTAAGTTGGCAACACTTGTAAAGATGTACTTAATTTGTTATCTGTCGTGCAGGTCAGTGAATACTTGAAAAAGCAGATGGTTCCTTCGGACGGAGCTGAAATGAGCGAGGACATCAAGCAAATGCTGGAGAGCCACGACAAGCTTGTCGAGGAAATCTTCCAACATGAGGACAAAGACAAGAATGGTTTTATTAGCCACGAAGAATTTTCGGGTCCCAAACACGATGAACTTTAAATGACTTATTTTTAGAAAACTTACTCCCAGCTCAAAACTGATTTAATATACCTAATTAGCACACACCCGGGAGACAAGTAGTAAGACTTATGTGCGATTAAATATTACTTATCTAACTATATTATTGTATTTAAAAAAAAACAATGAAATACAGTCGTCTAAATGTTTAGATTTAGTAAGAGTTTTTCAGTCATAAAGTTTTTGTTGAGTCTTTTGTACTTAGTTTATTTACTTATGTTGTTGGTGTAATGGAGTTTTGTTATTTAGAATATGATAAGAAATATATAATTTACTTATCTATGATATTTTTAGCATAATACTGAGTGTCTATATGTCTGTTTTGCATGTAACGGAACAATTAAATAGTCAACATACATAATTATATATCTGAATGATGTTTGATTAAATGTCTTAGCATCTAATTTGTAAGAAATACATAATAATATACTATAAAACAGTCGAGAAATCTCTTGTATGTAATTAGTACTTCAGATAGAATATGTTTGTCCCACGACTGCAGCACATTTCATGTTTATGTTGGCTATCCGATCTGTTCTGAACCTATAGTAAAATATTTATTTATCCACTTGCGCATCTTTTGATAACACCTATAAACATATTTAACACATACTCAAATAATATGCATTTACAACACTGTGTTCGAATATTCAGCAGTAGGTAATTCATGATATTGTCTATAATACTTTACGCATTGTGTTTAATTTATATCTACTTTTCTTCTTCGTAACTTCAACGAGTCATGTACTTGTATACTTTAAGTTACATGTAAATATTACGTCGTACAAGACAACGATTACCTGTGTTTTTATTAAACAACCATTCCGCTACAGTGGACTTTAGAAATAAAACGTATTTATACCATATAATCTTGTTTTATTCACCTAAGTACAGACACCCTTTGCGTTAAAATTGGCCACTGTAGAAATAATCTGACTTATGGGGGTATCACCTTAATAATCATCCACTCATCCCAAACACAGTGCAGTGCCCACCATACACGCTAGGGTATATGGTCTATGGTATGTAGATGGATGGAGAGGGGGAGATGGAGGCCAAAGAAAAGATGGATGAATTGTGTGAGGAGTGATATGAAAGAAAAGGGAGTTTATGATAGTGTGACGGGTGACAGGACTGAATGGTAGAAAAAAACGTGTTGCGCCGACCCCAAGTAATATGGCTTAAGTGCAGGAAGAAGAATGACATAGTACTGAATTATCTCACAGAACGGCTTAGTTCAGCAAAATAAGCTGTTATAAAAATCTGTCGATTTACTGCCGTCTCTTAGGATTAACTAGACCGAGCTGCTGACGGAGCTGAGGCTAAATGCGCCACCTGGCCAACGCTACTGGAACTTTCTTCTATCACAAACCCTACCCAGTCTACTCTCTTGTCACGCACCATTAGATTTCTAAACAATAATTGGGGCTGAGGACATTATAAAGGGTTATTTGTAGGGTTATTTGTCTGGTTTTGGTTGGTATTTTTCTATACTTACCTTACGTCTGTATGACGCGATGCAAGTGCATCAATTACCCCCGCCGCCCGATCTCCGCTATTGTACTATCGCTCGCTTCGCATAGACTTCGTAATATTTAGAAAGTTGAATTTAAATATTTTTAACCGACTTCGAAAAGGAGGAGGTTCTATGTTCGGCTGAATGTATGTTTTTTTTTATGTATGTTCACCAATATCTCTGTCAATTGTAGACCGATTTTGAAAATTCTTTTTTTGATTGAAAGGTTATGCTTTCAAATTGGTCCCTTTGAAATATTGTTATGATCTGATCATGAACTTCGAAGATATGGCACAGAACTCCTCATAGGATCACAGCAGAACTGTCGTAACAAGTAAAATTGCTTTGTTAATACGTGTAGTCGATGACTGGCTGAAGGAAAAGGGGGAGGGGATGTATCGGACTGATCTGATGATGAAGCCAGACGGTAAATTAATGTAATCTAACCGTGTTTGGGATTATTAAAATCGTTATGAGATGCTCTCTGGCTATAAGGTATTTAAGTTTGGCTGAGAGTTACTTTTTAGTGGTGGTACCATAACTAAAAAGTATAAAATAAAAAACTTATTACAAAAAACAAAATACAACTGACTTCAATGTTAAAAAAACACTGAAAGGTAAAAAATAACTTTAATTTCGGAAGTCGGTGTTTCTATAATAGTTTTGTCTCTTCGTTATTTAACACCGACTTCCGAAATTAAAGTTATTTTGTACTTTTCAGTGTTTTTTTTAACATTGAAGTCGGTTGTATTTTGTTTTTGTAAAAAGTTTTTTTTGTATATAAAATGACACATTTTTAAAAGTCATAGAATAAAAATTGTTGTTTATGATGTTTCCTAAGAGGTTATTGCCAGTGTTTTACAAATAACCCTGTATAATCAAAGAGGTTGAGACAGATATTTCACCGCAGCCGGCAGCCTACTGAGGTTCATAGAAGTAGCAGTGCATCGATATGTGTAGGTTAATTTAATCTATAATGGATTTCAATCTTTTACTTTGTAAAGCATAAGTAAGTATTCATGTTATGTTAATGATGTAGGTGTCATGTTAATAAATAGCCAACGTAATAGCATTGGCGTATAAAAAATAACGTTGTACCTTTTTTTAAAAACTGGGAGGTGAGTAAAACTTAGTAAAGTATTTCAAACTGTGATCTAACAGTAATAACAATGAAGGTGAGCACTATTAAGAAATCTTTCGAAGTAAATAATGTGAAGATAGTAGAATTAAATAGGTAGAACACGTAAATTCACGCCCCCACAGTACCGCAGTTGGTTTTGTAAGTATTTGGTTATGCCTAACAGCTTGTACTTACATAATTTGGCGATTTTAATGAAGACTATCTCCGTAAAGACAGTACAAATTAATACGTGATGCTATTACAACCTATATAGGCACTATAGGCTATAACTGTAATAAATCATGTTTTATACCTTGTGAGGTCGGATTTTATTTTTCCTTCTTCAGTCACCATCGTCCGTAGTTGGCCCGTTTTTAAACTTTATTAGCCATTACATTATCTCAATTAATGTGTCAGATCTGATGGCAAGATTCCGGAAGGGCTGACTCTGGTGCCATGGAAAAACGGAAAGTGCCTGATCTGGGACGCAACTTGCGTCAGCACTGTCGCCGCCAGTCACCTGAGTCGCACCATGCACACTGCCTCTGCCGCCGCTGAAGACGCCTGCTCTAAAAAACCAGCAGCAGCCTTAGCCGGAGCAGTTTTACCATTTTGTGCTGGTTGCTGTGGAGACTCTGGGCAGTTGGAGTACGGAGGCAAGGTGTATTGTTTAAGATTTGGGCCGTGGGCTCGGTGGGGCAACGGGTGACTCCCGGTCCAGGTCGTTCTTGGTGCAAAGAATGGCCTTCGCTATTCAGCGAGGTAAAGCGACGAGTGTTATAGGCACCTTTGCACCGGGTACGATCAGGGGCGAGTTATTTATTCACATTTAACATTGAATTTAATTATGAAATGTTAATTCTTTTGTATTGATCAATGCACAAGCGTTTATGACGTAGAAAGTGGATTAACTAAAATTCAGCCCTTAGTTAGGTGTAGTTGTGTTCGTAGGCGAAGTGGGCCCTTGCCTACGGCCCCGCACCCAGAGGGGCCTCGCACAAGCTCGTGTTTATGAACGAGGGTTTTTTTTTTAACTGTTAGGCTCGTGTTTAACTACTATTTCACCTGATGATAAGCGACGATGTGGACGAACACTAAATTGCGACAGTCGCTGTCTCGTTTTTGAATTTATGAAAGATAAAAGCCTCATCGATGTGCCTTCGCTCTCGTCTAAATTAGTCCATAAGTCCAAATTCTGAATGGAGAACCTACTTTTACAAGGGTGAAGTCGTTGGCAGAAACTAGTGTAAGTACCTACCTACATATTAATGAAAGGTCTGTTTGTTACAAACTGCAAACATACCTTTCATTAATATGCAGGTTAATAAAAAAAAAAAAATTTTTTGATTATATTACAAACAGTTTGTAACATCATCAAAATAATATTTTATTAATAAATAAAAACGTCGGGATCGATTCTGACAGAACTTTCACTGTCAAATACCTAGTTGATGTTGAATGAAATGAGTAGGTAGGTACATGGGTAAGTACCTAATATAGGCTACCTTTAATCTAGAAAAAGAATAAGGATGCCGTGGAAAAATAAGACTTCGTAAAATGGTGTCCAAATGGCATTGTGCTGCAATTTTACGAGTCTGGCTTAGACGAAGTCATGGTCATCATCACTTAGTATTATATGTGCTTTTTCCGTAAAATAAGATGTAATGAATAATCTTATTTCACAGGAAATGGTTAAATGTAAAATAACTACGTATTTATCCACTCGGAAAATTCAGGATAAATGATATAAATATAACTTATTTAATTGTTCCATCTCATCCAGTCGTTGATAAATGATAAAATAATGTAGGATGCCCGTGCATAGGATTCTCTTCTATCTTGTGAAAATTCATTGGAACTTTGTGTGTCTTGCCATATGAAAAATAAAGTGATCGTCTTGTCTTGATTAATTGTCAAGGTCACGCAACTGTCAAGATGAGAAGATGACAGCAGACGTCAGTTAGTAAGAGTGAGTGTGTTGTGCTGTGTGTATAATAAAGCTGAAACAGTTGGACCGATTCTGAAAACCGTGTGAGTGGCTCTCTAAATTTCATGTTAATAATGTTAATGTGATAATCTCAAAATGCTGTCCAACAAAAGTCTAGTGGCTGCCTGTACTATTGCGTTCTGCTGCAACGTGGCCTTAATGGTCTTGTTTGTAAAGTACAACTCTGGAGAGAAATGCTTCATTACAATTGATGAGAACCAGGTGGTGACAACTATCATACCAAATGATTTCTTAAGTATGGGTATTGACGCTTCCGAAGTTGAGCACTATAATAGAATTGAATTTGGCAAGCCAAAACTGCGCCAACTGGCTGCAGCGTTAGCGCCGGCGCGGCTGCGGCTGGGGGGCACTATGTCTGACCGCCTCATCTTCAGCGAGACTGATGTTATTGCCACATGCGACCACTGCCCCCAAGGCTACTCCAAGTCCTTCTGCTCTGCTCTTAAAAAGCTATGCAAACACAAATTCTTGCCTTTCTTCATAATGACTGGTCAAAAATGGACAGAAATTAATGAATTTTGCAAAGCAACAAAAATTAAACTATTATTTGATTTGAATGTGTTGCTCCGTGACGATCATGGCTGGAGTGAACTAAATGCGAAAGATCTGTTGGAGTATAGTAAAAGTAAACATTTTGATGTAGACTGGCAGCTCGGTAATGAGCCCAACTCTTTTGAACATGTGTTTAACATGAGCGTGACCCCGGAAATGTTAGCTCATGATTTCCAGAAACTGCGTAAACTTCTCAATCATTCTGGCTACAAACATTCATTATTAGTTGGTCCAGATACAACAAGACCCCAACCCAAAAGACCTTATTGCCTTGAGTACATGAAGGAGTTTTTGGGAAATGCTTCAAAGCAGATAAATGCAGTGTCCTGGCATCAATATTATTTAAACAGTCGGACTGCTACTCTTGAAGATTTCTGGGATCCTAAAACATTTGATTTGTTGAAAGAACAAATAGAAACTATGAGAAATCACACCAAGAAATACAGGCATATACCCATGTGGTTGACTGAGACAAGCAGCTCATACGGAGGTGGGGCACCTGGACTCTCTAATTCTTTTGCTGGAAGTCCTCTATGGCTAGACAAGCTTGGGCTTGCAGCTAAATACAACATCACCACTGTAGTGAGACAAAGTTTGATTGGAGGAAATTATAGTATGATTGATAAAAACTTAGAACCTCTGCCAGATTGGTGGCTGAGTGTGCTCTACAAAAAGCTTGTAGGAAACAAAGTATTACATATTGATTGTAAATGCTCTCCCTTGCAAAGAATGTATGTGCATTGTGCTAATAGAAAATATACTAATGATACTTCAGCTATCACTGTTTATGCTATAAATCTGGAGATGGCCAAAGCAAGGTTTCTGTTAAATGGAACTGCATTACATGGAGATAATTTGCTGATTGATGAATTCATTCTGAGTGCTCCATCTAACAACAGGAGATCTAAGACCATGCTGTTGAATGGATGGCCGCTGTACTATGAGTCTTCATTACCAGATCTGGAACCAATACATTTAAAATATGGTAATCATATTTCTTTGCCTCCATACTCTATGGCCTTTTGGGTTATAAAAAATACCTCAATTAAAGTTTGCAAATAAACGTTTTCCTTTGATGGTTTATAAATACAATTTCGTACTTAACATTCCAGTGATATGAATATAACCACCAATACAGATCTGTTTAATTATAAACCATAGGTATAAGTTTGTAACTATTTACCTAATAAACCAAATTACCTATTCAAGCAATTTCGAATAATAATTATTAAAAAATAACAATCAATGTTCAATGTAAAGATTTGATATGAAATTGGTTCATATTTATTGTGTTGCTTGAGCTATGTATAACAATTCGTCTAACCCCTTATGGATTGTGTGGTAACAATAAATGTTTTGTTGCACCTGAATTACAGTGATCCATAAAGCTGTTAGTGTAACTGTTATAAGACAATGATTTTTTTATTTACATTTGTTTTATAGACTAAAAAAGTCAGAAGAATATTTTCGGATTTTTTTGAAGTTGAATCATATTCTAAATAATGTAAGCTCGAATAATTGCTTTAACAGTGTTTAAATCAGTTTTTTTAAAACAGATTACTATACACAAATGTTTCTGGTTGACTAATCTGAAGCTTATTGCTTTGAACAAAAGGGCGAAGTATGGTTAACTGGAAACTTCGCGTTTCTGAAAGAATTTAGTAAAAACGTCAGCCACAAAAACCTGTTAAAATATAACTTAAACAGAACAAGGAAATGGCCAACTCTTTTGTTACAATATCTTTGCTTGCTTTGAAAATATGTCCAGGCTGTTGACTCATTTTAATATCGCAATTTCCATTTTGCATCTCTTTATAATTATCTGTAAGTGTTGACAATACCCAGCCTTGTCCACTAGTCAAGGAGAATTATTCTTCATTTGACATTGAACTACTGTCAGCATTTGATAAGACCAGTCTGAATGCATAAACTATACCTAAATAGTTACATATAACTGTAGCAAACAAAGATATTATGTCTGAGTACCTATCTGTTTTCATCTATCAATTAGTGAAGGCAATTTGCTTTAGTCATGTGACTTAGAATGTAGTATTTTTTAGATCTCTTCCTATGTTATAAGCTTGAACATCATAACAGAAATGATGTCATCTTCTACAACTGTTATCTATTATTTTAATAACTAATAATGTATACTTATAAAAATATGTGAACCATTGATTTGTACAATATAAAATGTACCTACCTATTTTGATATTTGTGTTGTACCTATTGCAAATATTTTGAAACAACTTTTTTCTGTATCTCTTATTTTTTATTGGTATATAATGATCTTAGTGCCATGCCTATGAAGTGCTATTACTAAATATAAAGGTGCTTTATTATATATACCTATACATAAAGTAGTTCTTAACAATCTCTTTAAAGTTGACTGCCTTTACAGCACACACAATAATATTTTGTAAAATGCTTTGCATAAAAATTATCATACATTTAATGTTTTGCATAACTTGTGTCCAAAATAAAATAAGTCCATTCAAATAAATTCTCTAAGCTCCATTGTGAGTTTTGTGTAATTACACAATCTGTTGCTTAATTAGAATAATAAATGAACATTTATAAAACACGCTTAATTAAATTATATGATCCCAGCAATTGTGATTGTTGTTATCTCATATTTAGATTTCATACAAACAATTTCATTGGGCGCGTTCATTTATAAATTAATTTGATAAGTATAATTGGGTACACACTTTAGTTTAATTTAGGGGAAGCCAAGAAACAGTTTTTCCACCCAAAGTCTAATTGAAACTTGACCATGTATTGGACATGTAATATGTAAAGTAATGTTGCAGTCTAATGACTGCTTGTTTCATAAAGCCGGGTCTGCCGCGCCGTGTTGTCGTGTTTGATAACAGAATAACATTGTTTGCTAACCGAATAGGGGCGTGGTCTAACAGTTTTTGTTTGCCGAGACGAATGGGCAATATGTTTTGTTAGAAAATTGGTGCAGCGGACTTATGAAAATATTACCAAACTCTTCCTTCCAGCTTCTTTTTTAACTTCAAGTAAACCTATACATATATAAGTACCTACATTGCCTTACAAATCTTGGGGTATATATAAAACATAATTATATAACTTCTTCATGTGTTTTGCATCCAAAATTGTCTTAAGTGGTCCACAATTCCACATCACAGAAGAGTAGTCTAGTCTATGGTATGGTTAATTGGTCATATATGGTATTTTCTGTGCCCATACATACCCATACCACAAAAGTTATCAATTGTAAGTATGTTATGTTTTCGGTAGTTGATTTTGAGACTTGGACCGTTTTTTTTAACTGGACATTCTATTTTTGGACAGACCAGGCAGTATAAATTGTATTGTATCTAACTTATTGGACATCAAGTTGTGCAAATTATTGTGTTATATTAGACTTACATAAGTATATAATATTTATTTATCTACGTAAGTATTGTACTTATATTGATTTTAGTTAAGTTATAATACTATGATTTAATTATTTAAAAGTAGGTAAGTAAATGTGCAAGTGTTTTATAATTATGTTAAGTATCATGTAAGTAAATGTTTAAGATAATCTTATATTTCTCTTTAAATTTTGTCTATGGTTAAATGTTGGAGACTACATAAACTCAGCCAAAAATATTATTATGTCCCTGTCTTCCTTTTAGTGCCACACTGTGTTTTCAAGATCTTAGGCGTCCATTATACGGTAGGTTTTGCTGCCAGTTTTGCCACAGTCAATGTTTTAATTGACGAAAATTCTACCGTCTAATGCAATGATAGATATTTGCATAGTAGGTACTGACTAATAAAAACCATCATTCCTGATTGATGGAATTGATTGAGGCTTGCATGACCGTGTAATAGACGTCCTATAGTTCAAAACGTAATAGTCCACGTTTTCAGGTCATTGAACTTATTTAAGGGGATCATACTTTACAGGATCCGTGAGAATTCTGATGTTACCTACTTATTAAATGTTGCAATTATGATGATTAAATACTATAATAGTAATAATATGCAATTGATTATAGAATAATTTGAACAAAAATGTATCTAATTGTTAAGAAGTATTATTTCAGTGTCTTATTTTACCTACCTGTTCATATGAAGGTATTGATAAAGAGCATGCTGCTTTATGAACAACACTTAATGCAGAGAATTATACTTAAGCCTTATAAAGTTATGAATATGATATTTACAGCGGTAGCTTGAATTTATCTATTGCAAATTATTTTTCTATGTTGTTGTGAATATGCGGTGCCTAAGTGTAAGACTGATTAGTATTACAATAGTATTTATTTTCCAATTGTGCCTGATTGTTGTTGCATTGACAATGAACAATTCATTGGGCATGACAATGTCTTGCTGCCAATCTGACATAGTTGCTCTGGCGCGATACAATCTTGTGCACTCAATTTGACAGATCTACAATAATAAAGAAAGCACATTTTGCAAATCGACGCTGAAAATACTAAGCCACATTGAATAAACTTTAAAGGAGAGTGATTTAAAGTTAAAATTATTAGAAAAAAAATTGTGAGTTAAAAACAAGTCGGGATTATATACTATTAGATAACATTAAGTTAATAATTATCTAAATCCGATTATTTCATCATTTCAACAATTTTTTTACTAAAAATTTTAACTTTAAATCACTCTTGTAAAGTTTACTCAATGTCGCTTAGTACTTTATGCCTTTCAATCGTCGACATGTAGGTACCTATAACCCGTGCACATTAACATGGCACTTAAATGACGTTTGAAATATTGAGTGCATTGAATTTTATTTTAGTTTTTTGAATATCAACATTTATTTTACTCTGAGTAGTTTCTTATGACATACCTACTACTTTACGAATTTACGATGCTTTAAACGTGACAATACAAACTATTTTCGAGTATTCGATATGGCAACTGTTTTCGAGCCAAGTGCCATGTTAATGCGCTCGAGTTGTACATATGCAATTTCTCTGTCTCCAATTTGACTTCGTTAACCCTACAGTGGTCGCGCGGAACGCAATTGTCATCTATTTTTATCCTTTCTGTGGACATAAAGTTTAGAATAAGGCGGACACCGTCCCGTAATGACAGTTGTAGTACCACATGGCAATATTTAATAAAATAGTCCCGCTAATCTTCAATTCGTCCCGCCTGTCCTGCATTCCTATCTTTCTTTGTAGATGTAGATTCGTTTCCGTCGTTTCGCTCGCATAAACTAGTGTTCCTCATCAAAAATACGAACTTACGAACTCCGAGACGAGACGTACTATATGTAGGTACTTGGGTAGGGGTCAACTACATACATACAGGTATAATTGATTCCGTAGCAGTGTTGTTTGTTTCTAATTTAAGTGCACCACCAACACAAAAAGTCAGCAATATTTAATAATATAAAGAAACAGAACCGTTCGCTATTTATAAACAAAATTCACTTCACTTTTGAAAATAAGAAACAATTATTTTATCTCTTGTGAAACCTATTCTAAATATGTATACCAAATCCTTAAAAGTACATTTAGCTAGCCAGTCCGATAGCTAATAAGAAAAATAACTGTGAAATCACAGAGAGAGGGCTTAGCGCAGTTAATAATCTACAATCGTTAACGCTAGTAGAAAACTTCAAATGTCCCATACATTTGATGACATCATCTCAACGTTAGAATAAAGGAATCTACGTTTCCGACGGTAGAAAGAGATTCGAAACGAAACAGTCGTAACTTGGCTAGGACAGCAGAATACAACAAAATTTCTTTACGTGCCTGTCCATTTATCTGCTAAATCCTCCTAAACCTCGCAATGGATTATGTTTTCACTGTCAAAAAAAGCATTAAACGAAGCAGGTTTTTGTATACATATAAGCTCCAATGCGATGTCCGGGCGGGGCACTCACGGAACAGTAAAAACAGGTTCCGTGGGGGCATTAGTGGTTTATAACTAGGCTAGATAGTGCTGAAACATAAAATTCAAAATAATAGCTGATTTCTTTAGATTTGTGGATGACTTTTGACATCCACGAGACCACTGCAGAGTTAGTGGCCACATTGTGTGTACCGTGACGGAAAATTTTATTTCCTTGGGGCTTCAAAACTATGGGATTGAAACATCTTGTGGTGCAATGCGCAAAGTGTACCTATGGCTATTACCTACTTATCATTACTTAAACAGCTTTACGCATCGCCGACAGTGTATACGTCCAGTGGGGTTATCATGACGTTCAAAATAAGATTGTTTTATTCTTGTTTCAGTGTGGGTAAGAGATGGCGCTAGAAAACCTGTATAGCTCTGTCTCTTACCCACGCTGAAACAAGATTAAAACAATCATACTTTAAACGTCATGGTCTAGGTCCAGATCTTAGAATTCATCAGTTCCTGATATGGCCCACTAAAACTGGCCATACTGTTTGAACGTTAACATTTGATGATATGTCAATCCTCGTTTGGCCATATCACAAAGTGATCAATTTCTAATATCTGGCCACGACATATACATCTGATATTTTTCTCAAACTAAATCTTAAAGCGTTTAGTATAACGAAATCTATCGACTTGGAACTGTTCCATAACTTACTCTAAGTACTATTTTACTCTCGGAAATCTGCTCTATTAAAACTATAATAAATTACAACCATGTCGGTCTGTTTCTGTGACCAATAGTACCTACTAATACTTAATGAATTAAATATCCGTAACATTTTATGTTCGTTCAATATCGATTTCATTATTGGTATTAATTACCTATTTAATTATGTTTCAGTAGTTATCGTTGTAACGAATAGATTGTATAATATTACTTATAGCGTTCATTATTTACAATTGAATCCGTATTAATGATTCTATAATTTTGCGATACGTATTTAATTATGTAATTAAAAGTGCTTTTATTTTTTTTACGATGTAATATTAAGTGTGATGGACCGAGTCAAATTAATTTAACTAGCAAAACTCCGGAAATACGACGCATGCCGATTGCGTCGACCGAATCAAAAGAAAAGAATTTTGGAATTTGATATTCAAAAGTCCTCTAGATTTGGACGATTCGACGCTTAGACGTGCAGGGTTTTTAAAGGATTTCTTATGTAGTATTGTAAAATTCTATTCTTTCGATTCTCTAGACGCGTTTGGCTCGGATAAGTGTGCGTTCGCGTTCTCAAAATTTTATCCAATTTACCATCAGTCGTTACCCCGAAGGTAGTCAGCAATAGTTTCGCTTATAAATTTTATTCGATCCGGTAAATGACTTCAAAACAATTCGTGTTTTGTGCCTCGTTAATAAAGGCCTACGTTCAAAATGCAATAATCGCTGTGCCTAAATATTTGTTGTGACGTAGGTAATTATATGGGTAGAGACCTACGTGAATGCGTGTAATTTAGCCATAAAACATCTTCACAACACAGACACACGGTGATGTCATCAGAATCTTTGTGCAAACAGTTCGCTCAGTCGTTTATCGCGTGGCTATTTAGAAACTGCTTTATGCTATAGACAAAGTTATTATAATTGTCAAAAGTTAAAGACTTTTCGAGTTAAGCCACCTCACAAATGCCGATAATGAAGAGTTGAATTTGAATCATTCCCGTGTGATGACATTTCGTACTTATTGATAATCGTTATTATTGTTACAATGTCACTTTATCTTAGTCCTGTCCTCTTGTCAAGTTCGTAATCAGTCATTTGACTGACCTGTTGGGCTAGTGGTTAGTGGCCCTGACTGCTATCCCGGAGGTCGTGGGTTCGATTCCCACCCAGGACAAATGTTTGTGTGATGAGCATGATCATTTGTTCTGTGTCTGTTTGTAATTTATAGAATCTATAATATGTATGTATTTATAAATATATAAGTACTATGTTTATCAGTGGTCTAGTACCTACTCATACACGCTCTGCTTAGCTTGAGACTAGACGGCGTTGTGTGATAGTTGTGGAATATTATTATTATTTATTTTAAGGAAAAAAAAAAATGATGAAGTTAACCGAGTTCAAAGCGCGCAAAATTTTTGGGTACCTACCAACATTTGAAAAAATTAGCTTTCGTATCTTATGTCCCAGAAATTAAAAAAATCGGGCCTGCCGTAACGGATAGATGAAAGAACTTTGAATAAATTATTCTACCGAATACAAATAGGTACCTACACTACACTACATATCAAACACATAATACCTACCTATTGAGTTATTCTCAAAGTTACCTTCCTCGTCAATGTTATATTAATATCTAAACTGTTGCCGACTGAAAACAAACAATTTGTCATCATTCATGTTCAACTTGCACAAATAAATAAGTAATTGAGTACCTACGTACCTACGTTAGTATGTCTTTTTAGATCTGTGCTTTGTGATTTGGTAAGTTTCAAACTGACGACAGCTTGGTATCACTGTCTTTGTACCTAGGTACATTTGATTGTAATACAGTATGGTTGATAGGTAAACACCCCTCCAACAGCCTCTTTTATCTATCTGTTGGGGTGAAAGTAATAGACTAAGGTTGTACTTGAATCAATTTTAACCTTGCATCAGAAATTGTCTTTGCGCTTAGTGCGAGTTTTTTTACGTTAACTTGACCAAAACGTTTACCACGTTTGGCTCCTAAAGTAAGTGGAATTAGTTTTATATTAACGCGATCGACACGTTTATGACGATCAGCGCTCCGATTGACCTACTGCAGGCTCTTAACCAATCAGAAAGCCAAACGCTGCCTGTAAACGTTTTGATCGCGTAAACGTAAAAACAACTTGCACTCAGTACACTGATTGGTTAAGACCTCGGAGCTGGTCAATCTGAGTGCTGAACGACATAAACGTGTGGATCATGTTACGTAAAATATACTCGCACTAGGCCACAGATCTGACATTTTTATCATGTCATGTTTTACGCGCCCCTATTATGACAAAATTACCGTGCCCATAAGTACTTACTTATTTAGTTCTAGAATAAATAAGTTGAGGACAGCAGATAAAATTAAAATATGTCAATTTGATAAAATGCAATAAGAAAATATTCAGCTTGAATATAGATGTGTAAAATGCTGCAAAACGTCTCTTTTTTATCAAACAATCCTGATTGGTGTCAATTGATACGAGTTGTTGCGTTTTTGCGATTGATAATGGTTAATGGGTGTCAATCAATTAATTGGTTGCATCCAGGCAACTTGATGGTTGCTTTACAAACAAATACCAATACATAAAGAAAAGAATATACCTTTTGATCAATCATTATATTCAAGGTTAAACAATAAGTCAATTACAAATCACTAAACTCTTATCGAATTTAAATATATTTCTCGCCAATTCCAAGATCTTGTTTCTTAATCTTGAGAACTGTTATATTGCGTTTTTGATTTAAGTAAGTTTCTAGTTTTGATTTCCATAAGGCTATATGAGTATGGAAGAGTCACGTTGCTACCTGCGGAGTGTGGGCGTTGTCACGTCATGTCATATTAAAACTCGTTTTTATTAAATGCGTGTATTTCGAACTACCTTTTGAACAATAATAAACCTACTTATCTTATGAAACAAATTAATTTAATATTATATGAATAAATTATAATGTATGGCGTGTAAAAAAAAAATTGTATTAAGTTATATGTCTAGCGATATGGTGCTTAGGTATTGTGTATCTTCTACGTACAAAATTGCTTAAAATTACGTCATTTGTACTTATTTAATAAATTCTGTATGTTATTGACACCTGAGAATTGTTTTCTTTTCAAACCTTTCCTTTATATTACAAGCTTTTATTTAATTTCACCGGTCCCGTCCCGATGTTTGTCAGTAATCAAATCTTGCAAATCAGGCCCAGTTCCTGGTTACCGATTGAGCTGAAATTTTGCATGCATATGTAAATCAGATGATAATGCAAAATTATTATGACATGGAGCTGATCTGATGATGGAACCGTAAGATAGAACTCTGTAAGTAGTTCGGTAAACGATACAACCCCATCGAGTTCAGTCGGACTCGTTTGATACGGCTTGACGAGAACTTTGGTGCTAGATGATAATCAGAGTTTGATGATGGAGCTGAAAGATGGCTATAAGAACTTGGTAATTAAACGGCACAACCCCACCGAGTTTGGACACGCCTGATTCGTCTTCATGAGTAGGTACTTTTGTGCTAGGGGAGCATCAAGTATTACGTAACGGAATTTGGGGGGAAACGTTACGGTGCGTTACAAGGGCGGGAGGGGGAGTATTTAAAGAACGCGTTACGTAACATTTTTTTTATAAAAAAGCTAGGGAATTAGAATCTTCCAAAACAGCAACCCTTTTCGTTTACGGGAAACCCTCGATAGTATTGTACGTTACTTTTATTTTTGTTTCCCAAGTTAGCAAACCTTTCATTAACATAATTGAGACTTTAATGGTCACTTAAATGTTACGTAATGTTTTTAGGGAGGGGTACAGAAAAACGTTACGGTGCGTTACATGGGGGGAAGGGAGAGTCTAAAATCTTCAAAAATTGCGTTACGTAATACTTACTTGAACGCTCCCTAGATGGTAACCAGGGTCTGATGATGGAGCTGGAAGATGGTCATAGAAACTTGGTTATTATCAAGTTTCTATGACGCAACGCAATAAGATAACCCTATCGTATTTGAACTTTTTGAAATGGTCTTGATCAGTAGGTCTGTATTAAGTTATTTAACTATGCACTTACAGATCACGCTATAAAAGCTGGCAACCAAAAAAAATATTTTCATTGAAAACTTGTAGGTATATACCTACCTGTCAAACGCGATTACAGCATTGTGGGCATGGTGAACACAACCATAATAATAAATAAATAATTATTATAATATTATTCTTATCCCAATCCTAAGCTACTGCCGGGCCTAGCGGCACGGGCGATTTGTTTAAATGCGCTGTGTGTCGCGAGTTCGATTCCCGCACTAAACAAATATTTGTTTAGCCTACTAAAAAGTAATCGTTCTAGATTTGGGTGTCTTGTGTGTATGTGAGTTTACATGTTTGTGAACGCACCCACGGTATAACAGTGGTACCTACCACGAGCGATCGCGATCCATTTTACGATCTAAACTGAAATGTTAAATCTATACATAGAGTTTAAGGTGTATAGCGCCATTCCTCTCTCTCGCTCGCGCTACTGACATTTTATATAAAAATATATTATATAAAAATCAATGATTATTATTATTTATTATTATGAGCCCGTTGTGTCCCACTGCAGGGCAAAGGCCTCCCTTCCATTATTCCACTCTTTTCTGTCTTTAGCCTCTTCTGGCCAATCCTTAAGGTAGGAGTCCAAATCGTCACGCCATCTCCTGGGCCTACCGCGTCGCCGGCTCCTGCTGTTCGGAGTCCAGTCAGTAGTTACTTTCGCCCAATTTTGTTGCGGCATGCGGCAGATGTGACCTGCCCAGTTCCATTTTAATCTGATAATAATGATTATAGTCTATAATTTTTAAATAGGTAAAAATCTGTGTCCTAAATATATATTGTCCAGCTACAACATAATATAACGGATGTGCTACACGAAGTGCACTTAACCGGCTAGGATAAAAGTAACAACCGCCATCCTGCATCGCTAACTGACTATGCCTCTGCAATAGAAGGCCAGCCTGGGCGGAAAGACTCAAGAAAAATTGACCTCGACATCCAATTGATGCTCTCGAGAGACCTAAGTGATTTTAACTGGAATAAAACGCTAGCCTAGCAAAGCTGATTTTATGTGTCGTTTACAAACTGACATCCATGCAATTCTAGTTTATAACGTAGTGTTTAGATTCAAGGTGTCGTCGTGTACTTATATATAGGTAGGTACCTATCTAAATACCTACCTACTTATAAAAATAACTACCCCCAATTTCTAAAAAGTGATCTGATTACGTTCTCGTGTCACAAATTCACAATCACCACAAATAAAACCCAAGAGTAACTTACTACCCTTTGTCAGTATGGCCCAGTTTACCTGAGGCACAATTTTATTTAAAAGTTACTTGTCACATCTTTGCGATAATTATTATTAACTAGCTTCTGCCCGCCCGGCTTCGCTCCCGCCCTTTCCTGGTCCACCCTACTATATCCTACTCTACCTTACCCTATCCTACTCTACCCTACTTTACCCTATTCTACACATCTACCCTAAGTACTTTACACTACTCTACCCTACTATACCCTACTCTACCCTACCAAACTTCACTTATACCATCTACTAAATACAGGGCCGGTTTATGCATGTCTGGGCCCCTAGGCAATGCACGTCTCCTCTACCCTCTTCAAACTTCTTAAAATATTTTATTTCTAACACAAATTTATTCATAATTACGTTGTTTTTAGGGTTCCGTAGTCAACAAGATACATAGTTTCACCAAATCTGTCTGTCTGTCCGTCCGTCCGAGGATAATCTCAGTGACTGTTAGCTAAAAAGCTGAAATTTGAAAAGTAAAAAATGTGTCCCCCTCTAACTTTTGAACCATAAGTTTAGAAAATATGAAAAACCTCAAAAGTAGAAGTTTATAAAGACTTTCTAGTAAAATTATTTTGAACTTGACGTGTTGAACAGTTTTTGAAAAGTTGTACAAAATAATTTCTGAACTAAGTTTTTAATTTAATTATAAATATATAGTTAAATCATTTTTTTAACTTAGTTTACATATTTTATTGTTTTTCTATGTAGTTGTTTGATTCAATTTTATATTACGAAAATTGATATAAACAAAATTATCAGCAAAAGCCAATGAATATGCTCTGCACTCACACGTTGCTAATGAAAGATTGGTATTAAATATCGGTATTTGCAACAACATTTTAGCTAAGCCTACGTCAGACGAGGCAAGAGTTATATACAACATTTATTACAATCATCTAAAATAAATCAAAACACAAAATTTGGCTATGATGGGGCGACATGGTCAAAATTGTGACAAAGCTTAAAAAAAAATGATTGTGTTCTATTAAACTCCATCTGTTGACAGCTTTTCGCATAATCCAATGATAGGATTGCTAGATAAATGGCATGTCATCGAAAATTCAATTTTTTTTACTGTTTATGAAACAGTCTATTTTTTTTCCTAAAGCGCGGGGCCCTAGAACCTGGCGGGGCCCCTAGGCAGTTGCCTACATTGCCTTATGGATAAAACGGCCCTGACTAAATAGTCCGAACAAAGCCTAGACATTTGGTTTGGATAGGCAGTTTGGATAGGTTATCCTTAAATTTCGTTGTAATTTTATAACTCAAGAACGCCCGTTCTTGAGTTATAAAATTACTTAACGAAAAGTGGCATCGATTTTTATATATATTATATAGATATAGGTTTTGTACCAGAGATTGAACATTTGTACCTATAATAAATAATAATTATCGGCGCGTTCTGAAGGGGGGGGGGGGGTCACGTCAAAATGAAAAGTCTTTTAAGAATTTACAGAAATGCTACCTTTTGTAAATATTTAGAAGATTTTTACGATGGACGTTTTGCTACGTAAATAGGAAACTGCTGAAGGTCACAAATTATTTTTCGAGACACAAGAGCTAGCTGGCTAGGCGTCGTGCGCCTCTGGAGACTACGATAATTATCTACTTAATTATTACGAAATAATTATCAGGGTAATGACGACGAATATTTCCGGAGAACAGTTTATATTCCACTGATAGATAGCTTTATGCTATCTATCAGTGGACTGATTTACAGGAGTTTTTCTGCAAATACCCTGATACGGATGGACCTGTTCAGATTAGGCATCTATAAACCAAAATCTGAATACAGAATGATTTTGATGTAAAGAAAGTTTCAGAATATTATTCCCATTTCGAGTGTTCCTGCTGCCGCTCGTAAAAGAGTACCTACCTATAATATGGATTAGAAAGTAAAAATGGGACGTCAAAGAAAATACTAATTTTAATACAAAAATTCCTAAGATGTGGTGTAGCGAAGATGATCTCTATTCAAACAACGAGTTAAAGTCTATACTTTGCTGCAAATTCTGGCAACTTACTATAACTTACTGTAACCAGTGCGACATCAGAGATATTAGAAAAGAGGCTTCTTCTAAATATTCGTCCAGAGATTCGTTTCAAATACCGATTACCGATATAACAATAAAAAAATAGAAGACTTCGAAAATAGAAACTCCGCTGCCGCGGCATGGCATCCAGAGTTCCGACGGCCCGTCGGCGACGGGATCTGATGGTGGAATAGCGACAGCGACTGTCGCAACCCAGTGCTGGGCATGCCATAATTATGCCGGTAAGTCCTCTCTTGTGGTCGTTGTGGTGACGCTTGGGGGAGGCCTATGTCCAACAGAGAACGTCTTTCGGCTGATATGATGATGAAGTCCTCTCTTTGAGGAGTGGCAGGAAGGACGTTACGGTGTCCTCACCTTCCGCATGACGCAGATCCCTACCGGATATTATAAGTTCAGCAGGTTCCTGCACCGGATTCGTGTGGAAGTAACGCCCCTGTATCACCATTGTGTGGACCGCCCGGAGGACACGGTGGAGCATACGGTAGAGGCGTGCCCCGTTTGGGCAGAGCACCGCATGTTCACGTGGGAGCGATCGGCGGCAATGACCGTTCGCGTCGGGTCATGTGGTACAGGCCAGCGGGAGCGAGGAGGAATGACCGGCGGGCGCATCCGCGTGCAAAGCAGTAATGCTAGCGAAGGTGGTGACCGCACACGTGAGTTGTTGCAGGCGGTAAGCCATGTGTAGCTTGCCGTCCGGCCATTCGGTAACCGTCCGGACCGAGTCCGAGTCAACCACGGCGCCTACGCGCGCCATAAGGAGATGTCAGTAAAACTGTAGGAGCCCAGCTGGGTCGAAGCCTACTGGGGCTATGGGTTGTGCGCCCTCTCGCGCGACCCAAGAGCGAAATAAGTCATTGGATGATTCCCAACTAAAAAAAGAACCTATAATGTGTGCAATATGGTCTAATTTACTCAACATAGTTTAATATTATTAGTGACCCCTCCAAAATTTCAGGCTGCGACCGCGCCTGACATAAGACAACGAAACTGAACGAAACGACGAGATAATGGATGGATTATTTAGCCATCTTCCAATGTTGCCAAATGTTAACTGTTTTATTTATACAGTTCTGTCTATTTATTATAAATCGAGTAGGCTGAAAAGGCCGTTTGGGTTGACGTTTCCTAAAAAGGATTGCAATATTCGCAATACCAATAAATGTTGAAACACGAGGGTGCTAAACATGAGTGCGTTTAGAGTTTTCGAGTAAGTGTATTGAAAACTAAATTCACACATTGAAAAACAACTTGCATCGATTTTTTTTTTAAGTCGGTTAAACGTTGATTACACCAACAAGGACGACCTGCGTGTCTTTTTTTCCTACTCGGTCAAATCTATCCAAAGGTAGTCTGTAAAAAATCGATTAGAACGATTTTCCCATTGCTACATCGTATTAATTTTAAGCTTCTACTGAAGATATTAAGTTAGACTCTTTATTGTACACTTTAAAAAAAATATTATCTTCTCCTCTAAGTGGAGGGAGAGTCAGTGTCGGATTTTTTACTCATTAGAACGGTAGAACCCATCTGTGTTCCTGCAGATGTAATAGTTTTGCGTTCCAGGGCCGCGGTAAATATTTCGAACAAACACATAGCTCAAGGGCTAAAAACCAAAACATTCAAAACAATTGTGATCAACCAACTTTATTGCGATTTTTTTTTCATTTTTGGCGAATTTTGGCTACTTGAAACGAAAGTTTAGAAAAGTCTGGACGCTGTGCAACACTCACTAGAAACGTCAACAGAGTACAACATTGCACTAATTTCACTTTAATTTTTTTTATCAAACTTCGACTGTCTTTGGCTGGCTGATTGACTTGAGTTCGTTCAGTTTGTTAATCGGTAGATTTATTCTCCAATGCAATACGTTAAAAAACTCCAGATTGCGGAAGAATAAACGTAACCCGTGAATAGCCTACTGCCGGACGATATGGTATTGTGAAGCGTTATCCAGATATAGATACAATGTTTTTATCTCTACCTTTTTTGTTGTTATTATTGTTTACTCCGTTGATCATATGTGAAGACGACGAAAATGTGACTTATCCCCAAGGTAATCAGCTTTTTTATTTATGTATTCAAATTGGTATGTACATAAAATGTTTTTATAGCAATCTCTATAATACATAGAGATTGCTATAAAGACGAAGAGACGAGAAAGAAGTCTAGTAAGACGAGATGTAGATTTTAAAGGTCAATGATGATTTACCTTTTTTCAGATGATTTCAAGTGTTCTCTACCAGATGTACAGAGTTTAGATGCTAATTTGGATATTACAAGGTTCAGATCGGATTTCTCTAAAATTTCTGAGGTTTGTCATGAATGATTTAATTAACAAATAGGTAGAAAAATAGCGATAATTTGCTTGTCAGTCAAATTTCGTTATTATTTTTTTTTAAATTCATGTGTTTATTCTAGATAACAATGTCATTTTTTAGAAGTACCTACCTACCTAATAATTTAAATTTTTTATTTTTAGGTGAAATTCCCAGGCTTGATAGGCCCTCTGAATGAGAGGCTTATTTGTAAGATTAAATGTATTGATGGCAACTGGGTGGGTCCACTTTGCTCTAGCACTCCAGGTATGTAAAACTACATAAACATTTTTTGTGGCATGGGCTGGGACAATTAAATATCTTCATTTATCAAAGCTTTCTCTGCACACTGGGTATTGGTAAATAAAATTATCATAGGAACAAATGCCTCACATGCATTGTGTAATAAAAACAAAAGCCATCCTTGGCAGACAAGTAAAAACACATTCAATCAATTGTTTTTCTTTGATAATGGCCATTAATCTTGGATAACCCGGAACCTGGAAGGCTCTTACTCTTGAACTGTCCAATATATTAACAGAGATTGATTCATACTGTAATAAATATAAGAAAATAAATAAATCTTTTCATAATTGATTCAGTGAACACCATCTGGTATAAATAAAAGTATGTCTTTTGTTTTGTAGCAAGTCTTTCTTACTTAATTAACTGAAATCAATTAGCATTACTTACCAACTGCTTTTAATTCTAAATTCATTCAACACAGGATTCTTACTGTAAATCTGTTCTTACCTAATGCAATCTAAGTAGCTTATAGATTGACCTTAACAACCACACATCTCCACGCACAATGGTCAATTAAAGACTAAATGCGGAAACCAGACCACAATAGATAGAATGCAAAGCGGATGGGCTTTTTTTCTTCCTTTTCCACTCAACTCTATTATCTGCGTGTGTACACCAGTTCTTTGAGTCCAACTTCTCCCGCCATCAACTCCCCGGTCTACCATAATGTCATTTCTGGATGACAATGTAGCAGATTAATTTTAAGTAAGATATATAAAATCTTTGCATGCAACAGACATCTGGCCAATCCGACTTATGCTTATGCATATATATTAATTTCAGATGGGAGATTTCAACCAATACTAAGAGAATGTCTATATAAGAATGAACATCCACTCCTTGCTATATCATTTAAGAATTCTTCTATAAATGTAAGTATAAATAAAAATTAAGGAACTGCCAGTAATTCCCTACCTTCAATCATATTTCTGAGAAAAAGTTATTTCATTGTTTTAAGGAAAACTAAAATTAAATGTAAGTACAATAACATGCATTTGCATGTATTGATTAATATTATTAGTCATCAATTCAACTAAGGATAGGCGTTAGTTTGGCTAAATTGGGTTTTCCTTGTGTACATTAAATTAAACACATCATCTCCTATTTAAGAGAGCAATTTAATGTGCGATTCAAGGTGGGTTGTACTTGAGCTAATTTTCTCTTTTTAAATTTTATTTTATATTATTTAGCACTTTGCCAGCAACTTCATTCGCGAGAATGTTTTCATAAAAAACTTTAACACTTCTTAAACCAATTTTGAGGGTAGTAAATAATTTTAATTATCAAAAACAGATAAAAACAGATCATACCAAACCAACGTCCCAAAAGAGGTGATGTTGCTAGTTTTAATCGGTGTAAACAGCAGATGTAATCCATGACTTTCAACACCCTTGGTTGGGAGGGGCCAAATAAACAAACCAAGCTCTAATGCTACAAATGTTTGCAACCGTCTGGGCCACCTTTTATTTATTTTGTGCGTAGTTTCAAGTATATTATTAAATACCCAAGGTATAAAATTTTGCATACAAACAAATATCCTTCTTTTTAGCCCCTTAAAATTTAAATTTTGAAACCCTTTTCTAAGGGCTCACCTGCATTATAAAACATAGCCTTGCGCAAAACCTCATGTTCCTCAACCAAGTAGCTTCAGTTGTGTATTGACATGTCAGTCAGCGAGTTTCTCCTTTTTACATATATAGATATATAGAGCCTATGATATTATTATCATTTTATTATTATTATTCTTTAAATCACATTATAAAGCATAATTATCTCTTAAATTATATTGTTAGTATTAAGTAATATAATGGTCCACATAGGATTAAGTGTGGAAACCATACTCAGACATAATTATGACATAAGTAATATAATGTTTTCCAGAAAGACACACATTTCCCCCATGGCTCTGTATTGTTGTCGCGTTGCAAGCACTTTGGCTTGTACAAGATGAAAGGAGACAACATGCTACATTGCGAGAATGGAGAGTGGACCCCCAAACTGCCTGAATGTGTGCCCACTACTGTTGTCACAAATTTTACAGGTAATGTTATTCGAAATCACATAGTTTCAGACCACAATTTTTTTTTAATGACAGATTTAAGCTAAAACTACATTAGGCCGATACACACTTGTAACACGCCTGATTTTTACGCAGAACGATGGCGTAGATCAAGTGTAGCTCTACAAGTCTATTTTCCATATTAAATGTATGGAAACCGACGCGCCCAGATCGGCCTGTGTGTCACACGTGTGCGCAGTGTAGTTCTAGCTTTAAAATGAGTTAGAATAATCAGATTTCTGATAGTAAAGGTAGATACATTGCGCACACGTGGGTCACGTACGCCGATTGTGGAGGAAATGGGTGGGGATATGGAAACTAGATTTATAGAGCTACATTACATTAGATCCACGCCACACGACGTCGTTTTACGTACTAATCAGGAGTGGCCCACGTGCGTCGGTCTTTCCATTTCCGTTTGTGAATTTATATTGTTGTGTCAAATATAATTGGCAGTTAGAGTCTAATAAGTTAAACGACTTGGGTAATTATTAGGATTTAATGAAATCTGATGTAGTCAACACGGGTTCAATAATCAAGGTTGATTAAGAGATAGAGATCATTGTTTACTAACAGAGGAACCTTATAAAAAGTACCGAATATAAGTATTTTTTAAATGATTAAATAATAGACAAAATTCCCAAGTCGGTTGACTTATTAGACAGACTATACGTGTTATAAAACTCCCAATATTTCTTTATATCACGTGGCCACAACTACAAAACGCCGCCACCGGTATACTTCCTGTAGTTTTCTTTCATACATTTTATATGGACTCGCCGCACACGGTTGACGCCGGTGGCCGCCAATCACTACAAGTCGCTGCTGCCTGCTTCTTGTGACCTGTACTGGCCACTAAACGCCGATACAAAACGCCGCCGCACGCCATTTGCGCATAGACCATCTTCAACAGAGTCCATTACGATACTGCGCATATGGGTTAAAAAAAGTAACAGCAGCAGTAACAGCAACTAGTTGTCTTATAATTTGCCTAAGTACTTGGGCATATGTAATTTTCCACCAAACTATGTATGAAGCAGAATGAGCAATTTAGATTATGCCCATAGATGCCATTGAACAATTGTTCTAAAAGTGCCTGTAACATTTGAATCCATGGGTAGTGTGATAGGGAAACCCAGGGCCCTGGGACGAAGACAAAGAAAGAACAGGAGTGGATTTTAGTCAGCAAAAGTCTGCCACGCCCTCCCGCTCCGCAAAAGGGCGGGAGATGATTTCCCACCTAAAAAAGAGGCAGAAAGGGCACTTCAGGTTATGCCCATACATGACATTGACAATAAAATTGTTCTAAAAGTGTCCGTAACATTGGAATGTTCCAGGTGACGCGCCGCCAACTATCCAGTACACGATCGTGAGTGGTTCGGCGGTGGTGGAGCACTCGGGCGAGCTGTTCGTCTTCCCGGACAGTACCGTGCGACTGGACTGTGTGTCGCGCCGTGCACTCGGCGACCCCGAGTGGAGCTGGACGCAGGCCGTGGGACAACATAGCTCTGGTAATACATTACATTATTGTTATAGGTATTTTAAATATAATTTTATTTTGTGTTACACCTTTTGACTTAGTCATGAAGGTCTTCGACACTACAACAGACCAGAGACCACCACAAGTGGAAGGAGATCGCTAGAAATTTTAGTGGAGTCACGATATTCAGTAGTGAGCAAACGGCTAAAGGTGTTGGTGGACATGTTTAAAACAAAAAAAATATTAAAACTTGGACTTTTATTCCATGCATGAATTTTTTGCCTTCAAAAAGCAGTACTCTATGCGATTGCAGCGATGACGAAGAAGCGTTTCAAAAACAATTTACTAAAAATAAAGTATCGCTTTCCTACTCTGAGTAGAAGAAAATTCTATTCTGATCCTCGTGTCGTCTCGCTCCTACTTTTTATGACTAAGCTATTGCATTTAATAAACATTTAAGTAAAGCTGGCGGCAAAATGTATGTAACTTTTCAAATCATTCATAATTATGTGCAAACCGCTATATGACTAGCGTGCGATCTCGATGCGATGTTTCTTCTCTACTACAAAAACATTTCGTTGTTACTAAATACTAATAAATAAACCTGTTTATTTTACTGCTCTGCTCAACGTTAACAAATTGAAAGCTTGCGCAAAGTTAAAAATTATACCGATAACATACTCCCAGGATGAGTATTCTATGTTCTAACTCAGTTGTTAATCTATATCTACCAGTGTGCTAAGTTTAATCTGAATCTGTTGAGGTATAAAAAGGTAACAATAGCACATACTGTTACTTTTTTGCATTTATAAAGGTAGAGCAGAGTACGATCGGAGCACGAGCCAAGGTCTATTTCGTTTAGTGTCGCTCGACTCCTCTAGGGTCGATCCACACTCCATGAATTTGAGCTCGGCTCCTCTAGCATAAATCCACCTTTATATTAGTATAAATTGCTCTTTAAATCATAGGCTGTAATTTTGCAAATGTTCTATATACTTGCTTGCCATCTGCACTGCTATGCTTCAGAGCCTGAACAATTATTTAAAGATTTATGCTTTTTTTTTTTACTACATAATATTACAGCCTGCTTTTGCGAAGATAAAAGTTTTGACATTGAGGCTAAAATTAAACACAGGATGCGACAAAAATGTGGTCATTTACTTCAAAACTAGTTTTAAATCGCGCAGAATTATTGATTACTTTATCTACTTCCTTCCTGTGGTTTGCAAACTTACATAATTATTCTAAAAATTGATAAAATAATTATGTAAGTTTGCAAGAGTTTCTTTTCTAGTGCGATTTAATTTATTTTAAGCGAGCTCTTGCCTGATTTTGTCAGTACTGCTTTGTTTTTGTTTTTTTCAGAATTATCTGCAAATTCATTATAATCAGATGTTCGTATAGATCATTTGTTCACTCTCGATATTAAATAAATCTACGAATTAGAATTACGAAAAAGTTTTATAATACGAATTATGAATTTAACATTTTTCAAGGCTTTATTGCTTTATAACACAATGCTTGCAAAATATGAAGCGTATTAAATCGTAGTAAATCACAAAAAAATGCGATTCAAGTACTAAAAAGCTACAGATTTGATCATAAAATTAAAACACTATACTTAATGGTAAAACTTTACTAAAAAAATATCTGACAAACAGAATGGTTTTAATATCGATAAAAGTAATTTATTAGAGGCAACTTCGTGATTTTTTCTATAATAATAAATTGGCTGTATTTGCTTTTGAACACCCTGTGTCCTAGCATTTATCCTGACGAATAATATATATTTTCCTGTTTCTGTTTATTGCAGTTGATCATATAGTTTTGGGCATAATAAAACTCGCGCTTAGCTTATGTAGTTCTCTTAAATTGGTTTGCTTTCGCGAGAAACATTTCGTGATACTATCCCATTCATAACGTCACTATCCGCTTTGCGCAAAGTCGAAAGAGTTTATTTTCATGCTGTTGTATATTGTGGATCTACTATTAGCTGACTCGGCCAACTTTGTATTGTACATTTTTACATGCCATATCCCTTATTTCGGGCCATCTATGTATTAGATTATTCACTTTCAAATTAATTATCAGGAATAAATTCTTGAAATTATGGCGAAAACCCCATCAAAATCCATTGGCAATGCTATCAAAATAAATGACAATTAGCTTAAAGCATAAGCTGGCAAAGTGTTTGGGCAAGTATTTCTACCCATCTTCCAATTTCGACAGTATTATGTACAATATTGGTATTCTGCTCAATCTAATTAGACTGGCAGTCGGCCCCAAATGTGGCACGAGTCCAGCTCAAGTTCATGTAGTGTCGCTCGTGTTCGGCTCCTCTAGCGTAGACCCACCTCAACGGTTATAGTTGTGAAAAGGCCAGGTAAATGATGGGGGTCTAAATCTGACTATAAACGTGTTGTTTCCAGCGTGGTCGACTGAAGAAGGCGAGAAAGACTCCCACTACCGGCTGACGCTGAGCAAGATGTCAGTTCGGCACAGCGACCAGTACACGTGCACTTCGCCCGGCGGACACACCAACACTGTGCTCATTAAAGTTGTTAGTGAGTCGTGTTCTTGATAACGTAAATAGTAAGGCTAACATAAAATCATCATCATCATCATTTCAGCCGAAAGACGTCCACCGTTGGACACAGGCCTCCCCCAAGTATGGCCACAACGATCGATCCTATGTGGCTCACATCCACCGCATTCCCGCGACTCTCACCAGATCGTCGGTCCACTTTGTGGGAGGCCTTCCAACGCAACGTTTTCCGGTTCGCGGTATGCACGGAGTTTCCTTGCGTGATCCCATCAGGAATGAAGATATTCGCAGAAGAACCAAGGTCGCCGACATAGCCCGAAGAATCGCCAAACTAAAGTGGCAGCGGGCAGGGCGCATTGCTCGTAGAACGGAAGGTCGATGAGGCCGAACGGTTCTAGAGTAACATAAAACATGTCAATGAAAAATTAAACCAATGGGGATAAAAGGCCACCCCAACTGCGGCTTACGATTAAAGTAGGCGTATTTAGCATTGTATGAAAGTGGGCTCGTCCACTGCGAGCCACGGTGACTAAGCATAAATGCGTGGCTATAAAACAAGTTATCCGAGCAGCTGAGGTGGTCATCCGTTCCGTTTACATCTTACGCAGCAGTAGCTACTTACTCACGGCCATTTTAATGTTAACGACACGATTGGCGCAGAGGTTGAGCGATGGTGAGTTCGATTCTCGCACGGAACACATATGTACATATATGGCCTACTGAGAGTTGCTAGTGAAAGAAGAAAGAAAAGAAAGAAAAACAGTTTATTTACGCGTTAAAGACGCAAACTTAAAAGAAGGTTACAGAACATAACATCAAAATAGGGAAGATATGCGTCTCCTCCGCGCAAAACGGCCGAACGCTCAGCATAAAGCTGCGGCCTCACGCATAATGCGTTGAGCTCACAGCGCTGGTTTTCAGCGTGGGCCGGTCGCTGTGTCGACATAAAGACGCCGGAACGGTGCAGTAAACTAAAAATAAGTATAGATAAGTTATAAATACAAATAAAATAAATAGATAAGGTGACAAATACAATTTTATAAAGTGGCAACACCACGACGCGCCCATAGCTCAATTTGTGAAACTCGTTTTAGTAATCTGTGGTAACTTCATACACTATGGCAAAGACACTAATACGTACGTACGTAGTGGGTGTCTTGTGGACATTTACAAGACACTGTGTTAACACACCCATGATTCAGGAGTAATCCTTAGTATGGGGCAATGTTTACTACAAAAAAATGTGCCTATGTCCAGAGGCCCAACCACGAGCTCTTAACGCGATCTATTTGACGACCTAGACTGAAATGTTAAAGGGCTATGTAGGGTGTATAGCGCCATCCCTCTTTCTCGTTCGCACGCTTGATTTTGTGACGTCATGTTAAGGCTCCAGATTAATCAGTCTGTGCTCCATCCTCAAACTGGGCAGTGTTATTGGGTGGTTATAATATCCTAAGCTTTAAAAAGAATGACAGATCAGTTCACAGACAAAATAAGTGTTGTTTACTCGTAATATACGTACATCATTGACACTGGTCAAGTTAAGAATTTCGCAGTAAGATTTGTCCTCGTTTTCCGCAGATGTAGTGTGTCCTCCGGTAGCTGTGACGTCACAGCGCATCCGCCAGTTTACGCAGGGCACGAAGCTTGGGAACTCTGCGCACTTCAGCTGCCAACCCGGCTTCCACCTTAACGGATCTGCCATACTGACCTGTATGGGAAATGGTAAGAATCAAGCATTTTTTCGAAGTAGCGGCGAGCAGCTTTAGTTTTTCTGATGTAATGTCAGAGAGCACAAAATTGGTCTCCTGAAACAGTGAGATGGGGTCGCAATAGGCCAGAAAAGAAATAGCGGGGCGAACTGGACCGACTTCATCTGAATTGGGTAGGAATAATAGCAAACTTAAAATTTTTAATAAAACCCCCGATGTTTAAAATCTGATGAATGAAGTAAAAAGAACTGGTTAAAACGAGTCTAATGAGCCCAAACTTGACGTGTCTTCTAGAAGATATTCAAGGGTTCCATCAGCCACTTCCCAGTTCTAGGACCAGGTTCTCATCGTCATGAGAAACGATCAGAAATATTTTTAAGATAAATCTAAATAAGCCGAAACTAGATGGGGTTATTAATAGGCATTCCAAGTTTACGTCTCTTACCTCCAACCTCCATCATCAGACCAGCTTGATAGCGTCGGCATGTAGGTACATGAGTATTTCAAACAAACATAATATATGTGTTTATTAGTAAAGTATACATCCATTAAGTGTTTAAGATCCCTGCCACAGGCAACAAATGAGCTGATGACCTAGAACACCTGAACAGATCTTCATAAATTGCACCTAAGAACTATCTCGGTAAGGTCAGCTTTCAAATAAAAAAACCGCATCAAAATCGGTCCATTCGCTGAGGAGCTACGATGCCACCGAAAGACACACAGACACCTCAAACTTGTAACACCCCTCTTTTCCGTTGGGGGTTAAAAAGCGCAGGCTCGCCAAAAATGGAAGGACTGGAGAGAGGTCTTTGCTCAGGAGTGGGACACAATAGGCTAACAGGTAATAATTGGCTTAGTTATCTCTATAGCACTGAAGTTTTTTATTAAAGAATCTGATTCTGGGTTTACTTCGCTCTTATACAGAAGGTGTCCTTAGACAGCTTAGGGCAATTTAGGGCTTTGGAATCTTACAACAATGTAATTGAAAGTACTCATATGTGTAGAATAAAGAAAAAGATTAAAAAATATCATTAACTGTTTTTCACCGCCCGTCAACATTTAACTGTTACAAGGAGAGAAAGTTGCTTGATATTCCACGGAGCTTACTTCATTCTTTCAATTTGAAAAACTTACGTTTTTGTGCTTTCCTGTAAATGATCTTTATATTCTATTAAAACTTGATTTTAGTAATTTTCTTTCTATAGCCTATTCCACAAAATAGATAGATACAGAAGACAATCTACTTACAAAGCACGCTCGAGCAACGCACACATAGACACCGCTCACGGACACGATATCTCGGCTCAATCGCCCGGTCGCGCTCATATAGTTCGGCGCAACGCGCTGACGTGTGTGCGATCGCCTAGCGTAGGTATAAAAAGTGAAGTACATACATGAGATTGACTTCTGTACCTATCTATTTCGTACCTATACTGTCCCATTGCGTGGCAAAGGCCTTCCCCCATTACTTCCATTGTTTCCGGCTTTGAACCACTGGCTACGCCATCTTCTTGGTCTGCCGCGACCCCGTCGAGCGATTTCAGGGCACCAACTTTGTGTTTTACTGGCCCACCATTCGATCGGCATGCGGCAGACATGTTCAGCTCAATCCCACTAAAGCTGAGCAGCCTTATGAGCCACGTCAATGATCTGTGTTTTGGAGCGTAGTACTCGTATAGTGTTTCGAACGCGATCCGTTATTTTAACACCTAATATACTGCGCTTCATAGCGGTTTGGACTTTTGGATTTAAGTTAGTCATGTAAATACCTATTATAATTTGGGTGTCTTCAAGTCAAAGTCAAAGTCAAAATCATTTATTTCAAATAGACCATTTGCAGGCACTTTTGAATAGTCAAATGACGGTCACTCCAAGAAAAGTGAAGTTAAATTGCACGTTCCAAAGCGTAGATCTCTATGGAGAAGAACGTGCAAGAAACTCCATGGACACAAGGCTAGAGTGAGTAGGCTCTTAATAAACTAGTGCGATTCACTATCAACGATTGCATCACTGCTTACAATCAACTGAGATCGCTGTCTAGCACTGGTTTATATCAATAAAAAAAATCTTGTCACAAAGGTCGTTGGTCATCATTGCCACCGACGTGCGAGGAGACGTTCTGTCCGATGCTGAAGACGCTGGGGCCGCACCTGAGCCTGGTGGAGTACAACTCTTCGTTCGGCGGGCGCGCCATGTTCCAGTGCAGCTGGGGCTATCGGCTGGTCGGCGCGCCCGGCCTGGAGTGCGAGATGGACGGCACTTGGTCTGGAGAAGTGCCGCATTGCATCCGTGAGTACTTAATAAAATGCTTTTTATTAAAACAAAAACGGTGAAAAGTTCGAGTTGGACTCGCGCACGAAGGCTTCTGTACCATTAGATAGGTATTTCGAGCGTCCACCTGTTGCCTTAATTAACATCGAGCAAAAAACGGCCCACTGACCTCTACTATTTACTACACTAGACTGGCGGCCGTCGAAATGCTTTTGTGCTCGTTTGATATACGCCATTTAGGCGCTGTCGGCCGTAGCGAGTGTCCACGGTACTAGACATGTGTGCGCGTGGGATGTCTACCATGTAACAGTGGCGCAACGCCGTACATCTAGTGATGGAACGGACTTGGCTTAATTACATTGTGCAATTCCAGTGCATACTCCCCGAGATTATGTGACTAGAGGATAAAGAGGTGTCTTTAAGTTACGGGCGGCATGTTGAACTCCGGACGAAACGAAGGTTGCAAAGTTTATACTTCAAACGCCACTGCGTTTGCTCGGGAGTTACTCGTTTGCCCAAGCATAGCGAAAGAGTTAATATAGAAACCTGACTGAAGCCTTATCCCCCCCACACCGGGTGCAATAACGTCATAAATGCTAAAATTGCTGAAATGAGTTATTGATCACTGATCACAAATGATGTCAAACTTGCGTCTACATCCTCTGCGACAATATCATTTAATGTAGAGCTAGCGCAAAATAAGTTGGCACGTGGCCGAAATCGGAAACTAATCGTTTGACGTTTATGTCATGTGTCAGGAGAATGTGTTGTGTTCTGTGTTTTTTATCGTTTCTGAAGTAAATAGAAACATTATTACACCAAAAGTGATTAAAAGTGCTATCAGGGATATTATCTTGAAAGTCAAACGTGTTTGTGAAGAGAAATGATAAAATATTGGGCCTACGGTACAATTTTCCAAAATTAGACCCATTTGTCAAATATTTTTCGGATGACCACCACAATAAAATTTCTCTAAATATGCGTACCCGAGCGGTACCTAGCAAGTCAACAAAGTTCGTTGAAAATGGACTGCTACTTATGGGCTTAAATCTAAATCAAGTGACTATCATGACGATATGAATTCTGCAAACATCTATGAAAGAATAAATATCTATTAAATGATTGACAAAGTTTTCAAGACTTTATTCTAAATTAAATTACTTATGTAAATGAAAATAACCTATAGTCAATTTGTTTAGGGACCTAAGAAACATGTCAAGATTTTCCTGACAGGTTTCTGTACCTAAATATGCTTTTTTTTTATAAATTACAAAAAATAATGATAGCTACATTGTTTACTAATCTATATTTTTAGAAAACCTGAATGTATTTTAATGTTATGAAACATATTTATGCAAGACATATCAAAATGGTTTACTTTCTTTTTAATAAGTACTATAAATGTAGTATAGCTAATAAATTATTTAAATTACACTGTTATGAAAGAGCGTTTTTAATCAAATTAAGCACGACTGGCACTGGTAACATTAAGCACGCCCCCAGCTACGCGCCAAGTTATCTTGCTCGCGCTCTAACTCCTAAAATGACCTGTCAATTAAACTTTCTGCACAAAAACGTCATAAATGTAGGTATCGTTTTTAAAAACATTAAAGATATACCATTAATGTAACATTTTTATTTCTGAAGCAATCTTAATTTTCAAATATGGAGTATAAACAATATTTTGGTCATCGATATATAATAGTATTGTAAATACATTTCTTTTTACCAAAACAAAAACTTTTAAATCGATCTCCTGAAAAAAACGTCATTGGTTACTTATGACGTTGTTGCACCCGCTCAGGAGTTAATTATATAAGTCCCTCACTGCATTTGGGATTAACATTTGGCAATCTTCGTTTCGTTCGGAGTTCAACATGCCGACACTGTTTTATCCCCTAGTCACATAATCTACTATTACATACTGATACTGTTCTGCAAAGTAGGTACCTACAGAGTTCAGTGTATGTACCTACTTAGCAGAACAGTATCAGTTCTCTCGCAAAACATCCTTAGGATGCTGTTCGGGCTCTGTGCTGACTGTTGCAAGACCGATGAGCATACTGTGCAAGGGTAGATGATGTGTCTAGTTTCCTATCTTTTTAATTACTAACCTTGTCTTACCGATTTCTGTTTACAACTCAAATTCTTTTTTCAGCCATCTATTGCCCCGACCCGTTGGTGCCGACGAATGGTCGTCTGTTAACGGAGCCTTCGGTGAAGCACGGAAAGTATCCAGTGGGGGACTTGATGATCTACTCCTGCGACGACGGCTATGACATCGTCGGCGAGTCCTCCATAGTATGCACAGAAAATGGCTTTTGGTCCCACCCCCCTCCATTCTGTCTACCACCCTCTGAGATTCGCAAAACAGACACTATTTATGTAGAAAATACCACAATGATTCACATAGAAGACTAAGTATGTGTTTTAAGTTTGATTATTTATTGTTGTTGTATTCATGTTTGTTTTTAAGCAGCCTATCAAGTTAGGCAGTGGCGTAGCTGCCGAAGAGCTAGGCAGGGCAGTGCCGCGGGGCCCCCAAGCTCGGGGGTCCCCAAAACCTCATTAGCAAATCTTTTATTGATCTACCGAGAAATTCTCCCACCTTCGAAATCTAAGTAGGTTGCGACACCACTTAAACTATGGCAACTCGTTTAAGTCAGTAAAAGACTGAGAGGTTATTTGATGATTTTCCAAATAATAGGGGCCCCAGATTTTTTCACCCCAGGGTCGTTGATTATGTAGCTACGTCACTGAAGTTAGTAGATGTTTAAATGTTTTTGGACGCTTTATTAGTTTGGCAAAAAATTCAAGAGGCTGGTAGATTATGTGCATAAATTATAATGTCTACTATATATTATATACTAGTAATTTTAATCTCAAAAAGACTATGTTACTAGGTAAGCTTCAAAATATTTTCCTCGTTTTATTATGTTAAGCGTATTTATTTTCTATTATTTTGATAGGTTTGACCGCTACCTGATCCAGTAGATGATAAGTCATGATGTGTTCGTTCCAGTTTTCCCTGTCAATCGTTAACTGAAACAATCAAGATGTGTTTTTTTTTGTCCCATGTCTCGCACTTACACGATCCATCCACCTTTTTTTTCTTACAGGATCATTATTTACATTCTATTACATTATTATTATCTTGTGGACTTAGTTCCTATATATTGCCAAGTTTATAGCAGTTTTTTCTTCATGTCTACAGATATTTCTAGTTATGTTTATAATATAAATTTTTTGAATATAGTTGATTTATTTTGAATTATAATAATAACGTAGTATTAAGAGATACTAACGGTACATATATATCGATACTAACGGCCTGTTCACGAGTTCGGTCTTAAGGACCTATTACACTGCGCGATACGTCGAACCATAGACAAAACGAGTCTGAATAACGCGTAGTGTAATAGATCCTTTAGCGGCGAGCAGAGCGGTATCGGTGGGCAGGCACCGGGCGCTATAAACGGCGTCTCGTGGCGTGCTTTAAACATTTTTATAATTTTTTTTTTCGTACCGTTCGCCGCCTCGCCCTTAGCTACCGGCTACCACTCACAGCGGCTAGAGAACGGGTCGTAACTCTCGATTTATAATAAATATACACATATATTCGGTTCATTGAGTAGATGCTGCCAAAGCCAAGGGAAATATATACAATTGTGATAGAATGTTCTTTGTTATTTATAGTAAAAGGCTGTGTAAAATTAGTAGAGTAGTAACTTTAATTACTATTTAATGGGTATGTCTGTTTTGAATGTACCCGGCTGGTAGTCTCTCTGATGGTGGTGCACAGGGACTTAAAAACACCTTAATAAAGGTTACAGAATTATAAGTGTTACATGTTGAATGTGTAACAGAATCAAAAATGTAACACTTATATATGTGTTTTCAATGTGTTAACCCAAAACACTTAAAAAAGTGTAACCGTAACATATCTGTAACAGATATAAAAGTATTAACAGTGTTAATTAAGTGTAACAGGTAAACGCAGCATTGCCAAAGTTACAATTTACTTATTTATGGTACTGTGCAATTATTTCAGTTACACATATTAACACTTATTAACACATATAACAGGTTACAGTTTGATTCGGTAGCACTTCTTAAAACACATTATTACGGTTACAGTTTGAGTCCCTGGTGGTGCATGTCAGATCATTCGGTTCCGGCTGTAATGGAGGAGCTGAATGACATAACAAATGTTGTTGTCACTATGAATTTTTGACGTGCTTTTTTAGGATATAGCTCAGTGTGAGTAGTTTAGAGTTGTCATTCGTCCCGATACATCGGGACATGTCACCATTATTTTTAGTGGTGTCCCGACGACCCTACAAGCTATAAAATGTCCCGACAAACACATTCAAGCGCAGAGCTACAATTTTGAAAAATTGTCGACTTAGACGAACGCAATCACTTGGAAGTTGACACCGTGGAAGCTATTCTTCAATATAAAATTAATTTTCACATGATGAATTGTAAAGAATATTATAAAATCATTAAAGGTAACCGTCAATTACTGTCCCAAATAAAATCATCCGATAAATATAAAAAGGAACGATGTTAATTAATTGTTATTTTAAGCCCGATAATTAATAAATGGATACATGATTTTGTTATAAAGTTTTTTTTTTTTAATATAATTTGCGATGCATTAGCTTTGCTATTGCCCGTGTTTACCGACAAACACAGTAAATACTGAAAAATGAGGACCCCAAATTGTAACTATCCAAACGGGGCCTTGGGGATTTACGGCATCCCTAGGGTAGTAACACATTTTGAATTCTTTTATCTATCCTCTTATGTTAATTTAGATTCTCATTTCACATTTGTACTCAGTCTCTTTTACATATAGTGTGTATAGTTTTACCATTTCACATTCGTATTGTTCAACTTATTGTTTTTTTTTCATTAACTTTTTTTTTATAGTTACTTAGTTGCGTATTTATGTATTGAATTCACTGAGTAGATGTTGATTTACGCTGATTCGGTCTAGCTCTTATATTAACAACTAGCGGCCCGACCCGGCTTCGCACGGGCAATAAATATAGCCTATGTTACTCAGGGTGAATGTAGCTTTCCGATGGTGAATGAATTAGTTTTTCAGTTTATTCATTACAAATATACACACAAAAATACAAATTTTCCCTCTTTATAATATTAGTGTAGACGAGAAAAACATGAAACTCATTACTGCCACTATGGCGAAGTTGTCAACAACGAAAATCCAAGACATGCGTTTTCCATCATGTGACTATCAAAAATAGCTGTAAAAAATTTACTCTTAGTAGTACCTATTGTAATATTGTTGACACTGTTTTAAATAATACATAATGTTACTTTATAAATAAAGTTTTTTGTTTTAAAATCCTAATCGTGGCGGTCTCTTCTTTGGGCAATGGTTAGAGAGGCGCTAGGCGTCCGAATTTTCTGCCCGGTGGAAGTCCTAACTGGACTAGGGAGTTTCAGGAGGTTCCTGTTTCAAATTAAGCGGGAAGAAGCTCGGGTGCTACCATTCTGCGGGTTGTCCTTAGGGCAAGTCAATGGTGAAAGTCTGCCCTGCTTGGGCAGAACAGACTTTCACCATTGACTGTCTCCTCCCACTGATCTCCTCCACGAGGACACTGCCGTGTCTTCATCATCAGTGGCGACGACCTTTCGCGTCCGCCTCTGAATCAGGGACCATGTTCCAGAGCAAGAGCGAATGGGAAGCAGTTACCTCCTTTTGCGAAACAGTAAAGCGAGCGAAGGTGGTGTAAAGTGTGAGGGAGAGGACTTTCTCACGCCCCAGCCGCCGCAGGAGTTGAGAGGCGCACGGCGATTCGCAGTCACAGTGGGCATAGGCTTACTGACGATGAGCAATGGGTAGCTAACTGTCCGATAAAGTCGACGGCGTATTACGGCGCTCAAAAACATGTCAATAAGATTGATAGGGCCTATTTATAGCTGTAAATCAACTGGTTTAAAACGTTTTAAACCAAAATTTTGCGATTTTAAACCCCAAATATACCGTTTTAAACGGTTGAAAACTATGTGCGCATGTGTGTTAGCGAGTTGGCAACGTCGCATCGCGAATCGCGATCGCGAGTAACGTTTATCAATTACGAAGTCAAGGAGTGTGTGTCAGTGTGTGTTTGGTTTGAAACCGAATTGTGTACTTATATCGTTTGAAAACAGAGTTTTTAACTTACCAATAGAGTTTTTATAATTTATGTAGGTAATGCCTAGGTACGTTTGGTCAGCCGGACCAAGTAGAACTAAATATCAGTTTATCACACATTTAAAAAAATCCTTATACAGTAGTTTAGGTATATAGATTATATCCCTAGCTCGGTCAAATCAAGAAAATGTAGTTACAATTAACAAAAACATGGTCATCAACACCAATCGTTTTAAACAAAAAAAAAAATGTTTTGTTTTGGTTTTAAACGGTTTTTTCGTTTAAAACAGATTGATTTAATTGATTTTAAACCGGCCTTACATCTATAGGCCTATTAGGGCCGATGCCTGCCAGGGTTACGGGTGGTTACGGTTTGTTCGTAAGAATTACTGTGGCCATGGGCCGCAAAGAACAATTGAAGGAACTTTTAAGCCGCGTACAGACATCGCAAGGCATGCGTCGCGAATGGTTCGTCCCGCATGCCTCGGGCTATGTGGACGTGTGTGCTCACAGTGAGAATTCGCGTCATAGGATCGTTGCGAACGCCGCCTCAGTACAAGCCGAGTGCTCCGTGTGGATAGACAGGTGTTGTTTAAGCGGCCGATACCGAATCACAGTGCGTGGTGGTTTGCGTGCTCTGCTTGAGCATGTGTCGGGACGCACGCATAAATGTACTGTCGCGTCGTATACCTCAGGGTGAAGCATGCGTGACGAACCATTCGTGACGCACGCCTCGCGGTGTCTGTACGCGGCTCAAGGAACATGGATGGGTTTTAGTCAGTAAAAGTCCTACACTCCATCGCTCCAACTAGAGCGGGAGGAGACAATTGATGATTTATCATGTAAAAACAAAACCCGCTTTACAATGCTGCGGAAATGCTTGCTTCGACTGCACATATTATTCAGATATCTGCCACTCTTCCAAGAGCTCTTACGCGGTCCGTTTTGCGACCAAAACTGAACTGTTAAAAGGATGGCACGATATTATTTTAGAGAGAAATTTGTCGTAAAGAATGTTTCAATTACAAATAATAGTTCTTGAGATATTAGAATATTGTGATTATACTTTTTTTTCAAATTCAACTTTTTTTGATGATTCTAACTAACGTCCTTTTCACTGGACTACATTTTAAGGTATATCCGCACGCAGCCTGTTTGTGTCTTGGGAGCTGCATCGCGTAGGGCTACGCGTTACGTCAACGCGCACGTCTACGTTACGCATGCGGTGTGTCCTGTCTCATACAGTTCCATACATTACAACTCAGCGATACGTGCACGTCTACGCTTACGTCTACGCATACGCATCCGGTCTGCTCGAGCCTTTATAAGTGTGTGCTCCATCGTCGACAACATCATCGCTTACTATCAGGTGAGGTGAGATAGTGGTCAAACGCTAGCCTATCAATAATAATAAAAAAATGCGTCTTAAAAATTACTTATAATTAAAATCGGAAAGTTCTTTTTAATCTAAAATAACAAAACCATAAATTAACAGTAATAAATTACAAGTCATAGTCATTACAGTAACATCATAGATTAAATACCTTACATGCTAACACTTTAACGTAACGACTTTAAAAAGGTAACATTAAAAATAATGTCTTCATAGAAAAGCATATAGGATGTGCCATATTGCACTGCAGCCGAAGTGAATTCATGCTGGCAAGTGACAGGCCTAATGTGGGAGTTTTTTGTTATATCCAAAACTTGTATGACATTGTGCGTTCTAATGTTTTTAATTTAAGTCTTTACCGTTTCAAAAATCCTAACTACTTTAATTTACTCCGAAACTGTGTTCCGAAAAAGGACGGCGTCGCGTTCCGCTTACCACAATTTTATTTAAATGAACCACCCTCAGGATGATTTTTAGGCAAATAAAAAAGGGACGTTGCTGTCGCATAATAAAAATGCATACTGCATGAAAAATAAAATCGCAATAAATTGCAGGGGAAAGAATGTTACTCTCTAACACGGATCGTATCTCTGCAGTTGACAACATTGATTTGTATTTTACTAACAGTTTGAATGTTCTACACACTAATAATTCGTACTATAATGTACCTACAGTAAACACCGTCGAAGAATGGGCACATTCAAATATATTCTTACCCAGTAAATAATAGTAAACATTAAAATACCGTAGTCTTACATTTACGAACCAACCATCAAGGAATTGATTCGCAAAAACGTCTGAGATTCAGATATAGAATATATAGATTCGATAACTAACAAAAGTTCTAAACAAAACCGAGACTTATTAGTAAAAGTGGAGGAAGACATGGCTTTATAGGCCGTAAACAGTAATCCAAACAATATACTCTACAACATTATAATGCCCGTATTCACTATCACTAACAAACGCCTGTATAAGGAACTAAGGGTTGACTTGTCTGTACTTCATTTCTGCCGACAATCGCTTGTAATGTAAATAACTAAATATCGTATTTAGGCTCGTCATGAGTTGAACTAGCTTAGAGTCGAAACGTCGCATACAGTTTTCCTTTCAATCGTGGAAATTACAGACACAATAGAAAGACAATAGGTGCGCGAACGCCAGCGTTCGCTTGGGGTTTAATGAATTAAGTAAAACGCGTGGCGACGCGCGTCGTCGCGCGGCAACGCTCATATAAGCGCTGGACTAGTTCAGCGACTTTTGATTTTTCTAATTTGCGTGACAGAGTGGACGAAATAAGCCTTTTTTGTACGCCGACACACTTTTTTAAACTGATCGATTGTCGATAGAAATAAGAACGTCTCTTTTACATTCATTTAGGCGTCTATTAGTGTTACTGAAATCGGGTTCGGGTATAAATATCTCAGCAAATAGTAAGCTCTTGTTGCAGCGCATCGGGCATCAAATACCTATACTAGTGCTGATCAGACCATGGGACAGTCAATCTTAATACTACTGTTACGCCATTAAACGTGAACACGCCATATCTTCGAGAAAATAACGAGTAGCACGTAATAATTAAAACGCATTGCTGTTCGAAAGATCTAGAATAGTGGGACGTAGCCAGGCTTAGAAAAATCTCGAAACATCCACAAAGTAAGTACCACTAGTAGTTAGGTATGTATCTACCGATAAGGGAAATGGTACTCTCCGATTTTAACAATAGAGTCGAAATTCGCATGAACGTGACTCTTAGTACCACATGCAATAAAAATGATTTATGACTTCGAGAAGCGATTTACTGGATCGATCGTGGGATGTCGGTATCCAGAATTTTCTTGGCTCCGCATATAAATAAGAGCCCCGACCGGAAGCGGGTCAGTTGTGATTTCGACTGCGATCAAGAGCGAACTACCTAAGCAAAGAGATTTAAAGAGATACAATAGAGCGGCTATCAGGAGAAATGTCTTAGGGAAACTGTCATCCTATCTCTCAGTGACGCCATCTAGCTTTGAATAGCAATCACGCGAATTAAATTTGTCAAAATTTGTATAAATTTAACTATTGCTCGGTAGGTGGCCAGGAGTTTACCATGATATGTTAAAATGTCAGTAGTACGAACGAAAAAGGATCTAACAGTTCGGTTTAGGTCGTAAAATAGATCACGTTAAGAGCTCGTGGTAGAAGCTTCAGTGTGTGCCAGTGGCGTAGCTTGGGAAGGGGAGGGCAGGCCATGGCCCCAGGCGGCATACGAAAGTAGGCGGCAGAAAGCGCCAATTTATTTGGAAAAAAAAGTACTTAGATATTCGAAATTGCGAGCGCAATGTTACGTACGTGCCAAGAAAATTTTGATGTCGATGTAAAGTCTACCCTGCATGCTGCAGCAGGTCTATTGCTTTTTATTAATCCAAGTTCATTCTCTGACATAACAATGTCGGACCAAGCTCAACAATGACTTGGCACTGAGTGTGTTCACGCTGACGCGATTAAACACGCGCATACCGACCTTGGGCCAATGCTCGTATGCGCAAGGCAAGTGACGTGACTCTTAAGGTGTTGTGGAGGTCTCAGTTTGACCACATTGGCCGAATAGGGAACAAACCCCGTTGGTAGTAAAGCGTTTTGGTCCCCAGCAAACTCGAGTGAATCGAACTTCTGCCGTCCCTCACCTCCACCACTGCTGAAACCCGACGGGTCCCTGGCTCACACCGCTGAGGAGAAAGCAAACTTAATTGCCTCTCTTATTGCGGAATCTTCGCGTCTGAATTCCGGTGACGCACCGCCCCCTGTTTCTCCTGATGGGTACGTGACGAGTATGTCGGATATTCGTATTCATCAGAAAGACGTACGTAAGAATAAAGCTAGTGGCCCCGACGGGATACCTGCAGTCGTTCTTAATACTGGTGTTCTTAAACATAATAAACATCAAAGGGCGGCGTAGTTCCGGTCGACCCCAAGCGGCGAAAACCCACGCTACGCCACTGGTGTGTGCTAGGTAAGGTTAAACTTTTCAGCAATAGATGGCGCTATCATAAAATCAGCAAATTTTCTAGAACTATTCATGGAAATTGTTGAATTTTAATTAATTACTGCGTAAATACCAAGAATATTTACGAAAATAAACCGAAGTTAGGTCCAACAATTTTACCATAACAAGATTAGCAATAGCGTAATGCGCAACTCGGCATATTTTCTCAGAAAATTATTTTCTTTTAGTGCCTAAAGCGGATACAAACATGACTTGACGTATAGGGGTGTCATACTAGACTGAGCGACTTGTTACTCACAAGTAACAAGTTTCGGATTTTGACTGTTGTTCGCTATGTCCTGTCTATTGGTAGTATATATTTAATGTCTTTGTACCTAAGTGTGTGAAGTGATTTTACCTAACGACCTAAGCGATTGTGTAACGGTACTCTAGTGTTAATTGCGATTCGGATTATTGCTGACTGGACTAATTTGTTATTGTTTGTGGTGAATAAAGTTCTCTGCTAGTAAATCGGCATTTGATTACCCACGTACGTAACAACTGGTGTCAGAAGTGGGATGCCATTACCACAGAGAGACGACGAACAGCGACCATGAACAAGAAGGCAAATGGAGATGGATGCTGCGCGTCATCGTATGGAGGAGGAAGATCAGGCTGGTATGGTAGCAACAGAAGCTGCTGAGGCGCCAACAGGACCATCCTCGGAATTGAACCTCGCTGCGGTGTTGGCCGCCATGCAAGCTAGTATGGAAGCTGTCCGCCGCGACCAGGAAGCCGCCCGCCGCGACCAAGAAGCCGCTCGCCGGGAACAAGAGGCCAACCAACGTAAGCATCAGGACCTAATCGCAGCGAACCAGGAAGAAGCTCGCCGCGAACAGGAAGCCGCTCGCCGCGAACAGGAAGCCGCTCGCCGCGATCAGGAGGCTAAGCAGAACCTGATCCTCGATAAAATCGACCACGGCCTCGTCACGTTAGGCGAGAAGGTAAAGAATCTCACCTTGGAGGTCAAGGAGGTTTCCGCCCGAGCTGATAGCCTCGAAACAGGAATTGATGGCCACTAAGATCGCCTGCTGGACATCAACAAAAAAATCGTCAAGCTCGAAGCACGCGAACCCGTTGCTGTCGGCTCACCTTCGCACACCCCCTGTGCATCCGCCGCAAAATTTGATGTGCCGCGTTTTGATGGCACGTCTTCCTGGACGGCATTTAAGTACCAATTTGAGACATTGGTATAAACAAACCGCTGGGATGATAAGCAGTCTTTTGCGGCATTAACTTTGGCTCTACGAGGGGACGCCCTGCTGGTCCTAGAGAACCTCCCTGCGGACGACAGGACAATGGAGCGTCTCATGGAGGGACTGGATACTCGTTATGGAGACAAGCACCTCGAGCACGTTTTCCGCGCGCAGTTACGCGAGAGAACGCAGAGGTCTAACGAGAGCCTCCAGCAATGGGGAGTTGAGGTTGAACGGCTGGTCCGACGGTGGAAGTAAATCTGGTGCAAGCATTCATCGACGGTCTACGGGATACTAAAGTCAGAGCTACGGTGCGACTCGGACACCACCAAACTTTGAAGAGTGCGATGGCTCACGCTCTGGAAGTAGAAGCCGTACGACAAGATTCACGTACGCATGGAGTTAGGGAAGTGGTGGTCTCGCCTTCAGTGCAACCACGTCACCGAGAAGTGGTGGCTTCTTCTTCGGCAAAGTCCCGCTATATTCCGACGTGTTACGGGTGCGGAGAAAAAGGGCACATTCGTACCGATTGCCCCAAGAGGAAGATAGGAAGTGTGGACTCCGGAACTCAAGTTAACGAGGAGTCGTTAAACTAAATGTCGCCAGGGCCGCGGGCGGGTGCTGGCTGGTCAACTGAAGGCCCCAACCATCACCATCAATCAAGTTCACAACGGAAATAGTTTGATCATCGAAGGAACGCTGAATCATCATCAAATGTTAGTAATTTAATAGATATATTGTAGTCATATTTGGAATGAACATTTGACTACAATATAATTATCTATTAAATTACTAACATTTAAGTACATTAATTATGTAAGTAATGACAGCCAGATCTATTTTAAGAGACATTTAATAAAGGATTGTCTTTCAATCAAATACTTCAATCCATAGTATGGTTAGTAAAATTAAACTTATATACTATGTTGTTACTGACATTTGCTACTGTTTTTTTTTTTGTTTTTGTATATTATCTGTCTGTTTTGGTATGGGACAGACATGTCGAGATTCATTTTCTAGAATTTTATAGATATATTTATTTTCTCATATAAGTATACTAAGTACTGGTGGACTTGGTATAACGACTTCTATACAGTCATATGCACAGGTCTATACTGATGATATATACAGAATTATCTACCTACTACTAAAATGATTAGTTGATTCACTAAACATCCATAATTAAGTTTGTTTAATAAAGTGACGCGTAAATATGTCTGTGCCTAATTCTGGCGATTACGATAACGTTTTATAGTATTCTTTTTTCTTTTTATTATACTTTCCTTCAAATGGTCCTAAAATGTAAGTACATTAAATTATTGCATCCATCCCGAACCGAAGGTAAAGCAAATACGGTTCATTTCACTCTGTTCATAAACACTTAGTAACATTTTAATCAATAGCCACTTTTAGCGCATGCGCCACAAATCCAGTAGTCATGTTACGGACCAAGTAATAAATTGGGGCATTTTGTATACTACCATTGCATTAAGAGTAATACTTACAAGCTGCGATGTAAAAATTTTGATTGCTTTATTTATGACATGCTTTGACATTATGAATATGGTTTTCGGGCAATCTGATAGTACAGGTACAAAGATTTCACAGATCAAAAAAGTTTGTCCGAAAAATACAGTTACCTATCGCAAAGAAATAAAAGTGGGGAACTCAAAGTAACATCAAACGGGAATTGTTGTAACAAACAATTATTTATTTAAACTTTAGGTACCATCAAAAACACTTCCGCCTGACCACCGCTAAGTTCATTTTTGCTTGCACTCGAAACGATAACTTCAAAAAGTTTTGTTTGGCGCCGCCCTGAAGGATTCAAGCAAAAACTAAGTGATCAGGCAGAAGAAGACCGCGATGGTACCTACAGTAGTGGTACAAAGGCAGCCTTAATGCAATGAAGAATTCTCTCCTAGTCAAGCTTTAAGTTAAAAAGACTACACAGCCAGCAGTGCAGATAAGTGTGCAACAATTTATAAATAATATGAATCATCATTAAGCTAATAAATAATAAAATACATACATAAATTAATAAATACTATTATAAATATCAAATCAGGAATAAAATAGAATAAACTTTACTGTAAACCAAAATAGCGACAAAACTTATACACTTACTTAAATCTATGGGTACAATGGCGATCTTATCGCTAATAGCGATATCTACCAGGCAACCTTAGGACTATAAGAACATAAAATAAAAAACCGGCCAAGAGCGTGTCGGGCCACGCTCAGTATAGGGTTCCGTAGTTTCCCGTCCGTCAAAATAAGTGTACCCACTAATGAGTTTAAAAAAATGCTTGCATATACGATTATACTACCAACTTAGTCCAGAAATTATTTTGTACAACCTTTTTGTCTTTTTTGTACAAAAACTGTTCTTTCCATCAAGTTCAAAATAATTTTCCTAGAAAGTCCTTATAAAGTTCTACTTTTCAGAATTTTTTCATATTTTCTAAACTTATGGTTCAAAAGTTAGAGGGGGGGGACACATTGTTTTTTGTTTTTTTTTTGCGATTATTTCCGAAATTATTGACATTATCAAAAAATGATTTTAGTAAACCCCTATTCATTTTTAAATACCTATCCAACAATATATCACACGTTAGGGTTGAAATTAAAAAAAAAATCACTTCCTACTTTACATATAGGGGGGCTACCCTAATAAAACATTTTTTTCCAATTTTTATTTTACCACTTTGTCGGCGTGATTGATATACATATTGGTACCAAATTTCAGCTTTCTAGTGCTAACGGTCCCAGAGATTAAGCGAGGACGGACAGACAGACAGACAGACGGACAGACAGACATGGCGAAACTATAAGGGTTCCTAGTTGATTACGGAACCCTAAAAAGGGGGTAATTGGCGGTGTACTTACTGCCAATTATTAAAGCATTATAGAAAAAAAATATTGTATTATAATTATATACTAGACTATGCGTACACATAGAGACAGAGAGAAGTGTAATTTATTTATTTATTTATTATACGCTTTATTGTACACCATTACATACACAAAAAGGAAACTAAAACTAAAACTCATACAAACAATGGGCGATTTATTTATTTATATGTTTGTTATTCCTCAGATGTTGTTGTTGTTGGTTAAGTTTTCCTCTAAATTAAAAACCTAATTATTAACATTGTTAATGGTAGATATCGTTTTAAGTTAAAAGATTATACTTTTGTGAGCCATTGTATCATCTACTTAAGTGGCAATGGGCAGGACAAATTGCACACAGGACAGATGGTCGATGGGGACGAAAGGTTCTGGAATGACGACCACGTACCGGAGGACGCAGCGTTGGAAGGCCTCCAACAAGGTGGACCGATGACCTGGTCAGAGTCGCGGGAATCCGATGAAAGGAAAAAAGATTTTTATTTTTGGTGAATACCGATGGTTTGGTTTTTGTTATCTATAAAACTTTTTAGGTTTAATTTCATTAATAGTAAACAAAATTTAAATAAAAACCGGCCAAGAGCGTGTCGGGCCACGCTCAGTGTAGGGTTCCGTAGTTTCCCGTCCGTCAAAATAATAATATACGATTATACTACAAACTTAGTCCAGAAATTATTTTGTACAACCTTTTTGTCTTTTTTGTACAAAAACTGTTCTTTCCATCAAGTTTAAAATAATTTTCCTAGAAAGTCCTTATAAAGTTCTACTTTTCAGAATTTTTTCATATTTTCTAAACTTATGGTTCAAAAGTTAGAGGGGGGGGGACACATTGTTTTTTGTTTTTTTTTGCGATTATTTCCGAAATTATTGACATTATCAAAAAATTATTTTAGTAAACCCCTATTCATTTTTAAATACCTATCCAACAATATATCACACGTTAAGGTTGAAATTTTAAAAAAAATCACTTCCTACTTTGCATATAGGGGGGCTACCCTAATAAAACATTTTTTTCCAATTTTTATTTTACCACTTTGTTGGCGTGATTGATATACATATTGGTACCAAATTTCAGCTTTCTAGTGCTAACGGTCCCAGAGATTAAGCGAGGACGGACAGACAGACGGACAGACAGACATGGCGAAACTATAAGGGTTCCTAGTTGACTACGGAACCCTAAAAACAGTTTAACTTTTAAGTTTAACTAGGTAACTAACTAGTCTCAATGATTAGGTTCGGAGGAGTAGATTTTAACTAATAACTAGATAATTTTGGTAAAGTCCAGTTTATTTAAGTTTTATTATAATAGGTCAACAAAGTAATAGGTATTATGTTTGGCAAAGGATTTTTTTATTTGTTTTTAAATATTGTTTAAGTAGTTTGATAAAACTTGGTTTTAATTACTCTGCCCCCAGGTGATAGATAAGCATTATAAATAATGCCCGGTCGATTTGATCATTTTAATTGTTTTTATGACACTTCCCCTCATGTTGGGCATTTTTTAAACTTGTACAGGCATTTTTTATAATGTCTTATTAATTAATGTTCCCATAACAGTCATACAAGTCTGCTCAGTCTGCGCGACGAGCAGTGTTGCTAACTTAACAAACTGATCCCTAAAAAGGGCGACTCTTTCCAAGGTCTTAGCTTAAAAGAAATTTTATGAAAATAAAAAAAAAATTGAGACTTATTGAACGTCTTTTATAGTACAAAAAAATATCCAAAAAAGTTAATAAATTTTAAAATTTCAAGTAAATGTTTAAGTACAAAGTCGGAACATTCATTCTCATGAATTTCTGGGTCCGCAACGACAGAAATTTGTTTTATTAATTTTATTAGTAGTTGAGATACGTTTACTAGAGAGGTTTCTTTCTCTGAAACGGGAATTCTTACACCAATGATATTCAAACAGTTGCGTTAGAGAACCTACCTACTCTATTTTATTTTCAGACACGCACAAAAGTGTAATTAATGTAATTAAACTTTGTGTGTTGACTACAACACTTAAACCTCAACGCCACCATTTACTAATTTACTGAAGTGTAAAAATACACTGATTAAAGAATGACTCTTAACTTACTAGTGTATTGTTGTTGATGTCTATCAGTACTTATGGCAGACGATATAATTTGTAAATAGGCTTGATGGACCTGTCTCGGAAATCAGTTAGGAACTTTCTAGTTAGTGACTTTTTATCTTGAGTCTGGCGACTTGGAACTTTTGGAGTTGGCAACACGTGATGAGTAGCGCATGCGTGAAGTCGGTCCCTGGCCTGCCCCACTACTTGGTTTATCGCATATTCATCCGGCAGGTCTCGTCTTTTAGTGGCCGAGAGCGGACCTTTAAAAGACGGGACCCACGGAACAAATAATAATTAATATTATATTCAAAAGGGTGATTAAACACTTTGTGTTTATATAAACGCACGGATTGAAGAGGGTTCACTAACTGACTGAAAATCTAGGTAGCTTTTCAGTCAGTCAGTGAATTCTAATAATATATTTATATTATTGTACACCCTTATTTTTCAATTATTACAAGAAAATGGTGCTCTATCCGTACTCGATACTGATCATATTTTTTTTAGTCAAAAGTAAAAACGTAACCCTTTTATAATTGGTAAATTTATACTAGAATCAATAATTCATAACAATTGCTCATAGAAAATATTACACGTGTTTTTCAATTTTGTTCGTCATATTATTAAATCATAATCAATAGCCTGTTCAATATTTCCATAAATTGAGCGACATTTTGGGATATAAACAAATGCTTATAACTTTGTTGTTTTTAAATATTATTTAATGATATTTTACTTAAATAATAACAAGACCTTTTCTAATTAGCCCTTTATGTACCTACCTATTTGTACTAATTATAAATTAGTGGTGTTTATAAGGAGAAACTGAATGACTGACATATCAACACACAGCCGAAACCACCAGTAATAGATTTTTAAATTTTACTAGTAATTTTATTTTAATTTCACATTGATAAAGAAAGAAAAGGGTGAAAAATTGTAGGAAGAATTTAAGGGTCACGAGGCTTCCTTTTGTGATGTATGCGAGCACTACGAAGGGGTTTTTTTTCCGTTGGTAAAAATCATCTACCTAGATGACAGAGCGTCACTATGAAAATAATGAAATCCGAATCGAAAGGATTTCATTATTTTCATAGTGACGCTCTGTTTATATCCAAAAACGTCGCTCAATTTATGGAAATATTGAACAGGCTATTGAATAAGAATAAATAATATGACGAACAAAATTGAAAAACACGCGTAGTATTTTCTATGAGCAATTGTTATGAATTATTGATTCTAGTATGAATTTACCAATTATAAAAGGATTACGTTTTTACTTTTGACTAAAAAAAATATGATCAGTAACGAGTACGGATAGAGCACCATTTTCTTGTAATAATTGAAAAATAAGGGTGAACAATAATATAAATATATTATTAGAATTCACTGACTGACTGAAAAGCTACATAAATTTTCAGTCAGTTAGTGAACCCTCTTCAATCCGTGCGTTTATATAAACACAAAGTGTTTAATCACCCTTTTGAATATAATATTAATTATTATTTGTTCCGTGGGTCCCGTCTTTTAAAGGTCCGCTCTCGGCCACTAAAAGACGAGACCTGCCGGATGAATATGCGATAAACCAAGCAAAACCAAGTAGTGGGGCAGGCCAGTGACCGACTTCACGCATGCGCTACTCATCACGTGTTGCCAACTCCAAAAGTTCCAAGTCGCCAGACTCAAGATAAAAAGTCACTAACTAGAAAGTTCCTAACTGATTTCCGAGACAGGTCCATCAAGCCTATTTACAAATTATATCGTCTGCCATAAGTACTGATAAACATCAACAACAATACACTAGTAAGTTAAGTCATTCTTTAATCAGTGTATTTTTAAACTTCAGTAAATTAGTAAATGGTGGCGTTGAGGTTTAAGTGTTGTAGTCAACACACAAAGTTTAATTACATTAATTACACTTTTGTGCGTGTCTGAAAATAAAATAGAGTAGGTAGGTTCTCTAACGCAACTGTTTGAATATCATTGGTGTAAGAATTCCCGTTTCAGAGAAAGAGACCTCTCTAGTAAACGTATCTCAACTACTAATTAATAAAACAAATTTCTGTCGTTGCGGACCCAGAAATTCATGAGAATGAATGTTCCGACTTTGTACTTAAACATTTACTTGAAATTTTAAAATTTATTAACTTTTTTGTATATTTTTTGTACTCTATAAGACGTTCGATAAGTCGCATTTTTTTTTTGGTTTTCATAAAATTTCTTTTAAGCTAAGACCTTGGAAAGAGTCGCCCTTTTTAGGGATCAATTTCTTAAGTTAGCAACACTGCTCGTCGCGCAGACTCGCACACTTGTATGACTGAAAAAGATGACATCATTACGCAACGCCATCTATCGAACCATTTATGAACTGGTTTTTACCTTAACATTTTGATAGATGGCGTTAAAAAATGAATTTTAGTTTTGTTCTAAATTGCCTTAGCATGTTCCTGATAGAAGTTTTATGTAGTTATAAGATAATACCGCCAATGCCAAGGAGAGATCAACCGAACAATTCGATAATACCCGACCCAATCAACTCAGGAAAAATCCTAACAGCGCGAACGCGAAATAGCCCAAAGGCAGCCAGCGCCATCTCTCGGGGAATTGGGTTACTAATTAATACATAGGTACCAGAAGAAGTTTTCGGTGGTAATTTTGGATTGCGAGAACCGATTTTAATAATTCTTTTTTTGTTTGAAAGAAGATACGTTCAAGATAATAAAATATATAAACAAAGTTAAAAAAAATGCTTGCATATACGATTATAATACAAACTTAGTCCAGAAATTATTTTGTACAACCTTTTTGTCTTTTTTGTACAAAAACTGTTCTTTCCATATAGTTCAAAATGATTTTCCTAGAAAGTCCTTAAAAACTTATGGTTCAAAAGTTAGGGGGGAGGGGGGACGACGACGACACATTGTTTTTTACTTTTGGAGCGATTATTTCCGAAATAATTGACATTATCAAAAAATGATTTTAGTACTTAAACCCCTATACATTTTTAAATACCTATCCAACAATATATCACACGTTGGGGTTGAAATTTAAAAAAAAATCACTTCTTACTTTACATTTAAGGGGGCTACCCTAATAAAACATTTTTTTTTCAATTTTTTTTTACCACTTTGTCGGCGTGATTGATATACATATTAGTACCAAATTTCAGCTTTCTAGTGCTAACGGTCACAGAGATTAAGCGAGGACGGACAGACGGACAGACAGACAGACAGACAGACGGACAGACAGACAGACGGACAGACAGACATGGCGAAACTATAAGGGTTCCTAGTTGACTACGGAACCCTAAAAAAAGATCTTTTGATTTTAAGGCCTGAAACTGCGTTAAAGCGGGCACCCGCGCGGTTTCATACAAAAGTGCTCCGTCGCTGGGACCAGCGCGGGTGTCCGTCACGGGGAGGCGCGCCCCGCACCCACGCAATGGGGCCCGCCTCCGTGCGACGGAACCCGTCGCGGAGGCACGCGCGCACAACAACCTAGGTTCAATAAACGGGCTTACTGGCTGTCGTTTTTTTTTTTGCTAGTCGTCGTTTTGCTACGCAATAATATATTAAGTTCTCCATCGACACGACTATACAAGCACACCGTTAAAATTGAACTAGCGACACTGCGTAAATCGGTCTCCGCGACGGGTCCCCACGGAGCCCACCCGCGTGTCCACGCGCGTAGACACGCGACGGTTGCCCGTCGCGGGCGCCCACTTAACGCAGTTTCAGGCCTAAAAGCAGTTTTGTCGTGATCCTGAACGCGACGATAACTGACAGTGACCAATCACTGTCTTGTTTGCTGTCAGCTGTCAATAAGTTCCGGTCAAAGGCAAAGGCTTGATTGAGTGGATTTTTAATGAATCTGATTCGGAATTATTTGAATTGATTTAGAGCACTTATTTTGCTTGAAATTCGCTTGGAAGTAAAAATCGTACGAAATAAATGAGAGATAACCGTTAAAACTACGTTCAAAATGGAATTGTTTGTGTTTACACTGCTTGTGAACTTTTTTAGCGGCAGTTTGTATTCATGTTATGGTGAGGATCTCAGAAACGTTTCTTACAAACTGCCGACAGTTGGAATATCGGTGCTTGTACGCAATAAAGCCCATACTTTACCTTACTTTTTAACTTGCATACGAGACTTAGATTATCCTAAAAATCGGTTGTACTTATGGTAAGTAGTTTTTTATTACTTTAGTTGCCTTTACAGACCTAAGCGATATTTGCTAGTCAGTTAATTCATTCATTTCACTCTAGTCATAGAGCTCCATTTAAAATACTCCACAAATATCCTGGTGACATGCACGATGCATGCAACTGTACAGAAATTGACCATGGCTTTCATATGGTTTGTGGCATTGATGACCAAAGGCCAGGTAGACTAAGTTAAATAATATAATACATTATTACTTTAGTAGTAACACTAACTAGCATTTGCCCGCAGCTTCACCTACATACTTAAAATATAGCCTATGTCACTTAGGAATAAAGCAACTCTATCGGTGAAATAATTTCAACAATCGGACCAGTAGGTACTTTCAGAGATTACTGCCTACAAAAAAAAAACAAACTTTACCTCCATAATATTAGTGTAGATAATCAACTGGTCATAAAGTGCTAACTGCCATACAACTAGACGTGGTCACACTTTGGATTTAGTTTGAATGTTGCAGCATGAGTTATGTCTGTAACTGTCACCAATATTTTAATTCATTAAACCCCAAGCGATCGCCGGCGTTCACGCATCTATTGTCTTACTATTGTGTCTCAAATTGACGGTATCTGAAAGGTTAAAGTTTAAGCCAAACTCAACTGACACTTAAAGATATGAACAATACTAGCTGCTGCCAGAGGCCTCTCCTGCTTGTAAGTAGAAAATTATCCCAAAGGAGCGTACTCCCGGGAGAAAAAGTATCCTATGTGCTTTTCCTTGATCTACCCATGTTTGAGTTTCATTCAAATCCATTTAGTAGTTTTTTTGTAAAAAAGTAACAAACATGTTCAAAAAACAAATTTGCAAAAATATAACATACCAAATTTTTACATAACAAAACAAATACACACACGGTGAGGTGGAGATGTAACCATGAACCATAATCACCATATATATTTGGATTACCTACATGCATATATTCATTAAACCCCAAGCGAATGCCGGCGTTCGCGCACCTATTGTCTTTCTATTGTGTCTGTAATTTCCACGATTGAAAGGTTAATTGACAGTTAGCTTCTTCTGCATTGGTTGAAAAGATCAGTGAGAGATTGGTGAGAGCAGTGGTGGCTGAGTGGTACGAGTTGTAGGTCGCGGGTTTAAACCCTCACAACTAAAGCGTGTATTTTTCGCTCGCAAAATACGCGCTTTAGTCGTGGAGTTGCGGATAAGAGCCCGTATTACCTATTCATCACCGCTATCAAAATATTGAAGGAAAAAATCGTGAGGAAATCAGCATGTCCTAGAACCGAAAATTCAAAGTCATGTGACATTCATCAACATGCACTGGGCCCGCAAGGGGCAGATTACAGCCCATTCACTCTCCTATAAAGGAGGCCTGAATCCCTGCAGTGGGAACATTAAAAGGCTGATTCTGTTTGTATGTATGGTTGAAAAGATTGTATTCATGGTGTTACAGACATTGCATTCTTATGTTTAAGGATTCATAGTGATTTCAATGAAGATAAAAGCATAGAAGTATTAGAGAAATGGGCTGACAAATATGGACCACTGTATAATGGAGTGCATATCACAACAAACAGTTCCAGTGGCCGTTTACATCGAGATGAAAAGAGCTCCATACATTGGAGTCCCGAACACTTTAAACATGTGATACGGCTGAGAGAAAATGCTTTGGAGTTTGCTAGAAAAATGTGGGCTGATTATCTCTTTGTGAGTTCAATTTTTTTTTTAAGTAGTATAATAAAATTGAACCTCAGAGACAATAACTTAAAAAAATATGTTGCTAAGCTAATATGACAGATGTTATCAATTTATGTAAGAAGTAGGTTATTTTGTTGATAAGTGATATTCAATTACCAGAAACTGTTAAATAAGGAGTTATTTGTTTGTATTTCTTTTCTGGACTTTGGGGTAACAGAGAGATAGATAATGAATGAAAAATAGTGGCAAAGTATTAATAAGTAGCTGATGCCCTCAATAAAGGCAAAATCTGGTTTATTAATACTCAATCATTGAGATATTGCCACAAAAAACAAACTGTGGCAACATCTTATGAGGAATTTTATCTATTTTTTATCATGAGGGTCACCATAAGGGTAATCACCCTGTTATGATTAAATTATAATACTGTAAGAATAATTAGTTAATAACAAGCACTGGAAATTATGAATAATATAATTTAACACTAACAAGTATGATAAGCCAGGAATTTTCATAGATATCTCATTCATTTATTAGTTTGAACTACTTGTTTTATGTTGCTCTCAAATTACTGACACCCAGAATTTTGGTTGCTTGTAAAAATTGGTCTCTGAAGCACTGCAATGGTCTAATTATATAAATTCTTTTTTTCATAGACAGCTCACTAATGTTGAGTTTCATAAATAATATAATTAATAATATCTATTACTGCTGGTGTTAAGAGAAATGTTCCAAGGCAGCCTGTAAAATTGAAATTTTTCTTAAGCTTTTTTTATTTTGTTCTTAGTTTGTTGTACCTTGTTGAATGGCTATTTCATGAAAGCCATTTAATAGGTGAATATACAGAGTTGTATTGATGTTTGTAATGATTAGAATTTCGTAAATAAATAAATGTACTATGCCATCAATCATAATATATAACTTAAGAAAAATTGGAATTATGTTGGTTAGACTAAACTCGTTAAAAAAAAGGACCATTTTGACATTTGAGAAAAAGCTTAGAATGTAACTTAGAACGAACCTGAAAGAAAGAATAATAATATAATTAGGGGGCTGGTAGCAATAGCTATTTTAGTAGTAGCTACACTACAACGGACAAGCCACTAGGTAGTCAAAATATAAATGTCAAAATGGGCCTTTAATTTTTTGTTAACTTTAGCGTTTTCATGTCAAAACAACAAATTTTACTTGGACATGGGGACAGAAGCAGGTTTTTAACTTTAGTTGGTTTATTTCCTTCACAGATGATCGATGCTGACGTGTTTCTCACAAATCCTTCTACTCTAAAAGAACTGGTGTCTAAGAGACTTCCTATAGCCGCTCCGATGCTTGTGTCAGACGGATTGTACTCAAACTTCTGGTTAGCTACAGTTTGTGAAGCTAATGCATGACAGAGCATGTGCAGTGTTTTACAAGGTGCTTTTTTAATGCTTTATTTCTTTTTTATGTATTTAAAAAAAAATATATTTTTGCTATTTTCAGTTACAACATATCTTATAAATATATATTAGTGCATTTATTTAAGTTCAGATTTATCCTTTTAGCGATTTTATCATCACCATGTTTAAATAAAATTACTAGTAAAAAAATGTTAAAAACTATTGTTATGTATTCTTTTGAAATGAATCACTTTAACATGGAACTGGATTATTTTAAAAATTTGACTGAATACTAAAAATAGATATCATAATAACCATTACATCCACTGTTGCAATAACCATAGCAAGCTGGATTAATGAAAATAATGCTTTCTAATGGTGCGTCTAGATCTGGCGTATGCGCAGCTCGCGAGCCGCTTCCGAACTGCGCGCGTGCATTTCATGTTCGTACGGAGCGCGCGCGGCGCAGGGCCCGAGTATGAACGAGCCGTGTGTGAAATGCACGCGCGCCGTTTGCAAGTGGCTCGCGAGCAGTGCATTCGCCAGATCTGAAAGAAAATCAGTTCATACTAAAAAATATCTTTTAGGTGTGGTATGACCGACAACTACTACTACAAGAGAACAGATGATTATAAACCTATACAGAGGATGGAGAAGCAGGGCTGCTTTGAAGTGCCCATGGTGCACACAGCCGTTTTAGTGGACCTGAGGACGAGGGTCTCCGATCATCTGACGTACAACCCTGAAAAGATTCGTTACTACGATGGCCCTCAAGACGACATCATAGCATTTGCAGTAAATGCGAAGAACCATGGTATGTTTATTTGACATTGCCATTAACATTAATGAAAACTTATACAAAATATGAAAGATTTTAAACTGGCTACCTACATGATTCTTTTTTTTTACTCTTTATAGTACAGGATACGGTTAAGAACGACCTTCCCCGGTTTGTTTAATGGATGAAACCTATTTTATGATAAATTTAGTATATTAAATAATATAACGCGGGTGGGTTGCCTGAGAAATTCCTGGCCAAACAATTTTTTTTTTTTGTTAAATGCACCGGTGTGTTTAACGAATAAATTTAATACTAACCGAAAGAGTGAAGCCTTTAGAACATAAAAATGTTGGGTTGCCTATTTGTTTCCTGGCATAGCTATGGGTTGCCAGGTATAAACAGGTATGTATAAACAGGTGTGTTTTTTTTTATATACAACAAATTCTATATCAAAATAAACGCTGTTTCATTACGGATACGATGTTATAGTGTTGTCTACAAAAAAATCTGGTATGGATAACGGTTGTGAATTTTTCTAAAAATAAAATAAATTTTCAATTTTTAATTAATAATAGTCTGGCCAGGAATTTCTTAGGCAACCCACCCGCGTTAAATTATTTAATACACTAAATTTATAATAAAATACGTTTCATCCATTAAACAGACAGGTGAAGGTCGTTCTTAATCGGATCTTAGACTATTAACTTCTTGCGTCGAATTAGTCCGACGAGTGTTTTAGTGTCCTATTCTCCAGGGTCGTGTGTTTGCAACTGGGGCAGTACCCAATCGCAAACATACGAATTAGGCGAACAGCTAAACGATATAGAGTCATCTCGTTTAGCTCTTCAATCGCCATAGGTGACAGAAGAGCTTAGAAAATGGAGTTTTTGGTCGTAGACGATTAAAAGGTTAATAAATTATTTGTGTCAAAAATAAATTTTATGGAATGTACAAACTAAAATTTTACGTCAGTGCCATAGATAACACGCGCAGATTTTTTTTTTATATTTTCTATCTGATATAAACTAGTGCTTAACTGCGATCCCACGTGATGGTAAGCAGTGATGTAATCGTTGATGGTGAGGCGCACTAGTTTATTAAAAACCTATTATAGATAGAGAGATGTTCTTACCACACGCCCATTTTTCGTCTTAAAAATATTTGAAATGCTTATTCCTGCTTCATTCTAAAACTTTCATGATATTAAATTAGTTGCTTAGCACAAAATAATTTACAAGAACAAACAAGCGTGTACCTAAATCTAGCTGTCACATTTATTACCTTAAACATTTTATGTTATCAGGCATAACCCTCCACATATGCAACGACGACCTGTACGGGTTTGCTCCCGTTCCATTAGAAGACAACCACGATCCGAAGAGTGATTTTGAGCAGCTGCTGAACATAAAAACGGAAGCAATAGGTCGCGGGAGTCCGTTGCCTCTCGACGAACACTTACAGGACTATGTAAAGTACCCGGATCTTTGGAAGTTTGGCTGTAGTGAAATCTACATGATAAACCTTGAAAGACGGAACGAAAGGAGAGAACTAATGGAACTGAACTTTAAAGAATTGGGCATGGATGTCAAGCATTTCATGGCTGTTGACGGAAGGTACGTTTTATTGTTTACCTACTAGCTTTTGTCCGCCTGAAAATATGTTTCTCCATACAAACTTTGGAGTTCCCTCCACAAGCAAGCACTTGTACAATATAACAGACAATTTCTAAGGCGTTATACATTTTTTTTATTTGTTTTGTGATCTCCTTTTCGCCCTGCGTTATTCTCATGACCACTATCTGCCACTTTTATTAAAAGTTTAATCGAACCAAGTTTTATTTTCAGAAACCTGGACATGAACAACCTAAAGGATTTATCAATTACATTAATGCCAAACTACGAAGACCCGTACCATAAAAGGTAAATGTTAATTATTACATATTATTTTATTATTAACCTGTTAACGATCCGCGTCGGAATAATCCGACGAGTGTTTTCACGTCTCTATTCGTCAGGGTCGAGTGTTCGCGACTGGTTATGTCATCTCGTTTAGCTGTTCGATCCCCATAGGTGATAGAACAGCTGTCGAGATTGAGTATTTGGTCGTGGATGTGTGAACCTGGCAGAATAAACGTGAGATTGTTTGTCGTATACAATATAATATTTAATTTATGCAAAACCTGAATACAGTTTGTTCAGAATCAGTAACTGAATGGATTCCAATAGTTTTTAAACTTTGTTATATTTTTTCCCAAAAATATTTAAAAAGGTCACAAGTTGGACACCACCAACACTAAGTACAACACCGGTCACGGCAGGTCATAGCAGGTATTAGGCGCCAGCAAACAGCTGGGTGCGAAAGCAAAACAACCCCTCAGTCACCTGGATGGCCCGGTGACTATGTATTTTTGTTGACATAACAAGCTTATAACTTTGATTTTTCATGATACAGTTATGTGAACATAGATTCTTTACATAAAAATACTCTACACAAGTGTTTCGGGTTTCGCATGTACTAAATCTAATATTATAAATTAGAGTTAGGAGGTTAAGGCCCGGCGCCCACTATCGGTGGGCATCGGTGCGGCTCGGTAGAGCTCGAGCGCTTTACGCCGGCTTCGGGCGGCTTTGGGCGCCTTAGAGCTGCGTCGGGCGACTTCGGGCGACTTTGGGCGCCTGAGAGCTGCCTCGGCAGTCGTAAACACGCCTAAGGACGCCGTAGCTGATTTTGGGTAGCCTAAGAATAGTTCTGGCTGCAGAAACATCGCAGAGCAGTCACTCGTAACGTTCCGTGAAAACAGTTATGTGTGTGTATTTATAATGGTGGATTGGGACTTAGTTCTCATTGTTCATCTTGCTGATATTATTATATTGTTTTGTTTTTGTTTAGTTTTTTTTTTAAGTTTGTTTTTGTTTAAGTGTTTATTCATAAGTTATTTTTGTAGCTTTTAGTCTCAAATTGTTTTGATATTTATTTTATTTTTACTTGGTATTAGGACATTTTTATTAGTATTTTGGTTAAAAAAAAATGCCAATAACAGTTTTTTTTACGAATGTACATGCGCAGAAGTTCGCAGAGCCTATGTTCAGGACTGCCAAGTTATTTTGCGTCTACTTGTACGATACGATAATGAAGGCGCGTGCGGTGATCGAAATGACTGTTCTGCGACGTGTCTGATCCGAAAATGCCACCCGAGCTACCCGAAGACCGCCTCGGCATCCTTAGCCATGCTTACGGCTGCCGAGGCCGCCCGAAGTCGCCCGACGGAGCTCTAAGGCGCCCTAAGCCGCTCGAAGCCGGCGTAAAGCGCTCGAGCTGTACCGAGCCGCACCGATGCCCACCGATAGTGGGCGCCGGGCCTAAAGGGTTAAATCTTTAGCTGGTAATAACTATATTTGATATTGACGCTTGGGTTCATTGTGTTTCCAGACCTATGAAGGCAGGCGAAGTGGGGTGTTTTTTGAGTCATTATTACATATGGCAAGAGGTTGGTTTTAATTCTTTTTTAACACATATTATATTGTATCAACTCTTTTTTTTCACAAGCGTTTTGACAACGCAAAATTTTGTCTATCTTTTATTTATTTATTTATTAAGGTAAACCCAACAGCTTCTGTGTACAGCATTTAACAAGTACGGATAACAATTGGCCTAAGTCTTGCACAGTCGCCAATTACGGGTCAACCAGCATTCACAAAATAAGAAATGATATAAAATACATAAGTGGTTATTACATATATAAATTAAAATTGCAATGAAGCAAAAACAAATCAAATTATCAATACAAATACATGAACAAAATCAACAATATAATTTGCAATTCAAAAAGAATAAAACAATATTAACATTAATCGAAATATCAAATAGTTAAAATAATAGAAATAAATAAGAATAAGAAATTTTATTTGCTCAAACATGTGTACGCAGACAGAATTAAAATAATACATGCATGCAAGATCTTAAATAAAAAGTGGCTCACGACATGTCTGCCATTTTTCATGGCGTGCAAATATTTTAAATTCTGTTACTTATATTATTATTATGAGTTTTATTTTTTTTTCAATTTTACATTTATACACTAATAACACATTTACAATTACAATTACATATTTACAATTATCAAATTATATATCGTAATATTATAAATCTTTTATAATATTACGATCAGTTCGCAGATTGTGTCTCTGTCGAAACAATAAAACACTGACTTTATTTCGGGGAGATCGCTTTTATGCACCGAGCCAGGATAATAAAAAAACACAATTCAAAGTTTCACTCCAGGACAATGCAGTCGTAATAGTTATAATAAAGTAGATTTTGCTCGCGGCTTCGCCCGCGTACATAAAATGTAGCCTATCTATGCCACTTAGGAATAATGCAGCTTTCTATCGATGAAAACATTTTAGCAATCAGACCAGTACTTTCAGAGATTACTTTACAAACAATTTTTTTTTTGTTATTTTATTATACTTTTTTTTCTCAGATCGTAGACAAACGCCACGCGATTACTTTGGTGCTGGAGGATGACATCCACTTCGTGCCGTATTTCCGCAACCGGTTCCTGCGCCTCATGCGCGAGATCTCGACTCTCGACTGGGACTTAGTGTGAGTTACAATGTCTGTTTTATCTGAGAAGCTTGGCAGAGATGTAAAGTATGTCAATATCTTACAAGTTATATAAAACTTGTAGACGTGCTCGATACGCTAAGTTCAGTGATAGAGAAAAATAAGAGTAGATATTTGTCGCCTTACAATGACAAGGGGACTGCGGCATTATAATGCTTGCCTTGTATAGAAGACCGTGGCGGTCACATAGTTGTAGTCTTGGCACGCAGCATTTGTTTCTATGGGCGTATAAACGCGCGGTGCGAACGCAAGTAGTAATGCTATAGGAATGACTCAAAAAAAAAACACTTGTTACATGACTTACTTATACTAATGTATGAAACAGATGTTGTTTTCATGAGTCCTACACTCAGAAAGTATGTCTCTCGTTTAACCACACATTAGATAGTCCTTTTCATAGAAAATCATCACTTCACACTGTCGTTACATAATTTTAATAAAACATCATTTCTGTTCTGATCCCCTCAGTCCAGATGACATTAAGTCACCCCAATGCCGGAAATGATGTAACAAGCTCTAATAGGTCACTTGTGAGTTATGATAGGGGGAAAATGTATACGTCGTATCAACGTTTCTGTACGCTGACTGAGAGTTGTTTTTACTTTAATGCGATCGGAACATTTACAGTGTTTGGTTCTCTGATTGGTTAAAAACTTCGAGTTGGCCAATTGGAGCGCCGAACGCCATAAACATGTCGTTCGCGTTAACGTAAAACGAAAACTCTTCCTCTTCCTCTACCTACACTAGCCTACTACTACTACTCTGCCTGCACTAGGCACTCTGATGGTTATGTGATGTAAGTAACTAACCAATCTATTTCATAAAGAAGTTGGCAGTATTAAGTAGTGAAATAGATTGGCCAAAAGTATTTCATTTGCTTTTAAATTCAGATTGGATCTGTCGTTATTACACTGTAAGCGTAAATATTACTAGATAAAAGAACCAAGTCGATAATACGCGATTCGATTCCAAAGGCTTCTCTAGAAAAAAAAAAATAGAATAGCGACCCGCCCGATGTTCACACGATCGAACTTGATAAAGTTTGAGTAGCTGCTCGGGCGTTGGGAGCGCTGTTTTGGCAGCCAGCTTTGCTTTTGCTACGATGTACAACCTAAAATTGACTTCTTAGTGTTAATGTAACACTAATGGCTATATTTTACCGGGCCGGACCTGTAGCCGCTGCCAACAAAATGGGACACCATGGTGGCGCGACCAGTCGCCGTTACCAACAAAATGTATGCAGCTCTATAGTGTTAATTACCTGGTGTCCGTTTGGTTGCGCAACCGATTTGGCGGCACGACCAGCTCGGACGTGTTGTGACACTGGTGTCTGTGTGGTTTCTAATTTGGTAGCTCAGAGTTATATTTCACCGGGACACCATGGCGGCGCAACCGCCACCGTGGTTTTCCGGTTAAATATAGCTCTAAGAAGATTAAGATGAGCAGTTATTGGCACAGTTACACCTTGTATAGTAGGAGCCGGACGTAAATAGGTTACGCCCGGCTATGGTTTGGCAGGATTGAAAATGAACCTGACCAAATTGGCATCACTCCATTTAGAGATTGTTTTCAAGGACAAGTTCAAGCGCACAATGCTCTCGAAATTATTTGTTTTATTTTAAGGTATGCGCCATGTTTGCCGCAAATAAACACTTTTTCTTTCTTTCTTTCTCGTTTCTAGGAGCGACTGGATCTGTGACTTACTAGGTCGTGCTTTGGAGACGTAGGTATCTCTCAGCAATCTGTCAATCAATCAGTGCTGTCGTCTACATACTAAAGGTACTGGGTTCTAGATGATTGATAATGCTCAGCAAAATGTTCACGAGAGTACGGTTGACCACTAGGTCATACTGATTTCTCTACTCTTCTTCCACATTTAGATAAAAAAAACTCGTTATTTTGCACATGGTATCTATTTACAATACAAATTATATTGTTTATTCCTGAAAGGTATTTATGGAAGTTTCTTATCCATTGTTTTTCAACAACAGTTCCGATCGACTCCATGACAATATACAAGTGCCTGTAAAAGGTTTAATTCCATCAAAAAAATAACTTGTAAAAAAACCAAGGCGAGCAACTATTCCACTGTAAAAAGTTGTGAGATCGATGTAATACCAAGTCGGTTAATTTATTCAGACCGTTCTTAGGGGACCTTGATAACCTAGACTGACTTGGCAATCGGACTAAACAATCTAATTTAATCTTTCAATCGTGGAAATTACAGACACAATAGAAAGACAATAGGTGCGCGAACACCGGCGTTCGCTTGGGGTTAAATGAATTAATATAATACGTGTAACTTGTGATATACATGCAATTCAGGCTTCTAGTTTTATACACAATGAAGTTTCTACTGTTTCGAGCAAAAAAGTGGCACGGCCGTATATTAGGGGGCACTACCATGCTCTCTAATTTAAATATGTAAGTGTTTTAATATCGAGTTTAAATTGTTGCAGCTACATCGGTCGCAAGATCCTGCTGGACGACGAGGAGCAGTACGTGACGCAGCACACGACTCGGCCGCTGTACTCGTACTGGACGCTCGGCTACTTGCTGAGCGAGCGCGGCGCGCGCAAGCTGCTCAGTGCGCGCCCACTCGACCGCATGCTGCCCGTCGACGAGTTCCTGCCTATCATGTTCAACCAGCACCCCAAGTATGTAATGTTTGGAACTAAGGTAGGCGCCAAATAAACGTGGCATAACGACCATTGAAAACGGTATTAGAGACAAAGACGTCTTGAATAGACATCTATCGTGATACTTTACCTTTCCTGAAAAACAGTTCATTGATGGTGTTTCGGGAACCTTCGATATATTGGAGAAATTAGGAAAAGGTCAATGTACTTTATTTTAAGTTTATCTGGCGTCTAGTATAACACAGCCGTTGTACTCGCCCGCTACATTCACTCACTGAGCTCGCCATAGTAAAGGCACATACTCGAAAGGCGCGTTGCTTTGTGTAATTTATTTCATCACCACTGCTCTCAAAACAGTGAAGGAAAGATCGTGAGGAAACCGGCATGTTCTAGAACCAAAAATTCTAAGACATGTGACATCCAGTAACCCGCACTGGGCCCGCATGGTAGATTACGGCCCATTCCCTCTCCTAAGGAGCTGGCCTGAGTCCTAGCAGTAAGAACGTTATAAAGCTGATTATGCTATACTACACTAAAAAACTTTCATTTTAAAGTAATTAAGGGCATGCAATTCGACATACATTTTCACCGTTTTTCATACAACCGCTCTTACACGATTGTGACGTTATTCCATTAGATATATAATATAATATTCTACAACTATCACACAACGCCGTCTAGTCCCAAGTTAAGCAGAGCTTGTGTTATGGGTACTAGACAACTGATAAACATACTTATATATTTCTTAATACATACATATTATAGATAAATAACACCCAGACACAGAATAAATGATCATGCTCATTACATAAACATTTGTCCTGGGTGGGAATCGAACCCACGACCTGCGGTATAGCAGTCAGGGCCACTAAACACTAGACCAACAGGCCAGTCAAATAAAGTAATAATAGGTAGATATTTTGGAAACATAGATATTTTGTGGATATTATCTAGGCTTCTGCTTTTAAACCATGCTCGATGTTGACGATAGGCGAGTGAAAAATCCTCTTTTTTTATTTTTTTTTATTTAATTGCGTTACCTAATTTGAATACTTTTTTATTGACAGTGAGACATGGAAGGCGCACTTCCAGACGCGCAACATCGAGGCGTACTCCGCCGCGCCGCTGCTAGTGCACCCCACCCACTACACCGGCCAGGAAGGATACATCAGCGACACCGAGGACTCCGACCTCGTCACCGACGCGCCGCACCACTACAAGAACGAACTGTAAACGTAAACACGCCATCTTGTGAGTTACTACTCAAAGATAATATTTTAGTATTGACTATAGTCAAATTTATTGCCAAAGTTAAAAATGTATGTGTTTTAATTAGGTGTGTGTGTAACTCTTTACTGAACTGACTCACTGTTCCGAAAGATTAGAACCGCAGTAATGTTTTAAATGTATCGTTTGGAACAATTGGAACAATGAAACACTCTTCACTTTAAGTGACCGGCAGTCTTTTTAAAATTCAAATTAAAACGTAAATAGTGGAAATGTAAGACCTAAACTAAAAACATTTGCTTTAAATTATTCTCAACTAAGACTAACAGATCACGATTCATAACAGTCAGTGTCTGTGTTTGTATCTTTTGAGCCGTTGTTCCAAATGTTCTGTTTGCATCTTTTGAGCCGATATGTCCCAAATATTCCGTTTGTATCTTTTGAGCCGTTGTTCCAAATGTTCTGTTTGCATCTTTTGAGCCGATATGTTCCAAATATTCCGTTTGTATCTTTTGAGCCGATGTTCCAAATTATATATATCACTGTTTCGGAACATTTCAGTGATTTAAATGTTCCAATCGCAGAGATGACACACTTTGCCCATGCCTAGTTCTAATGTTGAGATGAAAGTCTGTCATTACAACGTCAGTTTTTGTCTGAAATCTCAGCTAAGTTTTGTTTTTTGATTCTGCCATTCGTTGGTGTGCTATATGCATTTAAAACAGGAACTACATTAGACCGATGCACACGTGTGCGACGCCTGATTTGTACGCAGAACCGCTTTGCGTAGCGTCGCGTGACGTAGGTCTAATGCAGTTCTACAAGTCTAGTTGCCATATAAAATGTATGGAGACCGACGCACTCAGATCGGTGTACGGGGCCCAACGTGGGCGCAGTGTAGGTCTACCTTATTAGTTTTATCCTTTAATTTTCGTCGCGAATGTTCGAGATGGTACTGAGGGTCGCATTTCCATCAAGATATAAGAAGTTACATAAAATATAGCCTATCACATATTCAGAAATAAACCAGCTTTATATCGGTGAAAGAATTTTAGCAATCGGACCAATTCTTTCATCCTACAAACAAAAAACGAAACTTTACCTCTTTATAATATTAATGTAGATTGTGATGTAATAACAAGCTTTTAAGCCATGCTCACTTTGACGATAGACGGCTCGAGAAGGGCCCTCATAAGCCGTTTCCCATTTCCAAAAATATAAAGTTACTAAGTCAGATGTATAGAATATGTGGATGAAATACTGATAGTTTGTTACGGCCAAGGTACAGTGAATACCTTTTCGTAAGCCTATTTATCTATTATAATGTCTTTTAGTACTACACGTTCTAAATGAGAATAGGACCGATTCATATGTTTTGACGTCTCTTCGTACTGTCAAATCGAAGAAATTTTGGCAAAGTTGAAGAACTTAGAGATGAGTAAAATTGAAGAACTGGATTCTGATTTAACATTTTTCGTTCACAGTTCATAAATAAATTAAATTTTTCGTAAATTAATTAATGTTTAAAAATTTATTTCCTCGATATGACAGTAAATCGTGCCATCACAACATGGCGTACTGTAATGGATTTAAATAATATGTTATGAGTAAACATACTTATATATATCTAAATACATACATGTTATAGATAAATTACACCCAGACACATAACAAATGATCATGGTCATCACAGAAACATTTGTCCTGGGTGGGAATCGAACCCACAACCTCCGGCATAACACTCAAGGCCACTAACCACTAGACCAACAGGCCAATCAAATCTCTATCACTGCTGTGACCTGCTGGTAGGACTAAAACATATTCTCAACCAGTCAATATTCAAAAGGTTATGATAATATTGCATGTTATTGAGTAATCTCTCTACATCACTTCAGCATCTATTTGGTTAATTATTTTTGTTGGTTTTTTTTTTTTTTTAATACAGTATGTTTTGTGAAACACTAACAACCTTGCAGGACTGTATTACTAACATCATAAACAACAACTTTTATTCTATTAATTTTTACAAAACATAATTCTTTTACCAAAACAAACCTTCAAGATTTCGTTGTTCTATCTTTCAACTCTGTATGTCATTTCAACTGTGTATGTCTCTGTGTGTGTTGCTATACCTACCTATTTCTGTATGACGCGACGCAAGCGCATCAAGCACCCCCACCCGCCGCCCGATTCTGCTCCCCTCCCCTATTGTATCTTCTATCGCTTGCTTTGCATAGATTTCGTAATATTTAGAACGTTCAATTTAAATATTTTTATTTTTGTATGAAAATTTGATGAACTAAAATATGGAACATTTTTAAAAGTCATAGAACTAAAGTTGTTGTTTATGATGTTAGTAACATAGTCCTAAGCGGTTGTCAGTGTTTTACAAATAACTCTGTATAATTAGAGTCTGTCTAATAAGTTAAACGACTTGGGTAATTATTAGGATTTAATGAACTCTGATGTAGTCAACACGGGTTCAATAATCAAGGTTGATTAAGAGATAGAGATCATTGTTTACTAACAGAAGAACCTTATAAAAAGTACCAAATATAAGTATTTTTGAATGATTAATTATTATACAAAATTCCCAAGTCGGTTGACTTATTAGACAGACTATATGTCAAAAATTGCAACCGTGCGAAGCCGGGACGTCCAGCTAGTTTACAATTTCTCACAGACTGTCATGATTTTTATTTAGAAACGTGACGCAAATATTTTTATCCAAATAAGTGTATAATCAAGATAGCGAGTAATTTATTTAAAGGGTAGCTTTGTTATAAGTCTGTGCTAGTGATATATAGGTATCATAGAGGCTACGTACATGCCACTAGTGTTTAGTTGACTACCGAGATCTAAACGCTGTATCGATATGTTTATGATAACTTTTGGGCATGCCAGTGAATTTATAATTTATCATAATAAGGTTATTTAAATAGAAGAGAAAAGGCTAGTTGCCGTGAAAAAATGTAATTAGTCCGTCTTTTAGATTATTCAAAAATAAGGGACACGTATTTTTTTATTTGTAAATTAAACCAAAAATGACAAAGATATAGTCCATTAAAGTTACGTGTGACGTCACCCCATGCGAAAAAATGCAGCACGGCGGTTATTTTTTGTTTAATCGAAAAAAGAAAAAATACGTGTCCAATATTTTTTTATAATCTAAAATACGGACTAAATAATATGTAATTATTTTGACCCTGGAAACTACCCTATTGTTCTTAAGACTTGCTTGTACCTACAGGGCGTTAAGGCACCCTTTTATAACGTATTACCTTCTGCCAGCGGCTTCGCCCGTGCGTAAGCCGGTTTCTCCATACAAACTTTGGACCCCCGTTTCGTCCCCTTAGAGGGTGAATTTCATAAAATCCGTTCTTAGCATAAGTCAACACCTTATAAGGAACCTACCTGCCAAATAAGTTTGTATGTGTTATAGTTTCTGAGATTTCGTGATAAATCAGTGAGTGGTATTTCGCTTTCTGATATATACACCGCTAAATTTTAATCGTTTTAATCCCGTGGAGGGTCGATCCGGTACATGAAACACTATCGATTTGTAAAGATAAAATTAAAAAATAAAGTACCTCTTTTTCAAAACTCGTATTAATTCACGCATGTACGAAATTAGTATCTTTAAGAAAACGTCAGTTGAGCGAGTTCAATGACCTGTAGTTAATAGTCGGCGTTGCGTACAAAGTACATACAGGTCATTGAACTCGCTCAGCTGACTTTTTCTTAAAGAAATTAATTTCGTACATGCGTAAATTAATACGAGTTTTGAAAAAGAGGTACTTTATTTTTTAATTTTATCTTTACAAATCGATAGTGTTTCATGTACCGGATTGACTCTCCACGGGATTAAAACGATTAAAATTTAACGGTGTATACAAAGATTATTCATAAAATCTGCTCCAATTTGTATGGGTGGAAAAAAATAGCTAACAAGTTCTTGTATAATAATCAACCTGCGACGGCATTCTTAGCTCCCAACGTTTCTTTGCAAAGCAGGTGATGACTGGAAGAAACCGTTCGTCCACTTTCACATAAACAACATTAGTTTCAGTATATGCGAAACTCGAAACGTGTCTAGTATTTTTATGTAAAGAATCTATGTACAAATTTCATAACTGTATCATGAAAAATCACAAAGTTATAATAAGCTTGTTATGTCAGCAAAAATACATAGTCACCGGGCCATCCAGGTGACTGAGGGGTTGTTTTGCTTTCGCACCCAGCTTTTTGCTGACGCCTAATACCCGCTATGACCTGCCGGGATCTGTATTGTACTTCGTGGCGGTGGTGTTCAACTTGTGACCTTTTAAAATATTTTTGGGAAAAAATATAACAAGGTGTAAAAACTATTGAAATCCATTCAGTTACTGATTCTGAACAAACTATATTCAGGTTGCCCTTAAACTAAAAATAATGTTGTATATCGTATTTATGAGTAAAGTTTAGCGCGGCATACGTCAGATAGTATCGTTTGGGGAACGCGGGCGGACATTCATTACCGTGGAAAGTGCGTCCGTCACGGCTCGGTATCGCCTCGATCGCGACCATTCGTCCGTCTACTATGTAGCTGGCAACAGCTGCACGCACCGCGCTGTCACGCACCCAACACACCAACATTCATGCCCACCTCAATTCATACGACGGATTGCCAGATTTCACATTTCGCTCCGATGGCATTTGGTAATTGACAATGATGTGTGTCAATCTACTTAGTAAATAATTACACTTGGCTATGAGTTTCGACTGAAACTATTTTATGACGAGACATTTTTGCTATAGTTTCAACACTTGAAATTCGTATGATGTGAGGACATCCATTTGTGCCAAACAGACGTTTTCGTATAGGAAATGACGTATGACGGTATGACTATTTATATACCTACTGTATGGAACTTAGGTACCTATAACATTTTTAGGACTCTCGATGGCATCCATTAGTAAAACCATATATTGAACCACTGAGTGTTAACGGCAAGAGGGCCTATCTACAATATTACGAGTACATGTAACTAGGAATGCATGACTCTCGATTAGGTATGTACTCGATTTGATTATCGTACAATAAAGTACGACTCTATTTAGAACTAACGTTTTAACTCAGAAATAGCTAACCTATTTTACATTGCCTATGTATTAATAATAATAATCTAATGTAACTGGGTTCCGCTGAACGATTTACGAGTTAGCCTTTAATTTTTGGCTCGCGTCACCATTTGATCTGAAGTAGACATGTCGCCATTATATTACGTAGTAAACTGCATACCTCTCTTTGTATTTGGCTGCAGTTCCTTTTTACTAACTCGTAAGGAAATAATTTTAACAAGGTGTCTAATTAAGTTCTATTTGACGATATACATATTATTATATTATCTTGATGTACTTTCAATAATTTCATTCCTTGTTTGCCTTAAATTATGTCGCAATTTTAATGTTTAAAACATTATTGGAGTTAAGGTGTGTCCAATGTGAAGATTTTGCCAGACACGTTTTTCAATTAAAATGTTTAATTATTTATCATTAACTGTGATAGGACCCTGCCGATATTATAACGCAGGAACTATTAATTATACTTTTTAAGACTCAAATGCATTTATTTACTAGACATCAACTTATATATATTTTTATTTGTTCCTAAATTTTGGATATTACTACTACATTAATCTAAAATTATGTTTAAATTTTTGGTCAATACATATTATTTCAATTGTTATAAGTAATAAATGAAAAAAAAAATACATATCGCATAGCCAGCATAGTTTATGTATTATTTTTTATGTTTAAGGATCTGGACGGATTTTTTAATCTAATACTCGTAATATATTTTTATTAAGTGCCATAAAATGTTCCTAAATATTTTTATTAATCTTAAGTTATAAGTAATAAACAAGCATAACCAACACAGACGTTTTTTTATTTAATATCAACATGAAACCATAGTGATTTTCAACAGTACTATGATTCCGTCATTATGATATGTATTTATTCAAATTATTTAGTAGCTTTTTTGAACTGTTATTTTATTGTAAGTGCCATGAAACTGATAATGAATATCATGTTTCCGCGAAAGTTGGTCGGCGAGCGTTTAGCTCGGGTGCTGATGAAGATCTGGTGCGGGAGGTGGCCGCGACTGTGAGAGAGAACTATGCGGAGCTGGGTGAGTGCTGTGCGGCGCTGGAGGGGATAGCGGACGCGCTTGGCGGCGCGCTGGACCGGCCCGCCGCCGGCGCCGCGCCCTGCGCCGAGCTGCGGCGCGCGCTGCAGTCCTGCTACGCTGTGCACGCACAACAGCCGCTCAAATGCCACCGCCTCGTCACGGAATACATGCGATGCGCCCGCAACCACGCGCTCGCTTCGCATTCTTAATACGCCTCATACATTATACATGTCTACATAACAAAATGTAATCATTACAACTAGATAACCACGCACTTACGTGTTGTCATTCTACGTACTAGTGACCCATTTATGTTACTTGGTTAGACACGTTTTGTCAGTACAGAATAAAACCATCAAATGTTAAGGGGTTTATTATTTGCCAAAATGATAAAGAAATCAAAATCTTACGCACAAGTGAATACACAAAATGTTATCTAAGCGAATAATACTTGTGTCATAATTTAGCCATTGCTATCATTTGGTGTAAGAGCTCAATGATAGTCCTGGTGGGCCGGCCGGTCATGCCGCGTATCAGGTACGGGGAGTCGTATCCCTTGGAGTAGCTGACGCCGTACGTATCGAGGTGCACCCACTGGCAGTCGCGCACGAACTGTTTGAGGAAGGCGGCGCAGTTGGCCGAGTCGCCGTAGTACTCGCGCCCCGTGTTCGCTATGTCTGCGGTCCCGCAATTCCTTACCCGATCTTCATAGAACTTCCAAAGAGGCATCCTCCAGACTCGGTCACCCGATTCTGAGCTTGCTAGCTCGAGCCATTGGTATAGTTCATCAGAATTGCTGTAACAAGCACAGGCTGCTCCGCCGAGGTAATGTATTAATTCTTTTGACATAGTTCCTATATCTATTATGAATTTGGGCCAGTAGTTGCGTGCATAAATTAAACTATCTGCGATGAGCAGTCGTCCTTCGCGAGATGGCATCCTTATGCGAATGGTTTTACGATTAGCGCAGGAAATAACATCCCCGAATTTGGGACTACTTCCGTTAGGCATCAGTTCACACAGCGGCAGTATACCTCTGATGTTGACGGGGAGTTGAAGTCTTGCCGCGGCTCTGGTAATTGCTATTACACATGCAGCCCCTGCCATGTCGCCTTTCATATATTTTAAGTCTTCGCACGATTTCAAGTCCAAGCTTCCACTATCAAACGTGACTCCCTTACCAATCATGACTATGGGGCGGGTATTTTCATCTGCTCCATAGTAACTGATTTCGACGTACAGTGGTGGCTGTATCGAGGACTTTCCAACCGACACGAATCCACCCATTTCATGAGCAGCTGCCCAACCTTTCGTTTTCACTTCTACATTTATATCTAACTCACATAAAAGATCCACAGCTACTTTGGCAAATTTTGTAGGATTTAATATATTTGCTGGCAATTCTTGTAAGTACCTTGCTAGATTTTGAGCTTCTGCTTTTAATGTACCCATTTTCCAACCTTCTATGTCACAATCATCATACAGATCAATTTTAGTTTTAGGAGTGATTGTATTACCTGTTCTACTTTTATACTCGCAAAACTCCCAGCATGCGAGGGTCGCTCCTTCTGCGGATGCCTCGGCGTATCCGAACGACTCAAAATCAATTACTTTGGGTTTTAAAGGCCGAAGTGCTCTTGCTCCAGCGCCTGCTGCTATTCTTATTGCTTCCTTTGTTTCGTCCAGTCTTTCAAGTCTGTTGTACGTAAAACATTCGGTGCCAAGTCCAGCGACTGCGACAAAGGCATATTTAGGATCTATATCATAAAACACTCTAGTTTCGCCAAGTTTCGGTATGGGAGCTAGTTTTAACAATGACCATAATCTTCCACATATTTGCTCATTATATCTCTGGCCGGTGGCGGTGAGGATCCCCGGGTCATTCACTACATTCTCATTGAAATATACGCCTAGCACAAGTCCTTTATTTTTGCGAGCACACGCTTTGCTATCCCGCACTTGACGAGGCGGAATCAATGGAACACAGTCTGAGAGCGGCAGTTTGAACTGAGATATGAGACGCACGTGTTTGGGAACTATATGTAATATTCTATAGCGTAAATACAACATTTTAATTTTGAAAAGATTTTTTTTTTTGAAAATAGTAGTTGGAAGTCGTTGCCAACTAGTTTTAGTAATCTTACTTTTTAGTATGAGTTTATATTATAATTTAATTATATATTAGACATAATGTGTAAGTTTAATTATTAATAAAACAAATATGTTCACAAAATCACACATCATACATTGCTCACAATTCAATCAGAATATCGCACAACATGTCTTTTGGGAAAGGTCAAGAAGTTTTCTTCTTGAGCCAGCTGGGGGTATAAAGTTCATACCACTCGGGAATATTCAGCAAGAGAGTTTCTTGTAACTGTCGAAATATTATCAGTATGAGGACCGGAACAGCGTACTTCTCATCTTTAAATAAATATATCCAAAAAGCTAAACCAAGGAGGCAAACGTCGAATATGTAATCTAACACTGTTCTCACATTCGTCCTGGCTGTCTCTTCAAGTTCTTGATAATTGATAGGTATGACGATAGTTGCTCGTTCAGCTTTCCTCAGTACAACTTGTTGAGTGCAATTCTTTGGCATGTTGTTTTGGGTGTCTGGAGGGTTAGGAACTGTTGCTTTTTTCTCCAACAGATTTTTGTTATTACTGATTGGTGCCTTTGCCTTAACTGATTTATTAATAGAATTTGCAGTTTTGCCTTTTGCTGATGTGACCTTACGGTTATTTGTTTTGTTTGCTGTTTTCTTTGGTTTCGTTAATTTGTTTTTCTCGACATTCTCAGGCTTCGTCTCAAGTTGCTGCTTTTCAGCAACAGCTTTCAAATCTTCTGTTTTAAGGTACATTGGTGCGGTTGATTTCTTGTGGCTGCCATACTCTTTAACTATACTACCATAGTAATCAATTACTGTTCTGCCTTCTTCACTGACCTTATCTTGTATTTTGTCAGCTTTATTATCTGTTTTAATATTATCGTAGGGTATATTTTCTTCTTTGGGTTTTCCAGGCTCCTTTTTGTGCAGCAATTTGGGAAACTTCGTGTTAGTTATTTTCTTAAATATAGTAATCTTTTCCTCTTTTTTTGGTTTTTCTGGTGCTTTAGGTTTATCAGTGGGTTTAGGTTTTTCTATACTTTTAGATTTATTGGCAGTCTTAATTTTTTCTGGGATTTTCGGTTTGTCTATGGTTTTAGGTTTATCTTCTATCTTTGGAAGTTCAGGTTCAGGGACTGGTTTTGATTCTACCAAATCTAATTCTCTTCGTTTCAATATGGGTTTTGGAACAAAATTAGGATCGGGTAGAGGTAAAGGTTTGAGAGGTTCGTTTTCCGACAGCTCTTCCTCTTCTTCTTCAATGAAATCTTTAAGAGGCGAAGGACGAGTCATTTTGTCTCTTGGGTTGTATGTTTCTTCTTCATTCAAATACTGATCTCGTCTATCAGTATCTCCATCAAGACTTCCTTCATCTGTATATTCCCCATCAGAGGAAACGGTGCTAGCAGTGTAATCTTCATCAAAAGACATATGTTGCCATTTGTGATCCGATACTTCAGAATCCAGTGATACTTGGCGCGGCCCGAACTTGAGCTGTGTGCTATCAACAGAGTCTGGTTTCGTTAATATTTCTGGGTTGTTGGGCTTTGCTTCAGAGAAGTCTTCGTGCAGTTTAGGCATATCTCGAACATTATTCAGGCTGTCGCGATCAAAGCTAGTATTATACGGAATGTCAGTTTTGTTATTAGGGGGTCTATCGTCTTTGTTTTTGTTTTGTTCTTCTTTCATAGCCACAGCTTTATGTACGCGTGCCATTGCTAGTTCATGCAGGAGCTGCGATGAACTGACGGCGTTGCGCAGTGCCTTGAACGGCATCACACACCGCGAGCTCAGCTCCGGCGCAGAGAACGACATGGGAGGCGGCGTCAGAGAGTCCAGGTCCAGTTGAATGGATCGTCTCTTTTCTGAAATAATAACATATTTTTGTAGTCGTATGATTGTATTGCAAAACTAAATAAAGTTGCTACATCGGTAGGGAGCAAAATACGTATAGACTTGAGGTTTGAGTTTCTTATAAAACTACAAATATAAAATCGCCATTGCAAATTGTGTTTGTCGCCAGGTGAAATTGAGTTTGCAAGATGCATATTGATTATTTTACTCTAACATTAATTATAATAGTTGATAGCAGAGATGGCCCAGTGGTAATGGCTCTGACTTTGATAAGAGTTGTAGGGCGCGGGCTTAAACCCAGCCAGGCGCATTACTTATTAATTTCAACACCATTGTTCTTAAAAACGGTAAAGGAAAACATCGTGAAGAAACCAGCATGTCCTAGAACCAAAAATTCAAAGACATGTGACATCAACCATTCCGCACTGGGCCCGTGTGGTGGATTACGGCCCATGTTCCCTCTCTTCGAGTGAGGAGGCCTGGTCCCAGCAGTGGGAACATTACAAGGCTGATTATGCTAACATTAAATACAGCCGTAACTTTACTGTTTAGATACAAAGCTTTAATAATAGCTGTAAAATTCGTTTACGTTGAAAATAGATTTGATTTCGCAATGTTCTGTTTTATGTTAATTTCGCAGAAGCTGCTATGCGGTCAGCATCTCGTTTATGTTTGTTTGAGTTACATGTGTTAGCGCGTAACTAAGTAGATACCGTTGTGGTAAACTTGCTGCTGACTTTGGCGGTCGCCTATTTTTAGACGGACCATGCGTCGAAGCAACCCAGGGCTATATTTGAACTGCATGCATGTTAGTATGATCTTAATCAAGTTACAAACAGTCGCGATTGCAATAAATATGAAGTATGGGTTTTTGTGTAAATGAACTTCAGCATTAAGTACATGAGAAATTGGAAAAACGATTGATATCAATAATTAGGTAGGAACATCAGTATTTTTTTCTTTCTATATACGTACCTACAATTATGATGATGACGAAGTTATCTAGCTGACTTCCGCATAGCGACTGTATTCTCTGATTCTTCTATGTACACCACTTATAAAGCGGTGGTGGTGTGGTGGTTATTAAAAAGTGGTGTAGGTACCTACTGTATCTTTTGCCTGCGACGTCAGTGTAGGATCGAATGGACATGTCATATTTGGGTAAAAATTGTAATTGTGATTGCCTCTCGTTGTTCTTTTGGTTTCTTGTCGTGTCGTGAATCAAATAAAAAACATGTAACTTTAGGTACCATCGCGGTAATTTCTGCCTGATCACTTAAAAAAATTTTTGCTTGAATCCTACGGCGCGACGCCAAACCAAACCCTTTAAAATTTTCGTTTTAAGTGCAAGCATAAATGAACTTAGCGGTGGTCAGGCGGAAGTGTTTTTAGAACATGCAAATAACGAAATAGCTGCGGAATAGGTAAGTTTATGATAGGAGTGAAATTAATGTGAGTTTATAATAAGTAATGTAGGTACATGCCTAGTTTAATATTTTTTTTTAGTCGACGACAAGTAAACCCTACGTTTTGAAAGGAAGAGTTGAAATTCAAAAAAAAAAATTGTTGTCGAGTTCTTGTCGAGATTTTTTCGAGTCAAGTTCAGATTTCAGAGGCTGTTTTAATTATTCGCAAATTGGCTCCTACTGGACATACTAATTTAAAATTGGTGTACTTTTGTGTTAGCGTTTACACAACCGGACATTTAATAATTGGAACTTTACGATATGAGAGTAGGTAAATTAGGTAGGTACTTAAATGAATGTGATGTGTTGCTAAATGAATTCGCAAATATCAGAATGTTCATATTCTAAGTCTGCAAAACATTCCTGAAGTACCGAACAGACAAAACTAGTTGCAAGTTAGCGGTTTTTATTTGACAGTTCGTTGACGAAGACCGCTTAGTATCATTTCTCTAGTTATTTATTTTGATTTCTTCTACAAAATTGATAGTTTCTTAACACTTTAGCAACGATACGTGAGTACGTAAAAGTGATACAGTCCAGGATAGTCTAGGCACTCTCTAAACACGTTTTTTTTTTAAATTTATTTTATATAAACCAGTGCTTGACTGCGATCCCACCTGATGGTAAGCAGTGATGCAATAGTTGATGGTGAGGCGCACTAGACTACTAGTTTATTAAGGTAACATTTAATTATTCTTCAATAGGATGTCGACTGGTACCTACAATCAAGCTGTTTCGGTTACCAACGCGAAGTACATAAACAAAGCCGTAACAAGTCTTAAATTAAACAGATACTAGAAAATATGCTTACCGGATTTTTCCATTTGTTTCTGCGAATCTGGATAGAGTACCAGCATGAACTCGCTGCTGCCGGACGGGTCGCGCTGTGGCGAGCGGCGGCGCGGCTGGCGCTCCGGGGGCGGCGCCTCTGCCGGCGCCGTCTGCGCACGCTTGCGGCGCGGCGCCGGCGACACGCGCGCCTCGCTGCCGTCCTCGCGGGTCAGCACCTCGTTTATTATCTTCGACTCCACCGCCAAGAACTCCATGTCTACTGGCCGGCCCGGGATCTTCACCGGCGCTGACTCGACACTCGGCGCGCTCATCCCATACGGACTCTCCGCTTTGACACGGAAGCGGTACTCGCTTCCTTCGATGAGGTCGAATAGAGTGACGTTCGTCTTGCGGCTTGTGGTTGCCTTGAGCCACACGTTCCAGCCGTTCCGGTAGTACTCCACCACGTAATTGCCGATGCGGCAGCCACCATCGTCGTCGGGTGGCTCCCAGTCCAGCGTGACGGACTTGTCTACCTGGCGCGCTACTGCCACGCGCTGCGGTGGCTCAGGTGGCGCTGTGATCGTCACCAGGAAGGCGGCTGTGTCCTCACCGATCCTGTTTCTTACGTGAATCTGATACTCCCCACGGTCGCTTCTTCGAGCTGAGTGTATTTTGAGCATCGAGAATTTTGAAGTATTCGAAATTTCCACTCGATCGTCTACTACTATGGGTTGGCCGTCATGTCGCCATTCTACTGTCGGCGTCGGTTTCCCGACTATAGTCGTTTTTAGGAAAACGGTTTCGTTAATTTCGTACAATAAACCGTCTTCGTATTGTCGCGGGTAGCGTAGCTTCGGTGCGGCTTCGAGTGACAATCGAGCTTTGGTGACCGCGTGTCCACTACGATTAGTTGCTGTGCATTTTATCTCTCCTTCGTCACTCGGTAAAGTTTGATGAAAGACAAGAACACTGGTGGAGTCGCTCGTAGTGATCGCTGTCCTTCGGCTGCTGAAAATTTCATAATCATCCTTGAACCACGCTATCGTAGGTGGCGGGATACCAGAGAAAGCGACACGGAATTCTGTTTTATCGTTTTCAAGAGCCGTCAAATCATCTAAATGTTGAAGAAATAGAGGTGGCTCATGGGGGAGGCGGTCGGAGCTGACCGTGAGCACGTCGGACAAGTCGCTGTAGTCGGAGCGGCCCACGGCGTTGAGCGCGGCCACGCGGAACTGGTAGCGGTGCGGCGGCTCCAACCCCGTCAGCACCAGCTCGGGGCGCAGCACCACAGGCGGGGCCGTGCGGATCCAGTCGGGCGTGCCTAGCCGGTTGCACTCCACCTGGTAGCCCATCAACGGCGCGCCGCCGTCGTGCGCCGCCGGCGCCCATTTCAGCGTGATCGAGTTCGGCTCCTCGTCCGATAGTATCGGTATGATATCCGGCTTCCCTGGCGTTGCAGGCCGTCCTGGAAATCGAGACGAGGCTGGGCGTTACTCAATGCATTTGGATGATTTAAGTTAAAATTAAATATGTCTAGTCGGGCGTTAACCTTTGTTCGGTAACGACGGTGCTACCGGTATAAGCCATTTGGCATAAAACTCCTTTCAAAATTAGACGCGTGATAATCGTTACATGAACGCGGACGGTCTTACGATTTGTTTTGTTGTGCCACGCTTTAGGAATCGCAGCGCGCAGTCTTTTTAAAAATAGAAATGTAGTCAGGGGGCTCAGGCTCGCCGCACACTTGTGGGGGGCTGGGGGCGGCAATCGGTGTAGGGGTGCGGGGCTGGGGTTACCTGCGGTCTTCCAGCGCACGTTCTTGCTGGGCTTGTGGACGTAGTGTGAGGCGGAGTGCTGGTTGCCCATGGCGGCGGCGGCGCGCGCCGACACACTGAACGAGCCGCGCGCCCCGCGCCCCCGCCCGCTACCCGCGCCCCGCTCTGGGAATAACTCTGCGCAGCGCCGCGCCCGTGCGCCCGCGCGCCCGGATGCGATCTTGATCTATTTGATCGATAGCTTTTCATTTACGATCTACAGGCCACGACCTTTGGCGCTACTATTGATGATATTCATCCACTATAATCATCTGACGGCATTGCCAATTAGTAGATACACAAATGTTGGTAATCGTTATGAACTTAGTTTAGATGCCTTTGTAAACACTAAACAGTAGGCACCAACCGCACACCTCAATGGTTCGCATCCGAAAAATACATTGTGCTAATTGATTGTAATAAATTGCGAAGCTCGCTACTGAAACAATTTGTCATGGTGAGGACATCTTGTGCCACAACTCAGCATCACGTAGGTACCTAGTGAGGGTGTCGCTGAAATTGTCGGGTTATTTTGGGTACCATTCAACAGTAGACCGTGATACTCCACCTGTCGGCCAATCTTTGAACACATCAGCTTACAAGCTCGCTAAAAAGCGAACGAAGATGCAAGACTAAAATAAAATTTGTCAGCCTGTGCATGAACGTTATTTCACGTCGCCAGTACAGATGGCAGCGTTGTCCCAAAATTTTCAAGAAGTTAAGACTCGACTAACTTTTTGATGAGTTTTGCTTTTTTTGAAAATGGTTTCAGAAAGTTGATATTGTTCCGATTTTCTCTGTAAGGATTTTATTTTTCATTTTTATTGTATCAAATGTCTGTGTTAACAAAAAGTTCTAAGTAAACATCTGGTTCTACAATAAAATAGATATTTTGATAGTCGGTGCGATGGTATGTAGGTATTTTTTTCCCGAAATCGCTGGTTGGTAGATCTCGCAGTTCGTATTTCAGCAAGCGCCTACGCGAATCCCCTTTACGTACTTTTCACCACTTGAACATAAGAATATATTTTAGGAAACTGTTTCAACAAAACTGTAATCTTATCTGCATCTGGAGCTGAAATAATTACAAGAATTTCTTTTTTTAGCGTCCACTGCTCGCCGTCTAGTAATTAGAGTACATGAATCAGCCCGGAATAAAATCCGATTGAATTCGTCAGAACAGATTACCGGGGGTCATAAAAAAAGAGGAACTAATCAAGGCCACTAATAAATGCTCGTTCAAATACCAAATACATGTTAAGATGGCTCTACGCTAGAGAGACGAGCACGAGTCGAGCTCAAATTCGTGTAGTGTCGCTCGTGCTCGGCTCTTTTAGCGTAGAATCGACATTGATGTCGCGCTTGCTTCTTTACTTGCTTTATAAGCTCTTTCTTTTTTGTTACCTATTCTTTATTGCATAAATACCTTACAGTAAAGTTGATGCGCAGGACTAGGACTACTGGTAACCTTTTCAGAAGTCAACCCATGGCCATAGTACGGCCCATGGCCCTAAGGTTTGGCTGACATCTCTTTGAGTGGTTGTAGGTACCTATAGGTGATATCTATTTGGAGGTATGCAGAACAGAGAGTAAAGTCCCGCAAACCTCCGTTGAAATGGGAGGATCCTCCGGCCAGACAGGTGTTATAGTCTGGTGGGCGACTGTCCGATAGATGATTTCGGGAGGTCGTATATGTTCGAATCGCGCGGAGAACTTCGATTGCGCGATGCAGGATTTCGTACTTTTTTCGTAGTTCTTATGTGGCGCCATAGATGTCGCTACACCTACATGGACCTGGATGTCCAAGTTGATCCATCTGTGGTCCGAGCAGGAGGCTTATCAGCCAATATAATGAGTTCTACTGCACCTTCTGTTGCCAAAATGTGGTCTATGATAAAAAAGGCCGCGATAGCATACATATGTGTGTGTATGTTGGATGTATTGATTTTAAAAATCGGTCTTGAATAACTAATGCTTTATCTGTTCCGTGGTTCCCTGGGTTTGACTGTGGGGTCGGTGAGTGAGATATTCATACTTCGTATTAAATATAATTTTAATAAAGTAATAATTATTTATTTATTTATTATGAACTTTTTGTGCGTCATTACATATACAAAAGGGAAAGTAAAACTAAAACGATGCAATGGGCGACACTATCGCATTCCACGATCTCTTTCAGGCAACCTTGAATGGAACGTTTATTTTGTACTTGCTTCGGCAGTACATATACTAAAATTGGAACGATACAGAGAATGCTTAAATAAAAACATATAAATAGATTTCCCTAATTATAACTGAAATGACTCCAAGCTCCATTTAGTTTCGTTGACCAATCAAAAAATTAAAATAACGCAATCGAAAAAAAGGCGCGAACGCGTAGGGTTTGCAATCTGATCCGACGGATTCGGAACATTTTTCTGCCTACCGGTTCAAGTAAAAATTACTGGATCCGAGAAACCCAATAAAATCGTGAACAAACAACAAAGCGTTTTCAAGTAGGAGAAAAGGTACATTGCGCACACGCATGACACAGACGCCGATCTGGGCGCGTCGGTCTCCATACATTTTATATGGAACTAGACTTGTAGAGCTACACTTGATCTAAGCCACGCGACGCTACGCGACTTCGTTCTACGTACAAATCAGCACCCCTAGCCAAGTTACAACCGTTTCGTGTCGAATTCCGTTCTCCAATCGGTAACGCATCGGTGTCAGCAATTGTAGAAAACGATAAGTTGGTAGTCATGTTGACGCGCCTGAGTCGGCCGCTCGTAAGTTTGTATAACAAAGGATGTAGCGCTGAACATTGTAGAAACGATCATGATTCATTCTATTATTTTGTGAACAATGTGAACTTGGCTACGAATTTTCTATTCGTTTGTTCTGTCCCCCTAGCCAAGTTACAACCGTTTCTCTTGCGTCGAACGCCTGAGTTGGCCACGCCACCGTTTCTATTGTTCTGACCACGTGACTGAGCGTTGAGAAGACGTCATTCCTGTACATTTGAAGTTTTCTACTAGCGTTAACGATTGCAGATTATCAGTTTGGCTAGGGGTGTTATGTAGGCGTGTTACACGTGTACGTCGGTCTAATGTAGTTCAAGCTTAGGACCTACCTATTCATGACATTACGAAGCCGATAATACCATTTGTTTCCTTTATCGTTCGATCTTTCACATTGAGATATGGTTTACCAGGTTTTATAACTTACTGTCGACCTTGCATGGGCCGCAAATTTATATTTACGGGTACAAAATATTCCTTGCGTCATTCTATTAGTGAAAACTGTATCAAAATTCGTTGAGTGGTTTAGGCCGGACGCACATATTCGGTTTCCGGATTAGGCTAGCGCAGACATTCCGATTTTTTGTATTCCAGCCTTAGAAGAAAGCACACACACAGTGATAGATAGCAATTTTGTTTTTTACTATTTAGTGGCGTAAAAGTTGGTATTTAATGTATAGGCACCACATGTACTGATACCCATTTATAATTTGTATTTTAAGCATGTTTCTTACTTAATGCTTCTGTCTATAGATTTGCCACATGCATATTTATAGACTAGTCAAAATAATCTATCTATATATATATATATATAAATCAATGCCACTTTTCGTTGTAATTTTATAACTCAAGAACGGGCTCACCTATCCAAACCAAATGTTTAAGTTTTGATCGGACTATTTAGTAGATGGTTTATGTGAAGTTTGGTAGGGTATAGTAGGCTAGAGTAGGGTAGAGTAGGGTAGAGTAGTGTAGAGGAGTATAGAGTAGTGTAGAGTAGTGTAGAGTAGGGTAGAGTAGGGTAGAGTAGGGTAGAGTAGGGTAGAGTAAGCTAGAGTAGGGTAGAGTAGAGTAGAGTAGGGTATAGTAGGCTAGAGTAGGGTAGAGTAGTGTAGAGTAGGATAGGGTAGGGTAGAGTAGGGTAGAGCAGGGTAGAGAAGAGTAGAGAAGGGTAGAGTAGAGTAGAGTAGGGTATAGTAGGCTAGAGTAGGGTAGAGTAGTGTAGAGTAGTGTAGAGTAGGATAGGGTAGGGTAGAGTAGGGTAGAGTAGGGTAGAGAAGAGTAGAGAAGGGTAGAGTAGAGTAGGGTATAGTAGGGTAGAGTAGGGTATAGTAGAGTGGAGTAGGGTCGAAGTAGGGTGGAGCTGGGAAGAGCTACAGCGAAGCCGCGCGGGCAAAAGCTAGTACTAAATAAATTAATATATAGAACATAATCTTGAGTTCTTTATTAGTACATAAACCCACACTACATAAATGAAAAATGAAAACGGATTTTAAAAACTATTTTTATAAGTTATCTATTTAATTATTTATTTGGAATTTAGAGCTGACAACGAGAGTTTTAAATTTTTTATTAGAATGAGTGAAAATGTACATGAAGTTTTCACGAAAATGCAGATATTAGCTATCAGGAAAGCCACATGTGCAGAAATAGTCATTGGAATTGCAAATTGGTTTAGATGCCACGTACAGGATGACTACGAACAGTAGCCTGATTCACGTAAAATCAAGCAAGTCGTTCGATCGAAGTCCTATCCAACAGCGGTATTCACGTGATTGGACAGAACGACAACTTAACTGGCTCGAAACTAAACGATCAATCGACGAATTATTTCCAGTTACATTAATAAGTATTTTACCAGGATAATGAAATACAGATTATTTTTTTTAAATCGACTCTTCGACCAAACTCCTTTAACGGTGTCGTTCAAACTCGATTGATGGATGTGAATACGGAAATGGTCTAAACGACTAAATCGCTACGATATCGTTACGGTTTTGATTACGTGAATCGGGCTACAGGCTACTGACGTATGACTATTTCATACCGAAGGTAAATCTATTCTCAGTTGATTGACGCCTAGTGATTGGTATTTTGACGAGGAATACTTTGACAGGCGCATTGTGCGGAAGGGGATCAGTTTACGATAGTGAGTTAGTAGACTGTCTAAGTATAGAAGATCCAATCACTTAGTCTGGACGGATTAAATTAGGTTTCCCGTTAGAGGCACGTTTGGTTAGGGTAAGTTTAGGAACAGGTCTTCTCAAAACCTAAGTAACTACTATGATTTCTGGATAATTAAAATGAGCTTTTTTAAATTTGCCTATATTTTGTCTCACGGCTTGGCAAAAGCCTCCTCTTTTTAACCGACTACAAAAAGGAGGTTATCAGTTCGATTCAATTTTATTTTATTAGACAACCATATATACCTATTGATTTTGTTATTTAAAAAAGTAACTTTTGATGAGGTGGAACTGTGAAGAAGACCATAAATGGCCAACGGAACTTCATACTCACATGGATATCACAGTGAAGATAGTTAAGCGACTATGAAAATACAAATAAATAAATGGTTCTAAGTAGTTGTGTTGAAAATGGTATCATCGAAGTGACCTGATGATGGAGCCGGAAGATAGGCACCGGAACTCTGTAATTAATCGCTGTATCCTAGCCGTGTTTGTTGTCATGAGATGCACTTTGTCTATAAGGTACTTTCGAAATGATCAGATTATGGAGCCGGAAGGTGGAAGGTAGACACGTTGACTTCATAATAAAGCAATTTATCATAGCAGTGTTTGGGTTAATTGGAATTATAATGAGAAATAGGCACTCTGGTAAGTAATAAGTGGGAAATAATTTTTTTTAACAAAAAAAAAAATAACCGACGTCACTAAAAAAAAACACTAAAACAATCAAAATAACTTTAATTTCGAAAGTCACTGTTAAACTAGAAACAAACAATACCGAGAAACACCGACTTCGAAATGCTAATTATTTTGCTGCTTCATTTTATTACCAATTTTGATGCAACCAACAAATAATACTAAAATTAAATCTAAAAAGATTAATCAAGAATAATCATCACTCATCAGTCTATCCCAAGAGTATCGTATTGCTCAGTAACTGGGTTGTGGAGAGTTGATAGGCAGTCCATGTGAGACATGGGAACTTATTCAGCTACACCAGGTTAGACCGGAATCCGACCTCAAGCTGGCTGGGAATACGCTAGGGAGATGATTATGTTATTTGTTGATTACTACAACAAACCGGTCATTGTGGCGACGCTTGAGGGAGGCCTATGTCCAACAGTGGACGTCTTTCAGCTGATATGATGATGATGACTATAAAAAAAAATAGAACCTCCTACTACGAATGAAAGAAATTGTATTTAACTCTCCATTTTCCGAGCTATATTAAATCTAAAACAATCAAAGAGCATTTTCGATAGACTGTTCAATTAATTTTATTTTTAGCTGCTCTTCTCATTCACGTTGACATTCACAAACAGAACTGAAAGTCTAACTTCCCAGCTAATTTAATTAATAAATTCAATATTTAAATACGAGTGAAATACTAGGCTGAAAAAAACAAAAAAAAAAAAATAGGCTGGACTGATTTGATATTTTTCATTGTTCCAATCCGTAGACTAAAAAAGATTAAAAATAAACGTAGGCAAAGTTGTACAGAAAATTCGGGTAAACTAATTCAGACTTCTGTTTTCTAAGTGATATCTAGTTGTTGACCTTACAGTCCGTCAGCAATGAAGTAGTAACGCAATTTAGAAAAAAATATTACAAGTATTGATGCTTGGAGGTTTCAAGAAGAGGACTCAATAGTTTCCCTCGCAATAACAATAGACGCTGAGAAAACAATAAGTCTACGCAATCCTTACATAATAAGAATATATTTCCGCTGTGCAATACAGAGAACATAATATGTTGACGTAAAGTAGAATTGAATCGTGTGACAGCGAACTCATCGAGTTTCCGTCGGCTTGCCGCTCTGGAATCGTGTCCTAGATGCGTCTGTTCGTCATAACATATCCCGTGCATTGTGCCCAGTTCCGGCGGACCTGCTAGCGGAACTAACTCGAGATAGTATGGCACAAACCTGCCATTGTTTGTAAGAACATGCACTAATCAATTTCTGTGTTCGCCTTAATTAACTGTGCGGGCATAGACATGCAGCCGACTGCGATGGCATAGACATGCAACCGACTGCGATGACGTTGATAACCAGCGGATTAAGGCTTATAGTCCCTTGAAGATCTACTAGTAGCTGGAATTAAACTGACACAACACTCGTACCTGCCTAAGCGGCATTACGAGTATCTGAATATTTAATTGCGTTCAGCTGCGCCCGGGTAGAGCCCCGCTGTCCTTTAAATCCATTTTCTTCGTAAAATACTGATTGATTTACATACGCTATGTTTATTTTGAAGAATAAACACCAATTTTTTGTGTAATAATAGCAAAAAAATTGGTTAGGATGAGTCTAATGAGCCCAAACTCGACGTGTTTACTAGTAGGCATTCCAGGGTTCCATTAGCCACCTCCCAGTTCTAGCATCAGGTCTTCGTCATCAGCTTCTCATCGTCATGAGAAGTGAACAGAACTATTTTTAAGATAAATAAGCCGAAACTGGATGGGTATTAATAGGCATTCCAAGACGTCTCTTACCTCCGACCTCCATCATCAGACCAGCTTGATAGCGTCGGCATGTAGGTACATGAGTATTTCAAATATTAGGTCACATAATATTATATGTGTTTATAAGTAAAGTATACATCCTCACTGCCACAGCCGAGCTGATTACCTTGAATACCTGAACAGATCTTCACAAATTGTCGATAACGTCAGCTTTCAAATAAAAAAAACCGCATCAAAATCGGTCCATCCACTGAAGTAGACACCTCAAACTTATAACACCCCTCTCTTCCGTCGGGGTTTAAAAATGTTTCTAAAGATCCAAGCCGTTTCGAAGGAGTACCTAGGGGAAAAGAATACAATTTGTTTTTTTGACAAAAGAATTAATTGCACGAAAAAATCAATAATGGATAATGTTGTTCATGAATCTATAATAAGCATATATTTTTTTCAAACCTATTGACCTGGTCTTTACCGAGGAGTAGGCTAGAAAGTTATTGTTTTATGGCACTACTCGGGCGCTTGGGCCTTAACTGTATTGTCAGATACAAGGCTTTCATGCTCACCATCCTTTGTGAGGTTTGATGCGCTTGAATTGTTTGGCACTATTGCTTCGCCACAACTCTGTTCAACTGAAAGGTTTTCACTAAATGTCCGCTTCTGGGCTATCCGAGTTGATTACATGGCGGTATCTGTGATTACACATAAAAGATTTAATTTAATTATTTATTTACTAGCTTCTGCCAGCGGCTTCACCCGCGTGAAAGTCGGTTTTCCCATGTAAACTTCGGACCCCTTTTTATCCCCTTAGGGAGTGAATTTCGGAAAATCCTTTCTTAGTGGATGTCTGCGTCCTATAAGTGGAGCGCGCGGATTGGTCCGCTAGCTCGCGCCGGGTTCGTGCCGGCGGCTTCGGTGTGTAGACACCATTATAGTTTCTGAGATTTCGTGATTAATCAGTGAGTGGTATTTCTTTCAGGTGATATGATTTATTAAATTAATTAATTAGATATATACCTTTTTTACAACACGATACATAGAAAATAAATCTAAAACACATACAATGGACGGCCTCGCACTCCGTGATCTCTTCCAGGCAATTTGGAATGGACAGTAATTGTCAAAACACGATAATCATGCAGTATGACATGTTATGTCTTGGGTTAGACAATAAGAACTAATATTAAATATTATATATTTTAAAATATTCACAGACATATACATGCACCCAGACACATGTATGCTATATAATAGATGCATATGTATTTTTTACCTATATTTGTATATTTATATGCAATCGCAAAGAGATTGAGCGCGATATATTAGATCCGGCAACGCATTCCACCGATGAAGATTGGATGAAGAGTGGTCTTAAATGGAGAGAATTTATTTTAATAGATCTACCTAATAGATAATTTTAAATCATCGGTATAAAAACAGTAGAGAATGCAAGTGGTATTAATAGTCAGGTAAGTAATGAAAGCGCGATTAAAGCTAGAAGTACATAAGACTGACGCACACGTGGACCACGCCTGATTTGTACGTAGAACGACGTCGCGTGGCGTCGCGTGGCTACACGTGTAGCCAGTGGCAAATTAGCCATGTATCAAGAGTAGCAAGGCACCGCGCGTTCGGGGATCCTGCACTTAAACGAAAAAAAAGTTTAGTCGAGGCATAATTATGTATTTAAATCTGAATACAGTTGATTATTTCATTGAATAATGATAGTCACTCTTTTAGATTTGCCTCATTAGGTACCATGATTTCCACGTATCTTACCCAATCTTAAAATAAGCTGGGTTATTGAGAGAAAGAATAAGAATGATAGTACTAAATAGGTCTACACAGGGGCCCCTTGTTTGAATTTGCTACAGGCCCCGCGTTTGGCTTAATCTGCCACTATGTGTAACTCTACAAGTCTAGTTTTCATATAAAATGTATGGAGACTGACGCGCTCAGATCGGCGTACGTGGCACACGTGCGCGCAGTGTAGTTCTACCTTAATGAATCCAATATCCGAATATATGCCAAAGTAATTGCACCGTCTACGGCAGTTACCAAACAGTAAATATGTATTGCCAAATTGCCAATATTAACTTGCATCTGGGTAATGGGACGAAAGCACTTATATTTGTGTCAATAAATTACCTTTTCATGTTGATCTCAGTACAAAAATAACGTCGAAGTGTTTATATTAAACTGGTCTGTTGGTCTAGTGGTTAGTGACCCTGACTGCTATGCCGGAGATCGTGGGTTCGATTCCCACCCAGGACAAATGTTTATGTGATGAGCATGATCATTTGTTCTGTGTCTGGGTGTAATTTATCTATAATATGTATGTATTTAGAAATATATAAGTATGTTTATCAGTTATCTAGTACCCATAACACAAGCTCTGCTTAGCTTGGGACTAGACGGCGTTGTGTGCTAGTTGTGGAATATTATTATATTATTATTATTAAAGTAAATAAAAGTGAAGCTTTATTTTCGCGTTTCTGAAGTGGACAGCTGCTGTTTATGATATTTACTTGTTGTTCGAACTGAAAGCTCTGGGGTTCATGCTACTGCATAATTGGCGGCAAAGAAGTGGGCTTATGTAGGTTAGGAAATGGAATTAAGTACCCTTAATGGGGGGGGATGACCTATGCACGCAAATAGTGAAATGCCTTGTAAATGTAGAATAGGCTAGTTGCCGTAAAAAAAGTAATTAGTCCGTCTTTTAGATTATCTAAAAATAAGGGACACGTATTTTTTTATTTGTAAATTAAACCAAAAATGACAAAGATATAGCCCATTAAAGTTACGTGTAACGTCACACCGTGCTACATTTTTTCGCACGGGGTGACGTCACACGTAACTTTAATGGGCTATATCTTTGTCATTTTTTGTTTAATCGAAAGAAGAAAAAATACGTGCCCAATATTTTTTTATAATCTAAAATACGGACTAATTAAAATGTAATTATTTTGACCCTGGAAACTACAGAGTTCTAAGTAGAGAACTCGTAAATGAAGACGTATAGTTGTGTATGTACAGTCTGTCTAAAGAGTCAAACGACTTGAATTTAAAAAAAAAAACTTATATTCGATACTTTTTTATGGTTCTTCTATTAGTAAACAATGATCAAGATCTCTTAATCAACCTTAATTATTGAACCAGTGTTGACTACATCAGATTTAATTTTATCTTAATAATTACCCAAGTCTTTTGACTTTTTAGACACTCTACTAGTGAATGTTTCGTATTGTAAATGTAGACTTTTTGTGGGTCTATCGGCTGATTAGAGAAAGATGAGGCACGGTAATTAAAAATATACAATTAATTTTTTAATTAATATCAACTAGTGCTTGACTGCGATCCCACCTGATGGTAAGTAGTGATGCAATCGTTGATGATTAGGCGCACTATTTGATTAAGAGCCTATTCACTCTAGCCTTGACATTTTCAACTTACTGGCTACCAAACGGTCAGAAACGAAAACGTAAAGGAAGTCTTAGGCGACCGTAAGTTGTTTAAAAAATGCGGGGTGGTCTGTGCATATTAAAATAACTATGCTACCTACTTTTTGCTAAAATTACTGAATATTTATTGTATGTAACTAAAATAGATAAAATACAAAATTGTATTAAATAGCATATATTGTTTGTTTTGTCAGTCATAGTGTCGATGAAGTCGACTTCGTAGCGATGTCGTAGCAGAAATGTAGCGTTGTCGTAGAGAACTCGTAGCAATGTTATGGCAGACGCGTAGCGTTATCGTGGCGATGTCGTAGAAAATTCGTAGTGACGTTATAGCTGACTCGTAGAGTTACCGTTGCATCCTTTTACGCGACTCATAACAGCATTGTAGCCACCTTAAAGTATCGAGTGTTTAGAATAATATTTTTCTTCAAATTGATCACACTATTTCCAGATAAACTAGTATTCTTGTTGTAACAATTGCTTTCTAAGCACATTAAAAATGTCTAGGGTACTTATATGAAATATTTTAGCAATATAAAATATTCGATGATTTTTTACCAAATCTAGATATCCAGATTGGGTTTTTACACATATTGTAAAAATAACAAAAATTTAAGTTTGGAAATTAACCTAAGTTAAGTAGTAACTACATCAATTAAATAGCAAAAACAAAGATATAAAAAGAATGAATAATCTGTGTTTCCACAAATAACATTTTAAGGGTATGTAGAACAGGGTGTAAAGTCCCACATAGCTTCTCTGAAAAGAGAGGATCCTTCGACCAGACTAGAGATATTCTGCTATTTATTTAGAAAGTAATTCCGCAACTTACGCTTAAATGCGTACTGACTCGTGGCCGTCCTGATATCAAGAGGCAGCGAATTCCATAACAGGATTCTATGGAATTATTATTATGTTCAAATCGTGCCGAGAAGTGTAATTGCGCGATGCTGGATTTTGTGCTTTTTTTAGATAGATAAGATAGATAAACCATTTATTTGTTATAACACAAAACAAGAAAGCACAATTAAATTATAAAAACTAAGCACATAACAAATACAAACAACATCTACAAAGTAAAATAATTTCATTTTTAGTTCTTATGTGACGCCATAGATGTCGCTACAACATTAATCAAACCTCAGCTGCTGCTATAGTCTGTCTAATAAGTCAACCGACTTGGGAATTTTGTATAATATTTAATCATTTAAAAAATACTTATATTCGATCCTTTTTATAAGGTTCTTCTGTTCGTAAACAATGACCTCTATCTCTTAATCAAACTTGATTATTGAACCCGTGTTGACTACATCAGATTTAATTAAATTCTAATAATTACCGAAGTCGTTTAACTTATTAGACAGACTCTATACTCAACGAACTCTTTGCTCTTTTGAAATGAATAAGTAATTTTTTCCAGACAAACCTAATTGTCAGATACACTAGGACTAGATCAATTGTTATATTTACAGACTAGTTCATTGTTGTTACTAGCATAAACCGGTTATTAGATAGTTATACTATTTTGTCTTAATTTTATTTGTTTTAAGTGCATTGCAGTAGTGTTGCCTCTTGCCGGTAATGGCCCCGACTTACGAATCGTACGACTTCGTACGAATCGGTCGCTTTACTTTATGTAATTTATTCCATCATTAATGCTCTCAAAAGAGAAGAACTCATCGTTTCGTCACTGGAACAATTCGCATGCTGCGGTCTTCCCATCTGATGTATGTGTGTCTTTAAGGCTAGAGTGATTATTGCAATAATGCTTACCATCAGGTGGGATCGCAGTCACCACTAGTTTATATTATTAAAAAAAACTTTTTACGAAAAAAATATAACTGACTATACTGTTTCCATAATAGTTTTGTCCCTTCGTTATTTAGCACCGACTTCCGAAATTAAAGTTATTTTGTACTTTTCAGTGAACATTGAAGTCGGTTATATTTTTTTTTTGTAAAAAGTTTTTGATTTTACTCTTTTTAGATACCTATAGTACCAATACCAACACTAAAAAGTACCCCTCAGCCAAACTTCTCTCATTCATCTCATAATGATTCTAATAATCCCAAACACGGTTAGATTACATTAATTTACCTTCTGGTTTCATCATCAGATCAGTTCGATACATCCCCTCCCCTTTTTCTTTCAGTCAGTCATCAACTACACGTATAAACAAAGCATTTTTTCTTGTTACGACAGTTCTGCTGTGATCCTATGAAGAGTTCTGTTACATATCTTCGAAGTTCATGATCAGATCATAACAATATTTCTATGGGACCAACTTGAAAGCATACATTTCAATAAAAAAAAAAAAAATTCAAAATCGGTCCACAATTGACCGAGATATCGGTGAACATACATAAAAAAAAAACATACATTCAGCTGAACATAGAACCTCCTCCTTTTCGAAGTCGGTTAAAAAAATAAGGAACCGGTTCGGTTTGTTCATGCGGTGTACAATAAAGAATATAATAAATAAATAAATAAACCGGCATGTCCTAGAACCAAAAATGACATGTCACCGATCCACGAGGGGGTGGATTACGATCCATTCCCTCTCTCAGGAGGGAGGTCCGGGTCCCAGTAGTAGGAACATTTTTAGGGTGATTAGATTACACTAAGTGCGTTAAAGTTAACTGATTTAGAGGATTTCTTCCGAAGCGCATTCAGCGTAGCTAAAAAGCAGAAACTATAATAATGTCTTCCGGTCGTTCTTTCACCGATCTTCCTTAAACTAACCGCACATAATGAGTCCGTGTATTCAAGCGTATGTAGATATAGCATATGTACCATTTCTAAATTGAGTTTTTAGTTGGAAAATCATCCAATGTTCTCTTGCTTTTGGGCGAAGCGGGAGGAACCTACTCATATGTTCCTTCGTTGTCTTGCATTCCAGGGTTTTCCTTTCAGAAGCGAACCTGTGGCTCCAGTAGGCTCCGGTTCTGCTGGGTCCCTACGATAACAGTAGCTTTACGTGTTCTTAAAAGTTTTTCTTTTTTTAGATAGGATTGGAATGTATTCTAGAATTCGGTCAAAACATTAAGTAGCTTAGGATGTCGAAGCTTTGAACTCATGTTATTTGCGAGCGTAGCCTCGAAAAACTAAAATTCGTTTTACCCAGCTATTTTAGATATTGGGGCGTTCGCAGCAAATGGGTCAATTTTTAGATATCCGATTAATGTTTTCACGAACCGTAGCAGTAAATAAAAATTTGCAAAGAAAATTCTTGGGTTCAGTGTGATAGTTACTTTTGTAGCTGCTCCTCATACTCCTGCACTCCCAATCCACATCCCAATTTATTTAAGATCAGCGCAGCATTTGGAAGGTGGGGCAGCCTCATACAGTTTTTATATTTTGTCATATAGAATTTTCTCTGGTATCAATATCTGTATCGATTCATCAAAAACTAATAGTCTTACTATCTGACTTTATATCAAAAATATGTGATTGTAGTAAATACACTTGTGCGGTTTTCTATAAAAGATAAAACAAAAAATTAAAAATGTGTGAATGTACCCCACATGCGGGGCACTTTCATACAGGCTATGGGGCAAATTCATACGTATGAAAAAGTACAATAAATGGAGCGTGAAATGTTTAATTATTTATCAAAATTAAAATGTCAAAATAACTACAACGTTTTTGAAAATAAAAGCAATTATAAACTATGGGCACATATTAGAGTGATAGTCAAATAATACTAAGTGAAAAAGAGAATAACATAAATGTAGGTAGTTTTTCTTTTTATGGCAACTAACGAACTTAGTTAACCTAATAGTCTTTCTGATCAGTCATATCAGTACTGAAAAATCTCTTTAGAAGTAGTACCAATAATCATTCATAGAGACAGTACATTTATACAGTATGAATGTACCCCGCTTGTTGCTGTATGAACCTACCCCATCATAAGATAATGAAATAAAAATATTAAACCAATCATATATATAATTATTCACATATCAATTATCTTTTAAATAAAATAGTGCTGATTAATCTAGAAAACGGGTTTTATCAATAAAAAGATGTACAAAGTGAGTTTACAAAATTAATTAGGCGTGGCCGAATCACTTTCCATGCCACCTCGTAGCGCTTTTCACACCGACTGCTGTCAAACTCCATGAGCCAACACACATTTACATAAGCTACGCATACACGTATAAGTCGTTCAATTGATGTGCGCCTAACAACAGATATTTCTAGTGTATGAAGGTGCCCCTTGTATGAATCTGAAAAAAAAAAGAAAGAAAAACTTTTATTCGTACCTCACACATACAGCAGAATTCGATAATAAAATAAAAATATAAAAAAACTTCCCCACTTCCCCCTACAGGTTTATTTGCCCTTGACTCAATAGTCATCTCTTTTAGTGGGGCCATGGGTGATGCGAAACACATCCCCGGAGCCCTGGAATGATGGCAAATAAGGATCAAGAGTGGGTTTTTAGTCAGTAAAAGTCTCACACATCTTCCCGGTCCGCCCAAGAGCGGGGATGTTGATATTAATACTTAAAAAAAAAATGATGACCATTGTGAAAATGAAAACTTTATTTCAGACCATCACTCCCCTAAATACAGAGCCACATTTATGTTTAAAAGTACTTAAGCACCTACTATATTAGTAAACCACAAAAAAAATGAAACTTTAAAAATAATTCTGATACGTGGAGCGCAATCACTGGATTGTATCCAATACTTTTCTGTCCGCTAATACTTTTAGGGCACGAACTGCGTTTCTGATACGTGCAGCACAATCCAGTTCTCAGAAACGGACCGTCAAGTCTGTCCGTTAATACTTTTAGGGCAGGAACTGCGTTTAGCGGAGGTCCGCGACGTGGGACCGTCACGTGTGTCATGTGCGACGATCCCATCACCGTCGCGGAAACCTAGGTCTACAGATAGATGTTCTGGCTCTGGGTGTCTTGTGTGTGTGCGTTTAAATGTTTTTGAACAGAGTCACGTACGACACAGGAGTTATTCTTAAGTTTTTTTTTTTGTTAGCCTGTTCTGTCCCACTCCTGGGCAAAGGCCTCCCTCCACTCCTGCCATCTTCTTAGTGTTTAGTTTTATAATAAAAAAAACATCCAGAAATCCATCCATTGTTTAAATCCTAATAAAATTTTGATCACGACATATCCAGCCGCCGGTCATCTGAAAATAATATATTATGTAGGTACATTTTGAACCTTAACAGATCTATTGATTACATAACAGATTTATTGATTGACAGAACTATTGTTTGCCAAACTACACTGTTAAATCTATAATACACACCAGCGCGGCAGCGTTAAATCTAGTTAAACCATTAATACTCGCACACTGTTACACATTATAATTCTCTGGCCATGTCCGTAATTGCTCGGCTATTGTAATTAAGTGAGAGCCCATAAATTGAATGGTGGTCCCGCAGCTAGGCGGTCCGCTGCAAGATCGATCGGACGTGGTCAGTGATGAGATTGCCGCCGAGTACACGCTCCATCAAACTGCAATCAGCCTATAGGTAAACTCGGTAAACTACTAAAGCAATGACGCCAGGGCGGATCTGCCGATATGGGCACGATGGGCATGTCCACACTAACTAGGCTAGTGACGTCACACTTTTTCGGTTATGCTGACGATGTTCCTTTTTTTTCTAAATGGATGAATTTCAACAAATGCCATTTTTTTTTATCATATCAGTGAACTTTTTCATTTATAATTTTTTTTTGTAAATTTTTCAGGTTTTATGTAATCTTTAGGACATTAAATACCCCCAAATTTAATATCATCAACGTATCATTTAAGACTAGGAGAAAATTCAGTTTGAATTCTGGTTTCCACCGATATGACAAATCAGCACCGATGATTTTTTCTCTACATCGATATGATAAGTATAGCCACCAAAATGATATACATATCCAGCGATATGAAAATCTATCCACCTTTGAACATCAAAGGTGTCTGGGTGACAGGGTGTCTTTGATACTACTTAGACAGGGTGTCTTTGACATCGACGCACAAACGAATACCATGGATCCAGTACATGATTCTGGACCCCCCAGTGGTGGAATTTTTCGTCGGTTTTTTCTGACGTGCTTGGCCGGTTTTTTGTGGTGTTGTGTGACGTTTTATACTTACGAACGCATCAGGCAACGGCGCTCTCGCCGGCGCCGCCGGGATTCCGATCCCGATTTCCGGCCACCGTAGGAACGAAAGGGAACTCGAGCCCCAGTATGAAGGCTAGAAGGAACGGGGTGGGTCTTTTAGTCAGTAAGAGTCTGACACTATCTCCCGCTCCGCCCAAGAGCGGGGGTTGTCATGGTTGGGGGATGATTTATTCCCACCATAAACAAAAACTGACCGATATAAGGGTGGCTGTCAGCTGTGACCACAACCACTTTTTAGGGTGGATCCGCGCTTGAAATGACGTGGCTTTGTGTGTTTGATGTTTGTCCCAATGTTGGCTCGAAACAAGCTGAGTCAATTTGTCTACTGGCAACGGGTTCACTGTTTGGGGTCCCGTCACCCTTTGAAGTGGATAACCAATGAATGTTGGTTATTTATGAAAGCATTGACGTCTATTTTTATCTAGTATCGAGCCATTATTTTGGCAAAAGTGTATTTATTTATTTTACAATTTATGTACACACAAATATACTGAAGAAGATAACATTATTAGAATACTTTGTACAAAGGTACTGCTTATTTCAAGTAGAAATTTCTTCCAGCAGACCTGCGAAAGGAGAAAATACAAGATATGTAGACAGTAGTGTGCAGAAATGAGTAAAGAAGAGTTAGTGAAATCTTAAATTAAACCAATAAATACTTATCTAACTATATATAAGGTGACTGGTAATTAGTGTACGATACTTGAACACGTGATTGTGCTCATGATAACCAACAACTTTTACTATGGGAACAAATCTGAAATCGCGAAAAAAATCAGCTGTTCAGTACATTTATGTTTGCCTAATGTACTGAACAGCTGATATTTATATATCCGAAAGGGCGCTCGAGCCCCGGTGTGAAGGCTTGAAGGAACGGGATGGGTTTTTTAGTCAGTAAGAGTCTGACACTATCTCCCGCCACGTGTTTAAGTATCGCACACTAATTGCCAGTCACCCTATATACCTTATACTAAAAATAAATACATAATATTTATATTTATATATATATATGATTATCACGCAAGAGAGGAAAGATAGTGCTCTTTTACTGTATTGGTAGTATTGTATCCTACAAGGCTATTTGTGAAACACTATAATCGTAAACAATAACATTAATTTGTTCTATGACTTTTTTTTAACATAATTAATTTACCAAAAACAAACCTTCAAGGTTTCGTTGTTCTATCTAACACATTTTAACTGTATTTTGCTATACCCACCTACGTCTGTATAACGCGACAAGCGCATCAAGCACCTCCGCCGCTCGATGTTCGCTCCCGTCCACTATTGTACTATCTACTTTCTGTTCTGTGGTACTATCGCTTGCTCCGCATAGACTTCGTAATATTTAGAACGTTCAATTTAGATTATTTTTTTTTGTATGAAAATCTGATGTATACTAAATTATAATAAATTTTAAAAATAGTAGAACAAAAGTTGTTGTTTATGAAGTTAGCAACGTAACATAGTTCTGAGAGATTTCACTGGCAACACTGGTTTTACGTTCGATGTGGCGACGCTTGGGGGAGGCCTATGTCCAACAGTGGACGTGTATCGGCTGAAATGATGATGATGATGACTGGTTTTACAAATAACCCTGTATAAATGCCATCTACATATTTATATCTTCTTTGTCTCTGTTTGGTGACCTATGCATCTCTCACATAGTCTGTGTGTTAGCACAAAGATATACGTATGTAAAGCGCTGTGCTATCACACGCAGATAATTACATTACCTCGCACCTGCGGTCGGTGGTTGGTGCTCGCCAAGCACTTTAGGCCAGGCCTTATTTGCTTTTGCACAGTGTAGACGAATTGCGATAAATTGTCTCCGTGTGCTGTCACACTGACAATTCCTGGTCGTCCACTTGTCACCCTTAGCAATGATCTTAAAAAGTATACTTTATTTGACCGTTACATGTTTGCTGTATGGACTTTAAAAGAGACTTTGACCCTTAGGTTGAGTTTGTTTCGGTGTTTCTTCTTAGAGCTAGGAAACCCCGGCTTCATCTAGTTTAAAGTGACGACAAAATTGACGTGTTAAAGTGTTTTTAAAAACCTATTTGCAAAATAAATATCATTTATGATTTATATTTTTTCGAACTCTTTGATGAATGATAATATGCTTTTTCTGTAACGTAATTGGCCTGAGAGACCACTGCCGCTGTCGAGACTTTAGTGTGGAGCGTGCATGAATGTTAGTGGTTGCGGAAGCGATGTCGAATTCGAAGCCAGATAAAAATAGCCTATGTCCTTTCTAGTGGATCAAACTTACTCTTTACCCACCAAATATCATCAAAATAATTTCAGTTGTTTAAGGGGCCGGCGGAGGATGAATTTCCATACAAACGTAATACCACGCTCATTTGCAGTTGGAGCATATATCCAACATATTATGATGATATTCGGTTAAAGACAATATTTATCTAGGTTCCTACGTCGAGAATATTAGAAATATTGTTATTTTTAATACAAGAAAAGCCAAATGGCATGTTTTGCCATTTACGCTATAAAAAAGTGCGAAATACAATTTGCTTAAATTTCTTTTTGTTTTTTTAAAAAAGAAAGACGTAGGAACCTAGATAAATATTGTCTATAACCAAATATCATCATAATATGTTGGAAATATGCTCCAACTGCAAATGAGCGTGGTATTACGTTTGTATGGAAATTCATCCTCCGCCGGCCCCTTAACCGTGAAAGCATAACAGACTGACAGAGTTACATTCATAATATTTATAATATTAAGTACTAGCTTTTGCCTGCAAAATATAGCTTATGTCACTCAGGAATAAAGCAGCTTTCTATCAGTGAAAAAAATTTAGAAATCGGACCAGTATTTTCAGAGATAACCTCCTACAAACAAAAAAAAAACCACTTTATAAATAATGTTGATTATGGAATTACGGATTAAATAAATGTATTATCTATTACATTACATATTGGGAATTTACGAGTACCTATTGGTTTATTTCGATCCTATAAATAAACTGGTCCTGGGCTAACATACATACGACATCCTAATTGAGATATGTTGTGCATTGAAGATATTACCTAAAAGAAGAATTTATTTTTATTTATTGTATCAGAAATAACGTTTTTTGCCATCAAACAAAAATTATCTCGGTAGCAAAGTTCTTATATACCCTGTATACAAGATATTTGCTTGGTAAAGTTAAAGTCAAGTCAAAGCATTTATTTCAAATAGACCATTTGCAGGCACTTTTGAATAGTCAAATGTCGGTCAGTCCAAGAAAAGTGAAGCAAAATTGCACGTTCCAAAGCGTAGATCTCTATGGAGAAGAACGTGCAAGAAACTCCATGGACACTCTTTTAAATCATATTATGTGTTACATATAATGCTTGGTTACATATTACTTGTTGCTTCTATTATGTGAGCAAACTGTGTAGTGTGTGTGGTAGTGACTAGAATTCTATCAGCAGGTTATTATTTTACTTATTACTGGCTGACATAGTTCCGTCAACCTTAAACGTTACATTCTAAAAAAAGGTGTCAAATCTTCTTTTTAGGGTTCCGTACCTCAAAAGGAATTAAAACGGAACCCTTGTAGGATCACTTTGTTGTCTGTCTGTCTACAGGGTGTATGGGAGAGCCCTCCACAAATTTTAAGGGCTTGCTCAGTAGACAAAAGTGAACATCCTTCCACAGAAGTTTTTTTCAGGAGACGAAAAAAAAAAATCAGCTTCTCCATACAAAATTAAAAACTCGATTTAATGTAACAGTTTTTATGGAGAGGCCGATTTTTTATTCGTTTCCTGAAAAAAAACTTGTGGACGGTTGTTCATAATTATGTAGTTTGTGGACGGCTGTCTCTTACATTGTGTTTAGCTCTGTCAAGCAAATTAAAACCATATAGGTACCTACTCAGGTCTGCGGTCCCTTGAAGTTGTACGTACATTTCGACACTCTTAAAGAAATCAAAATTCATAGGGTACCTTCTGTTGACCCAGAATCCTGAAATTTGGCATAAAGCAAGGTCTTATAGCACGAGTATAGAAACAAATCTGAAAATAGTAAGTTGAAAAATCATTTTTTTTTTATTTCGAGTTTTTTTTTTCGGTGGGGAAAGTCATCCAATGACAACCCCCGCTCTTGGGCGGAGCGGGAGATAGTGTCAGACTCTTACTGACTAAAAAACCCACCCTGTTCCTTCAAGCCTTCATACTAGGGCTTGGGGATCCTTCGAGATTCCATCGAGAATTGAACTATTTATAAAGGTAAGTAACGAATAGGTTTATACGCAACTCTCAAAGCGCGCGTCCGTCTCATTGCACAGTTTTTGTGGTGTATAATTTCACGGGGGCGGAGCCGTAGGCGTCAGCTAGTCTACTCATATTAAAGAAAAATAATTTTCATTTTTTGTATTTTTTCTTCCAAAAATATCTTTTGTTTGAGATAGGAAATCATCAAATACGTGCGACACTCAGAAAGTTTTGAAAAACTAAAAAAACTAACCTATAAGTATAAAATATTTTGATTAAATCTTTTCAAGGAACTCTCCACCAGCCTCTAATACAAAGTTTCATGCGTCTGAACCAATTTTCGAAACATTTTTTCCAGTCCGCCGCAGACACCTCTTCCACGGCCTTCTCGAACGCTAACAGCGCGTCTTCCGGCGATGAAAATTGTAGCCATTTCAGCTGATTATTTAATTTAGGGAATGAATAAAAAGAAGTCCACGTTGCCAGATCTGAATTGTAAAGAGGGTGCCCCACAGGCCTTCTTCTGAGCTTCGATGAGGTTGTGCGGCACCCAGCGGCAAATTAACCTCCTCACGTGAAAGTGCTCGTGTAGAATCTTGTGAACGCTTCCCGAACGAATCTGCAGTGTATGCTGAATGTCTTCGCGTGTAATTCGCCTGTTTTCTTGAATTATTTTTTTTTACTGCCAGCACACTTTGTTCTGTGACAGCCGTCGTAGGACGACCACTCCTTTCGTTCATCCCCCAAAGTAAGACGACCGCGCTTGAACAGCTATACCAGCGGTAGATGGTTGCTTTTGAAGGTCCTTCATCTATAAAAGCAATTTGAGTCGATCAAATGACCCATCAGGTTTTAGGCCTCATTTAAAATCGTAGTAAATCATCGCTCGAAAATGTTCTCGACGCAGATCCATTTAAAATGAGACACGATAATTTGATTTAGCTCTCGAAAAAATGTGGAGGGAAATCCAAAATTCAAACATGGTATTTTTACTTTTAAATAACCAAAGTTTTTAAAATAATTACAAGTGGCCAGTGCTTTTTAAATAAAAACTTTTTTCGACTGGCCTGGTAAGTCCTCCCGTTTTGGGTAGAGTGAAAGGGAGTGTCGATTAAAACATCTCTCGATTAACACCATGACATAATATCTTTGAGGCACGCGTGGAACATAACACGCAGTCGCTATCGACGACTCGGTTTCGGTCCGGGCGGTTACCGGACGGCCGGACGGCGACCATTGCTTGTCGTCCGCAAGCCTACACTTTCGGTGGCTGATAGTCGGGTCTCGGCCGCTGGGACCGCTGCTTCGCAGAAGGAGGCGACCGCCCGCGCCGCCCATTCCTCCTCGCTCCGGAAAAATTCGTTTTTTTTTTTTTGCCATGATTTTGTGGAGGATAACGACACAAAATTGTGGGTCTAGCAATTACACATCACGGCATCGTCAGATATATGAGACTACCCAATCCTACGATACCGTTTCGTTATCGACTAATGTGTAAACAGCCAACGCCAGTTCTTTTTTATAAAAACAAATTAGGAAGCCGAGCGTGGCCCGAACAGGCTCCATTTACTTCGTCAACGTAATTTGATTGGTTGCCGGTACGCAAACAACGTTATGAGTCAGCACTCTAAAAGGTAGATAATATGGTACATAATAATGCAACACATAACGTATTTACAGCTGGATTACATGAACAGACATTTAAAAGACTACCTGGAATTCTGCGCATGTTACATAAGTTTATTTTCATCCCAAGCTTATTTTTATGCTTCAGTAGTAATTGCCCGTGAATTTGACGGTGTTAAAAGATTCCACAAACAATGACGTACTTAGCTGGCCAGCAATAGATACAGTTGTTTTTCTAACTGTAGTGAATACATCAAAAGATTAACGACGGATACGATGTTATTCCAATACCAATCCAATCAAGTAATGATGTCTGAATATAAATAGAAGAAAAATAACAATTTTTTCAACTAAAAAACACGTAATTTGCCTACTAGAAATATCTGGGAAGGTCAAGTTCTACAAGACGGTTTACGACGGACTGGAATCGGTATCTCAATAGATGGATTTCCAAGTCCTTGAAAGTGACCACCGAAAGGATAAAAGACACCATTGAACGGAATAAGGGCTCCAAGGATTTGATAGAGATCTGTCTATTGGGCAAAGCCAGTTCACAAAACAGAAGACCGACGATGCCAGAGTCATATCCGTCAAATCGGTACTTGATCAAGGTATCGACACGTCTACTACCAAACCCGATGTGAATCTAGCAAACGACTCAATAGCTAGATTTATCCGACATGATGCCGAAGAAATCCTGGACGTCAGCTTGTTCAAGATTAGGACAGCTCTGAGACAGCTCAAAAACAACAAAGGCTCAGGTGTTGATGGAATGACGGCCGAACTCTTGATAGCGGGTGGAAACCGGTCCTTTAAATACTAGGGGCATGGCGCAGAGGTGTGGCAGTACTCTTCTTAAGAATTAGAGGCTTACTTCTGAGCTATGCCAATAAGCCGTTATCCAGAGTCGTTACGAATCATCTCGAGCGCAGGTAGGACGACTTCCTTCCTCCCGAACAAGTCAGATTCCAAAAAGGACTGTAAATCGCATACATACGCTGCAACAGATTATACAGAAGACCGAAGAGTATAATCTGCCTCTCTACTTAGAGTTTGTGAACTACGAAAAAGCCTTTGATTCGATCGAGACTTACGCTGTAGGTACTGTAGTCTCTCCTAAAGAGATCTTCTAACGACTATCGGAACATCGAAGTGTTGAAGTGTTCGTACGAAAACGCCACTATGTCAGTCCGACTTTAGGATTAGACTTTGAAACCTACCTGCAGCAGGGCGTAAGGCAGGGAGATGTTATTTCTACGAAACTACTTTCGAGTAAACTGGAGAGGGCTAGGCATTAATGTCAATGGCCATTGCATCATTCACCTTCGTTTTGCCGACGATGCCTGAGCCTATGGAGGTCATCATTAGTACAATGTCCGGTGGTCTCAATAGAACTTGCGGAAGAAGGGGTCCTGTTCTTGAAATGAACATGGATGACTGAACCACTGGTTAACAACCATGTAATATCCATGTGGGGCCGTTCTGAAGTGACGACTGCGTACCGGAAGATTCAGCGTTGGAAGAACTCCCATAACTGGGGGACTGATGACCTGATGAGGACCGCGACGCACAGGCCCGTTTGTTGTGTGCGGATGATGATGATGAAAAAAGACATAAACAGTGTTTTATGTAACAAAATAAATTCCGTGAATGTTTCTCTAGGCGTATCACCGATGCTTTCTTTTAGATTAGTGAACGATGAAGTAGGGAGCTAAGTATTAATTTTCTTAGTCGACTGTTATGCCGCGAACAGAAGAGAAAGCAAGGTCGGATATTCTTGGAAATCATAACGTAACAATAACATCATTCAGTAGGTACATTGTTGACTACTAAATTCAACCAACTACAAAATTAACTTTAGAAAATACAGGTGTGGGTACCGAACACATTGCGAATGAGTACCTAAGTATTTTCGGTGAATCAGACTGTTTTCAACTAAATCATTACGAGGTAGTCGTAAGTCTGCCATTAAACCCATTTTGAAATTACAATTCTATTCCATAGATCATATTGTTTAAAATGTATGTTCGCGATATGAATATCATTGCGAGCAGCGCGCGCGCGCAAGCGACCTACATCTCCTGGATCGGCGCCAGAGCATAAATACCTAGTGAGACCACCACTCGTCGTCAAGGTGACATTGTACATACACCAAAAGATCCACACTACTTTCCGAAATGTTTATACTGATATAAACATTATTGTTATAATCATACGAGCTACAATTGCATGCCTATTTTAGGCGGATCGTACATCTTAAAGGCGCGACTGATCACAAAAATGAAGAAAGAATAGCTTTTTCGTATAGTAATTAATACTTATCGGAATTATGTTTGTAGTAATTTGATCGTCATCGTAGTGATAGATGCGACTACTGGCAGGTTAATGAACGTCAATCAGAGTTCATCAGACTGTCACTAATATTAGTGCGAATCAATAATAATGGATTAGTATGGTCATTGTCTGTACTTAAATCTTCTTCGTCAGTTGCGCTAATTCCTTTTTCACTATGCTATGTTCTGTGCTGTTTTTATGTATAAATAAACTATTATTATTATTTCTTTAATTTACTATAAACTCATATAAATTATATTTTTAAACAAAATTATATAAAAGCCATTTAAAAATATAAAAACTAGTAGCCCACCGGCATCGACCTTTATTTGTCTTTTTTACATATCATTTACATTTTTAAATATTAAAAAAAAGTATATAAAAAAAACATTTAAAAATATAAAAAAATAGTTGTCCACGCTACCGGTGGTTAGGGCTCTAGAGGCAGGAACCTCCTCACAATGCGAGCCGTACCGAGGAGTACTGCCTTCTGTATCAGGCCCTTGATCCAACCGCGCAACGACAGCTTCGACAGTTGGTCGTCGAATCTTTTGGCTATAAGGCCATTGACAGTCACGACAATCGGCACAATCTACCACTTCTATTCATTAATTAGTCATCATCATCTCAACATCAAAATTGTTTTGTTTCTTTAAATTTTCTTATTTACTGTGTCAAGAAAACTAAAGCCTTAGTAAGCAGTTTCAAAAATCTTGTAAAAATAAGTCGTTTGTTATTCAATTTCATCTTTTATTTGGCACAAGCATATTAGCTCATGTTATGTTAAAAGTTTAGCCAGCCAGTAAACATCTGATTGTACCTACTTTTCTTTTTTGTAGGTGGGAAAATCATCCAATGACATCACTGCCCCCTTGGGCGGAGCGGGAGACAGTGTCAGACTTTAACTGACTAAAAACCCACTCCTGTTCGTTGCCTTTCGTACCGGGGCCTAATCTTCTCTTCAGAAGCAGATCCTCGGCCCCAGTAGGCTTCGACCCTACGGTTTGCTGACAACTCCTTCTTTGCTGACAACGCCTTATCTGGTTTAAGTACTGGCGGCAGAGCTCTACCCAGGCGGCAGAGGACGTACCGTCAATCATAATCCAATTAAAATACCAACAACGAATAAGAGAAACTTTACTAATTTTTGTACTAATTAAAAAATGTGTGTATTTCCCATACACACATTTTTTAATTAGTACAAAAAAATGAGTCTCTTTTCGTACATACCCGCTACTGATCATTATATTTGTATAGTCAAAAGCAAAAAACACCGAAATCACAAAATTGTCCACGATTTGTAAATTCATAATTGAATCAATTATTCATAACAATTGTTACTAGACAATACACACAGTATTTTCCCATTGTTTTTCATTCATAATCAACACAATATTTGCATAAAAGTGAAATTTTAGGATACAAACAAACTCTAAGAACTTAATGAATGAATGCTGTTTAGGAATATTATTTCTTGAGGCTTTTTAATTGTATAATAAGGAGACCTTTTCTAATAAGCCTTTTAAATATTTGTACTAATTAAAAATTTGTGGTGTAGGTACATTCAATTCTTCTATTGGCTAAATAATATAATTATTCATTTAATTTCCAATTTGTGTATTATTTCCAATTTTTATATTAAAAAAAATAACTTTTATTTATAATTACAGTACCAAAAATAAAAACTAGATAACTTAAAACAAACGGAAATGTGGCGTCAAAAGAGAATGTGATAGAACTCTGCTGATACATAAGCCCTGATTGCTCAGGAACCTATGTACATTCAACATATTTTTTTATAGCAAAATGGAAATGATTTTCTGTATCACTAGTAAATAATAATTGTTGTTTTGTTGGCTTGCTTTGGTGCATACTATAAGTATAGCAAGCAATGCTTCTTCTTCATCTTCCTGCCCTTATTACTTGCGGTCTGCGCAACACGTTTTTTTCTTCTATTCTGTACTTTCACCTATCACACTATCACGTACCGAGTAAACGGGCGAGACAGTGCTCTCGACCGAATATTCGGTACGTGTAAACAAAGCGCCGAGTGCTCGGCCGAGCGCTTATCTCTACAATTCGCTTACATCACTGTCTCGGTCGAGCAACATTTTACTGTCTCGCCCTTTTACTCGGTACGTGTGATCAAGGCATAACTCCCTTTTCTTTCATATCACTTCTCACAATCCAGCAAGCAATTGATAGATAAATAAATAAATAAGGTTATAGTCTGTCTAATAAGTCAACCGACTTAGGAATTTTGTATAATATTTAATCATTTAAAAAATACTTATATCCGGTACTTTTTATAAGGTTCTGACTACATCAGAGTTCATTAAATCCTAATAATTACCCAAGTCGTTTAACTTATTAGACAGACTCTATCAGCCCTGTACAAAATTATACAATGTCAATGTTAACCAAAAGTTCTATTCAGTCAATAAACCCGGTTTCGGAGTATGCCGTTCGTCTACGTAGCGTGTATATTTTGTCCAGCTACATCTAGGAATGTTCTCAACTGGCATTGTGCCATTTGACCCTCTCGAATAGTGGAACCCTTGAATAACTAAACTACCTAAAATTATAAATACATGTTGAGAAATGAAATGTCCAAGACCAAAATATCGTCAATATTTTCATCGTGTCCTGTCGCAGTAAATGTACAATTTTGAAATAGTGTGGATAAGAATTATTTGTGTAATATATTTTTACCAAAATAGCGTCACAAATCAAGGTGAATGACATCAGAAACATATATGTTATCCGTAATGATCTCTTTTATTTTTGCATATGAACTATTAACATGAAAATATATCTGGAATCCTTCCAGAAATGTACTTTACCTAAGCCAATCGTTAAAATGTTGTGAAAGAATTAAAGACTCAATTTATACTTCGTGAAGTAAGTTGTACTATTCATAAAAAAAAAACAAATTGGATTTGTTAGTAGTCTTTGTTTCTTTTCTTTCATTAGTGTCACTAAACCCTAAGTACATAGTGGAAATAAATAAAGTTAATTTTGTATATTTTGTCTATTTTCTCCAAATTCGATCCATGCCTAACTACAAATTGTAATCTCAAAATGTCTAATAAAATATGCTCCAATAATTTAAACGCATCATAACCAGATTCCCGAAAGTCAAACACAAATGATAAATATGATCATAAATAAAACAGCCATTAATTTATTTCTTGAGTCTCTTATGTTATTAAAAATAAACATAATTATTAAAATCTCTGCTATTCTTTTAAGCTGGGCGCACACGTTCGGCTTCATAATTAGTTATGTTGATCAGAAATTCCGATTCGGAAATCAAAATGCTCTGCTTTCCATCCAAACTTTATTCCGTTTTGAAAAAATTGGAACATGTGCGTTGAGTATTTTTTTACTAGCTTTTACTTGCGGCTTTGCCTGCATTCATAAAATATAGCCTATATCACTCAGAAATAAAGCAGCTTTCAACCGGTGAAAAAATTTTAGCAATCGGACCAATACTTCCAGAGATTACCTCCTACAAACAAAAAAAAAACAAACATTACCTCTTATATTAGTGTAGATGTAATCAGAGCATTTAGGTATCCGAATCTGAATTCCTGATTATGAAACTGAACATGTGCGGCGGGCCTTAGAGTTGAGTGAATGCAGCTGTATGTCTAAAAAGCAAAATGGTTGCTGTAAATTTTTTTGTTCTGTATTAATGAAACGCATAGGTATGATGGTATTAATAAGCAAGACGGATCATCTGTTCTGCTGCTGCCAAGTATCAAGCCAGAAGCTCGTTAGCCGGTGTGACAAACAGCAGCTGTGACATGCACACAAACAAACATGCATGCATTGAATCGCATCGAATCCACACCATTCACACTAGCTACTTTAAAATTTTGGTTAAAAGTACTGTACCTATGCATTTTTAGTATTTAGTTTTCTAGACTAGGTACTTATTATAAGCCTTTATTAGTTTAACTTGCTTATTTATGTCTAAAATATATAAAAGGAGAAACTGACTGACTGACATATCAACGCACAACCCAAAGTTCTGGGACTAGAGAAGTGAAATTTTGTAGAAGGTCTCCTTTGTAGGGTTCCGTAGCCAAATGGCAAAAAACGGAACCCTTATAGATTCGTCATGTCTGTCTGTCTGTCTGTCTGTCTGTCTATCTGTCTGTCCGTCCGTATGTCACAGCCACTTTTTTCCGAAACTTTGTAAGTAGATGTATTCTGTGAACCGCATTAAGATTTTTACACAGAAATAGAAAAAAAGCAATAAATTTTGGGGGTCCCCATACTTAGAACTGAAACTCAAAAAAATTTTTTTCATCAAACCCATACGTGTGGGGTATCTATGGATAGGTCTTCAAAAATGATACTGTGGTTTCTAATATCATTTTTTTTCTAAACTGAATAGTTTGCGCGAGAGACTCTTCCAAAGTGGTAAAATGTGTGTCCCCCCCCCTCTAACTTCTAAAATAAGAGAATGATAAAACTAAAAAAAATATATGATGTACATTACTTAAGAAGGAGCAGGGCGAAAAATTCAGCCTAATGCAAACCAATCTAGACCAAATCAAAACCCAAAATATGGAATTGCAAGCTACGGTAGAATTCTTGAGTGCTAAATATGATGATCTGATTGCGAACTTGGCCCATTTAGAGAATGAAAGGACGTGCACAAATGATTATATTAGATCTCTAGAAGAAAAGGTCGAAAATTTAGAACGTGTTGTGAAATCCTCTAGCCTAGAAATACGTAATGTGCCTAAAAAAACGAATGAATCAAAGACTGACCTTATAGATATAATTAAAAATATAGGAGTCGTTGTGAACACGGAATTACAAACATGTGAGCTTAAAGATATTTATCGTCTTAGTAGCAATAATAATCCCAAAGCGAATGGACCCATAACAGCCGAATTTACATCGACCATAACGAAGGATAACTTCCTATCTAACATTAAGCGATACAACCGCGAACACAAAACAAATCGACTGAACTGTACACATATTAACATGACGGGAAATACTCCCATATTCGTCTCTGAGAGCCTTACCTCTAAAATGAAGAAGCTCTACTATCTTGCACGAGAATTCGCCAAACAAAACGGATATGCATACCATTGGACAGCTCATGGTAAAGTCTATATAAAGAAAGAAGATGGAGCACCTACAAGGAGAATATCAAAAGAGACAGATTTTGAAGATCTGAAAAAACTAGTGAAGTGACTAGGGACAGTAGTAGACAGTACACTTACGCTTTCAAAAAATACTGTAAATGAAAATTTAGTGCTCTACTTGATTATTGCTTGCTTTGTGACTTTATTCGCATTTATTTTACTTTTAAGAGCTGCTTTTATTTATATTTTGTTTTTTTATATGCTTGCTTTTACACCGACATCTAAATACACTATAAATACGCACGTTGAACAGTCTGCACGAATCACTTTTAACATACTTAATAACACTAATTATACTACACATTCTACATCAAAGTGTCTAATTCCCATTGCTATAATTTTGCTCCGTTGCTGTCGTATTATTGCTTTTCTGCTGCGGTATTGTTGCTACTCACTTTTGTTGCTTTGTCCTTATTTGTTTATATATCTAATGAAAACGCCACTTCGTGTGTCGTTATGTGTCTTGTTGGATTGTGTCATTTCAATCTCAATCATTAAAATTCGATCACAATGTTAACGTAGATGTTGCAGAAGAAATTGATAAGTCTTATCAGCCTAATTGTATATCTATCATTGATACAGGTCTCTGCCCTAAGTTGATTGATTACAATAATCAAACTCAAAGTGCATTTACTATATTAAGTATTAATATTAGAAGCATTAATTGCAATTTCGACCTTCTGCTGGCCTTTATTTCTACCCTAAATATGCGAATTGATATAATTGCATTGTCCGAGTGCTGGACCAATTTGAACAATCCACCCCCTGATATTAATGATTACAGAACACATTGGACCAAAACCACTCTAAACCAAAATGATGGAGTTGTGGTTTATGTGCGCAGTGATATTGTGGCGAGTGTCCATGAGCCTAAAACTACTGAAGGTAATTGTCTAATCGTCACTATTAAACCTGATTACACAATTGTTTGCACGTACAGGCCACCCAGTTTTAAAAATCCAAATGCGTACCTGGAATCACTAGATACTATCCTAAGTAGATTCACAACGAATAATGTGATTCTTACAGGTGACATAAATATTGACACTTTACCCCAGAATCAATCTAGAGCCTCTCAAGATTACCTAAACCTGATGGCCATGCATGGACTACGACCTGGCATTGATAAACCAACTCGTATCAGGACATGTATTGATCATTTTATGGTTAAGTGCTTGTGTCATTGGAAAACAGCAGTCTTTGAGCAACCCGTAACAGACCACTCTCCGATACTTCTGTATATCAGCAACTCTAAAATACAGTATAAAGTTGAAGTGCACGATAAGGTAATGATTGACTACAATACAATAAAAAATATACTCACTGAAGAGTCTTGGGATAGTCTTTACAAAGTCACTGATATTAATGTAGCATCGGAACTTATAACATCAAAACTTGTAAACGTCATTGCTAGTAATACCAGGACTGTTAGACAAACTAATAGATATAGGCCTTTAAAACCGTGGATAACAAAGGGGATAGTTAAATGCATTAAAAGAAGGGACAAGTTACATAAAGCTGCAGCGAAAACACCGGATAATACACTTCTGCAAACGAAATACCAAAAATATAGAAATATGTGCAATTATATAATAAAAAAGCTAAAAAAACAATATTACGAAGAAAAGTTAATCACTAATAAAGGGAATATAAAGAAAACCTGGGAAACCATTAAAGAAGTTTGTAATATGAAAAGAAATAAAGAACCAGTTATGGAATTATTGGATGTTGACAGCACTCCACTGAAGTCTCTGGATAAAGTCAATAACTATTTTACCGGAATCGGTGAAGCACTGGCAAGTGAGATACTTACCAAGCTAAAAAAATCTGAGCAGGAACTATCACGAGAAGCTGCCAGGGATACTTCACCACCAAATTCAATGTCTTTTACGCCTACGGATCCATATGAGGTCAGGGGCATTATTCAGGGACTCAGATCGCGTAGCGCACCCGGGTGGGATAAAATTACAGCTGAAATTTTGAAACAAAACATCACATCTCTTACTCCACCCATCACCTACATGTGCAATCTTAGTCTAACTACTGGTGCATTTCCGTCTATATTCAAAAAAGCTATAGTATGTCCTATTTTTAAATCCGGAAGCAGAAATGAGCCAAGTAATTATCGTCCCATCTCTCTTCTATCAACGCTATCCAAGATCCTGGAAAAGGTTGTTAACAGGAGAATAGTGAAATATCTAGAGAAGAACAAACTGCTCAGCAACTTTCAATTCGGGTTTAGAGAAAGAAAGTCAACCGAAGACGCAGTTCTAGCCCTTACTTCAACTCTTGTATCTTCGCTTGACCGGGGGGATAAATGTTTGGGGGTCTTTCTAGACCTCCAAAAGGCATTTGATACCGTGTCCGTAAAAATATTATTAACGCGCTTGGAGGGCGTTGGTGTGAGAGGAGTGGCTCTGGACTGGTTTAGAGACTACTTAACTGATAGGACTCAACGCATTAGGGTGGCCGGATACGAAAGTTCTGACTCAGCATGTAAATATGGAGTTCCACAAGGTAGCACGCTAGGCCCCACATTATTCCTTATTTATATTAATAATCTATGCGAGATAGCTGCTACCCTACCTCACTTGGATCTTCTAATGTTTGCGGATGATACGGTGCTGATCTTTCATGCCCAAACTTGGGATGTGGTATTTAAACTGGCTGAGGCAGGCTTAGCAAAGGTAACTTCCTGGCTAGAAAACAGTCTTCTATCCTTAAATGCCAGTAAGACGAAATATCTATGTTTCAGTAAAACATCTGCAGGTAAACCGACTATATCACACGGTATCAGAATACATACCTACCCGTGCAACAGAAGTGAGACACGTTCCAGCTGTAACTGCTCTTCACTTTCTAGAGTCGCCTCCATGAAGTATTTGGGAGTCACACTAGATGAACAACTAACCTGGACTCTGCACCTCACGCTAACAGTAGCTAGGGTCAGAAAACTAGTGTATGTCTTTAAACATTTACGCACAATTGCAAATAGCATTTTACTAGTTCAAACCTACCGAGCCTTATGTGAATGCATTATCAGATACTGCATTTGCGCTTGGGGAGGTGCAGCGAAAACCCATATGATAGCAATTGAGCGAGCACAGCGAATGGTGCTTAAAGTGCTTTTATATCTACCGTACCGACATCCTACATCCTCAGTGTATGAAATGACCGGAGTATTATCGGTAAGAAAGATGTTTGCCTATGAAATACTGAGAAGATACCACAAAGAAGTTGTCCCTAACCTGCCCAAATTACAAAAACGTGTAGAAACATGCCCTGTCCCACGCACTAGAACAGCATTTGCCAAAAGACACTACACTTTTCTAGCCCCAAAGATATATAATAAATTGATCAAAATTCAGAAAAATAGCACGGTAAGCAAATTAAGTAACAATAAATTTAAGATTATTTTAATTAACTGGCTAAAGTCAATGGACTACACTGATGTAGAAAATTTAATAAAAATAAAATAATCCATTTTAAACCGCACTGTTATACACACAGCTCCACTCACAAAAGACATCATGTGCATACGTACACATTTATATATTACACGCCCACGCATGTATAAACACATTCACCTAAATAAACACACTAATATACACAAACTCACTCACAGACACACTCATAGCAGCATGTTTGTCCACTTTTAATTTAATTGTTTTTTATATATTTTTTTTTTGTTTTGTTTCTTTTTCTTTTTCAATTAACTAACACGCTCTGTTTGACGTAAAATTAATGTCACTTTATTGTAGGGAAGACACTAACACCTGCAACACAGTTCTACTAGCGCAGGCGTTAGGGAATCCTATAATACAATTTGTAAATTATGTCAATAAAGAATTATTATTATTATTATTATTATTACTATAAAAACTGCCAACGAAAATTGGTTTGAACGAAATCTAGTAAGTAGTTTTTTTTTAATGCGTCATAAATCGAAAAAAATACACTATTATTAAAACATCGATCAAAGTTACAACACATAACAAGAACTTTTATATTATGTTACTTGCTGCTACTGAACCCTTCATGGGCGAGTCCGACTCGCACTTGGCCGGTTTTTTAATACGTAGGCGAGCACTAAAAGAAGATTTTTCAAAATTCACCTCTATGGGGATGAAACGGGAGTCTAAAGTTTGTATTGTGAAACCTGCTTTCACGCGGATAAAAGCTAGTTACCTTTTTTTTTGTGGTGGGAAAAAATCATCCAATGACAAACCCCGCTCTTGGGCGGAACGGGAGATAGTGTCAGACTCTTACTGACTAAAAGACCCACCCCGTTCCTTCTAGCCTTCATACCGGGGCTCGAGCTCCCTTTCGGATAACCCTGGCCCCAGTAGGCTTAAAACTAGTTACCTAGTAATATTTAATGAATCGCAAGATCTCGGATTTCGTTTCGGAAGTTTGAACTCTCCTACCGTACTCAAGATATTACTAAACATTCATTGATATAGATAGATGACCTGATGCTGCAGAAAAAAAAGTCCCCGAAAACTTTTTACTGGTATCTGGAATTGTCTTGTCTGTATGTCTGTGTGAATGGTTGGGTATAAATATAAACAGTAAACCGTGCATTAGCATCGTTAGGAAATCTACCGACGCTTAAAAGGTAAAAATGACTAAGCGACATTGAGCAAACTTTACAGGATAGTGATTTGAAGTTAAAATTTTTATTTAAAAAAATTGTTTGTTAAAAAAGAAGTCGAATTTAGATACTATTGTCATGATGTTAATAATATAGTATATGTTGGAGTATTTCGCCGTCGACGATCCTCCATTATTTGTTGTAAGTTGTAAATAAAGTAACACCATACCACTTAGTAACACGTTAAAATGTTTATTGGTAAATACAATAGAGTTATGTATAGAGCCGCACTTATTTATTACAGACATATTGCCGCGTGACGCAGGTGTAGTTACGACTAATTAAAAGTATATTGTTTATTATGTAAAACGTAATTTGCCGTTTGAACATTATTGGCTTGTACAATATAAATCCGATTATTTCGTCATTTTTAACTTGTTTTTTAACGTTTACTCAATGTCGCTTAGTCATTTTTGCCTTTCAAGCGTGGCTATTTATTTTACTTATTTCTAACCCTTATTTTAAAGTTCTGATTTTAATATAGAGTTTATTAGCTTTTCTGCTTCGGATATCGAAACGGTGTTTACTTACATAATACACTTTGCTGGATGATTGAAATATCCTTTGATGAAATTTGCCGCATTTTGTGTTTTCACATCGTCCTCGGAAAATACTACTTTACCTTGTATTAGTTTTCTTAGCCGGGCACTTGAGACATGCACTTTATATTAAAGATAACATTGAGCACATACTCGTATTTACTCTTTGTGATGAAAGTGCTGTTGGTTTCAGAAATTGTACCTAACCTTGTATTTTTCTTGTAGAATCAAATATTATTTCGCGTTGTTTTCTCAACGTTAAAAATGGCCGAGGTGATTTTAGAAGTTGGTTACAGAAGCTTCCCATCAGCCAAAACTACAGAATTGACTTTTTTGTGGAGCGGCAGGGTGTGTCAGTCTTTTTCTGATTAAAAACCTACTCCTGTCCTTCTTTGCTATTGTTCCAGGGTCCCGGAGATCTCTTTCGCATCACCCATGGCCCCAACAGGCTTCGACCCTGCTGGACCCCTACGGTTGCTGACCTCCTTAAGGCGCGCGTGGAATAGTACGCGCCGGACAGTCGGACGGTGAGCTATCCATTGCTAGCCGCCCGTAAGCCCGCACTTAACATGATGGACGTGACGCTAGGTTTTCATAATCATAATGAAATTTGTTACGGAAAGTTGTATAATAGGAGATCGTAATGGTACGAATGAACAAGAGAACTCGAAACTCTACTAGTTTGGTTGAGTTTTGAGTTACCATATTTTTGTGCCAAGCTTGAAGAATACGGTGAGAAAATCCATTTGAATGTTTTAAGATTTGTTATATGTATACTTGCATCTATACCCACTTATTCTATTTGAGAGGAACAAGTAAGTGTATAATTTTATGTTTGTTTAGCGTCGACCACATGCAATCGTCGTCTTGTAGTTATAGGTACTGTATGTGTTATTGTTTGTGTTGAAACATTATGCACAGTCTTATATGCGTAGAACAGTGTAGTTGAATACAGACATTGAGGTATGACTGCAATTCTAACCACAATAGTACAATGTAGATATTTATTTTATAATTTATGTAGTACCTAAACATATTATGACACACAAGACCGATCATTGTATTTTTTTTACAAAGGTACTGCTTATTTCAAAACAAATTTCTTCAAGCAGACCTGCAACAGAAGAGATTTAAAAAAAATGTAGACAATAATGCGAAAAAAACAAGAAAAGTTTGTGAAATCTTAAAGTAACAAATAGCACATATATTTTGAATATTACTATACATTACATACATTTCGACAGGCCTGTTGGTCTAGTGGTTAGTGACCCTGACTGCTATGCCGGAGGTCGTGGGTTCGATTCCCACCCAGGACAAATGTTTGTGTGATGAGCACGATCATTTGTTCTGTGTCTGGGTGTAATTTATCTATAATATGTATGTATTTAGAAATATATAAGTATGTTTATCAGTTGTCTAGTACCCATAACACAAGCTCTGCTTAGCTTGGGACTAGACGGCGCTGTGTGATAGTTGTGGAATATTATTATTATTACATACATATATACCATATTGATATGATATTCTTATCATACGATGTAGGGACTTACAGAAGTTCATTTCTAACAAAAAACTCGTGACTATTTTAGGAGCTCTTAGTGTCATCAATATTAAGCGCTGGAGCGTGTGATTATTTTGACGGCGAGGCATGGAATGTGGAATTGGATGACGTTATAGTAACCGCGCCGAGATGGTGTATGAAATCGACGAGGTTACAGCCTGTAAATACATTAATGTTGAATTACGTGGAAGATTTATGATATATACTAGTGCTTGGTCTAGTGGTTAGTGGCACTGACTGCTATGCTGGAGGTCGTGAGTTCGATTATCACCCAGGACCAATGTTTGTGTAATGAGCACGATCATTTTTACTGTATCTGGGTGTAATTTATCTATAATATGTATGTATTTAGAAATATATAAGTATGATTATCAGTTGTCTAGTACTCATAACATAAACTCAGCTTAGCTTGAGACTAGAGGGCGTTGTGTGGAATATTATTACTATATTATTATCTCACTTAGTCTATTCACTCTAGCCTTGAAGACAACTAAATTATAATCAGATGGGAAGACCGCTACAGGCAAATTGTTCCAATCCTTCGATGTATGCGGTATAAACGACGAGGCGAAGCGCTTTGTCCGGACCGTAGAGTTGTTAACAACGTAAGGCTGGACACTCGCCGTATGTCGCATTGTCCGATGGTAGAAAGGCGATGGCGCAATCAGGTCATGTAATTCCTGCGCACACTCACGAAAATATATCCTGTAAAATACCGTAAGACTGGCTAGTTATGCCTAACTAAGCTTTGAAGATTGTTGTCAACCAAATCTGGATCCAGATATTGTTCAAATTATCCGAATATAATTTAGTATAGGTACCTATAAAACACTTCCACCGCGTTTATCTGTGTTGTTGACATAAAACTTACCTAGTCCTCGTCTTATTTATTATTTACTAGCTTCTGCCAGTGGCTTCGCCCGCGTGTAAGTCGGTTTCTCCATAAAACTTTGGACCCCCGTTTCATCCCCTTAGGGGGTGAATTTCGGAAAATCCGTTCTTAGCGGATGTCTACACCTTGTAAGGAACCTACCTGCCAAAGTTTAAGTTTGTAAGTGTAACAGTTTCTAAGATTTCATGATTAATCCGTGAGTGGTATTTCGCTTTTAAATATCGATACCAGAAATATGAATTAACGTAAGGGACTTATACATACATGCCGGCCATACACGGTCAAACCTGTCGTCCAATCGGTATGATGCTACATGTTGGTCATACCGATCCACTCCCACAGACGGTCAAATCTATTTGATCCAATCGGTAGCGTCATACCGATTGGACGACAGGTTTGACCGTGTATGGCCGGCATAAAATGTAAAAATGTCCCTTATATTATTTATTAATATATCGTCGACCGTAGGTTCAATTGAGGTAAGGGACAAAATACGATTTTTCAGGAGAGGCCGACAAAGTTTTTTTTCGGACTAAATCGCCTATAACTTTTTTTCTTATTAACCTTTTTCGGGTCTGATTTCACACATAATCTTGTATTTTAGTGCTCTATCTACAATTGTAACATTTATTTAAATAAATTAGCTATTTAAGAAAATAGATGTCCCTTACAACAACGTATTTTGTTAGTAATGTCCCTTACTGACTAAGTATCTTGTAGTCTCGTCCCTTACATTAAATTGACCTCTGCGTTGGATTCAATTTATTAATAAATTCGTTGATTGGGAAGACCCTTACCTTATTTCAAGTGGATTGGCGGCAATAATTACATTATTTCAAGTTCCTATATTGCATAGTTTTTCAGATACATTGTTATTATGGGGCTGATTCGAAATTTGGATCCAAAAATCATTAGGGTAAGGGACATTTTTCTTAAGCTAGAATTTTTTCATATACAACATTCGATAGAGCGAAAAATTCTGAACAAAACTGTATACTTAACTCATTTTGGGTATTTTATCCCTTACCTCAATTGAATCTACGGTCGACGATATATACGGCCATACACGGTCAAACCTATCGTCCAATCAGTATGACGCTACCGATTGGTCGTATTACATTAATTCATAAGTACTTCTGGTATCGCTTTAAAGATTTAAGAATTATTATATACTTTGTTGTATTCTTGTGTTCATAAATTCTTATAAGCTGATGAAAGCCACGAATCATTAAATTAATCTGGCCGACTAAAGTCCTTCATGTTATTGGGTGTTCGTCTTCAACCTACTTCTGTAGCCTCATTTAAATGCGATCAAAAATTATTTTCTTAGCAGATACCAGTATTTATCGGCCATCTTTAGCCAAGTTCCATATTTATGCAACCACTGAATGTTGGATAATATAATGAGGGCTTACCGTAAGTCTGAGTACCTTCCAAATAACAATACGCTAGGTTCATGAGGAGGCCAAAACGCCATCAACCAGTCAAATATTAATTTTACCACTTAATTTACCCACAAGATAGGAACATCATCCATCGAGGCAGAGGCGTAGCTTGGACTTATTTAGACGCGGGTGAAGGCACATCAGCGAGGCCTTTTTCTTTCATAAATTCGAAAACGAGACAGCGACTGTCGCGGGTTTTTATAATTCAATGGTCGCAACCCATGTGTTCGAACACTGCGTAGGTACCATCTGTTGAAATAGTGGTCAAATGCGAGCCTATCAAATATAAAAAGAACCCTCGTTCTTAAAGGGCCCACTTCGCCCATGCCTAGTGCCAACTTCGCCCATGCCTAGCAACGCTTCTGCATCGAGGCATATGTTATGTAGTCAATTTAAATGAAGTGCATCGCATCTGCCGCTGTCGCCCGCAACGCGCCTCCGGGCTTCCAAATTATGCTTTATCGTGAAATATTGGCATCAGCAATTTACCTGAAAAGCGCTGTAATTTCATCCCGATCGAGGGAATTTCCTTACTTCATTCCAGTTTAATAAATTTAGATATTACCAGAAGCAGTGGATGGATTAAATTTCAGTTTGAAACTTCGCTTGTAAGGATTCCTTCTAACTCGTCAATCCCCATAGGTACGAGTATATTAGGAAATAACGGAAATGTTTGCTTATTTTTTAACTTATTTTCGATATTTACAGACTAAGGAACTTCTTATTAACGTTCTTGGATAAACAACCTTAACAAAAAACGCTCAATATTGTATAATCTATGCGGACGACCGGTTCGCTCGGTGTTCAACCGAAATGGCGCGATTTCACGCGTGAATCACAGCGTTCACTTGGGGTTTGAGTAGTAGATTTGCTATTTTTTCAGCATTCATGGTACAAAAACGTTGACAGAAAAGTTAGGTACCTTTATATTAAAGCTCTTATAAAGTAGTTTGGAGTATTTACCTAGTATAGAGATTTTTTTAAATTATTGATTGTTTCGCGCTTGACCGCTTTCTCACCTGAAGGAAAGCGACGATGCGGTCGACGATGGAACGCGCTTACCTAGAAGAAACCTATTCACTCTCGACTTAAAGATTCCCGGGTTGTAGCTATCAGGAAACACAGACTCCGGCAAGGAATTCCACTCCTTAGCTGCATGCACAATGACTGTGTTCCCAAAACGTTTTGTGCATGTAGGTGGGATGTTCACTATGTACCGGTGGCACATCGCCGTACGTCTGGTAGTCCGATGATGGAACGGGCTAGGCGGAATCAGGTTATGTAATTCCGACGCACACTCCCCGAAATGCAACCGGTAGAAAACCGATAGGCTAGCAACTCGGCGTCGATGTTCAAGACTTTGAAGCCTCAACTCGACGAGAATATACTCGTAGATATGGTAAGTGTATCGGATGGAGGTAAAAAAATTGTTGTATTAAGTGCCCGTTCCTGGCAAAGCGTAAACATCATCCCCCTTTTTAATGGGCACTGCATTGATGCATCTCTGGGAGGCTAGAGGGGGAGAGGGGGAACATTATTACCGTGTCCACTCATGTATGCTTATTTAATTAATTTAATTAAGGTCGCGTTGGCTGAATATTGTGAATGATGCTACATATATTTTATGATCCAACGAGTATTTTAGGTAGGTACTGCAGAGTAAGGAGTAGGAGGAGGTTATGAATATACATGTCGATAGATGGGGAGGGAGAGGGAGGCCAAAGAAAACATGGATAGATTGTGTGAAGAATGATATGAAAGAAAAGAAAGTTAGTGATGTAGCATTACGAGTGACAGGACAGAATGGAAGAAAAAAGCGTGTTGCGCCGACCACAAATAAAATGGGACAAGGGCAGGGAGAGGAGGGGAGTTAAGTCAAGAGTGAATAGATTGCTTCTAGGCAAGCGTGTTCCATCGTCGGCCACATCATCGCTTACCATCAGGTGAGATTGAGGTCAAACGCGAGCCTATCCATTATTAAAAAAAAAAATACAGGTTAACGTTATAAGATGTACCGAAATGAGAAAAATTGGTCTTTGAAATTTTTTCAGACTAGTGAAAAGAAAATTAGAGAAGAATGATTTATTATTGGAGAAGTTTTGCGAACACTAATATATTATTGAAATCGTTTTTGTAAACCATTTGTTGACATATTTTTATGATTCTTTTATATTTTTGTTATATTTCGCTTATTAAAAAAAGAATCCTTTCCATTTTTATATTTGGGAGACTGGTTGAAAAGTTTTCTGGGGTTCCAAAAATTTAAAATAGATAAAGCAACAGCATAATACTACTTACACTTACCTACGTTTGGTTTTAAATATAATAATGAAATATTTGCTGTATACGAGTATTATGTGAAAGTGACACCTTGTTGTCAGTTTTATTCGACAGCATGTCGTATGTTGAAAACATGTTCTGACAAATTGGCCACCTTCATATTGGACCCATGCAAAGCTACGCAAAACAATTCGTTACAGAAAAACTAAAAAAAACCGGCCATGTGCGAGTCGGATTCGCGTATCATGGGTTCCGTACCGTCCGGAGCTAAAAACGGCAAAAAAATCACGTTTGTCGTATGGGAGCCACACTTAAATATTTATTTTATTCTGTGTTTGTTGTTAAAGCGATTACAGAAATACATCATCTGTTGAACTTTTCACATGTATTTATGTTGTCGCTGTCTTGCTGTCACGGTCCTTGAAATACAGCCTAGTGACTGACGAATAGACAGACAGACGGCGGTGTCTCAGTAATAGGGTCCCGTTTTACCCTTAAGGTGCGGAACCCTAAAAACTACAATACGTTACGTTTTCAGCAAGAAACTTATTTTCTTATTTCGGTATAATTCATGCCAATGGAACTACTCCATTTCACCGCTAAGAAATGTTTGTAACAATCATTAAAATAATTTTAGAGGAACGTCTCATCGGCACAACGCAAAATAGTTTGAACTAATGCCAAGGAAACGGGCAATTTTCCAATGTGCTGCGATTTTAATATATAGGGTGAAAGGCTCGGATTGCAGAAAACGGATGTTCGCTAGTCAAATTTCTATTCAATTAGCCTATTGTTTGTCCGACAGACTGCCAAGGACACTATTACCATGAATAACTGAAAATAACATTACACAAAAATTTAGATACTCTTACAAAATATTTCATCATCGTTACATACCAAAACCCGTATATATTTGGTTGGATGTATTTCCAGTTTGTTTTGAAAAATATCGCATGTTTCTCTGTGGTATCAACAAAGCCCTGTAACTGTTGTTCTCTGAAATCGGATATTGGATTTTCATGTTCGGTTTGGGTTTAAAAAATAGACTTGAGAATGTTTTGTTTTTTTTCGTAGAATCTGCGGGATTTGGAAACTAATTTATGAAGCTTTTACAGCCTGTAAAGCTATTAATTAAAAAGCCTGTAAAATATAAGAACTACATTAGACCGACGCACACGAGGACCTCGCCTGATTTGTACGTAGAACGACGTCGCGTGGCGTGGATCTAGTGTAGCTCTACAAGTCTAGTTGACATATGTATGGAGACCGACACGCCCAGATCGACGTACGTGGTACACGTGTGCGCAGTGTAGTTCTACCTGGAGGGAGGTCAAACAGTGACTTTCTGAAGGCTTTGGAGGTTTGAAAAAATATATGTTTATTATGCGCCGTTAAATTTTAATCGTTTTAATCCCGTGGAGGGTCGATCCGGTACATGAAACACTATCGATTTGTAAAGATAAAATTAAAAATAAAGTACCTTTTTTTAAAAACTCGTATTAATTTTTAAAAAGAAATTAATTTCGTACATACGTAAATGTACGAAATTAATTTCTTTAAGAAAACGTCAGCTGAGCGAGTTGTAGTAGTAGACTTGTAGTTAATAGTTGTCGTTGCGTACAAACTACCTACAGGTCAATGAACTCGCTCAGCTGACGTTTTCTTAAAGAAATTAATTTCGTACATGCGTAAATTAATACGAGTTTTGAAAAAAGGTACTTTATTTTTTAATTTTATCTTTACAAATCGATAGTGTTTCATGTACCGGATCGAACCTCCACTGGATTAAAACTATTAAAATTTAGCGGTGTAAATTCATGAGCAACATTATCAACTGTTGATTTTTTCGCGCGATTTATATCTACTTTTGTCTAAAGTAAATATCTAGTAATTTCGCAACTTTTCCCCACTCCTTCGAAACGGCTTAGACCTTTAGAAACACAGAAAACTTGATGGTTAAATATTCTTCAAAGTGTACATAGCATACATAAATCAATCAATATTTCGCAAATAAAATGGATTTAAGGGGCCGGCGACGGATGAATTTCCATAAAAACGTAACAAAAAGAAATTTTAGCGAATTGTATTTCGCACTTTTTTACAGCGTAAATGGCAAAACATGCTATTTGGCTTTTCCTGTATTAAAAATAACAATATTTATATATTGTTTTTAAAAAAAAGAAAGACGTAGGAACCTAGATAGATATTGTCTATAAACGAATATCATCATAATATGTTGGAAATATGCTCCAACTGCAAATGAGCGTGGTATTACGTTTGTATGGAAATTCATCCGTCGCCGGCCCCTTAAGGTCAGTGGGGCTCTATCCAGGCGCAGCTGGCCGGAATTAAATGCATAGTACTAGTAGTATAGTAACTTGTACTGCAGCCTAGGCGGGTAAGAGTATGTGTCCATTTCATTCTGGCTAGATGTTCAAGGGACTATAAGCCTTAAAATGTTCACTGTAGGCTATTGGAATTTGGCCTTTTGCCTCCTCCATGTTTCGCCGATTACGACTTACCTATAACTCAGCGTCGATGCAATAAACATCACGATTAAAAGTGATCGTAATGCTTATAATATTATTAGTGTAAATTATGCAGATGTTACTGTTTAGTGCCCAGTTAGATATACCTAAAGATATACCTAATAAATAAATATTACATCCGGCTTAGTAGGTAACACTATTTTTTATGTTATGTTTATTCCGTAAATATAACATAATCGGCTTTGTAATGTTCCCGCTGCTGGGACTCAGGCTTTTCCTCTAGGAGAAGGAATAAGCCGTGAAAAAATCAAACTTCTAAGTTAACGAATAAAAAAGATACGGCCGTTTATGTCGCAAAAAAAGTATATTTGATACTCTCAAAGATCGAAATTTATAGGGTACTTCCCGTTGACCCAGAATCCTGAAATTTGGCACAAAGCAAGGTCTTATAGCACAGGTATAGGAAAAAATCTGAAAACAGCACATATGTTGTTACCTAGGTCACAAAAAAAAAAATGCAATTCGGAAAAATCTTCGAGACTCCATTCGGGAATTGTAGTTTGCACGGAACCCTCAGTGCGCGAGTCCGACTCGCACTTGCCCAGTTTTTTATCATCAAGTAGCTGCAACTTGAATATGAATAAATATATGTTGTTATTTTATGTTTATTTGTGTAGCTGGTTTGAAATAAAAATAATAATTTGAATTTTTTTGAACTGACTTGTTTCCACAAGACTTTTGAAAAGTAAACATCCAAGAATGTAAACTTGAAAGCTTCTGGAATGTTTCATTGCATCATCCGCAACAGCTTGGACGCAGTTCAGATCGCGTTTCGTGGCAGCGTCAAGGATATTCTTTTTCTATCGCCATAAACAAGTTCGCACTATTGCATTATTATTTCAGCGGTGGTGAATAAAATGGCCGAGGCCACTCCGCCCCCGGACTCTGTTTCATACAGCTCAACTATCTACCTATGTTCAATTTATTTATATGACAAGTCGTATTGTTGTTTTGTTTACCATGGAACCAAGGCATAAACTAAATGAGACAAACCTAAAGTGCTTTGAATGTTGATGGAAAATACAAGAATATGGGCACCATTTTATATCAAGTCGAATTCAATAAGCGTTTGAATATTGAATTCGACGTATTAATCGACATACGTTGTAATCAAATGTACGTTTATTTTAATACATATTTGTAGATATATTCTATTATCTAATATATAAAAATCAGACCCCTCAGCTATCAGGAAACAGACTCGGCAGGGAATTTCAATCTCAACTGTCGTTATATTTATTATTCACTTATCTCGTATATGGGATGTTCGGTTTAATCGGTCTGTCTACTGTTCACCATTTTCACCGGTCTCATAGGTTCACATCCAGAACTCGAAAAAGCAGAACCAGCCACAGAAATGCTTACACATTACATTTGTCTCCATACAGGTTTATCTTAGTACAGGCACATAACATAGCATTAACCTTTGGAATTACTCTTAAGATTTTATGTAAACATTTTACCAAATTTTAACTCTGAATGTTATATATTTACATACATATTTCTATATTAATGCTGCTGATTTAGTGGCACGTATTAAAAAAAGTCTTTTAAAAACTTCAATGTCGTTCGAGTTGAAAAACAAGGAAAACCTTGATCTAAAAATTATGGCGTACGTGACAAAAACAGTCGTAAACATCGCAACGAGAATCATCTTCAGCAAGGATTCCTGTAATGAACCGGTTTTAACAAACAATCCTGATTGGATAATGCCATAATCACTACCTCCTGTAGTGCTACCACGAGCTCTAAGAGGCTCTTTTTCCACACGCCTACCATTGAACCATTGCTGTATGGTTCGCTTACTGAACAATCGAAATCTGTAAAGGGGATTGCCCAGCCTCTATGGTGTTCTTGCCTAGACGGACATCAAATATTACTACTATCAATGATAAAACTATTGTTTTTTCCATAAAGTTACTTTTTATTCACCACTTATTGTTTATTATAGTTGCGCTCATTTGGAACTAAGGGAATACATATTTATTTTGACAAAATTAATGAACAAAGTATTTTTTCTCTAGTTAATTGTCCGCTCATGGCCTCAAATGGGCAATCCCCTTTGTTTATGTGACCTTTGTAATTATGATTGTATATGTTTTTGTTGTTATTTTATTGTGTGTGTGCGCTATGATCCTGTGATGGTCGAAATAAACGTATTATTATTATCATTATCGTCAATGTCAAGCATGGTTTAAAAGCTTGTTGCTTCATCTAACGCAATCCAACGCGATGTTTGATGAAGAGGCAATGCAAAAAAAGAAAGATAAGGCCTGAAAACTCTGTTGGCATTCAGCAATTCCGAACCCTCGAACATTTCACAAAAATTGTTCCAAGAAATACGTGTTTTTTTTAACCTCTAACAAGATTTTCAGAAAATTGTCGCCATTCAAATTCTCGATTTTTTTGGTAAATATTTTGTTTTTTTTTTTAATTTTTGAGTGTCAAAGTTCATGCAAAATAGCAAATTTTCAGAGGTCTCTACTGGATTAGTTTTCCACAATAAATTGATTTCAACAGAAGCCTAGATAATATCCACAAGATACTTGTGTTTCCAAAATATCGAATGAAAAAAATGTGTAATAACGTCATAATCACGTAAGACCGGTTGCATGAAAAACAGTGAAAATGTATGTCGAATTGCCCTTATGTGTGACAGCCTTTTACTAACAGGTAAATAATGATACATTGGAGCTTTAAATTTACCATTGGCTTATCACATTCCGCGATTTCTTGCAGGCAACCTGTTACGAAAATAAGTGGTGTAAAGCTCCATTCCTGTAACGATTCAGTTTAGGTCGTAAAATGGATCGCGTTAAGAGCTCGTAGTAGGGCTCCGGTCTTTCTCGTTCGCACGACTGTCTTTGTAACACGTGATGGTAAATCCCCTGAGTCCTCCATTTACAAGATCCTCATTTGCGGCGTTCGTGTCAGTTTCGTGGCGCGATGACTGGTTTCCCTGATGACTTCCGCAGCCGCGCTAGCTGTCACGCACTCGACATGCCGTAACGGAACATTCGATGCAGTTACGTGTTGCCATTAGACAATCCACTCCATTCTATACTCCATTGGTTTAGGTACTTAACTAAACGTAAACAATCTTGATACTTATTAATTTTTATTTTAAAATAATCGTATAAAAGACACAAAAACAAAGAGAACATTACACATACATAAACTATAAAAAAGCTTTTGATAGTATCCCCACACTCCTGGCTTATTCAAATATTACAAATCTATAAAATAAACCCAAAGTTAATAGATTTCTTAAAGAATGTAATGCTCCAATGGAAAACTACACTCCATTTAAATTTCCGTGATAATGACATTACAACTCGACAAATATATATTAAGGCATTTATTAGTGAGATTGTTTGAGTCCTTTATGGTTTTGTCTCGCTCTGAACCCTTTGTCCCTTCTACTACATCGTTGTCAGGCTGGTTATTCCCTTAAACATACCACTGAAGAAACTATTATCTCTCATTTAATTTAAAGGGATTACAAAAAACTATACGCAAAGTCTGAAAAAGAGATGAAACAATTTTATTAATCGACAGCACGACTAAATTCAATAAAGACATCAATATGCAATTTGGTCTAGATAAGTGTAAAACAGTTCATGTAATCAGAGGTAAAATAAAACCGGGTGATTATCCTATTAACAATACTGACACAATTACAGCTATGGTAATCACAGATTTGTATAGATACTTAGGGTACAAGCAACTCATAGAAATAGATCATACATCAATTAAACACACATAAAACACAGAATACAAGAGAAGAGCGGTCGCAGTATGTAAAACCCAATTGTCGGGAAAACACTTAATAAAGGCATTGAACACCTATGCGATTCCAATATTAACATGTTCGTTTGGAGTAATTATATGGTCAAAAACTGACATCCAGCATATAGAGAGGACAACACGCGCTATACTATCTAAACAGAATAACTTACACCCTAAATCTGCTGTAGAAAGACCGACCATTAAACGACAAAATTGAGGGAGAGGCCTAATCGACATCCATCATCTTTGGCAGAAACAAATAACCAGACTAAGAACATTCTTTCACACTAAATCACACATAAGTAATATTCATAAAGCCCTTGTAATCAACGATAACAATTACACCCCACTTAACCTTAATGATCAAATAGAAACACCACATACTGACATTGACGACCCACAGAAGCAAAAGTTAAAAAATTGGAAAAAGAAAGTGCTGCACGGATGTCACCCTTATGATTTAGAGCAATCTCATATAGATACGAAGGCATCAAATAAATGGTTTAAAATAGGTACTTTATTTCCGGAAACTGAGGGATTTATTATTAGCAATACAGGATCAGGTCATAAACACCATAAACTACAAAAAGTTCGTTTAAGATCCCACGATGAAAAATGATAAATGGCGCAAGTGTCAGTCAGTTAGAAACTATTCAACACATTACAAGGGCATGCACCACACTCACACAGACAGATTATACATGTAGATATAATCAGGTAGCAAATATCATCCGTCGTTTTAGAAAATACAACTCACAAATTGTATTACGATCGCGCAATATTGACTGACAGGACCATTCACTACAATAGACCAGATATAACTCTACAAGATAAAATAAATAAAATCACTTACTTAATTGATATCGCAGTCCCTAATACACATAATTTACAAAAAACTATAGGCGAGAAAATTAGTAAATATGCTGAATTGAAAGAAGAAGTCAGAACTAGAATTTGGAAGCAAGAAAAAGTGTACGTAGTGCCAATTGTTGTCTCAACTACAGGTGTCATACCTCATCATCTCCGCCACAGCCTCAAAGTAATCAATCTGAAAAACTCATCTTACATTACCCTCCAAATAGCTGCAATTTTAAAAACCTGCAGAATAGTTAGAAAATTCATGCAAATCGAGGAAAACGAAATTTCTCCACATAATACTAATTTTTCACTTTAAATTTACTCACAACACGCTACATTGACTTGGCTTGGCCCATTAATGTAGCTTAAAAAATAGCCCAGAGCTAAAAACTAAACGTTTTCACAGATGATAATAATAATATAATGTTCCACAACTATCATACAAAGTCGTCTAGTCCCAAGCTAAGCAGAGCTTGTGTTATGAGTTCTAGATAACTGATAAACATACTTATATACGAGTATTTCTAAATACTTACTAATAATTACGTGTAATTTATCTATAATATATAGATAAATTACACGCAGACACAGAACAAATGATCGTGCTCATCACACAAACATTTGTCCTGGGTGGGAATCGTACCCACGACCTCCGGCATAGCAATCAGGGCCACTAACCACTAGACCAACAGGCCAGTCATAATGAAGTAAGAAGCACAAGATTTCTTTATTTCTATAGTTTTGTTGGTGATCTCAGTTGGTATATGAACTAACGCTATAGGTATTCTACAACGACTACTCTTTGTTTAAGAACCAGACCAAACTCATAACAGGTTCATGTCCATAAAACTGGCCGGCCAAAATGGCGGACGCTGTAATGTTACCGTTACTGTAATTTACATGCGTTAAATCACATTGAGAGTAGACGTCCCTGTCGTTTTAATTACTAGTGACCGTTGTTTACTCATCGACTTCGCCTGTCCCATCTCCCGCACACATCACGCGTCATTACTATAATTATCTTTGACAATCATTGCGTTCATGATCGATATAATTTCTTAGTGACGTGTTTCATCGATGTTTTTCGATACTTTTTTGTGGTGGATAAGGGTGGAGGACCTGTCAGACTTTTTACTGACTAAAATTACACCTGTTTCCTTCAGTTGCCTATGCCATTCACAACCACGGGTTTCCTTTTCAGAAAAACGGACCTGCTGGGCCCTTACGGTTTTGCTGTCATCTCTTTGAGCCATGAGTTATACCGTGCGTTGACGACTCGAGTCAGGTCCTGACGCTAAGCTATCCATTTCTCGTTGTCTGCAATGTCTGCCCGCGCCTAAAGTAATTGGAAGGATTGCCATGCGACTGCAGATGCCCGCCGGGGCGTCTCCTATCGCGGTGGCTGGAGCATGAGGATGTCTGTTGCCTCACGCGTGCAGTCTTCTCCTTCGCTAGCATTAATGCTAGTAGATGCTTAAAGAGAAATGCTATGCTGTTTGCTTAGTTGTTTATATTAGGTACTAATTATTAACCATTAGGCTAAAACAGACCTCTAGATGTTGTAAACTTAGACCCCCAAACATCTTTAGTCCTTGAATGCTCATGATGGTAGTCCATAAAAAATTAGGTCCTTTTTATGATTATAACCAAAGCTATTTTATTAAAGTTCAAAACAAATTATTGAACACATTTTACTATTATTTATTAGTTGACATTTTTATGCATTTTGTGCCCTTCAATAAACTTGGATCGTTACTAAATATTTTACATTTGCAAACGTCAATCATTTTTACGATTCGGGTGACATAATATTCGCCAAAACTGTTTCAGTGGTTTACGAGAACAAATACAAAAATAAATCAGTTGATTTTGGCACATTAGCAGGATTCCTACATAGATACAAGTGAGCTTCATAAAACAAAGAAAAAGCATAATATTGTAACGTTGCATAGTCAGACGAGGTCGAGTAATTCATCTGTACAGTGTAAAACTAAAGGTGTGTGTGATAAATGGAAAGATCAGGTATACGTGTGTGATGTTTGGCAGCTTTCGTTAGTAGGTGGTCGATATTCTGGTCGAAAAACAAAAAAACAGCGTCGAGTCGCCCACGACCGGCGACCGCGCACTCGCTGACTACAGCCTGGTGGCATTCAATGAGTAACCCTTTGCGCAATACAGGTGACCTTATTTTAAACACTTGGAATGCGTATTCCAGAACGTCGTGTACGTTTAAAAATGTTATCGGTATTCTAAAGCGATGTCTGGATACGAAGATATTGCTGACAACGTATGCCAACAATTTGCCGAATTAACAAGAAAATGCAGACAGATTTGTAAATATCGACTGTAATGCTGTGCAGTCCACTTACCCTGATGCAAAACAGCACTGCTGCACGTATATGGAGCAATGCTCTCTCATGTCATTCATTACTTTCTGTCAATTAATTTAGTGAATGCACAGATAGAGCTGAGCACCTATCTACTTGTAGATAGAAGTTTTATACCTACCTGAAGGCATATAAAATTAATGGAGAAATAAAAAGAACATTTGCATGAAAAACACGAGTGAAATACGATGCGATTTCGTGAATCCGAAGTGGGTTTAATATAGCCGTGCTCTTATTAATACACGGCTCACCTAGAAACAAGCGGCATCGCATAATTCCCGTGTCTACCTGTGCAACCCGAGAGCCGGCACTCACTCCGAAATAGCGCGCTCACACGAAAAACATTTCCAGTTATCCGCTATTGTGATTTGATCATTCATTTTTTGCATTATAATGTTGGCAGCTCTCATCCCGGCCAAGTCATTGTTAGTAGTTTTATGACATATAGTTCTAAACATAGAACAATGATCATCGTTACACGCTGAAACATAACTAAGGCACTGGGTTCTAGCCAAGTGGCTCGTCATAAATTAGCGGATAGCTAATCGTGTTGTAATCGAATCGATTACGGTTGTCTACGTGGCAATGACGATAGACGATGATTCGATCGGGTGGCTTGTAAACAAACCCGAACATGAGTCGCGTCAAGTCGCATGTGCATTCGTGTTTTACTTCTTTTAGACATGCGTGTGTCATCAAGTCGCAAATATTGGATGTGTACACGAGGGATGAGGGAGATATTGTGCACATAAGTACTACTTACATTCTATTCACAAATATGTGTAGATAGAGTGTCATTCTAAATTTCGACAGTTAAATCCTAAATCCCGTCTGATTATAATTTGGGTATCTACAAGGCTAGAGTGAATAGACTCTTAATAAACTAGTGCGCCTCACCAACAACGATTGCATCATAGCTTACCATCAAGTGGAATTGCAGTCAAGCACTAGTTTATATCAGATAAAAAAAAAGTTAATTATTTCGACACAGTCCCAATTTCGAAAAACAATAGTTCGACTAATCATTGCTTCGACAGAACATTTCTTCGATAAGCATTAGTCCGTCAGAATATACTTCGACAACATACTCAGGTTTCGAAGAACACTACTTCGACAGAACCCTTCTTCGATGTGTATTTGTTCAGCAGATCTCAGTGTGGATAATTATGTAGATCTATATCTATACGATCAACTTGATTCGGATGGAGGTACACCTCGGTGCTGAATTCCTATAGAAACTACAGAACCACAGTTCTGACAGACAGACAGTTCTGACAGACTCCTCAGTCTAATAAACAGCTTCCTATAATTCTGTATTGCATATCTCATTTAACGTAAGAAACCGTTACCACAGCGCAAAAATATGTGAAGTTTTAACATGTTAGCAAGCAAGTATACCAACGCCTGGTTTATGTGTATGCGTATCGAAGTAACAGGTCTGCATAAACTTGCAGTGTTCGTTTGAGCCAGTAATAACAGCACCCCCCCTTTCTCCGCATTGCGCATGTCCTCCCTCCTCGGTCGCCCAACAGCTGACTCTTGCATTTCAGCCCGAAATAAACCCGTAAATATGCGTCAGAGCATGACTGATCTCGAGATTACTTATGAGAATAACTCGCTGCACTTCTGCCCGATGAATCAATTTAAGTAGATTTCAACGAACATTTCTTTTTTTTTTCAATGACACATTACTTTATTTATATTGGTGACAATTGGACGTGTTTGCATGACTTACAGTAACAGAAATAGAATTCTTTATGGTGAAGTACATTAGAGTTTAGGTGTGAATAAGCTCACTGAAATGGGATAATGTGGTACATGGATTTGAGTAATTGAGATATGTAGCTTTTTTTTGTAGGTGGGAAAATCATTCAATGACATCTCCGCGCTCTTGGGCGGGGCGGGTGATAATGTTAGACTTTTACTGACTAAAAACCCACTCCTGTTCCTTCGTTGCGTTTTGTACCGGGACCCCAGTAGGGTTCGACCCTGCTGGGCCTCTACGGTTAGTTGACAACCCCTTGAGGCGTGCATGGAACAATACGCGCCGTCGACGTGCTGGGGAGATATGTACCTTTGGTTTTTTTCTTTTAGCGTCTATAAATGTGTAAGTAAATCATTTACGGATTTGAAGTCTTCTTCTTAGTCGTACACTCTCTGTGGTGTGGAGTGATCGTTGTTATGGATCGACTGATAGATTGGTTGCGGCTTTTGTGAGACTTTTCCATCTCACTCTCTGCGTAGAACATTTTACCTGATCCTTTATGTAAAGTAGAATAAAGTGCCCAAACGTGTTTCCTATTTGGATCATGCTGGTTATGCTAATGTAAAGCATAACGTTGACTGCCGGGTCATCACGGAGCTAAATTGAATTCAACCTGCTTTTAGCCTGAATGTGTTACTTTGGCTGCATTTATTTTCAGATCTGCGTTCAAATGTTGCTCGAGTACCGACGCTTGAGATTGTTGCGTTTAGATAATAACTCATTATAGGTCTGGGAGCAGACAATATTGGATGGTTTAAGTAGCAATATAGTAGAAATGCAGGAGCCGCAAGTGATGGTACGGCAAGCTCCACAAAAGTTCAGGTTAGGAATATTGTTGTTCTTGTTTTTTATCGTCTTTGTCAATTGTGTCACTGTTGAATTCCTTGGCTTGAATTCCTCACTTCACTCAGGATTCTATATTCGTTGCAGCGCGCGGGAGTTAATAATATAAATCCCTCACTGCGTTCGGGATTAAAACTTAGCAACCTTCATTTCGGTCGCAATTCAACATACTACATGCGACTTAAAACACTGCTTTATCCCCTAGCCACATAATCTACAATAAAATATTTTCCCCTGGCTTTCTACTATTCAAGCTTGTATGTGTTATAGGTAGGTATATATTGAAAGGTTTGCTTATTTTCTATATTTACAGACTACTTTATGTTCTTCTTATTTACGTTCTTGGATACCCTATACTTAAATAAAACGCTCAATATTTTATAAAATCTATCTATACGGACGGTGTTCGGTTGGTGTTTAACCGAATGGCATCAACTCACGCGCGATTGCCGGCGGCGTTCGCCTGAAGTTTGAGTGATCATTAACAAATACATAATAATATAACATCTTAAATTTATGTACAATGGTAAACTGAAAAAAAATACAAACAAGTGTAATCAAAAAATAAATAATGATGCTCGCTTTTGTGTGTAACTTACCTTCTGACGATATATTTATTTTGTACTTGTTACCTAAAACGATGCGGGTATGTTAATTAAATTATTATGAAAATGTTAGTCCTAAAATATATATTTTATTATCTAGGCTTCCTGGCAGCTAGCATTGTTTCAATCTACTTATTTTTTTCTCTTTAATGAATTTATAATTCTTTTGAGAAAATAAATATCTTTTTCAATACTTATTCGAAAACTCGCTCTTATCGCTGCTTTCCGCACTAGTACGAAAAAGGCCACGATTGATTGTATTTATCGTATCAGGCTGGGCACTAAACGACCCCCCCGAGTCGCGCGTCAACCCTCGTTTATTTATATATTCGTAGGTAAGTGTATTGAAAAACGTAGTTAGATACACGTGGAAAGTTGTCAGTGCAGCTGTGGACTCCATAATACCTCCAATTCCGCCTCGGTCGCACTGATAAATTTCTCTATTTATATGAAAATATACGCATTTATTAATGGTTTATCCTTATGTTTATTCGCGAATGACGATCATCACCCAAAGTGGGGTTGACTGTTACAATTAATTAATATAACTGCCCCCGCACAGTGCTTTTAAATATCTCAATGCTGGCACACGTTTTCGCTCACTGTGCAATACTTAATAAAAATAAACAATAATACATGTGTCAGCTGTTTCAGAAATAAACGGCAGGTTACACAGTGTTGCAGATCGCGAGCGGTCGCCGCAAGCCCTTTCGATTGGCTGATTCTGGGTTCTGCCACACGGTAGCTTTGAATGTGAACGACAGTTGACAGTTCTGTGGTTTGTTTTGTACTCTTGTGAAACGGTATGTTGGTTAGTACTTCGGTTACAACCGTTTTTAGGGTTCCGTACCTCTAAAGGAAAAAACGGAACCCCTTATAGGATCAATTTGTTGTCCGTCTGTCTAGACCCATTATCTTGGGAACGCGTGGAAGTATCGAGTTGAAATTTAAATCATATTATTATAGGTACTCAGGTCTGCGGTCCCTTAAAGTTGTGAAAAAATCAAACTTCTAGGATAACGAAAAAAAATATATACGGCGGTTTATGTCGTAAGAAACGTATATTTTGACACTTTCAAGGGAATTAAAATTTGTTGGGTACTTTTCGTTGACCCAGAATCCTGAAATTTGGCATAAAGCATACAACAAAGGTATATGAATAAATCTAAAAACAGTAAAGTTACTTAAAAAAAAAAAACTATTTTTGCGATTCGGAAAAATCTTCGAGAGGTGTCAATGGAGATTCGGGAACTGCACTATTTACTAAGGTAATTTTGTACGGAACCCTCAGAGCGCGTGTAAAATGTCTTACTTACTCACACTCTCACTTGCTCAGTTTCTTTTTATTATTGTTGATAGGCTTTTTTTTTTCGGTTGGAAAAATCATCTTATGACAACCCCCGCTCTTGGGCGGAGCGGGATATAGTGTCAGACTCTTACTGACTAAAAAACCCATCCCGTTCCTTCAAGCCTTCATACCGGGGCTCGAGCGCCCTTTCGGATAACCCTGGCCCCAGTAGGCTTTGACCCGGCTGGGTCCCTGCTGTTGCTGACAAGTCCTTGAGGCGCGCGGGAACAGCGCGCGCCGTCGATGACTTGGGCTTGGTCCGGACAGTTACCGGACGGCCGGACAGCGAGCTACCCATTGCTCACTGTCCGCAAGCCCGCGCCTACGGTGGCTGGAAATCGGAATCGGAATCCCGGCGGCGGCGAGAGCGCCGTTGCCTGATGCGGTCGGCCTCCTCCTTAGCGAGCATTACTGCTTCGCAGAAGTCGGCGACCGCCTGCCACTCCTCGCTCCGGACCATGGCCTCGACCAAGGCCCGGCGCGAGAGGTCTCCGCCACCGATCACCACCACGAGGGCACGGCGATGCTCCGCCCAAGCAGGGCACACCGCGATTGTGTGCTCCACCGTGTCCTCCGGGCGTTCCGCACAGTGGCGACACCCGGGCGTCACTTCCGCTGTAATTCGGAAATTGTTGATAGACTTTTAGGCTTACCTGATGGGAAGCCTAAAAGTAACCAATTCACACTTGACTTAAAGATCCTCGTACGTACAGCTATCAGGAACAGACTCCGACAGGAAGTTCCACTCCTTAACTACTATTTGCTTATTTATTCTAACTTCTAGCTATAAATGATTAAAAAAGTAAACACTTTAATATGCGCAAATTGTTTATATTATTATTTACTTATCAGGCAAATCAGAGGTATTCTACAACAACATACAATTTTACAAAGTAAATAATTAAAAAAAGACAGAATTTTAAAAAAGACAGAAGAAAATTGGCTACGCACGGTATACTGTGAAAATAAATTCTAGATCAACAGGAACTGCATGAATTTTGTTCCCTTGAGAGTTCTTTTTTTTTCGTTAACTCGGAAGTGTGATTTTTTCGCAGCTTCAAGGGACCGCAGACTTGAATATATGATTTTAATTTCAACTCGATACGTCAACGCGTTCTCGAGATAAAGGGTCTTGACAGACAGACAGACAACAAAATGATCAAATAAGGGTTCCGTTTTTTCCTTTTGAGATAAGTACCCTAATACCTACGGTATTTAAAACATAATTCTAAGGCCTTATAAAAAAGTTAAGCCTTACAAAATGTAGGCATTATTATTAGGGTTGATACACTGAAACTTTTAATTAACAGAATGTTACCCACAAAAAACCCTAAAAACCGGCCAAGTGCGAGTCGGACTCGCCCATGAAGGGTTCCGTAGCAGCAAGTAACATAAAATAAAAGTTCTTGTAGTTCGTTGTAACCATAGATATAAGAAAGGAGGAGCTAATATGCTACGTAGTAAAAAATGTATCGGAACACGGTGTCTCCAGTTTCTCCTTCCACTACCGACACTACTACACGTAAAGGAATACTTACGCAGTCGCGCATACATCCACAAATCATACATCAGACCAAAATACACAGTTAATTATAAATCTTATTTCTCTAAACAGCGTGTATTTTCCTTGCACCGTACAACTTACGCACACATTAGCAACATATAACTATCGATGTGCTGTGCAAAAGCCATTTATTTTACATTTACGCTAGTGATTGACTAAATAGAAAAGTTGTCGATTTTTTAATTTTTTATCGTGCTATTTTTTTTTTGGGTCCCAAGAGCAAATTAAATAAAAGTGAATGCTTCCAGAAAATAATGTATCAATAGTAGAACAATAAAAATGGTTTTCAAAAAACTAAAAACTCTAATTATTTATTCCCATTAAGCAATTATACGGCATTTTAGAACGACACTATAAAATACAAAAAATCGGCGAAGTTTAATATTTCTCTACTACTCTGTAAATAATTAAACTATTTACATTATTTCGCTTCGGTCATCCAACCATCGATATTATGGTCGACAGTCTACATTAGGGGATCTATTAGGCCATCACTGACTTGGAGCATCTGACCAGCGGCCGGTATTATAAAATACACCGCACTGATAAAGTATCGTTATGTTATTTTTACATTGCTTGTCCACTTACTAAACGTTAAAATTTGGTGAATATAGTTTTAAACTTGTATTTAAATATGGTGAGAGATTCCGTGATGACCCAGGCTTCTTTTATCACTTCGGTTCTTGCATGAAACCACTGAACAACACGGCATTTTAAATTTGTTTACGATCACGTACCGCGAGTCTCACAAGTTTATAACTGTCGGCCGTTTGCCCCAATGTGCACATTTTTGTACAATTCGAGCGAACACGCACACGCCCCCTTGCCACTTCTCCTGTTTTTTATATTTCTATGGTTGGAACTTTGATCGATGTTTTAATAGTAGTGGATTTTTTCAGATTTACTTATGACATATTAAAAAAAAAACTACTTACTAGATCTCGTTCAAACCAATTTTCGTTGGCGGTTTTCATAGTAAAGTACATCATATATTTTTTTTAGTTTTATTTTTCTCTTATTTTAGAAGTTACAGGGGGGGGGACACATTTTACGGCTTTGGAAGGGTCTGTCGCGCAAACTGTTCAATTTAGAAAAAAATTATAATAGAAACCTCAATATCATTTTTGAAGGCCTATCCATAGATACCATAGATACGTAGATACTATCCATAGATACGTATGGGTTTGATGAAAAAAAATGTTTGGGTTACAGTTCTAAGTACGGGGACCCCCAAAATTTATTGCTTTTTTTCTATTTTTGTGTAAAAATCTTAATGCGGTTCACAGAATACATCTAATTACTAAGTTTCAACAGTAAAGCTCTTATAGTTTTGGAAAAAAGTGGCTGTGACATACGGACATTTTTGCCATTTGGCTACGGAACCCTAAAAAGAACCTTTTTAGTCTGCCTGTGTTTGCTTTGATAACTAAAGTCTCAATAGTCGTTGAGATCTTTTCTACGAGGTTAAAGCACCATAACCAAAACTGGGTCAAAATATCATAACAGCATTTTTCCAGCGGCTTCGTTCGCGAAGTGTGTTCTTAAAAACTTTTTTACTCTTTAAATCGTATTTTGAGGGTACTTTTGAAAATTCAATAATGGCAGTCTTTATTACTCATTTTGATTAGAATTTTTGTCAAGTTTCATATTTATTAACCCAAGAAATAAGGATCCTCCATTTAATGTTTAAAACTAGATTGGGGTAGATTTGAATACAAGTATTTATTACTTAGATTACTAATAAATAGTAACCTAACTTCCAAGCGACCAACGTGCGTGAAATACACCGCTGTCGATTTATCAAAGAAACTAGGCAGTTTCTTTGATAAATCGATAGTCTTGTAGCTTATATCTAAGTTAGGGTTGCCATTCGTCCCGATACGTCGGGACATGGTCACCGTTATAAACAGTGGTGCCCCGACGTCCCGACCAGCTATAAAATGTCCCGACAAAAATAGTCGATCGCAGAGCTACAAGTTTAAAAAAATTGTCGACGTAGACGAACAGAATCGCTTCGGAGTCGACACCATGAAAGCTATTCTTCAGTGTAAAATTAATTTTCCCAGTTCAATGACCTGTAGGTAGTAGTCGGCGTTGCGTACTAACTTCCTATAGGTCATTGGACTCGCTCAGCTGATGTTTTCTTAAAGAAATTAATTTCGTACATGCGTAATTTAATACGAGTTTTTTAAAAAAGGTACTTTATTTTTTAATTTTATCTTTACAAATCGAAAGTGTTTCATGTACCGGATCAATGCTCCACGGGATTAAAACGATCAAAATTTAGCGGTGTTAAAAAGGAATGAGTTTAATTAACTGTTATGTTATCCTCGATAGTTAATAAATAAATATATAATTATAATCCCAAATGGTTTTGTTTTAAAGTTTTTTTTTAAATTATCATTGTAGTGGCTTTGCTTATTACCCTAGTTTACCGACGAACACAATAAATACTAAAAAAAGGACCCCAAATTGTAATTTTCCCGACGTGGCCTCGGGGATTTATAGTAACCCTAATCTAAGTACTTGCAAAAATAATAACATCCGAAAGATAACTTAAAAAATTGAGTACATCCCTATTTTTTTATTAGTATAAAAAATGGGGCTCTGTCCGTACCCGTTACTGATCATACTTATGTAGTCTAAAGAAAAAAAAAAAGACGTGTGGCACTCGGGGACTGCCGCGGTAAAGCTATTGCATAGCATTTTTTATCAACTTATGCAATAGACCTCGCCAACAGCTGCTTAACCCCACCCATCCAAAACCAGACCTCGCCAATAGCTGCTTAACCCCACCCATCCAAAACCAGACCTCGCCAACAGCTGCTTAACCCCACCCATCCAAAACTAGACCTCGCCAACAGCTGCTTAACCCCACCCATCCAAAACCAGACCTCGCTAACAGCTGCTTAACCCCACCCATCCAAAATGAGACCTTGCCAACAGCTGCTTATCCCCACCCATCCAATACCAGACCTCGCCAACAGCTGCTTAACCTCTTCCAACCAAAACCAGACCTCGCTAACAGCTGCTTAACCCCACCCATCCAAAACGCCGACAGCTGCTTTCACTCATTTGTTTTCTTATCGGTCACCACGCTCAAAAAACAAATGAGTGGGGCGGTGTTAGGTTATTTTCGTTACGGAATTTTTGGATTCGGTCTCCACGCTCAAGGTCAAGGCCCGCGATAGAAGCTATGCAATAGCTTAAAACGAAATCCCAAAATTGTCCACGAAAATTCGTCATAATTGGTAAATTCATCATAGAATCAAGCGTACGTCAAATTGCTACTAGAAAACACTACGCGCAGTGCTTTTCCAATTTGATCGTCATTTATTCTTTCATAGTTAATAGCTGGTACAATATTTCCATACATTGAGTGACATTTTGGGATATAAACAACACAAAACAAACACTATATAATAACTTTGCTATTAATAAATATTATTTATTGAGACTTTAATTTAATAATAACAAGACCTTTTCTAATGGGTTTTTAGAAAAGGTCTTGTTATTATTAAAGTAAAGTCTTTGAACTAATTTACAAATTACAGATAAAAATATAAATGAACCATCAATTCCAAGCGACCAAAGTCTGTGAAATACACCGCTGTTGGTTTATCAAAGAAACTGCATCTAAGTACTTGCAAACATAATAACTTCCGAATGAAAAAAATGTGTAGGTATAGAGTGATTTGTAAGCTTAAAAGTGTAAGGGTTATTAAAAATTAGGTCGTTTGTTTCTACGTGGCCACCCTATATTGGAACGATCTAGTTATGCGTTTCAGAAACATAGACGTCGATGTATGAGATACTATGTATGAAGATAATGTTAGTTGCAGACTTGAAGTTACGTGTTTAACTATCTTAGTTGGCAGACAGTGGCGTAACCAGTTCCTAACGGGCCCCCTATATCAAACATTGAGGGATTTTTGTTTTCAAAAAATAGGATCTTCTAGCGCAGAAGTGGTGCCCTAAGACTCCATTATACGGAGTAGTCATAAGCCACGAAAGAAATGGCCAAACTAACTGAATAGTTAATTCAGGACAAGAACTGATTTTGTCATCATATAAGATAGATAATAATAATAATAAAATAATAATAATATTCCACAACTATCACACAACGCCGTCTAGTCCCAAGCTAAGCAGAGCTTGTGTTATGGGTACTAGACAACTGATAAACATACTTATATATTTCTAAATACATACATATTATGGATAAATTACACCCAGACACAGAACAAATGATCGTGCTCATCACACAAACATTTGTCCTGGGTGGGAATCGAACCCACGACCTCCGGCATAGCAGTCAGGGTCACTAACCACTAGACCAACAGGCCTGCCTAATAATAATATAATAATAATAATATGACATTTATTTCAGACAAAAGTCCATATATTGTTATTAACACAAGAAACCTTATAAAGCTATTGTTAATACATACAAAGACACACAAATACAGTCAAAGTGGCACCGCACAGTAGCACCAGTTTATGCCAGGCCCTGGACGCGACCACCCTCAGTGTGTAGTCGCATCCAGTGCTGCCACATCGGCGAGACCCAGCGACCCACGAACACACTCAGAAGGCTGTTCGAGCTGACCCGCATGCATCACAGATGCACAACGCTTTCGCATGATGGCGTGAATACCATCCACGCTTTTCTCCGCAAACATTGCTGAAGCGCTGCAGTAATAGAGCATGTCACATTATTTCATTGATATCTATATATTTTTTTTCCTTTTACTTTTACACACAGTGTCCGTTCGTCTCATTTTTCTTCAACTCTCGTTTCGCAGAAATGCTGGAAGACATTCCTTTAGAAATATGCATCACCTTTGTACTATTCTTCTGTTTCCTTCTCATTTTCTTTATTATTATGTGTACACAAATTGTTAAAATAGAGCTCAAAAATGGGACTGTCACCCTATCATAGTCCTTATTTATTAACGAAAGGTATTATTGCTAAGAGAATTTAAGGTTGTATATAACATATTACATATTTTTGCCTTCATCTGGGCCCCTTATCACGATACTGTTACAACGACGGTAGTAGCTACGCCCCTATTTGCAGATGACAGTTTAGGAGCGTCGCTGTTTAATGAATTAGAGGAGACACTGTATAACTTAGTTAGGTAACTTAACTGATACTATTAAGAGCCTCCTTTTCGAGGTACATATTCATAGAATCCCTCTTACGTGATTATGATGTTATTACACATCTTTCTCTAGATATTTTGGATACACAGCTATCTTGTGGATATTATTTAGGCTTCTATAAAAATTAAAACATTTTGTGTAAAACTAATCTACACAAAATGACCTCTGAAAATCTGTTTTTTTACGTGAACTTTGGCCCTCCATAATGTACTCATATATTAAAAATATTAAAAAGTACATCAATAGAAGCCTTGCACATTTAATCGAGATTCTGAATGACGAACGTTTTTTCTGAAAAACTTTTAAGTTTTCCAAAAAACACGTATTTCAGGAACAAGATTTGTGAAATGTTCGAGTAAATCACGGAATTACCAAATGCCAACAAAGTTTTCAGGCGTTATCTCTCTTTTTTTGCATTGCATCTTCATCAAACATCGCGTTGGATTGCGTTAGATGAAGCAAAAATCTTTCAAACCATGCTCGAGTGAGGCCCTGATTCATGCGCTAAGTGGGACACATGTCTTACAGTCGTTACAGGAATCAGTGTCTTCTCCCAAATATTCAGCGCATACTCTTAAAATTTCATTAAAAATTGTATCGATAAATACCTACATTCACTAGAATTCACTTTAAGACTAAATATTCATATTCATATCAAGAATATTAGATTAGATTATATTTAGGAAAAAATTGTTTGTTTGTTGGAGGTAATCTCTGTAAGTCTGATTCGATTTCGTAAATTCTTTTTTTTTTGTTAGCCTGTTCTATCTTTCATTCTCCACTCCTTCCATGTTTCGCGCGCCCGGGCTTCTCCTTGCCAATTCTGGTGGAATCTATCAAGTTCATCGCGCCATCTCCTTCGTGGTCTACCGCGACCCCAACAAAATTCTTACAATGACAAAAAGAAGGATGTTTTTTTAAACTGTCGCCAACTGGCTGGGAATATACCCTATAATATAGTGAGACATGTTCGCATCTGCGCAAACCGATGACTTTTACACAATAATTCGAAAGAAGACCTTTTCGATGTCGTCAATTATTAGGCTAGTTCAAACAGGATCCTAAGAACGTTCCCGATTTCCACTTACCGTAGGCGCGGGCTTGCGGACGGCGAGCAATTAGTAGCTCGCCGTCCGACCGTCCGGTAACCGTCCGGAACGTGCCCAAGACGTCGATGCCGCGTATTGTTTCACGCGCGCCTCAAGGAGTTGTCAGCAAACCGTAGGGACCCAGCAGGGTCGAAGCCTACTGGGGCCATAGGTCTGCTTCTGAAAGAAATATTCGGCCCCAGTACGAAAGGCAACGAAGAAACAGGAGTGGGCTTTTAGTCAGTAAAAGTCTGACATTATCTCCCGTTCCGCCTAAGGGCACTGAGATGTAATGACATCTCAGCAATCTCAACAACCTACTCAGGTTTTTATATCTAAATATGATGCACCACCCCCTGCTTGTCTCCTGGGGCTATGGGTTGGCTCCAGATAGGGAAACTCGTGGTCCTAAGTTGGAACACAAAGGCAAAGAATGAACATAGGTGTAGTTTAAGTCAGTAAAGTCTGACACGCCCTCACGCTTCGCCCTAGAGCGAGAGAAGTCATTGGATGATTTTCCACCTTAAAAAACCGCGCTATGGCGGCAAATGAATAGCAGTAGTAAAAATTGACTTTTGTATTCAAAAGCCAATTTTGTTTACTTTTTCATCAGAAGCGAAAGTGTGATTACAAAAATAGGTACTTTAAAAAAATTCTGTTACCTACTAACAATTTTTGACCTATTCTGTTAACTACTGATTTTTTTTTATTAAATTCATTTAAAAAAAAATATTATAAAGATCAACCGAAAGTCGGTGTTAAATAACGAAGAGACATAACAAAAAGTCCCACTTTTAATCTTAAAGTTATTTTAAACTTTTTAGCGTTTATATTACCTATACTTATACTATACTAAGTGGAATACACTTAGCATAGTATAGGAGTATACAATAACCATCGACTTATATTCTAGACATTGAATTGTATACAATGTCAATATCATTGATTAATTTGGTAAAATTTATAAAGGCACTTAGTTCTGTATAATTTTAGACTGATACCATTATTTATATTAATCTATACTATAATAAATAAATAATATTCATAAATAATATTCCACAACTACCACACAACGCCGTCTAGTCCCAAGCTAAGCAGAGCTTGTGTTATGGGTACTAGACAACTGATAAACATATATATTACCTACTTATATATTTCTTAATACATACATATATAGATAAATTACACCCAGACACAGAACAAATGATCATGCTCATCACATAAACATTTGTCCTGGGTGGGATTCGAACCCACGACCTCCGGTATAGCAGTCAGGGTCACTAACCACTAGACCAACAGGCCAGTCAGAGATAATGTTAGTAAGAAGTAGTTAAAGGTAAATAGTAAGTAAAGAAAAGTAAGAAGTAAAAGCTGTCTTTATGTTTTTCTTGTTTTATGCGAAAAATTTTTCACCGGTAGAAAGCTGCTTTAATCCTGAGTGACATTGGCTATATTTTATCACACCACGAGCAAAAAAGCTAGTGAAAAAATAAAGATAAATCAATTAATTTAGTCAGTAGCAGTTTTCAAAAGAACAGAAAAATATAAATAGCGGCAGTAATAGGATCCTGCAAATGATTGCCGCTAGACCGGACTGCCCACTCCAAAACTAATGAAGGAATGTAGATGTTGACCCGATTTTATTCTATTTTGTTTCATTTTTAACCGACTTCGAAAAAGAGGAGGTTCCATGTTCGGCTGAATGTATTTTTTTATGTATTTTCACCGATATCTCGGTCAGTTGTGGTCCGATTTTGATAATTCTTTTTTTTCAGATCAGATCATAACAATATTTCAATGTGACCAAGTTAGTCCCATTGAAATATTGTTATGATCTGATCATGAACTTTGAAGATATGGCACAGAACTCCTCATAGGATCACAGCAGAACTGTCGTAACAAGTAAAATTGCTTTGTTTATACGTGTAGTCAATGACTGGCTGAAGAAAAAGGGGGAGGGGATATATAAAGTTATTTTGTGATTTTCAGTGTTTTTTTAACATTGAAGTCGGTTGTATTTTTTTTTTTTTTTGTAAAAAGGTTTTTTATTATTTGACTAGCTTCTGCCGGCGACTTCACCCGCGTGAAAGTAAGTTGCTCCATACAAACTTTGGAGCCCCGTTTCATTACCTTGGGGGGTGCATTTTGAAAAACCTTTTTATCTTTGTACATATCGTGGCCTGATCTCAGAAATTGATTACTTCATGATATAGCCAAGTAAAACTGGCCAGATCGCTTTAAACGTTAAAGTTTGATGATACTTCAATCTTCGTTTGACGCACTTTCTTTAGACCTTTCATATCATTGAAATCCTACCTACAAAAATGATAGAGTTAGGCATCATATTAAAAGGTCGAAAGAAATGTAAACTTTACAAGTTGTAACGAAAAAAAACTAATCGTAACAACATCGTTTGTGAATTTTCACCAGTGATTTTTGTGGAATAGGTCACAGAATGATGTTGCGGATTATGACTAATAAGTAACACTGGTGTTCGTGTCAAAATAGGTACGCTAATTTAATATTTCACTTGTCAACGTAACTCGACCATGTCAAACTTGCCGCCCGCTAAGAATTTTTCTGCTGCAAAAATCAGTTTTGAAAAAAAAAAAATCCCACTGCATGAACAATAATAATTTAAAGTTATTTTTCACGCAGTTGGTTTTTTTTTTTATTTTATACATTTTAGTTATTAATCTAATATCACTATTTATTCACTCAATTATCGGCGTACATTTTGCACCCATATTGCAGTATAAAAAAAAACGTGTTTTTTTTTTCTTTAAACTATACCGTCTCACAGTAGTTTCGTTGTTTCTTTTTTTTACGTCACCTATTTAAGACCACGGGTTATCAAGACGAATCTAATGATATGTTAAATCATATAAATCCGTCCAGCGGTTTGGAAAATATGAGGTAATAAAGAGATTTCATACATACAAGATACGTCTGAAAAACATAAACCTTCTTGCAGTTGGGTAGAAAAGAGATAATGCAGCCAGAGAGCTTGTTTAAAACCGTTCGCAATCAATATACAAGGTGTCGTTTTGAAGCTGCAAAATATTTCAGGAGGTAATTATGTTAGTGATTCTCGACCCGAATCAATAATAAAATAAGTAGGTAATTTTTTTTTTTTTATAACCGCGCTTTTTTTCACACACACAAACACGGAACAATAAAGGTCGTTTTCACACACACTAACTCGCAACGATAGTTTCATAAATAATGTATCATCCAATCATCATCCCGCACGCCACACCCTAGCCACGCCCCCGCGGCCATCGATCAATCGATTTAGTTTAGAGTAATTAAAAAATTAAATAACAAGTATTACTGATTATTGACCAGGTATCGTTTTTTTATATGATTATTTATGAGTTTTACTACAACCTCCTGAAATATTGTGCAGTTTTAAAACTGCACCTTGTATTAATATAGAGTGTGGGGCACTTGTAAAATAGAGACGCAGTGTCGGCGCGGGCTTGCGGACGGCGAGCAATGGGTAGCTTGCTGTCCGACCGTCCAGTAACTGTCCGGACCGAGCCCAAGTCGTCGACGGCGCGCACTGTTCCCGCGCACCTCAAGGAGCTGTCAGCAACAGCAGGGGGGGGCCCAGCTGGGTCGAAGCCTATTGGGGCCAGAGTTAATTCGAAAGATAGCTCAAGCCCCGGTACGAAAGGTACGAAGGAACGGAGTGGGCTTTTAGTCAGTAAGAGTCTGACACTATCTCCCGCTCCGCCCAAGAGCGGGGATTGTCATTGGATGATTTTTCCCACTATATAAAAAAAAGACCCATTTAAAATATAAAATTGATAGTGTTATACCCTATTCTCGTTAAGATTTGACATTTAAAGAAACGTTTTTTTACTGTCTTTTCAACCGATTTTAACTTCTATTTCGTAAGCATAAGGATGGCATTAAGGGTCAACTCACACCAAAAGAGCGTCGAAGCGCAGCGAAGCGGAGCGCAGTTTCAGTGTCATATGAATTTTAACTTTATTTTCATTTCTATAATACTTATTATCGCATGAGAAACTCGAACGAGTCGCGCGGATGCCCGCGGCACCGCGGGAATTCCAGCGAATTCTATGAACGGTAAACGGGTCGCTGCCCTTCGCCGCTCTTTCGGTGTGAGTTGACCCTTAAAGCAGAACAGTGGTTACAATACCAACTATTTACTGCACCCGCCATTTGTCATGTCATGCCACCAACGCGAACGTAATAAAAGTCAAAATCGGTTGAACGGGCAGCAATAAAAGGTTTTCATAAATTTCTAATGTTATTTTGAACAGGTATAGTACGTTCGGATTTTGTAAGTACTTGTTTGTTCAATATCAAGAAATGAGAAAATGTACTGTATAATCTTATCAATTTTTTTTAATTGTATAATCTTATTAATTTTAAGAGTCTCGTGGAAATCATCGCTCTTGGATGGAGCGGAGGGCATCTCAGACTTTTACTGATTTAAACTCACTCCTATTTTAGACTCCTAGTTTATTCTTTGACTTGCGTTCCAGGGCCCCAGGATTCGTTTCAGAAGCGAACCCATGGGGTCCTACTGGGGAGTAGGCTTTTGACCTGCTGAGCTCTTATGGTTTTGCTGACATCTCCTTGAGGTGCGCGTGGAACACTTCGCACGGCGAGCTACCTATTGGTCGCCGTCCGTCCACCTAGTCTTAATGCTATAGACCCATCAGTGACTTGACTTTGACATGGCTGACGAAACATGTAGGTATAAATTGGTGAAATATCTCTATCTATCTTTCCAAAAGACCGTGGCTCACGGGGACGCCATGGCTGCGTAGCCAGGTCAAGACGCAAAAAAAAATGGTATGGATTGGCTGAGTGGCCAACAGTTGCCAGGTGAGGTACACACCACAGAGCTGCATGCATTTCCTTGGTTGCACGAACTGGCTGCGACGCCATGGAGCCTCAGTGAGCCACGGGCTTTATTGTAAGCCAGCTTTTGCCAGCGGCTTTGCCCGCGTGCTTAAAATATAGCCTATGTCACTCAGGAATAAAGCAGTTTTCTATCGGTGGAAATAGCAATCAGACCAGTACTTTCAGGGATTATCCTGCAAACAAAAAAAAAAACTTGATTTCTTTATTATATTAGTGTAGACGTAGATTAGTAACTGGTGCCCACCTATTTAATCCATGGTCGTATCAAGGTATCGTATGTCTAGTGCGTGTTTTGCGTATTTTACAGTTTTAATATTAATACTTATTTACTCAAAATTTATTTGGTATTGGTTCTTAGTAATTCATATTACCTATGTATTAAAATAAACTAACCACAGTGGACTCTGATACTAACGCCATTACGTCAGAGTGACAGAGAAATATTCTTATTAAAAAAAACTAGCTTCTGCCAGCGGGTACGCTCGCGTGTAAATAGGACTTTCATACAAACGGGATTGCCCATTTGAGGCCATGAGCGGACAATTGACTAGAGAAAAATACTTTGTTCATTAGTTTTGCCATAAAAATATGTATTCCCTTAGTTCCAAATGAGCGCCACTACAATAAACAATAAGTTTTAAATAAAAAGTAACTTTATGGAAAAAACAATAGTTTTGTCATTGATAGTAGTAATATTTGATGTCCGTCTTTGGCCTGGAACACCATAGAGGCTGGGTAATCCCCTTTACAACCCCCTTTTACCCTTCGGTATAGTTTCGTAAAATCCGTTCTTAGCGGATGTTTACACCCCGTAAGGAACCTACCTGCCAAATTTTAAGTTTGAAGATGTTATATTTCGCTTTTTTAAATATAGATTAAAATAAAATAACCACAGTGGATTCTGTTACTAATGCCATTGCGTCAGAGTGACAGAGAAATATTCTTATTTAAAATTGAAAGTCAGACATTTTCATTACTGCCTGTGAAAATGGTCACAGCTATTTACATGAAACTAACAGCTATTTACAATGAAGCGTTGAACAGATTTATGTGTTTTTTAGGACACAGCGTAGAAACGAGTTACTCAAGATTCGGAGACAATATATTCGGAATTTCGGACACAATGTCCGAATAGGCACATTTTATTTTTAATATTTTTTCACTGAAGATTCGGACACCAGAAGTTGCAGCTTACAATACTTTTGGTAACACTTTTTTCCCCACACTAATATTATAAAGAGGTAGTTTTTTTTTTTTTTGTAGGATGTAGTCGCTGAAATTACTGGTCTGATTGCTAATATTTTTTCATGTAATATTATTTCATGACATAGGCTATATTTTATGCACGCGGGTGAAGCCTCGGACAAAAGCTAGTATATTATAGTAAGTGAAAAAAATATTGTCAATTCGGACACTGTGTCCAAATCGTCAGTAAGCCGCGGAAACAGTGATTGTGAGCGCTCTGTTATTCTGTAGCGTTAGCGGTTACAATGCAAAGCGTGGCCGCAGGGTTTGCATAGTTCTATTGATCGAACGGTACACGGGCATCAAAAAAACGCCGCCACAAAAAAACGCTAGAAGCTGCCAAAAAAAAAGCTCGAAGCGGCCGCAAAAAACAGCTGAAGCGCGACACCTTGTGTCTGGAGAAGCTTGAAGCCGCTTCAAGCGTTTTTTTGTGGCAGCACCGCCGCACACGAGCCACAAAAAAGGCCGCCTCAAAAAGAAGCTTGAAGCGGCGTTTTTTTTGTGGTCAGTTTACGGTGACAGTAAATATCGAAAATAAACAAAACTTTCCATTATTCCTTAAATATAGGTGCCTACATATTTACAAGCTTGAACAGCTAGACTGGGTTTGAAACTGCGACCTACAACTTATAGGGCTACTTTGGGGCCGTTATCACTCGGCCACCACGCTCTATGTTTAAAGAGAACTTAGGTAGAAGAGGAAGAAAGTTAGATTTTAAATGGTGTTCATTAAGTTTATCATCAAATTTACTTCTTTGTAATACCAGTGTAGATTTTTCTACACTGATATTAAAGAAGTAATTTTTTTTTTTTCGTTGATAAGTACTGGTCTGATTGCTAAAATTATTTCCACAATCGAAAGCAGCTTTATTCCTGATATTGATATTGGCAATATTTTATGTACGTAACACATATAAATATCATCATTCGTTGACAGCACGGCTGCTGCAGTGGTTCAGTGATTGACTGCTGCATTGCGTGTCGTAGGTTCGATTCCCGCAAGGATCAAATTTATATTTGTATGGCCTACAGGTCTACATAGGCACACACAAACATGTAAAGTCACACAGGTGAGTTTTCATGTTTCTGATCTGTTATTTGATCATGATAAATATTATATACTAGATAATGCGTTCATTTAGAAATAGCGAATAGGTTGCTTAGCTAAATCTGGTGCCAATGACGTTAAACAATTTTTGTTGTTACATTTTTGATATCAATTATCCTCATTTGTTTGCACAAGTGTCGCCACAATTAACGATCCTGTGCGTCTCGCATCCATCGGTTTCCCGCGACTCTCACTAGGTCATCGGTCCACCTTGTGGGAGGGCTTCCAGCGCTGCGTCTTCCGGTACGTGTTCGCCATTCCAGAACCTTTCATCCCCATTGTCCATCTGTTCTGCGAGCAATATACCCTGCCCACTGCCACTTAAGTTTGGCAATTCTTTAGGCCTTGTCTTGTACCTTACCACAAATTTCCACTGACAGATTCATTTAGTTTACCTCTGAATAATTCAAAATACAAACATGTAAAATATTTAACGTAAACACAGAAACTTCCTATATTGCTTTGACTAGATAACTTGTTTACCGAAAGCTTCGTGGTTGAGTGGATTCTATCGAAATCACATTTCATCGAAATTGCAGGCAGGTGGCAGGCGCTCGCACCTACCAGATACATCTGTGTACTACGGCAGTACCGTAACTAGGTGACTGAGTGATGCGGCCCCTTTTTGGGACTCACACCCAAAGAACCTCGTGCATGCGAAGAACGAGGGTTTCTTGTTATAAATGACTAGCTTTTGCCCGCGGCTTCGCCCGCGTAGCGAAAATATAACCTATGTCACTCAGGGATAAAGTAGCTTTCTATCGGTAAAAAAATTTTAGCAATCAGACCAGTACTTTCAGAAATTACCTCCTACAAAAAAAAAAATAAAAATAAACTTTACTTTTTTATAATATTAGTATAATTGGCCCGCTAACATTGGGTTGCGACATCCCTGTCTTTTTATCGAAATTATGAAAGAAAAGGGCCTCAGTGATGCGTCTTCACCCACGTCTAAATTATTTCACGCTACGTCTCTGTACAACGGCTCAACAGTATTAGCGAACTTGCAATAGCTCAACCGATAATTGAGCACTGGACCGTGGGATTTCTACCCTGGCAATAAGATTAGATTCGAATATCGTCCCATCCAACACGATATTTACATGAAGGGAATTCTAAATACGAAACACAATAAACATTTTATTTTTAGACTTCTCATTCTATATTATTTTCATGTTTTCTATGGGTTATTTTTATTTGGCAGAACCTTGACACTCCGAAATTTATTGGGCATAACACACTTGGCATAATCCTATTTAGTTCATCGAATATTATTAAGGCATAAAAATTATTTAGCATAACTATTGTTTGGCAGAATATTTACGTGTCCGAATTCACAATGGCATACTTTTACCATGCCAGAGTTTTTCTTCGCATTTTTGCCATAATTACGCATAATTTTGTTTAGGATAACTTTTATTTAGAGATACGATTATTTGGTATGGGTATATATTTGAACATCAAAAATTAAAATACATGTATCTTGTAAAAAGTCATTGTTCAAAACACCAAAAACTTATATGTATCGAATAAAACTGAAAATTAAAATAAATCAAATCATAAATTTAAATAACAATAATTAAATAAACACAAACTTTAAATCTTGATGCTGGCGGATGCACAAGAGTGTTAAGCCATAATCTCCTGTTGATGGGCTGAGAGAAAAAGACGTATGGCACTCGGGGACTGCCGCGGTAAAGCTATTGCATAGCATTTTTATAAACTTATGCAATTATAATTATTTATTTATTCCTTTGTTTTTTTTCTTTGATATTAATTGAAGTTACACTTTCACACATTGAATTGAATTTTGATTGATTGTTCACTCATTTGTTTTCTTATCGGTCACCACGCTCAAAAAACAAATGAGTGGGGGGTGTTAGGTTATTTTCGTTACGAAATTTCTGGATTCGGTCTCCACGCTCAAGGCCCGCGATAGAAGCTATGCAATAGCTTAATAACATTTTCATCATTAAATTAAAGCATTTTCAATGGGCCGCGGGCTGAGGAGCAGGTGGTTTGAAGGCCCACCGGTTGCGGCGGTGAGCGTTAAAGCCATCTGCGACGATAAGCTCGCGTCGGGCTGCCCAAACCCCGCAGCGCCGGAGCCGTGACAGAAGCAATGCTTGCTGCATGTTGTATGGCTGCTTGCATGCTGCATGCCTGCTTTCATGTTGCATGCTGCATGCCTGCTTGTATGCTACATGCCTGCTGCAAGTTGCATGCCTGCTTGCATGCTGCATGCCTGCTTTCATGTTGCATGCTGCATGCCTGCTTGTATGCTACATGCCTGCTGCAAGTTGCATGCCTGCTTGCATGCTGCATGCCTGCTGCATGTTGCATGCCTGCTAGCCTCAATGCTTATTTTTTATAACCACCCACTAATAGGAGGACCTGCATGGTACCTCTGTAGACCCCATGTAAACCAACAGTGTTTCGTAATTAAGACGATTATGACTGTGAATTTTCTGCTACAATTATGATGGTTCTCCTTTTTAATTAAGTACGAGTATTATGGATATGAACATTATGCCAAAAGATGGTTCTGACTAACAAAATTATGAGTTTTGAATGTATGAGAAATGAGTGTATGCTATCCGTTGTTATGCAAAAGAATATTATGACATAAAAAGTTCTGCCATAAAAGGTAGACCTGTTTTCTGTATGTCTTGGCTAGGTCATAGAAATTGATTATTTCATGATATGGCCGAGTAAAACTCGTCAGATCGTTTTAAACGTTACAGTTTGGAACGTTCAGAGTGGAATTCCCTGCCGGAGTCTGTGTTTCCTGATAGCTACAACCTAGGGGTCTTTAAGTCAAGAGTGAATAGGTTACTTCGAGGCAAGCGTGCTCCATCGTCGGCCACATCATCACTTACCATTAGGTGAGATAGTGGTCAAAAGCGAGCCTATCAATAATAATAAAAAATAAAAAAAGTTTGATGATGTTTCAATCCTCGTTTGGCCTACTTTCTTGAGACCTTTTACTGTCTTAGAAATCCTACATCAATGATATGGGCAAACGAGGATTGATACACCAAGTGTTAACCTTTTAGATGATCTGACCAGCACGCTTAGCCAAGTTGTTATTCTGCAATCGTTAACGCTGTCGAAAACTGATGAAACGTATGGGAATGACGTCATCTCAACGTAAAGTAGCGTGGTCAGAACAAACGAATAGACAATTCGTAGCCAAGTTCACATCGTTCAAAATCGTTTCTACAATATTTAACGCTACATCCTTTGTTATACAAACGCTACATTGTAGAATGAGCGGCCGACTCGGGCGCGTCAACATGGCTACCAACTTATCGTTTTCTACAATTGTTGTCACCGAGGCGTTACCGATTAGAGAACGCAATTCGATTGTAACTTGGCTAGGGGGGCAGTTTAAGTTAGCCATATTATGAACTGACACAACAACGGCAAGGAAATTGTTGATGAAATTATTAAGTGAAGAACCCATAATATAAAAGTGAAATACCACTCACTGATTAACCACGAAATCTCTGAAATGATAACACCTTCAAACTTAAAATTTGGCAAGTAGGTTCCCTATAGGGTGTAGACATTCGCTAAGAACGGATTTTCTGAAAACGGTTTAAACGGGGGTCCAAAGTTTGTATGGAGAAACCAACTTTCACGCGGGCGAAGCCGCTGGCAGAAGCTAGTATATCATTATTATAACAGAAAAAGATAATACTTTAAAAATAGTAATACAAAGATACTACTTATTTTCACTAACATCCAGCAGACCTGTAAAAGGAAATATTAAAAAGAAATCTAGACAACTCAAAATAGAAAGGATACTTAGAGGATCAAGGCGAAGTCCCGAACAAAATTTTGCCGTCAACTGATGAAAAATATACAATAGGTAAAAAACAATTTTTTCTCAGACATTACTATTAATAGAATCCGTATATTAAAGATATCTACTATATAAAAATAAGTCGGGTTTTCCTTCCTGACGCTATAACTCCAGAACGCACGAACCGATTTCCACGGTTTTGCATTCGTTGGAAAGGTCTCGGGTTCCGTGAGGTTTATTAGAGTAGAGTAGCGTAGAGTAGGGTAGAGTAGGGTTTTTTTTTTTTTTTTTTTTTCGATGTGAAAAATCATCTTATGACAACCCCCGCCCTTGGTCGGAGCGGGAGATAGTGTCAGACTCTTACTGACTAAAAAACCCATCCCGTTCCTTCAAGCCCTGGGTAGAGTAGGGTAGAGTAGGGTAGAGTAGAGTAGGGTAGGGTAGAGTAGGGTAGAGTAGGGTAGGGTAGGGTAGGGTAGAGTAGGGTAGAGTAGGGTATAGTAGGGTATAGTAGGCTGAAGTAGGGAAGAGCGGGAGCGAAGCCGCGCGGGCATAAGCTAGTTCCAGTATAAAGTTGATGAGATTACGTATATTATGTCAATAATATCTACGTACCTCCTTATGTATTTTAAAAACGCATTTTAGAACGAACGACAAGTTGTCATGTCATAATGTCATGTTTTCTTTTTCTAAAAGTCATTAGACTGGATGGCATCTGAAATGTTTAATGCCATGTTTTTTTTTGATGATGGGATTCTCGATATTGTTCATTGTAGCACGATTGTAGTGACAATTTCACATTGAGTCATTTTAGCCACTATATTCTAACAAACAATTATTTTTATTTTTATTATCTAATGCGGAAATATATTTCCTAAGTATTTATTAACAATACATATTATGTTACTTGATCAAGATTTATATTAGTAGCAACAGTAAGGGTGAGTTGCACCATTTAACTATAACGACAACCAAACCATAACCAGCCGTGAAACGGCCGCTTATTGGTCAATTCGACGATTTGACAACTGTTAACGGCTTTGTTATCGTTATAGTTAAATGGTGCAGCTCACCCTAAGAGTTTAGTTGAACCAAAAGCCACGGAGACAAGCCAGAAAAAAAGCTAGGCCATGATTATTTATTATCGTAAAAAATCTAGTCAATTCAGCTTGAATTATGACAATATTTTTGAACAGCCTAAACTGGCTAATAGCTAGTTTAGGCAGTGCGTGATTTGATAATACTTAGTCAATTATCTCGCAACTATATATCATGGTAATATATATACAGATAGATTTTTTTTTTTGTTATGTTGGTTACAAAGAAAAATAGTTGGTTACGTAGATATTAACACGGAAAGAGCAGATAGACCAGGTTAACGCACTCAAGAAATGTTATTGATGTGCTTATATGACAACTGTTCTTGATCGATTACTGACATCTTCTTATTATAAAACAGACAAAAAGTGGAACGGCTTCTAGTTAAATAATTCCAAGTTCTGTTTGCAGCCAGTATAAATGTCACATTATAAACTATGCTATGCCAGTCAGGAATAAAGTAGCTTACAATCGGTGAAAAATTTTTATCAAACGGACCAGTACTTTCACAGATTAACAGCTACAAACAAAAAACTAAACAAATTTTACCTCTATAAATATTAATGCAGATTTCAATAATACTCGTAAATAATAAAATGGAATGGAAAAGACTGTGTCAGATAAATAACTGAAATGGACTCCCCATTTCAGTTATTTACCTGACACAGTCTTTTCATAAAAATGTTACATACTATTGTATATGCAGGTAGTCGGCAGTAATAATATAAGTAAATACGTTCAAGGGGAGAAGCCGCAGGCGGCAGCTAGTGAGCGTGAAAAAAATACAACCTAATTGAGAACCTCCTCCTTTTTTGAAGTCGGTTGAAAAAAATGGCAGAAAACAAGCGTAACGGCTGCAAACTGTTTACTTGGAATTTTCAACATCTCTATTGGAGCAAATCTAAATAGAGATGATTAATGGTACAGTACTGCGTCAAAGGTTTTCCAATTAATAAAACAATAAATTGTGGGGTTATTTTTATATAATATTTCATGTAATAAAAGCAATGTAATCTTAACAGTGTTTGAGCTTTTTTCTTTTTTAGGAGGGATCGCAGTCAAGCACTAGTTTTTATTTTAAAAAAACTTCTATTTTGGAAGCCGATGTTTCAGGTTTCCTTTCCTCATTGTTCAGCACCGACTGCCAAAATTAAAGTTATTTTGCTCGTTTTATTTTAGTTTTTTGTTAGGAATTTTATTTTTGTGTAAATAGTTTTTCTTACTTAAGTTCTTTGAGTCTATCCAAAAGTTCTTTGGTAGATATCGCTGTCAGAAAATAAGACCGCAATTGTAACCATAGCTTTTTAATTGTGTAAAAGTTGTAATAGACACTATTTTGGTGTACCTACAATAAACTTTACTTATTATCTATCTTCTATAATACTCGTATAAAAATGAATCGCTAAATGTGTTGCTAAGCGCAAATCTCGAGAACTACTGCGAGCTGAACCGATTTCGCTAATTGTTTTTTTGTTGTGTTTGTTATTGTGAGGAGAATGTAGAGTAGGCTAGTGTAGGGTAGAGTAGGGTAGTGTAGGGTAGAGTAGACTAGTGTAGGGTAGAGTAGGGTAGTTTAGGGTAAAGCAGGGTAGATTAGGGTAGAATAAGGTAGAGTAGGGTAGAGTAGGATAGATAGGGTAGAGTAGAGTAGGGTGGAGTAGGGTAGAGCGGGAGCGAAGCCGCGGGCAAAAGCTAGTTATATTATAAAACTAGCTGACCCTGCGAACTTTGTACCGCCTAACGGTCAATGAATGTAGTCGACCGATTGCGATGAAACAAAGCCTAAGTAATATATCAAGTTACACACAATTTTATTATTAAAGTTATCTACGTCGATTTCGTACATTTTACGTGATGCGCGCACAACTAAAAACTTCTACAGATTTGTTACATGTATACTGCTATCTCTTAGGGTTTTTCCCAAAGGTCCACGAATCTATTGTTCACGAAGAATTAAAGTTCGAACATTATTTTTCAATGAGTCCACGTCATCTTAAAATATTAAATATTTTCTTTCCCTACTATTACCCTAACATTCTCGTGGACTCGTCCACGAGAATGTTTGGTATAGTCAGCAGTAAAAACTTTGATAAGGGATAAATGTCTATTATTAATTTCAATTTCTATAAAATGAAAGACAATTAATATTTTTATTTCATATACGCAGTACTTATGAAATGGTAAACATTGCTCTACATGCATATCGCCAATAAGGTGAATGATCATAAACATGAAAAAAGAAAGTATTGTAACAATTACAGTAAATAATTTTAATCTAACAATAAAATAGAGATAGGCATTATAAATACCAGTTTCAGAATTATCACAATAAGTCAAAATAATCATAGTTAAATAACTATTTTTTTCCCAAGGCTACAAACTGATTAAGACAAACAAGAAATGGTTTTTACTGACTGTACTTTGTACAAATCTCGTGGTCTCGTTTTGAATTGATTTAAACCATTTTTTTTATGGACTAGGTGGGAAATGAAGAGCAATAGAATCGTGGACCTTTGGGAACAATCCCTTAATTTATGCCAATTTACCATTTCAGAATTTATTCGATAATTACCATTTCAAAACTTGTAATATAAAATCGAAACTGCAGCAAGCGCCAGTGTAAAAAATATATTACATACTAGCTTCTGCTCTTCTTTGAGCGGCTTTACCCATGTGAAAAAAGATTTCTTAGACAACCTTTCCATCCCCTTTGGGGGTGAATTGGGGAAATTCTCTTTTATTACTCACCTATGTTGTAAAAGTACACCTTGTGCAAAATTTCACGCACTGATGGATAATAGTTAGTATAGTATAGTATTATTATTCAAGAAAGGGCCGGTAACCTGTTCTTGTTACTGTTGTTATTGAAGACAAATCATTTCACACTTTTAACCGGGACTTCCCCAGTAAAATAAACGGTCCAAAGCCTGAGCAAGTAACTCGAACTCGTACTCGTACTCTTCCAAATCTGAGTATTGTATTGCTGTCACCCCCGCAAAAAATAAAACAGAAGCAGTAGGTGTAAAAGCCCTGGAATAAGACTTATTGCACTCAGCTTTGATAACCATAGGTACTCATTGACATTTTACAACATTAGTATTCTATATTGTAAGTTTGTTCGTTATAACATGTTGTGTTGTTAGGAGAGTGCATTGTTTTGCTAGGTGGTTTAGCAATGCAAAATGTGCGGGTGTGCGGGGCCCGGCCGCGGTGCGGGCGCGCTCGTGGGGCGTGGAGGAGGCATGCGGGAGTGCGCCGGGCTCGAAATAACCCGTCGTATTTCGGTCGCGCCGCCCCCCGCGCCGCCCCCAGCGCCGCCGGCGCAGCGCGCGCCTCGACCACTCCGCACTATCCGCTAACTATTCGCAATCGACCGACGTCTTGGTTGTTGGACTTGGGTTATAATGACTTGACTTCTGCTAAATGAACCCGTGTACTAGTATAAGTTTTTCGCAGTGGCGTATTTATTTCTTAATACACGAGCGCCGAAACGAGGATTGTTTTACGATAAGGACTAGAAGCGTCGAGTGAGAGTTTTTTGTGCGTTGTGCTGCAGTGGCGGCAAGATGGAGAAGCAGTCGAGGTGGTCGGAGCAGCGCTCCGAGCAGCGCTCCGAGCAACGCTCCGAGCAGCGCGTGCAGCAGAGCACCGAGCGGCGCGAGCAGGTAGTGCAGCAGCGCACGGAGCAGCACTACACGCGCCAGATGCTCTCGCAGCAAGGTATGTGCCACTATCAGATTGTGTACACACTATACCATGTTCATGGCACTGTATTTAGCTTACAATGAAATCTAACCAACTTATAATAATCCCTGCTACTGCGAATATTATTTTGATGTATCGTGATCCTGAAATTCATCACACATTGATCGGCGCGGAGCGGCGCGGGCGCGGGCGCGGGCTGCGGCTGGCGCCCACGCGCGCGACCCAGAATAGCCGCACTATCTCGCTCGCGGTGGAAAAGCGCTATGCACAAATAAAGTTACGCACCAGGAAGAAACTAAAGACACTCGCAAGCGGGTCGCCTCTCGCGACGCCTGCTTCTCGGAAGCCTCGGCTCCCTTATGACCCATTTATGCTACATTTATAATTCCAAAAATGTCTACCTAGATACATTCTGTAAAATGATTTTCCTATCCCAGCCCTGTGTGCAATGAAAACGCAGCGAATTTCTTAAACTATTAATTTGAAAGATGACAAGTGAACTCACAGCTGTTAAGTCGTAACTTGGTTTCTGGTACGACCCTGCAGTAATTATTTTATGCAATATTTGAATCTTAAATGGGCAGCAGCTCGCTGTAACTGCGTGAGTTCGCTCGTCCCTCCATTAAGGCTGCACCGCGAACTTGTTTTAGCATTAAGAACTTGTTTACTTATAAGGCGCAAAGACTTGTCCTTATATGGAATCTGTACAAATATGTTTCCATTCAAGGATTATTTTTTAACCAACACGAATGCTTCAACGTCTGACTTAAACAAATGTATTTACACGAATTAACCACTCACTGACATACTATACTAAACCTTAGCAATCGGACAAGTTTGATTGACGCTAACATAATATTTCTATAAGCAGGTTGCAGGCAGACTGTAAGATAATCCACATCTATTTGTTTTTAGATTGAGATAAACATAGTGTTTACGTGACGTAAAAACAGCGGGATGTTAAAGTTGCACAATATTTCGAGACTTCCAGAAATAAAATGAAAACAGCTCATCTTGAAATTTGATTACCACCGCCATAGCTTAACTCTTTTATCGCACATTATATCGGCAGATCTTCGTATCTTTTCTTTGAAATTTGGCATCTATACAAGAATTCTTAGTTTTTTCTAGTTCAGGGTATTTCAGTGGAATATAATAATGAGTTTAGATACGGAGTTTGAAAACAAGATTTTTTTATGAAAAACATTGTTGCAAGTAATGCGAGTGAATCGAAATTAAAGAAGTAGGTGACTGGAGACACATGATCGGCAGTTGTGCAAACTGAACGCCGCGTTCTGTATTAATTTATGTAAAACTGTAACAGTGGGTACAACACGCACACTAGCTCGGGACACGTGCGTGACTCACAGGTGGAATACTTCATGAATACTGCGTTGTATAACAGCTATCACTACAATGAATTGATCAAGATGCGCTACATGCTTTATGATCAACAAAAGCATAGATGACGAACATGAAGCAGAAACTATAAGAATTTTCCGGCTTCGTTCGCGTGATAGTAGACTTTTCACTTAGGGATCTAAAAAATAGCCCACCTATTCTCAGAACTATGATACAAATTTCTTAAAAATCGGTCATGCCGTTTTGGAAGAATTCGACGACAAACATAAACATATCATTTTCATTCGAGATTTTATATGTTGGAATATCGATAATGTAGTTTACGGAGAACTTCTCTAATAAAAATGAGCGTTGATCCCGTATACCTAATGGCAACTAATTGCAAAAGTTGCTACACTGATACTGGCAACGCTAAAAATTAACAACAACTTCTTTACTCCAGATTGTAAACAATGGCATTTTCAGAAACAACGCAGATGATTCATATATAAAGAACCGTAACCTTTCGAATACGGTAAATAGAGACACAATAGAAAGACAACGTGACAGCGAATGCCGGCGTCCGCTTGGGGCTTAATGAATTAACTTAAAATAGTATCGATATTATCATTGAAAGCTCGAGGTAACATATCAATAAAAAGTGAGGCAGTAAGTGAGTCTCCTCGACCCATAATACGTCCAAGTCCATTCTGTATGAGTGCATCAGACGTAACAGGGCGTGGCATTACAAGTTTTTACTTGAATCGTTTTAATTATCGGTTTTCTATTTCGACGTACGACTGAGAACTGTAGAATAATAGCGTCATTAGAGTATGACGTGAAAAACGTCGGCAAAATGCCATCAAGCCACGTTTTCACTCTTTCTTCGCGATCGACGTTCAATAGAAACGGCATAAAATACCTATCTGTTCGTGTATCACATTCACTTTTTACAATTGAACAAGCGGCAGTATGAATGCGATGGGTGAATGGATGCAATTGATTATTTCATTTAAAATGATATAGCATGATATATCAATGTGACGTTGCTTGAACGAGGTTAAAATGTAACCGGTATGTGTTGTGGTGGTTAGTAGTGCGCCGGTCGTGCGGTACATCCTAGTGAGTGAGATACTTGGAGCGCGTGTCGGGCAGCGAGCAGCGGTCGGCGCCACCGCGCTACAGCTAGATGAGCATCTCCAAGTGTTGGCGTACTCCGTGAGCGCGCAGTAGAACGTGCTCACCAGCCATTATAACGTAACACGCTAACTGTAGCGCGTCGCGGTGCCTGCAGCCGCCAGACTGCTCACTAAATTATATACGCAACTAAAACAAAAAATGACGCGCAAGATTACCTTCACTAAGCGCACCGGTTTGTTGATAATGTGATGAGAAATTTTAATGTTAACAACTACATACATTATTGAAACCAACAAACAAAACAAGAGATGAGATATATGTAAATTGCACAAACTTTCTTCCATAGCTATTAGGCATAATCTAGGTATGACGTTAAATGCAGCCATATTTACATACAAGAAATCGCTTAGATAACATACCTGCAGACATCACGAGAAAAATTTCCAATGTTAATGAGAAAATAATATTCGCATGGATCGATGTCTTCAATTTCCATCCCGCGAGCGGTACAGTGAAATGAATTTCTCATCGAAAGCGCAAGTCAAAACTTTCGAGCACGCCGACTCTCAGAGCTGGGAACAAAAGTCGATAAGAAATTATTCACGACGAACACTTCTTTGAACAGCTGATTCGCTAACAAAGCATTAGAAAACACTTCTTGCTCAAATGGTCATTGTTTAATACAATGCGATCACTTCATACTATGATATGCCGTGAATTTTCTTACTAACGATTATATAGGCACGGATGTTAGTTGACACGCAGATAAGTCACGATTCGTAAAGTATTCGAAAGCTCCGGAGTCACACATAGGCCGCAAGCCGCGGCCGAAATAATGAAATCATAATCTGTGTCGAGTACAGCGGGGCGCAAACTATAAAAATAATATTTTTTTTAATATTAAAGGAAAATGGCATTAAAGTACAGCTACCAAAAAAAACAGTATTTCATTTGTGGTCCCAAAATATTACTCAAAAGTAATTATAATTTTTATAATTGGATTTTGGGACCGCGGTCCCGGTCTAAATAGCCCCACGACCCGTTCGCAAATAATATGTAACATTAAAACGGGCGAGACAACACTTACGCTCGTGGCGTACTTACTTTTACCGCTCTTATCTCCAAATTTACTATCTGAGTGAACAGTTAAAACCGTAGCGGACGAGGCTGCTTTCGCTCCGCGCCATAATGGTTTGCTTATAGAATAACTCGCTACGTTAAGTTTCATATGATTGTAATCATTATACTTTTCGGCGCTTCTTAAATAAAGCCGTATTTTTTGGAACACTCAAATTAGATTATAGTCCAAAAAAATAGTCTAAAAAGTCAAACGACTTGGGAATTTTGTATAATACTTAATCATTTAAAAAATACTTATATTCGATACTTTTTATAAGGTTCTTCTATTAGTAAACAATGATCGAGATCTCTTAATCAACCTTTATTATTGAACTAGTGTTGACTGCATCAGATTTCATTTTGCCCTAATAATTACGTCTTTGTCTTTTAAGTCGTTTGACTTTTTAAACAGACTATTTACTTGAGACCGAAAAAAAAACAAGCCAGCTATGCATGCATAAATGTGTGTATCACTATCATTATATATTATTAGTGGTATGATAATGTTTAATTCATTCTTAGACGATAACACTTTACGATAACGTATAACTAGTTAATCATAGACTTCAGCGATTTCTTGAGAAAATGTAATTAATAAATGTGATTATTGACTTGTTTTTTTTTTTTGACGAGACTTATTTTGGTTGATATATCACTAATGCAAGCTGCATTAGTGATATATCAACCAGAAATATGGTGATTGATGACTTATCTAAACTATCTACACCAATATTTTAGACAGATAAAGTTAGTTATTATGTTTTTTTTTGTTTTTAGGAGGTAATCTCTGGAAGTACTGGTCCGATTCCAAATTTTTTTTCATCGATGAAATTGTCACTCAGGAATAAAGAAAGCTAATTTATTTCTGAGTGACATAGGCTATATTTTATGTACACGGGCGAAGCCGTGGACAAAAGCTAGAGAATGATAAGTATTAGTGAATATGAACAAACAAATACATCTCGTTCAATCTTCATTCCTATGTAATAGATTGTGTTACCTGAAACTTCACGAATAAACTTTTAGAAGCAGTGTCATACGAAAACTTAGGTCATCAATCATGATCTGACGATCAAAGGTATCGAGAAAAGCTTTTAAAAGTACTGTAACTAGACGATAAGTCAAACTCTTCACTGATTTTTTAATAGATGAGCTTTTTGGTATTTTCTCTTCAGTCTATGGTGTTAATTACGACAATCAATCAACTTATTATTAAAGTAGGTTTTTTAAGAAAATCTGGTAGCTGTATTATAAATGTTAATATATGTATAAACAATTTTACTTTTTAACAGTATTGATAAGAGCTGCGCGCTCGATGCAATGACAGCGCGTTCGATTTTTTTTTTTTTTCAATGTCAGATACATTCTTATCATCTTAGAAATTGATCACTTCATAATATTGCTAAGTAAAATTGGCCACACCATTTTGAACGTTATAGTTTGATGATATTTCAATCCTCGTTTGGCCTAATTTTTTTAGACCTTTTAATATCATAGAAATCCTACATCAAAGATATGGCCAAACGAGGATTGACATATCAACAAATGTTAATGTTTAACGATCTGGAAAGTTTTAGTTGGTCATATCATGATGTGATCAATGCTAAGATCTGGCCACGACATACTATATAGATGGCCATTAGATAGTAATTAGATTAACGATGCATACACTCGGCACTTTCTATTACTATATTGTTAAAACTTTGTTTCTCGTTAAGACATATAAACTGATGTAGTTAAACAATTATGGTACTTACAATTTAATATACTAAAGAAACGGTAATTTCATAATATCCCCTAGCAGTATGGTCGTGTATAACGACAGAGTTTGCTTTCTCCTTGTAAAGATGAATTATGATTGTACTACTAACACTCTTAAAACAAACTTGAATATTGCATTAGCCTAGTACAGTATAACGCTAAAATTCATATTCTTTGTGCTGCTTAATATTACATTTTCATAAGACGTTAGAAGCTCACAGCTTTCAACGTTTATGAATATAAACGTAGTAAAATGAAGAGTTACATCCCTTAATAACGGAAATAAAATAAGATTTTGTGTAAAAAATGCAATTTATGCAGAGATAAGAATGAATAATCCTTATGCACAGAGAAAAATAGAGTTTTTACTGTAACTCAAACCTTACCGGCTTTCTTATGGTAAGGTAAATTTAAACAACGTATGTTAGGATTTATGCCAAAAGTATTTAAAACCAGTACTAGAGGTATGTATTTTGTTCGAAAATATAAGTTAGTTTACGTGAGTTTAACCGTGACTTGCTCGGCTAGCGGGTTACGTCAATCCCGGTTATTCTGACTCGTAAAGCTCATAAATCTAAACTGATCGCAGGTGGGTTCACCTACGTTAACCCGTACATTTAGCGATCATAACGCTGGAAATGTATTCAACCGTTTTCATTTCTCTTTTCAATTATTTTTCTAATTTGTCTAATGATGCCTGTTTCTTAATAATAAATATAACCATCTAGAGATACTTATTGTGCATAAACTTCCTTGTTATTTCTTTTATTTTCTTCCTATTCTTTACATAATAAGCTGATTTGAATAATAAAGTTGTATTTCCTTATCAACAAATTTCACACGCTTCAATTTACGTTTAAATTGCCAGCTATAGTTGTCCACATGTAATTACAATTGATATGAATTGGACTGTCTAAGTTCGCAAGTTCAAATAATTTAATAATTAATTGGCCAATGAAGTATCTACAACATGTTTTAGTGTTGTGATGGGTTATTGTTAATTTACTCTATTAATTAGTATCATAGAAATCAGTATCAAATTGGATAATGGCGTGAATGCGTCAATAAATAAAGTGTTTAATTTATCACTTTTTATTGGAAATTATTTGTTCTATCAATGAAGGACATGCTGGCTGAAGTTACAGTTTTAAGCAATTATTATTTTCAAAAGATTTACCAAATTACTAGAAATAAAATGATTCAGATATGAATACAAATTAAACCGAATGGCGTAGTAGACAACGACAAATTATTAGTTGCAGAAAATAGTAAGTAGTTCTGTGCGTGAATGCTACGATACTTGTGTAGCAATGTTGTAATTTATTATTCTTACTTCTTAGCCATATATTGGCATCTATACTCTGTTCAAAATTACATTAGAAATTTATGAAAACCTTTTATTACGTTGGTAGCATGACAAATGGCGGTTGCAATAAATAGTTGGTATTGTAACCACTTTTTGCTCTTAATACGAAATAGAAGTTAAAATCGGTTGAAAAGACAGTAAAAAAGGTTTCTTTAAGTTTCTAATCTTAACGCGAACAGGGTATAATTCCAAAATCGAATAACTACTTCTGTTCAAGGGATTTAGCTAAACTCGTACTTCTTATAATCTTAGTTTGTTACTAAACTCACCTTATCACAATCTACCGGCTCCGAATTTTTACGAAATTAAAATAAGGTTAGTTTAAACTACTTCGTTTATGTTATTTTTGTTTCGTTTCATTTTTATTTTTGTCATCGATTTAAATATGTTTTTTATGAACATCGAAATTTCACGTAAGGATCTTGTACAACAGCGCAGCATCATTTGAGGGCATTGCCGTGGCATTTAATTTAGGAAATTTACAAATTTTTCACTAAGGGGAATATTGTTGGACTAGTTTTGATATTTCATTCGTTTTTTTCGTGTCAATTTACCTAATGAAAAACATAGGTACCTAACGAACATAACTAACTATACAATTTGGTCGTATAACATTATTCCAACTCTGAACTATCTTCTGAGTAACTTTTTACTTATTTCATCCGAGCAAAGGAGGTTTTTAATTATTTAGGGAGGTTTTATTTAATCTTCATGCAACAAAAGGTACAAAGGCGGACTTAATGCCTTAGGCATTTTCTTCCAGTCAACATAGGTTAGTGCAGAGATAATATGACAGGTGCATAAAAAAAAATATTTCGATAGCGAGTATTAGGTACTTACAATAAAACTAAACATATATGCATATTTAATCAAATATGTTTTATCGAAATATAAATATAAAAAGGAGAAACTGACTGACATATCAACGCATAGAATAGAATAGAATAGAATAGACTTTATTGTACACCAAAAAGTAACACAGCTTATACAAAAACTTAAATAGCCAAAACATAGCGCTTTAATAGCATAGCCGATACTACTGGGCCTAAGAACATTAAATTTTGCACAAGGCTCCCATTTATGAAGTAGGCAAGGCAACAATTTTCCTATTTTATGGAAATCTACCATTTTCATTTTTAACACGGTAATTTTGGATTATTTTAATTAGATTGTTTAAAAATGTTTTTTTTTTATTTACGCACACTTTATCAAGTATCCTATAGTATTTCAGATCTTCAATGTCATAATTTCTTAAAATCACTTTCTTCGTTGTTATTTAGAAATTTTGACTACCAAAAGCATAACCACTTTAGTTGTCTTATGCAACATTATTTTTAGTATACTTACATATGCGAAACCTGAATAGTTTGTTCAAAATTAGTAACTGAATCGTTTCCTATAATTTTTACAGCATGATATATTTTTTTCCAAAAATATTTAAAAAAAGTTACAATTTGACATTACTGCACTAAGTACAACACTGGTCACGGCAGGTCATAGCGGGCATCAGCTGCCATCATACAGCTGGATGTGGGAGTAAAACAACCCCTCAGTCGCCCCGATGGCCCGGTGACCATGTACTTTTGTCGCCCACCAGTTTTGTACCACAGTTTTGAAATTTTGGTACCTAGATTCTTTACATAAAAATACTAGACTGGTGTTTTAGGTTTAGCTTATAATAAAAATAAGGTTGTTTAGGAGTCAACAAAAGTGGCTCCGCTTTCCAAATTTTATGATCACAGGTCGAAGTTAGGTAGAGTTATTCATGTACTTGCATCGAAATGTTGATATCAATATGGATCTTCCCGGGATTTCTAATGAAAAATTCCGTGTGACCAAACAATACTACAAATAAATAATAATAAAAACCTCAGAGATAGATTAAAACAAATTAAACAACAATTTGCATTAGTATTTTTCATTGAAAAAGATCTCTGTACGTCGACTGATGTGAGGTTAACAAACTTATAAACTTCCTCCTCCTCGTCATTAATGCAGGTAGATTTTTTTCTGCTGCATTTCTGACAGTGTCTTAGAAAAAAATCTGCTCTTTAAAATGAATCTCGAGATCTGAGACATATCCACTTTATTCTTTCGCTGTATGAAATCAGTATAAGTACTTAAATAACTCTACCTAATTCCGACCTCTGGTTATGATTTATGTTTGTTTCGATATCTAAATCCTGAAACATATTCTGATGCAAAATTGTTTTTAAACATTTTGGTCACTTTGCAGACTTTAAGATGAACTGTATGTGTGTATGAGTGACATATCTGAAAACATATTACTCTAGTGTTTACTATAATAGTTTAGTGTTTGAATGCAAAGGGCATCAAAGTACATATTAGTTGACTTGTTTAGGTCATTAGTTCATTACAATAATGATAATGATAAACTTCTTTTATTGACTAATGTTATTTGGGTGATAAAAATCATTACCTATCTCATTAGAACTATCGTCGAAACTATTATGTTTAGTTAGGCCAAGAAACTATTAAATAATAACTGCCTACATTCTGCATCAATATAATTTACGATGAATTTTCGAAGGTAAATAAATAAACACAATTAGCTAATGGACTGACGGGCCAACTCATTCTGACGGGCCACATTTGTGGTTAGCTGTCTGAGTGCCTAGTGCGAGTTTGTTTTACGTTAACGCGATCGACACGTTTATGACGTTCAGCGCTCCGATTGGCCCGCTCCAAGCTCTCAACCAATGAGAGAGCCAAACGCAGTAAACGTTTCGACCGTTTTAACGTAAAAACAGCTCGCACTCAGCGCACTAAATACTGGTTCAGACAGCATATCACTATCCATGGGATTTATTGTGTATGACATGAATATGATTATGTATGTTGATGAGGTTTTGAAGATTGCTACTAAACAGTTCAAACATAGCTGGTTAAGTAAACGCTCATATGCATTACAATTAAAATGAAAATCACCACTCATTTTAATAAATTATAGTCTTAAAATACATACAAACGATCGTTAAAATAGGGCGTTTAAAAAGGCCACTTACAAGGCAAGCAAGAAGTATAAATAAAAATGATTAAATTAATTGGTATTAAGAAGCGGTCTGCAATTTCTTTTACGTGCGGGATGTAGCGGGGCTAGCAATTATATCGACCATAATAACTTTGATCGTTGCCAGAGATAGTAATAAGAAAAACATGAAATTTAAAAAGGTTGAATTATTAATACACGCAAAAAATGGAAGCGGAGATGGTCTAGTAATAATGGACAAAGAGTGTGGAGATAAATAACTTGTTCACAAGTACAACATATGCAGTCTCGTGTGAAAATGTAGATAGGAAAAATCAAGAGTGATTTACTATGATTAAATTTAAACTGAAATATTTTTTCTCCAAATCGTAATGTTACGAAGTGTTAGCTCCTCGTACTAGGAATGGTTTGTGCAAAAGTGAACCTCGGGGCCCTGGAACAGGCAAAGAAGAAACAGGAGGGGTTTAGTCAGTAAAAGTCTGTCACGCCCTCTCACTCCGCCCAAGTACTACCTACCTAAAATAAAACAAAAACGTTCTACGAAAGAAATGTAATGATTTCTATAATGCATATGGCTAAAAGAAAAACGGATAGGTACAAGTGTCTTATAAAAAACGTGTGTGGAGATTTCGTTGCTTTATTGTATTATATTATTGACCAATGATTTCGTAGAAAGGCGTGTGTAAGATACGAACCTTTATCGTACGTATCGTACAGCCTGAGTGTATGATTCATAATGAGGGCCACTGACCATATGGCGCGCACTGGGTCAGGTTCGGCTGTGGTCCGACTGCGGGCATGCGCCGGCGCCGCTTTCGGTCGTGTCAACGTAACAATGCCATATTACTGTGAAACGCTCATTCATACAATGAGATGTTTCAACATTTTATTTTGATTTGTGGTTCTCTGGCTATGATTCCTTGGACTAAAGATTACGTTTACAGCTAAATAATTTTTTATTTAGTTTATTCAAAATTTGCTTAAATTATACATTACAAAAATTCTCTCAAACTGTAAAACAGTTTGTCGTCAGTTTTTCTTGTTTCACATTTTGACAATTTTTTTCAAGACATGATGATAAACTTATGCTAAGCTAACAATATAAAATAACCATAGTCCGGTCAATTTATACATCAGAGGTAACAATAATTCGCACACAATTGAAAATTAGTAGGACTGTCCAAAACGCTATCATAAATGAAATCCAAAAAGCCCTCATCGAATTTTGAAACGTCGCTCTGATTGTATAAGTTGTTTGGCTATCATCTTTATCATTATCTTTTCTTGTGGTATTTCTTGGTTCTTGGAGTTTATAGTCCGTAGTTACATTCTGTAACGTTTTCTTTGAAAAACGGCTGACTATCATCTGAACGATTGGATATTTACGTCCACCCATTGAAACAACCACTAGATTCCACCACGAAGTTTGGTGGCGAATTTGGACCTATTGGTGCCAAAAAAGGAATAGCTTTGGTGCCGAAAATAATGGTGTCGAAAGAGGAATACTTCAATTTAACGCGTGATCTTAGGTGCAAATCTTAACGTTTATGCTGTTTCTCGATGTTCTATATTCACAGTATATTTCAGCTATGTGTCATTAGTTGGTCGTAGAAACAGAAAATGCACATGAGAACAAACGAATAATATAATATGCTCGTAATAATAATATAATATTCCACAACTATCACACAACGCCGTCTAGTCCCAAACTAAGCAAAGCTTGTGTTATGAGTACTGGAGAACTGATAAGCATACTTATATATTCCTAAATACATACTGTATATTATAGACAAATGCAAGCAATACGTTGAACTGGTGGTCCGGTATGCTCTGCGGTTGTATACCTATGTACTCAATAGCTTAGGGTTGGCACAGAGTCGATTTCGGAAAATAAACAGCGAAATGAAAAGTGAAAAAAATAGGCGGACCTAGTGCAACAAGGTATTCTCTACCAGTCAACCTTTGGGTTAAAAAAAAACAACAAAGGTTTGCACAATAAACAAATAACGGATACTTCAAATAGAAAAAATAAAATAAGTTAATTATAATAATAAAATACATAATATACATATATATTTATATATATATGCTAAAATTATAAACTAATAAATACTATGAAAAATATAAAATCATTAAGAGAACTTAGAAACAATTATGACGAAGACCGAAATAAGGTTGACAGGACTTCAAGTAGTTACAGTACCTAGTTCCGAAGTTTACCCTTGTAGGAAAATTTACTTTCAGCTTTTTTGATGACAGCTTTAGAATTATAATATAATTAATCTGTTTGAACATGTATGAAAATATGTAGATAAGAGATAGTATGTTACGTAATTGAAAATAACAAAAGGTTCAAAAGCTTGCACAGCTGCTAACACTGAATGTGAGCGATTTATAACGTTATCCGTAACTATGTATTATGCCTCGGCGCGATGCTGTCCTAAAATTTGGTAGATTGCCAATTCTGGGCCTGGATACGATAATTATTTTCTTAATATGAAAACATCTTTAGTTACACCTTCATAATAAAGTTGATTTAATGTTACCGTGTAGGAAAAATTTTCCTTTCTCCTATAGGGGAATGAGAGAGTTAAATAACATTATAAATATTACATTGTTTATAGAATTTTCCAAGCGAATTTATATGTTAAGGTACTATATGACCTTGACCTAAAAAGCAAACCTTTGTTTACAATGTCACTATAAACTCATGGGCGCCACATTTTTACTATTGTAGTTGTTTATTTTATATTAATAGTGTACTATCTATTCCTTGTGCCAATTAAATATGTAGGTAATTATTTTTATTTGCATTTGAGCAAGTTACAAACCTAAGGGCGGGTTTTTGTATTGATTAGAACGTCAAACTTTAATGCCTAATAACAGGTTTTCAGGCTAAAATAGAGTGAGAAATACTGAACTTTAAATGTTTAAATCGCAAATCGGAAGTAAGGAAGTAGGTCCGTTCCACGATTTATATTTGAGTAAGTGTCTCTTACATACCAACATACACAATTATTTAAGTGTTGAGTACGAACGAGTTTCGCGACCGATGCCTGCTTGACATAACACCAGCAGAACCGGTCCTTGGTCCTGTGACTTCATCCGACCACTCTCCATTCCTAACTGTTATTTTGTGAACATACCACGTTCGCAAAACAAAATATGCAGCACATATGGTACAATTGTACATGACACAATATGCTTAGGTATTATATTTCTAATTCGTACAAGCATAAGATTTATTTTTGACTAGCTCCTGCCAGCGGTTTCGCCCGCGTGATAGTATGTTTCTCCATACAAACTTCCAACCCCGTTTTACTCTTTTAGGGTTGGACTTCGTATAATCCGTATATAGCGGATGTCTACACCCCATAAGGAACCTACCTTCTAAATTTTAAGTTTGTAGGTGTTACACTTTCTGAGATTTCGTGATTGAGTAGTATTTCGCTTTAATATATTTATAGATTTTAACGATCTTTGGAATATGTAGGAAAGAGAAAGATTCCTCCAAAATGGTGATCGTAACAAGATCCGAGTGGTGGGTACTAAAATAGATGCGCGAAAAGAGCTCGCTCGCCTCGTCACTCCCGTGACTCATGCGCATCCAATCCGGCCAGAGCTGGAATACCGACGCAAGCGCGTTCCACGAACTTTTCATATTTATCACACAACTATTTACGAACATGGACAACTTTTAGATTAAAAACAACTTGCCATATAGGCATTAGGACGACTAATATCGTATATTACCGTATATTATCCCATATTATTATTATTAAGATCGTACATTCTATAATAGCAAGAAAAAAAAATACAAAAATATTTTTGGCATCTGAATAGTTATTTGAAAATAACTAGAAGACGTGATTATGTCAGTTGGAAGTTTGTAAATTAAGACTTTACATAAGTCTCAAGATAACAATTACTTACTTTGTAGCCATATTTTCAAAATAAATAAGTAGGTACACTCTTGTACGAGTATAATATATTTTAGTAGGCGCCCACTACGTACCTAGTACCTAGGCGTACGTACGCAAACGTACAGGCGTTCACAACACCAGATAATTTACTTTTTATTTATTTTATTAAGTTATGTACACAAAAACACTTAAAAATTAAAAGAACAAAAACAGATAGAAGAACACAAAGGTACTGCTAATTTCAAATGAAATTTCTTCCAGCAGACATGCGACAGGAGAATTGGACGAGAGATGTAGACACAGTGTATTCAAATAAGTTAGAAAATTATAAATTAAACGATACTTTTTGTATCGTTTCGCAATGAAATCTTACTTAAACAAATATAAAATGATTGAAAACCAGGTTTTCCTGTCCCGAAGCCTGTCATCATCATCAGCCTTTTTAATGTTCCCACTGCTGGGACTCAGGCCTCCTCTCTAGGAGAGGGAATGGGCCGTAATCCACCACGTGGGCCCAGTGCGGGTTGGTGAATGTCAAATGTCTTCGAATTTTTGGTTCTAACACATGCCGGTTTCCTTCACCGAGGCCTATCATACCCCATATTTCCGGGATATGGCATAGCGATAGCCTTCCATTAGAAAAAAATATATCATGTTCGGTTAACGTTTCGTAGATACGCTCCAATAAAGAAACAATTTTTCCTTTTTATAAAATGAGACTTCATCCGCGGACGATGTGTTCTGTAAATTGTAATTATTTAATTCTACGAGTGAATAGTAATCATGAATAGTTTTTGCAGCGCACGTGTCTTAATAATTTTATAGGATATATTTTTTATAATAATTATGGATTATATTGTTAGAATATCGTAGAATTTCTGAAAAGAAAATAAAGCTCTAACGTGTTAGTTTTTTTAATCGATCTGTAGTTTATGGGTTTAATATCTATTTATTTATTTTTATAATGTTACTGTTGATTGATAAAAGTACTTACCTATTAGACGGCATTTTGCAAAATTCCTATTATTTTGATTCTATGCAATAATTAACAAAGTATACAAAAATACCACAGAACAAATCAGCTGTTCATAAATAAAATATGCTCCTGCTCTTTGCGTCACGTAAAATATTTTTTATTCAATCAAATACTTCTTGATTTAGTAAGCTCTGTTGCGGAAAATAAAGTTTAAACATCAATTATCTGGCCGTTGGTTCAGAAAATATTCACTGGCTGAGCGGATTTTCGAACAACTTCGTTTATTGGCGAATGTGTGTGTTGCAATTTTGCAACCTCTCTAACACTTGAACGTGCACTTATTAAATAAAGCTCATTTAATAACACAAAGACTGCTTTTATCTTGTCTAAGAAAAAAACTTCAGCTAATAAGTAACATTAAATTTCCTATCACGAGAATAATGATGTTTACCGTATATTTTTATTTGTTGCAGTTGAATCTGCTGGCGACCGCTTGCCTATCACTTTAGGCAGGCCTGGTGAACCTTCTCCTCCAATCTTTGAGCAAATCTTCAAAAATGCGAGATTTGCGCAAGGTGGTAATGCAAAATTCGAAGGAAAACTTAGAGGCAATCCTACCCCCGTTGTATCGTGGACAAGAAAGAAAGCCCCACTAGTTGAATGCAACAAGTACAGTATGAGCTACAATGAACAAACTGGTGACGTGTCCTTATTAATTAAGCAGATCGGCCCGGGTGATGAGGGCGAATACACATGCACAGCCCGCAATCAATATGGCGAGGCCATTTGCTCTGTGTACATCCAGCCAGAAGGCGTCCCGGTGCCTGCGCAGCAGTCCTCGCAGCAACAAAGCTATCGACACGTCAGCGAGAGTGTGGAGCACAAATCCTACGGTACACAGGGGTACTCCACAGAACAGTCCAGACAAACACAGAAAGTCGCATACACCAACGGCACTGACTATTCATCTACAGAAGATTTCAAAGTAGACACCTTTGAGTACAGACTTTTGCGCGAAGTACAATTCAGAGAAACTATAACTAAGAGGTATGTCAATGAAAGTGACGTACATGTCAGCACTGAGATTGACAAAACGCTTGGACCTGTATCACCACCTAAAATTGCACAAAAGCCAAGGAATTCTAAGCTAACGGAGGGCGCTGATGCCCTGTTCCAGGTTCAGCTGTCTGGTAACCCGCGGCCGAGAGTAACTTGGTTCAAGAACGGTCAGCGGTTAGTTAATACCAGTAAAAATGAAATTATTACAACACATAATCAAACAACTCTTAGGATAAGAAATACACAAAAGTCTGACTCTGGCCATTACACATTATTGGCTGAAAATCCCAATGGATGCATTGTAACATCTGCATACCTCGCCGTTGAATCTCCACAAGAGGCTTATGTGCAAGATCAACGATCACAATATATCATGGACACTCAACAAACAGGAATTGAAGAAAGAGTAGAAATAAGTGAGAAAGCTCTCGCTCCGCAATTTGTAAGAGTCTGCCAAGACCGCGATGTCACGGAGGGCAAAATGACGCGATTCGATTGCCGCGTCACAGGCAGACCTTACCCAGAAGTCACGTGGTTCATTAACGATAGACAAATTCGAGACGATTATAATCATAAGATATTAGTAAACGAATCAGGTAATCATGCACTTATGATTACAAACGTCGAACTTAGTGACAGTGGTGTAGTTACGTGTGTCGCACGCAACAAGACTGGCGATACATCTTTCCAGTGCAGACTTAATGTCATAGAAAAGGAACAAGTAGTTGCTCCTAAGTTTGTTGAACGGTTCAGTACTCTAAGCATACGCGAAGGGGAACCTGTTATCTTAAATGCACGAGCAGTTGGCACACCTATACCACGGATCACATGGCAGAAGGACGGCGTTCCGATAATACCCAATCCAGAGTTACGAATTAATACCGATGGTGGGGCCTCGACGCTGGACATTCCGCGAGCCAAGGCGTCGGATGCGGCATGGTATCAGTGCACAGCCCAGAACGTCGCAGGCTCCACCGCTACTCGGGCAAGGCTCTATGTCGAAGTACCAAAAGAGCCTCCGCCTGAGCAAAAGCGTCTGCACTTGCCCCGGCCTACAAAGATTATCGAGCCAGAGTAAGTAACATGATGACACATTTTTTTTTTATTATTGTGTAAAATATGTATTAATTTCAAATTTTATTTTTAAAGGCCTGCTCCTGGACCAGAAATCATTTACTTGAGGCACGTGGAAAGGGCAAGACCTTACATTCCTCCAGGTGAGGAAGATCGAGTTTATCCTCCACCGCAGTTTATTGTGCCACTCAAGAGTATTTCACAGATGGAGGGTGGCAAAATACACTTTGAAACGAGGATAGAACCAGTTGGCGACCCAACGATGAAAATTGAATGGTTGAGAAATGGACAAAGTATCGAAGCCAGTAAGTAACAACCAAATTAAATGTCTATGGTTTAAGTTTCAAATATGTGAAATTAAATTAAATGTTCATTTTGCAGGTTCTAGGTTTACGTCAATATTCCGCTTTGGATATATTTCTCTTGATATGCTCAGTCTTAACATTCAAGACAGTGGAGAATACACTTGTCGAGCAATAAGTGCAACAGGTGTTGCAGAAACGAAAGCTATTTTGCAAGTAACTCCAAGAGCCACCATTGAAAGATCGAGCCAACATCCAGAGAGCTTACAATATATTCAACAGTTGGAAGATTATTCTAGATATCAACATCAAGAGTCAATAGAAGAACAGACTTCACAGAGGCCTCAATTCATAAGGCCTTTGCAAGAGCTTGGTGAGTTACAAGAAGGCAGAAATGCTCATTTTGAAGCTCAACTTACTCCGGTTAGTGACCCTACAATGAGAGTGGAGTGGTACAAAGATGGTAGAGCGATTACAGCTAGCTCGCGAATCACGTCAATCTTCAACTTCGGTTACGTCTCCCTTAACATCATGCACCTACGGGCTGAAGATGCAGGTTCGTACACAGTGAGAGCTGTAAATAAGTTAGGCGAAGCCATTAGTACCGCTTCGATAAGAGTAGCTGCCCGGAGTACCGTTACTTCAGATCTTGGAATACCAGAACAACGACGATACATTGAAAAGACTGAGCAATTGGAAGCATATCAGCAACAGCAACATCAAAAGTATTATCAGGAGGCCCCTGAAAGTACACAGAGGCCGGAGTTCAAAACACCGATTAAAGATCAAATTAATATTAAGGAAGGTGGGTTCGCCCATTTCGAAGCTCGCCTTGAACCAGTTGGCGATTCGACTCTGAGAGTTGAATGGTTAAAAGATGGACGTCCTGTTGAAGCTAGTTCAAGAATTACTACATTCTTTAATTTTGGATACGTTGCATTGACAATAAAATCTGTGACTGTACACGATGCTGGTCACTATACTTGTCGTGCTTATAATGCTCTAGGTCAGGCAGCCACAAATGCTAACCTGAGCATTGTGACAAAGAAAGATATAATCGCAGAATCTCAACATCCAGGTGGATACGAAAAGATTCAGCATCTCGAAGATTCCAGTAGATATTCAAGAAGAGCAGAAGAGGAAGTGAAGATTACGCAACAGCCTCGGTTTTTGGGACCATTAAAGGGTACAAATAAAATAGTAGAAGGGCAAAGCGCTCACTTTGAAGCTAGAGTAGAACCGCAAAGTGATTTGACTATGACAGTAGAGTGGTATTTCAATGGAAAGCAAATTAAGAGTGCCAATCGTATTCAGACATACCATGATTTTGGCTACGTAGCATTGGACATTGCCAATGTCCGTGCTGATGATTCCGGAGTATATACAGTTGTGGCACGCAATGCAGCAGGAGAAGCCCAATTGAGTGCTTCTATGACGGTGGAAAGTAAGTATTCAATTAAAAGCACCGTTTATTTAAATAAAACTACTAGCTTCTGCAAGTTCAACTCCGGTCAGTGAAAAAGTAGCATTCAACAGATGAAAGATTTTTTAAAACCGGTTTATTCGTTTTTGACTTCGTTCATTACAAATAAAAATACAAATCTTTCCTCTTTTGCATTTTTTTTTTGCGTATATTTTACTAGATCATAATAAAAAAAATATAGTAACTATCCAGATGTGATTTTTTAAATGTTTTCTTATCTGAATTTATAATGTTTTTTTTTGTTTAATTATAGCGCGATCCAGCATTGATACATCAAGTATTCACCGCGGTTTATATGAAAAAACAAGGCATATTGAAGAATCAAAGTTTGTGGAACCTATGTATGAAATTGAGGAAATATCGAAGTCTAAGCCAGTGTTTGTTCAGCCATTATCTGATCCGGCCCCGATATCAGAAGGTAAAAACATTCACTTAGAATGCAGGTTGGAACCGATGGGTGACCCGACCATGCGTGTCGAGTGGTTCCATAATGGCAGAGCTGTGACAGTTGGTTCTAGATTTAGGACATATTATGACTTTGGATTTGTTGCACTTGATATAATACACGCAACATCTGCGGATTCTGGAGAATATACCGTGAGGGCCGTGAACCACTTGGGTTCCGCGCACACTTCTGCAATGGTTCGTGTTATTGAACGATCAGATATTGTAACTGATACACAGAATGAGCAAGCTGTTGAACAAATTCAAATGCTGGAAGACGCTGCGCGTAGATCTAGACAAGTACATGAGGATATAACTGTGAGGCAAGCACCTCAATTTTCAAGAGCTCTGCATAATATTGAGACTGTAGAAGGGACCAATGTGCATTTGGAATGTAGGTTACAACCTGTCGGTGATCCAGCCATGAGAGTAGAATGGTTCTGTAATGGAAGACCGATAAAGACAGGCCACAGATTCAGACCTGCTTATGAGTTTGACTACGTTGCACTCGACCTTTTGAGTGTTTACCCAGAAGATTCCGGTGTTTACACATGCCAAGCTACAAATCAACTTGGTGAGGCAGTAACGTCGTGTGCTTTACGAGTTATTGCTAAAAAAGATCTTATATTTGAGTCGCAACATCCATCTGGACTTGAGAAAATACAATATTTAGAAGATGCTTCGCGGTACAAGAAGAGCGAAAGGGTCGATGAATCTATTAACATTAAACCACGTTTCATTACAAAACCAAAGTCTATTGATAATGTCGTGGAAGGCCATCATGTTCATTTTGAATGCAAACTTGAACCAGTAACAGATTCCAACCTTAAAGTTGAATGGTTCAAAAATGGCCACCCTGTTACAATTGGACATAGATTCCGCCCCATCCATGATTTTGGCTATGTTGCACTTGACATTATTGATTTGATTGCTGAAGATAGTGGTGTTTATACATGTCGAGCTGTAAACCTTGTAGGCACTGACGAGGTTAGTTGTAGGTTGACTTGCCGCAGTACTGCAGATATTATTAGAGCCACACAAAATGAGGTTGGACTAAATCAGATTCAAGTATTGGAAGATAGATCAAAGCATCAAAGGACCGACTTCGTTGATGAAGTTACAACACAAGCACCTATATTTACTACTTCTTTGAAAAATATTGAAATTAAGGAAGGTCAAAGAGCTCACTTTGAATGCAGACTGATACCCGTTTCTGATCCTACGATGAAAGTGGAATGGTACCATAATAACAGGCCATTGAAGAGCGGTTCAAGATTTACGGAAACCAACAACTTCGGTTTCGTTGCTCTTGATATTATGTCTTGTTTACCAGAGGATTCCGGAACATACACCTGCCGAGCTATCAATGCTCTAGGTGAAGCAGTTACCTCTGGAATTGCCATTGTACATTCTCGAAAATCTATATACTTGGAATCGCAGCATGAAGGAGCTCTTCCAAGGCTAAATCAATTAGAAGATACTTCAAGATATCAGAAACACAGTGCACAAGATGAGTCTATAACACAAGCACCAGTGTTCACCATGCCTATGAAAGATATAAGAGTTGCCGAAAACCAAGCAGCTCACTTTGAAGCTAGGCTAATCCCTGTTGGAGATCCTAAACTTCGCGTGGAATGGTTGCGTAATGGAGTGCCTATTGAAGCTTGTAAGTATCCTAAACTTTAATTGCTGTTGATCGTTTAGACACCTGTTTACAGATGTATTGATTACTAAATACTTTATACTTTTTTAGCAAACCGCTTGACAACGATGCATGACTTTGGTTATGTCGCCTTAAACATGAAATACGTCAATCCTGAGGATTCGGGCACGTACACATGCCGTGCCATTAATGAATTAGGAGAAGCCGTAACATCATCTACACTATTTGTTCAATGTAAGTACACATAATTACTAAGTGGAATCATCTATAATATCCGTACGTCCTCTTGTATCCATTTTATACTGATAATTGTTTTTTAATTATTTTTATAGCTAAAGCGTCCCTGCAGTTAGAGTCACAGCACGAGAGTGCGTTAGAAAAAATACAACAATTGGAAGACTCTTCACGCTACCAACGTAGAGAAGACGTTGAGGTAGCGGTCAATCAAGCTCCAAGGTTCATTACACAACTAAATGGTCCTTCAAAACTTGTAGAGGGCCAAAGCGCGCATTATGAATGCCGAATTGAGCCCTACCCTGATCCGAATATGCGGGTGGAATGGTACTTCAATGGAAAGGTCCTACAAAGCGGTCACCGTTATCGTACAGCGTACGATTTTGGCTTTGCTGCCCTAGATATACTCACGGTATACGGAGAAGACTCCGGTGAATATACTTGTAAGGTTATCAATAACTTAGGACAAGCAACATCGTCGATCAAATTGAATGTGCAGTGTGAGTATTAAATTACTATCTGCCTGACTTAAAACCTAGTCTTTTATGTATAAATATTTACGTAATTTTATTCAATTGCAGCCAAGGAGTCTATCATAAGAGACACTCAACATGAAAGTGCCCTAGAAAAGATACAGTATCTTGAAGATGACAGTAGATACAAACGTGTAGTCCGTGACGAGAGTTTTGTGGCTGAGAAGCCTCAATTCGGAAAACCTTTGAAAAATGCTGAAGTATCCGAAGGCAAACCAGTTCACCTGGAAGCTACACTCACACCTGTTAATGATCCCACTATGCGAGTTGAATGGTATTGCAATGGCAGACCTATTCAACAAGGACATCGGTTCAAGACTACTTACGATTTCGGATATGTAGCATTAGATATCCTTTATGCTTACTCGGAAGACACCGGTACTTACATGTGCAAAGCTACTAATGCTGTAGGTGAAGCAGTCACCACAAGTTCTGTGAAAGTAGACGGTATGTACATAATTAAAGATGTTTAAATAAATGTAACAGATTTTAGTAAGTTAAAATATCAACTACTAACGTTCTTCTTATTATTTTAGCCAAAGCGGGACTCTACTTGGACACATTAGATGAGCAACGTCTGAGAAAGATTCAAGAATTAGAAAAGTATGAGAGGCCTAAACCAGTGCAAGAAGAGCAACCTGGCCAAAGACCAGTCTTCTTGACAGCTCTTACAAGCCTCGAGAATTTGAAAGAAGGAGATCATGCTCACTTTGAGTGTAGAGTAGAACCAATAAACGACTCAGACCTAAAGATCGAATGGTTCCTCAACGGGCAAAAGATAAGGGCGGGTCACAGGTATAGAACGACACATGACTTCGGTTATGTTGCATTGGATATTCTTTACACTTACTCTGAAGATTCTGGAACTTACATGTGTAAGGCCACTAACAAACTTGGTGAAGCAGTTAACACATGCACGATGAAGGTTGCAGGTAAATTATATATACTTGTTTAAAATGCAAAACCCGTAGAATAAAATGATACATTTATGAAGTCATAATTATTTCTTCTTACAGGGCACAGAAGCATTATCTTAGACACTCAGCATCCAAATGGTTTAGAAAAGATCAGACAACTTGAAGCACAGGGTCATCACACTAGGATGGAAATTGAAGAACCCAAGATAAGTCCACCTAGGTTTGTAACAGAATTGCGTGGCACGACTCACGTCTTCGAGGGTCAAACAGCGCATTTCGAGTGCCAGGTGGAGCCTGTCCATGATCCTAACTTAAGAATCGAATTCTATCACAACGGCAAAGCCCTGCAATCTGCTGCACGGTTCCATATCACTTTTGATTTTGGTTACGTGTCATTAGATATTCAGCATTGTGTTCCTGAAGATGCTGGTGAATACTCAGTTAAGGCAATCAATGCTCTAGGTCAATGTGTATCAGCAATATCCATGACAGTAACCGCAAAAGGAAGCATTATATCGGAATCTCAACGTCCTGAAGGCTTAGAAAAGATCCGAGAGCTAGAATCTGCAGAACCTTTCAAACGTCCAGAAATACCGGAACCGGTAACACGCCAAAGACCTGTATTTACTCAACCACTTCAAAATATAGATAACATTCAAGAGGGTCAAACAGCACACTTTGACTGCAGACTTATTCCAGTCGGTGACCCAACTCTAAAAGTGGAATGGTTCAGAAACGAGAAACTCATTGAAGACAGTTCCAGAATCACAAAAACTCACGACTTTGGTTACGTTTCAATGACTATCACTCATGTTCGTGATGAAGATGAAGGCGTCTACATGTGCAGAGCTTCCAATCTATTGGGAGAAGCTGTAACGACGGCTGCTATGAGAATAAAAAGTAACTATTTCAATTTATTTAACGTTTACGTTTAGTACCTACGTACTTACATAAAGATATTAAGATATGCTTAATCGTCAATATGGCTTAATTGTAACTCATTAACTTGATTACTTATACTAATTATGGTCTGGTTTTATAGCAAAGGCAGCCATCCAAATGGATACACAACATCCAGAAGGCATGAGGAAAATTCAGCAACTTGAACAACCGCAGCAAAGTAGGCCTGACGAGCCTGAACGCGAGTTTGAGAAGCCTATCTTTACCCAGGTGCTTACCGGGCCCTCAGAACTATGGGAGGGACAACACGCTCATTATGAAGCTCGCGTGGTGCCAGTTGGTGACCCAAGCCTGCGATTCGAATGGTACATTAATGGAGTGGAACTTAAAATGGGTAAGCAAGTCATAAATTATATTATCAACTAGCTTCTTCCCGCAGTAGCCTAGAAGCCTCGCTTTTTTCAATATTTATATCAGTGAAAGAATTTTTGTATTCATTGCAGCACTTCCAGAAATTTACTTTATCAATATTAATTCAATATTGGGCAATTAGCACGACGAATTCAATGGATGGCGCTGACGTCGAATTAGACGCCGCGATAGTTTAATTACCACTCGTAGTATAGGCATGGTTAAGAATTTTGGTTTGTAGAGAGTAGTACATACTCAATCCAATAATAATAATATAATAACAATATTCCACAACTAACACACAACGCCGTCTAGTCCCAAGCTAAGCAGAGCTTGTGTTATGGGTACTAGACAACTGATAAACATACTTATATATTTCTAAATACACAAATAGATAGATAAAATTACACCCAGACACAGAACAAATGATTATGCTCATCTCACAAACATTTGTCCTGGGTGGGAATCGAACCCACGACCTCCGGCATAGCAGTCAGGGTCACTAACCGCTAGACCAACAGGCCAGTCTATGAATCCAATGATTGAGTATGTACTCTCAACAAACCATCCGAACCTACAAATGAACCAAATCACAATTCATTCGGTTCATTATACATTACAAGTCCAGTGTTATGATTCACTACCCGCTACAAGTCGACCTTCGAGTATCATCCACAAACATATAAACGAACACAAAATTTTACCTCCTCATTGATAGTAACGATGACACGTGCAATTTTTAATACTTTTGTTTTCGCAGGTTCAAGATTCCGCACAACTCATGATTTCGGTTTTGTCACCTTGGACATTAATTCGGTAGTGGCAGAAGACGCTGGACTTTACATGTGCAAAGCGATAAACAGAGCCGGAAGCACGGTTTCCTCTGCTGCACTGAAAGTCAAGACTAAGTCTACCATTGTTGATCAAACAATGAGACCTGAAGCATGGGAACAAATACAACTTAAGGAAGCTGCCATGAACAAAGTACCAGAAATGTTTGTGGATTCTGGAGTTCAACAAGCACCCATTTTCACCACACATCTTAAGAGCTACGATAAACTCGTTGAAGGACAACATGTGTTCTTGGAAGCTCAAGTAGAACCGCGAACCGACTCTAACCTAAGAATTGAATGGTTCAAAAACGGTATGTCGCTTACTACTGGATCCAGATTAAAGAGCACTTTTGATTTTGGTTTGGTAACTCTTTCCATTAACAGCATAAGGATTGACGATTCTGGAATTTATACATGCAAAGCGACCAACCTTATCGGAGAAGCTGTTTCAACTGCTTCCATAAAAATTGAGGATCGCCACTGGTTGCTCGGTGAAACACTTCATCCTGAATCATTGGATAGGATTGGCGCTTTGGAACAACCTAAAGCAGGAAAACCTGAAGCACCTGAACCTGTCTATGAAATCCCAGTTTTTATTTCGCACTTGAACAATATCTTGTGCAAAGAAGGTGACAACATTCATTTCGAATGTAACGTGGAGCCATCTAGGGATCCAACACTTAAGATTGAATGGTTCTTTAATAATAAGCCATTGCCGTCTGGTACAAGATACAAGAGTACACATGATTTCAGCTATGTGTCTCTTGATATTATTCACACGTACGAAGAAGACTCTGGTATTTATACATGCAAGGCTACCAACAGCAAGGGTTCAGCTACAACATCAGGATCACTTAGATGTACTGGAGACAAACACATTTATTTCGATACGCAGCATCCGCAAGGAAAAGCTGGGTTAGAAGCTGTAGAACAGGCTGAGGAGGCAAGATTGTCTAAATCCAGAAGAACGTCTGTCCCCGATGTGGATTATCCTAAACCGGAATGGGTGGTACCAGTAGCACCTGAAAATCAATTGCTTGAAGGCCAAGCCCTTCACCTCGAAGGACAGGTTGAGCCTAAAAATGATCCAAATCTCAGAATTGAATGGTATTTCAATGGAAAAGTTCTGGAACAAGGCTCAAGATTCAAGCTTACAAGCGATTTTGGCTTCGTTACGTTAGACTTGATAGACGTATACGAGAGAGATAGTGGAATATACACTTGCAAGGCTTATAATAAGAAAGGTGAAGCCTTCACATCATCAACTGTCTTTTGTATCAGTAAGGAAAATCTTATTGAAAGAACACAACATCCTAAAGGCACAGAGGGATTGGAAAAGATTCAAAATCTTGAAGAATCTCTTCGTAGAGATGGAGGCCAGAAGCCCGATGACGACACAGGTAGGGCCCCGGAATTCACTACCGTTTTCCAGGATATCGTTGACATTAGCGAGGGACAGATAGCTCATTATGAAGCATCTCTTATTCCTACTGGTGATCAAAGTATGGTTATCGAGTGGTTCTACAACGGAAAATCAATCGAAGCTAGCCATCGCATTCGTACAGTATACGCATTTGGCATGGTTGTGCTTGAAATACTCGGAACTAAAACCACCGATTCAGGTGTATATTCTTGTCGTGCTACTAATAGATGGGGTCAGGCGGAAATTAGTGTGAAATTAGAATGCGTTGATAAGAGCAAAGGACAAAAACCAAGATTTACAACGCATATTCAAAAAATAGAGGGATTGAAAGACGGGCAGTCTGCTCACTTTGAATGCACTGTTGTGCCCGTCGATGACCCTGATTTGAAGATTGAATGGTATCATAATGGCCAACCACTACGTCACTCTACCAGAATCAAGACAGTTTCTGACTTTGGTTTTGTTGTCCTAGACATAGCTTATACTCAAAACCATGATACTGGAGAATATGTATGCCGTGCGTATAACAAATACGGTGAAGACTTTACAAAGGCTACTATCACTTGCTTCGGAAGAGGTGGAGTTTTCCTAGACAGCTTACAACCTGATTCCCTGGCCAAGATTAGAGAATTAGAGAGCTTACAAGGAATTCAACAGCAAGCACCAGCACCTGCTTCGGCTGTACCACCGCAGTTCCTCACTCAAATACAAGACGTAACTAAATTAGCTGAAGGTCAAAGTGCACACTTTGAGGCCAGGCTAATACCAGTTGATGATCCGGACCTTAAAGTCGAATGGTTCTACAATGGAAAGAAGTTGCCACATGGCCATAGGTACAGGACTTTCCATGACTTTGGCATTGTTATTTTGGATATTCTATACTGCTATGAAGAAAATTCAGGTGTATACGAATGCGTCGCTACTAATAAATTAGGCCGTGATTCTACGAAGGCTACGTTAAAATGTACTTCGAAGGAGAACTTAATCCTGGACTCGCAACTACCGCGGGTGAGTACCGAGAAATTAAGAGTAGATATTATGACAAATTATTTGTATATTTACCTTAAGAAGTTTAACTTTTACACTGATATTAATACTTATTATAATTTTAGGGCATGGAAGGTGGGTTGGAAAAACTGCAAACTCTTGAGGACTCAATGATACGCAGAAAGGATGTCAGTGAAGAAGAAGAAAGGGGTAAAGCTCCAGTTTTCACAGTGCCACTGTCTAATATTGATAACCTACGGGAAGGAGAAAATTCACACTTTGAAGCTAGACTGACACCGACTGATGATCCTAACCTGAAGGCAAGTATAAATTGAGTATATAAATATAAACAATAGGATGACAAATAACGGTACATAATTGGTTTCACCGGCAAAGATTGTGGATGGAACAATATTAACACATTTTTCCTTTACACATAGGTATCTATCTTGTTCCTTCTATTTACTGTTTTTATCTAATGAAAAAATCTGTTCTTACTATTTTGCAGGGCTATGGGACTAAGTTTAACAATTTGCAAAATAATAAATGCAAAAACATGAATAAAAACTAATAAATATTGTTTCAGGTGGAGTGGTACTGGAATGGCAAATCTCTCAAGGCCGGTTCTAGGTTCAGAACATTCTGCGACTTTGGTTTTGTTATATTAGAGATATCTCCGACATATCCTGAAGATTCTGGAGAATATCTATGCAGAGCTTACAATAACTACGGAGAGGCTGTTACAACAGCAACAATGAAAGTTCACGGAAAACGCAATATTATCTTGGAGTCACAACTGCCTAAAGGTATGGAGGGAACTATCGATAAAATTGCAGCTCTCGAAGGTTACACAGGAACTGTAGATTCCCAGACCCCAGAAGCTGAGACCGGTAATCCACCAGAATTCACGACAACACCTTCAGATCTTATTTTGTCAGAAAATTCATCGGCTCACTTTGAATGTCGTCTTATTCCTGTTAATGATTCAAGTATGAGAGTTGAATGGTTCCATAATGGAAAGCCTCTCTTGACTGGGTCTAGAGTGAAGACCATTAACGACTTTGGTTTTGTTATATTGGAAATTGGAGGAGTTTACCAACGCGATGCAGGTCTTTATACTTGCAAAGCTACCAACCGACATGGAGAAGCGACAGTTTCATGCAAACTGCAAGTCAAAGGAAGGCAAGGTATCATTTTGGAACCACAGTTGCCATCTCATTTCAAATCTGGTACTGAAAGCATCCAAAAACTGGAAGAGACGCTGCACAAGCGGGAAGAAATTACAATTGAAGATGAAAAGCCCAACCCACCAAAGTTCACGGTGGAAATTAAAGATAACCTTGACGTTCCTGAAGGTGGACCCATTCACTTCGACTGCCGGGTAGAACCAGTTGGTGATCCCACGATGAGGATTGATTGGTTCTACAATGGCAGACCTTTCGCTACCGGATCCCGAGTTCATATGCTCAATGATTTCGGATTTATTGCATTAGACATTGACTACATATATGCTCGTGATGCTGGAGAGTATACCTGTCGCGCAACGAATAGGTGGGGTTCTGCTACAACAACTGCAAAGATAACATGTAGCGCTAAACGTGATATCGTTTTGGAATCTCAGCTGCCACAAGGAATGAGCGGAGAGAAGATCAAAGAGCTTGAAAGAGGACGTGTAAGTGACGCGCCGAAGGAAGAGCCTGTTATAAGCAGCCCACCCAAGTTTATTACTCAAATTCAGTCACACACTATTGAAGAATCTGAAAGCGTTCGGTTCGAATGTCGTGTGGAACCCAAAGAAGATCCGAGACTGCGCATCGAGTGGTACCGTAATGGAAAACTTTTGCCCTCTGGTCATAGGTACCGTACGGTTTACGATATGGGTTTCGTTTCTCTTGACATTTTGTACGTTTACGCTGAAGATTCAGGTGAATACGTCTGCCGTGCAGTTAACGACATTGGCGAAGACTTTACTAGGGCGACAGTATCTTGCAAACGTAAGCATACCTATATTTATACACCACATTTTTTTAATTAGTACACATACTTAAAGGGCTTACTAGAAAATAAAAGAACCTTGTTATTTTATAAGTAAAATCTCAATAAATAATATTCATAAACAGCAAAGCTATTAGCGTTGGTTTATGTCCCAAAATGTCACTCAATTTATGGAAATATGGTGCGGGCTGTTGATTAATAAATAAATAAGTGACAATTATTAAGGAAAAACACTGCCCGCAGTATTTTCTACTAGCAATTGTTATGTATGATTGATTCTGTGATAAATTTACCTTTTCGTGGTCAATTTTAGGATTTCGGTTTTTTCTACTTTTGACTACATAAATATGATCAGTGACGGGTACAGAGAGCCCCATTTTTTTGTGTACTAATTAAAAAGTAGGGGTGTATATTTAATAATAAAAAAAAACATTAAATGTTGTCTTTATTCGGTTTAACTGAAATCTTAATATTTTTATAGAACTGCCGGATATTATTCTACAAAATCAAGTACCACGAGGTATGAAGAAATCCGAAGCTTTAACGCAGATGGAAGCTACTATCAAGAAGTATACTTCGGAAATCTTTTTGACTGAAGACGACTTATATGACGCTGATAAGAAACAACCACCACGTTTTGTAACACAAATAGAAAGTCAAACCACCTTAGTAGAAATGGAGTCGACAAAGTTCGAGTGCCAACTGGCGCCAGTCGGTGATCCTAATATGAAAGTAGAATGGTTCTTCAATGGCAAACCTTTATTGCACAGTAAGTTAAAGAGTACAAGCACAACTTGAAGAAAAACTATATTTGATTGTTATAATTTGATACAAAATACTTCTTTTTACAGAGAACCGATTCACGCCCATCTATGACTTTGGCTACGTGGCGATGAACTTTGGCTGGGTTTACCCTGAAGATAGTGGCGAATACGTTTGCCGCGCCACTAACCTGTACGGTATGGACGAAACCCGAGCGGTAATCAAGACAGCCGGCAAACCGGGTATTGTTTACGATTCTCAATTACCCAAGCACATGAAGAGTATTGAAAAGATCAGAGAGATGGAAGCTGCCTGGCAAACGTAAGTGTTTTTTTATTATTACTAAAAAATGTTAACCTTGTTGCTAGTTCGATCTAAATTAAAAGTAAGTGTCGCAAGTATAGTACTTGTTCCAGAATCAAGCAGGCAAGTTTTACACTAGATAGACCTATTTATCAGATAAAATGTTTGATCCTGTGTAACGATTAATTTTAGTAGGTGATTTGGTTCTTGAACGCTTATGAATAAATTAATATGTAGAACTTTAAAAGATAATTTCTTATGTAGGGTACCAGAACAATTGCCCGACGAGTCGAAGGCACGATCGCCACCAGTTTTCGTAAGCCGTCCAGACCCAGTGACCGTCGAAGAAGGCGAGTGGGCTCGCTTCTGCTGCCGCGTCACCGGACATCCCAAACCACGAGTGATGTGGCTCATCAACGGCAACACTATTGTTAATGTAATTATGAATCAATTAAACTTTTTCAAACATTTTATTTGTTATCACAATTCTATTCATAATAACTGTGATCTTAATTTTAGGGTTCCAGATATAAACTGACTTACGATGGAATGTATCACTTCGATATACCTAAGACCAGGCAATACGACACCGGCAAAATTGAAGTGATTGCTAGAAGTTCAGCAGGTGAAGCGGTAGCTTCGACCGAACTGAAAGTGATACCGAGACATGACGATTACAGAGGCGTGCTAAAGAATGCTCCACGACGTAAGTTTTACATATATCTAGTTGAAAACATGACGCTTATATTGCAGTTAACAATATCCATAAATATAAAGTGATTTACGAATTTATACATACCAAAAACAGCTTTCATACTGCTCTAACATACATAATTATCAAACCACGCACACAACAACAAACCGCTTAAGCACAAAAAGTACCCCCCAGCTTCCCGTTACCTTCCCTCTCTTTGCCCAAAAGGAGTGCAGCTAAATCAATTGCTTCTGCCAGCTTTGCCAACGGATTCTGGGAGAGGTATGTCTTGAAGATATTTAAATATTTTTGATTGTCATAATATTAACATATTTCTTGGTTAATATACAGCTTGGTATGATGAAACAACGCAGTATCAGCGCTCTGAAACTGAATTAGAAAAAACATTTGAGGAAAGGCAAACTTTGCAACGACAGGGAGTTATCGACCACAGGCCTGAATTAAAACCTAAAGTTATTAAGGAGCCTGTAACAGAATGGCAACAGACTGTTAAGAAGAAGAAGAGTGAAGAGTACTATAACAAACTTCAGGAACTAGAAAATGAGCAGGTTATTAAGGAAAGTCGGTTCAGGGAATCCACTCATCAATATGCTATTCCTGGAGACAAAATCGCCAGTAATTCTCTTGCCAAAGGCATGGCTCAAAGATACGAGGACACCTTGTAAGTCATTGTTTATCGTACACAATTAAGTTTCTTTTGCGAAATATTCAAACAAAATTAACATTTATTTTAATTTTATTTTTTATTACAGAGAACAAACGGAAGTTACCACTGAGCAAGTGCAGAGGAAACCTGTACCAAAGCCTAAAATTCCAGGCCCGTCTGAATCTACTGTTCATGGAAAAGAGGTACATGTCGCTAAGCAAAAACAGATACAGAAGGAGGTTGTTGGAGACACTGAAATAACTCGTAAAATAACTTCCACTGAAACCACTGAAATGGAACATAAGGCACAAACTCAAGAGCGAGTTGTAGAAGGACCTGTGAAACCTAGCAACCCTCCAGTCTTTACTAAGAAAATGCAACCATGCCGTGTGTTTGAACATGAACAAGCAAGATTCGAGGTTGAGTTTGATGGAGACCCACTACCAACAATCAAGTGGTACAGGGAGAATTTCCCTATTAAAAATTCTGCAGACTTCCAGATCCACACATTTAGCACCAAGTCTATTCTAATTATCAGGCAAGTGTTTGTTGAAGACTCAGCTGTGTTTGCTGCTGTGGCTGAAAACCGTGGTGGAACCGCTAAATGTAGCGCTAACTTGGTAGTAGAGGAGCGTAGGCGACAGGGAAGAGGAGGTGTTGCTCCACCAAGTTTCACATTGACAGCCCAAAATGTTAATGTGACAGCTGGTCAACTGGTTAGATTTGATACAAAGGTTACCGGAACAAAGCCTATTGATGTATATTGGCTGAAAAATGGCAATAAAGTTCAACCAGACATCAGAAACAAAATTCTAGAAGAAGACGGCACATATACCCTTCTTATCCTTGAAGCTTATCCCCAAGATTCGGGTAAATATGAGTGTGTTGCTATAAACAGCGCTGGAGAAGCGCGCTGCGATGCCGAGTGTTCAGTTAATGCTCCTGCTACCAAAGAAAAACCAAAACCACAAACTAAAGCCGCTAATGCGCCACCTGAAATTATTGAACCTTTGAAAGACAAGGTTGTTGCTGAGGGTCAAGCGATTGAATTCAGTTGCAAGATTGTTGGTAAGCCAACACCTACGGTACAATGGTACAAGGGCGATAAATTAATCAAGCCGTCAAAGTATTTCCAAATGTCTCGCACAGCGGATGAGTACACCCTGCGCATATCGGAAGCTTTCCCTGAAGACGAGGGCGATTACAAGTGTGTTGCTTACAACTCAGCTGGCCGAGTAACTGTTGCCGCAAAACTGAAAGTAACCCAGCCCGATCAGGCCGACAACTTGCCAACTTTGACACCCCTCCGAGACCTTGTTGTGTATGAAGGGCAACCAGCTCAGTTCAAGACTCACATAACCAGTAAAGTTAAGCCGACCATTCAGTGGCTTCGGGAAGGTGCTCTCATTCCTGAAACACCAGACTTCCAGGTAATTAAAAAAAAATCTCCGTTTTATCAGTTTATTAAATTGAAGCATTATATACTCGTAGTTTTGTCTCGCTTAATCTTAAGTTTCAGTCAAACGTAAAAAACTCGCACATTTAATTGAAATTGAAGAATATTTGGACCCTAAGATCAGACATGAAATTTTTGCTAGCCATATTACACTTCTAGATGGAAACAGTAGGGTTTCCCCAAATTCTTCCTGGTTATTCATTAAAATAAATTCCCTTATTCGGAGACACCTCAAACAAACCAGCCCTCGTGAATAACCTTTTTCAGAAAACGGTATTATAATTACTTGTTGTTACGATTTCCAGATGATCCACGAAGGTAATAACGCCGTGCTGCTGATCGGTAACACCTACGAAGAGGACACGGGAACCTTCACTTGCCGGGCCACCACCGCTGCCGGCCAAGTCGAGACTTCGGCAAAGCTAGTCGTCAAAAGTAAGACATAGATACAGGCAGCGAGCTCGCGTCGCGCACTTTTAATCCATTAATGTAGTGTTTCTTTGTTTCATCTTTATATCACTTTGAGATCGGGTGAAAACTACTACATAGAGTAAACTTTAAAAGTTGACATGCGAGTATAGTTTTAAATTAGAAGGCTTTAAAATCGTAGCGGTTACCGCAATAATGACTTACGTCCGCTTAAGACACACCCCATGATCACCAAGATCTTGACAATATGACACAAACTACCGCGAGTGCAGGTTTCTACCTGTGATCCACCTAGTCTTGAACGACCTTGCCCCTTCGGAACGTAGGCCATTGGATAGTCCGCGTGACATTACGGTGACTACGCGCACATCATAACGTGCGTTGCTGTGCCACAGTACTGGTGAACTGATAAACATTATGGTATTAAAGAAATTTACACACTTGTACGCAAAAACACCTTGAAATATCGGGAAGACAAATTGGCGTATGTGGTGCCGCAATGAACCACAGTAGCTGAGGTGTTTTCTAATGCATTCATTCATTTTCTTACTCTTATTTGAGATTCCTTTTTTTAAAGCTTAATGACTTCTTCATTCCTCCTAGGAGAAACTTTCTCCTTTTAAATTTTTCATTTTTTTTTAAATCACAAAGCACTTCTCCTTTGTCTTTTAAAGTAAAATCTACTAGTCTGTTCTTAACTGTATCTTCTTATGCATGAAGCGTTATGATTATATCATATGTTTCATCAAACAGTGCTCAATAAATCGCACATTTTCTCAAAACAGAAGTGTTCACAGCTAGATTAAAAGAAATCATAAAATAATTGAAATGTTTTTGCGTACAGTCATGTACAGAATATTACGTACTTTTCTTTCATACCAAAACCATGTTCACCACTGTGCTACAACACCAGAGCAGCACACTGCAAACCCTAACATAACTTGCAAATCGACTCGATTGTAAATTTAACTTGTAGTACTATTTGGGCGAATTTCCGCATCTAACATCGCTGTATATTTAAGCTTTTTGTGTAAATAGTCCTAGTCTTACCCCGAGGCAGGCCACAGTGAGGAGCAGCGAGCGACGAGAGCAGCTTCCATATAGTTGGACACACGTAACTGTGATTAACATGAACACGAGACATTTTACGACTGTTTTGTTTTGCTTTTACCGCTACGATGTTTACTAAATGTAAATGTATACTTTGAACGATTATACTGTATATTAGAATAAATTGCGTTACAAAACAAAGACGCGTCCTTCGACAAAACATCAAATGTATTTTTCACCCAATACTCATTTATAATAATTATAAGCCTGCTAAAGTTAATGAATTATTTATTTGGCCTTATTAACCATAATTAGTATTAAAAAGGTTTTACGCTTTTTGTGTTGAGATCTGTTCAGCTATTCTGCATAAACTCAGTATTGAGCTCATTCTGCATCCGCAGTAAAATGAAACTCGACATTTACCATGACACCTGTCGCTGCGGGCTTAGTGAGTTTTTACAAAATAGCCTGGCTGACCTGTGAATCTAATGGAGTTGATCTGTGATGGTCCAAAGTTTACAAAGGTCATTTTCCTTTGAAGTGCAGTTAATCAGATAGTTATTGAAACTGGGATTTGTGGTAGCTTATGTGGTTTTGTACAGAGTCAAATGCTCGTTGAACAGCAAAATACAGCAAAGTGAAGACAAGTCCCCGTTTCAAGTGTAACCTTGTCTAAGCATGAATCATTGTTTGTACTGTCCGATTTAGAGTTGGCACTATGTTTAAGATCAGTCTCACCTAACAACGCTGCACGCGGGGTGCGGAGCCCGCCCCGGACGTACCTAACAGCTACGACTAACTTTGTCAGTGTATGTATCGTGATGTCGATGTCAAGGTTTGCGAAAGTGGGCACCGGGGGGTCGTTCTCGCGTAGCACAAAGTTAATCGTGGTTGTATCTCGCCATGCCTCTAGTTCCGCAGTCAACTCTTATATGACAAAGAAACATAAAATTAGTGTAGTAAGTCGCCCAGTCTTGCGGCTCTCCACTCAAACGACTTGAAGTACGCACGCACTACTTGCCTTGCCAGTTTCTATGTTTTGACAACACCGCCGAATTGATGACCTAATTTTTTTTGCAAGTACAAATCCAAATTGAATGAGATTTTATAGTTTAACGTTACAGTGATCTTTAACTTAGTTTGTTTTAAGTGCACGATATTGTTAAAATTAAAAATGTGTTGTATGTTTCACCTAATTGTATTAAGTTATTAGGCGTGGCAGTATTTTATGACTAAATGAATTCTTAGAATATTTAATAATAATATATTTATGACTTAAAATTTTGTATGTTACCTTTATGTGAAATCTGTTTAATAAATGCTATAAATTAATAATAATTTCGCATTATTCTATTACACTACAAAACAATCTTCAAAACTTTCAAGTGTGAAATGCTCGTTAAAGCCGTAGGTAGATTAGAGTTACAATCATCTTACATTAAACACGACGCACTCACACATAGTGCCTGCTATCCATCAGACGTGTTGAAACTTAAAATTCATAAAACAGAGAGCGTGTATATGCTGTCATGAAGAGCATATTCCTTGATGGATAGCGAGGTCGCTTTGGTTGCTTTCTTTCATCCAACTGGCACAACTCTGTCTAAACTTCTATTTTCTTTCTTCATACCATCCAAATCTGAGTTGTGATTTAATAAGTCACATGGTTTTTTTTTTGTTACTGTTGTAACTAAACAGTTGATTAACTATAACTCTTAGAGATAATTGATGCCAGCTTTGATAGATTCCCTTTACCTAAAGCCAACGTTAGATTTGATGAAATTATAATATTGGAGTAGATTTTGCGCGTAGATGTCTTTTGAGAAAGCAAACTTAATATTTATTTTTTGTACAACAACACATAATTTACACACAACATTACACCACCATTTGGCAAAGTACGAGAACGGCCAACTATGTAACATTCAGTTACGTTGATCAGAATGCCAATTCTCGTATTCGTCGTTTGAATTGAGTCGCAATTTTATCTCAGCGACAATATATGTCAAAAAGTAAAAAAAAAACGTTTAGAAATAAGAGGTTTTTTAGACAGATTGATCCACCTAGAATGATTTTAGAATGGGAAAGATCCTTAAAAATTATAGGATTTTTCCTTCTGATATAAAAAAGCACAAATCAAGGATCTCAGAGGAAAAGTACACTGGATATAAGGTAAGTGGAACGGTAAGTAAAGCGTCGTAGCGGTGTGCAAGAAAAATAAAATTACCTTTTTTTACCGCAGCATTCTTTAACAGCAACTCAAAAAATGTATACCTGAAAAAAAAACAAAGTTGATTTCTTAAGATATTCCGACTTAAATAGGACATCATAAAGTTGGGATATTAAAAAAATTAAAGAAAATTGCGAAATTCGTTTTTCATTTGAATGAAAAAAAATCCCAAATAGTTGGTATTGACAAAAATAAATCAAAATTATAAACCAATGTGATAACGAATTCCACTTAGACAGAATATCACTATACTTCAGATATTGAACCAAAGTAACTTTCCATTGTGTCAAGTTTAAATAGATGTAGGTAGTCAAGATTTAGTATGATAGTCAACGACTAACGAACGAACGATTTTAGACAAAGTTATCTAAATAAAACAATATTATCCAGATACTTTATTTTTATCCTACCTTTATAGCAATTTACTTTAGTTTTGAACTAGCTTCTGCCAGCGGCTTCGCTCGCTTTTTTTTTAAATCAGTCAAGTAGTTTTTGAGTTTAGTTTTACAAATAAAACATTAGTATATACCAACGTTTCCCAACCTTTTATGAACTACTGCCCACTTTAGAAGAAAAAAAAATTTCAACGCCCCCGTCCCCGTCCCTTTCACATAATAGTTAATTAGGTATACCTACTAATTTTATATGTCTGCCTATTTATCATTAGATTATAAATTATATCTCTCTCCCTGTAATCGTACTATTCGTGGTTGAGGGTCGTGATAATTCATCATCATCATCATCAGCCCTTTTAATGTTCCCACTGCTGGGACTCAGGCCTCCTTTCTAGGAGAGGGAATGGGCCGTAATCCACCACGCTGGCCCAGTGCGGGTTGGTGAGTGTCACATGTCTTCGAATTTTTGGTTCTAGGACATGCCGGTTTCCTCACGATGTTTTCCTTCACCGTTTTGAGAGCAGTGGTAAAGAATTAAATAAATTACCCAAAATAATGCGCCTGGCAGGGTTTGAACCCGCGTCCTACAACTTGTAAGTCGGAGCCATACCACTCGGCCACCACTGCTCGTGATAATTAATTACTTAAAAATACTAAAATATGGAGCACCCCCGTTTGCCTTTAGAACCGCTGCCGACCCCCACGAAAAGTTTCTGTTGCGAATCTATGGTATAGACATATTGTAAAACAGGATATTGCGTACAGGTGATGAAGGATATTGTGTATAGGTGTAAATGATTCAAGTATAGTTAGACTAGTGTATCTATAGGGTATTTAGTTCTACCTGACTCCACTCTGAGATTTAATTCATTCTAGTTGACATAATGTTTAGAAACCTCTTTGACTACAATGTCATTCACTCACCATTGTGAAGATTGAGATTTTAAATCTGGTTAAAGTGTTAAGTGTTAAGTCTCACGTTGTGAACGCTCAAGCCGGTCACTTTTTACATTTCAAGAGAACTATTATAGAACCTGGAGTTATCCTCATGGATAACAATCTTGTAATTACTAGGAGAGGATTAAAAAGCCATCAAGGGCCCTAAGTCGATTAACTAGAGTCTAGAAAAGAGAGTAGAAAAGTTATTTCTGTGAAATTATTGATTTAAATTTATTTGACAGGCCTGTTGGTCGAGTGGTTAGTGACCCTGACCGGGTCGTGGGTTCAAAACCCACCCAGGACAAATATTTGTGAGATGAGCACGATTATTTGTTCTTTAATATGTATGTATTTAGAAATATATAAGTATGTTTATCAGTTGTTTAGTACTCATAACACAAGCTCGACCTTAGTTTGGGACTGGCTGAGGCGTTGTGTGAAAAGTATGGAATATTATTATTCTTATTGGTCGGATATCATCAAATAAATAAGTCCTCCAGCTGTGGGGGAAGCAAGGAGTGTCAAACATGTCAGAATAAAACCCACCAGTTTCCTGGTTCTGTTAACCAGGACGCAGAGGGTTGCGTTCCAGGACTCTGGTAACTCTTTGGAACAATACCGCAGCCCATACTGATGAACATATTATCATGACGAAAAATGTTGACAGTAACGCAAGTTAAGTCAAGTGAAGTTGGCCATACGATGATTATATTTTCGGATTTAATTTATAACAAGTAACACACAACTTGTAATAAAATGTTACTTTTCATATTGAGCTGGAAAAGATTTAATCAGCTCAGTTAATCTATCCACTGTCAGCAATAAGCTTAAGGTTTATAGTCCTTTGAACATCTAGCCGGAATTTAATGGACACAACACTCGTACCCGCCTAGGCGGCAGTACAAGTATCTGCGCATTTAATTGCAGCCAGCAGCGCTCGGATAGAGCCCCGCTGACCTTTAAATCCATTTCCTTTGCGAAATATTGATTGATTTACATACGCTATGTTCACTTTCAAGAATATTTAACCAGTAATTTTCATGTGTAAAAATGTTTCTAAAGATAGAATTAGTTAGTCCGCCTTTTGCAATGATAACCTATTGACCACCAGTCATGCATCTATACATGACAAAGCAAAATGTGTCCAGTGCGCCAACATCACGACTACATGTTAGACAAAGACTTATGTTGGATCTAAGCTAGAGGAGCCAAGCACGAACGGTGCACGAGCCGAGCTCAAATTTGTGTAGCGTCGCTCGTGCTCGGCTCTAGAGTCGGACCACATTATACCAATTTGAGCTCCGCTCGTGCTCCACTCGTGGTGGGCTCTTCTAGCGTATGCCCACTTTAACCTCTCAGGCACAAGTGTACCAAATTCGGTACACCTCGGTATCAACTAACTTAAGCCTTATTTTTACACAATAAAGTTTAAGTTATTTGGTACCTGAGGTTGGTAAATGAGGTGTACGGTATTCGGTACACTGGTGCCTAAGAAGTTAATAAATTACAAGAAAGAATGAAATCACTGAGTAGCCCGTTGGCGAGCACGTTTTTGCTTTTTTAACGTGACAGTTAAAAGGTTTAGCGGGCGAGTAAACAGATCTTAATTTACTTAATACACGAAGTTGACAACGTGCCCTTCTTGTGCTGATTATTGCAACGACCAAAAATGTAATAGATTCGACCAATAGGGTAAGGTTGCGTAGTAGCTACATTCGTGCGTAATTCGCATAAGAGCAATGTATGCACTTCAGTTTACAACAAATAACATCTGATGGCGTAAAAATACAAGGTGTAAGAGACAGGTTTCCGCCAACTCAGGAGAAGAAACTGAACAACCTTCCACAAGATTTTTATTCTGGAAACGTTAAAATAGATAAAAATTCTCCCTCTCCATATAAAATTATGAACTTGATTGGATAGTTTGAAAGTGGGGCCAGTGACTGAAAAATTGAAAGGAAATCGTTTGTCTTGCTATGGTCATGTGAAGAGAAGGGATGAAACGCATGTTACTAAAAGAGTTCTGAATATACATATAGATGGATGGAGAGAGAGAGAGGCCAAAGAAAAGATGGATGGATTGTGTGAGGAGTGATATGAAAGAAAAGGGAGTTAGAGAAAGTGTGACGGGTGACAGGACAGAATGAAAGAAAAAAACGTGTTGGGGTCGCCCAAGTAATATGAGATAAAGGCAGGGAGAAGAAGATTGGACAGTTTGTATGGAAAGGCCGATTTTTTTTTCATTATTTTCCCGAAAAATATAACTGTGGAAGATTTTCCAATTTCGTCTACTAAGCAAGCCCTTAAAGTTTGCCGAGACCAGTCCCTGACAACTTGTATATTGTTTAATACTGGTATTTTACTAAAACACTTATAATAAAGATGAAAGAAACGTTACTGGCTTCATCCTTTTCTCCAAGCTATTAAGCCTTCTCTACACGTCTGCAGATGCTTCCGCGGACGTCATCTGCGGATGGGTCCGCAGACGTATAGAGGGGGTAATTTGTGCATCTGTTGTTGGTATTTAACGTCCGCGGACGCACGCAGACGCGTCCGCCTCGAATCCGATTGTTGTCGGTTTTTGTGGCATGGTCAAAGGGTTCCGGCGCGGACGTCCGGCATCTGTCCACACGTCTGGCGACGCATCAGTTTAATCGGAGTTGCGATTGAGAGTGCACGCGTGCTTCTTGCGGTTTAATTCTTGTTGAAATGGCTAATAATATGAGCACACTCACGTAGTAGTTAAAAGTACTAAATAAATAACTGCGGCAGCTACGGTCGCAATATCCATTTTTAAACGTGCGTGTTGCGTCTGTCGAGAATGGACCTAGAATGATCGACCTGCAGACGTGTGGACAGCTCGTGGTGATCCATCTGCGGATGCATCTGCGGGCGTCCACGGACGCATCTGCAGACGTGTATCTAAAGGAGGCTTTAGGTGCATACCTACCACGAGCTCTAGACGCGATCCATTGGACGACCTAAACTGAACTGTTAAAGGGATGTAGCTATAGAAGGTGTATAGCACCATCCCTCTTTCTCACTCGCATCTTTATTATTCGTTACCGTTGTTGTTTTGTGAAGTATTCTGGTATTTTATTGATTTATTTATATTAGTTTAAATGTTAAAGTTTGAAGACTTGGCGATTAATGCTAAAACTACACTGCGCGCACACATGTACCAAACACGCCGATCTGGGCGCGTCGGTCTCCGTACATGTTATATGGAAACTAGACTTGCTGAACTACACTTGATCCACGCCACGTGACGCCACGCGACGTTGTTCTACGCAAAAATCAGGCGTAAAACACTTGTGCGTCTCGGACTAATGTAGTTCTAGCTTCATTCATAAATCTTTCAGTTCAGATATGATTTATGGATTACTAGATAACCCCAGAGTAAGTAAAACGAAGGTGTGAGGTCTGGGCTTTGCGTGGAGGACGAAAGAAACTATTAGATAAGAAATCAAAAACATTCCTACTCCACTTCTGAGGTGCGTTTTCATGAATGTTAGGAATCGCTTTGAAGAGTGCCCGCCTAACGAAGGATGACAATATAATAAGAAAAAGACATTAAAACAAAGTTACTAAAAATACTGTATTGACTCAAAGCAACGACGCCTACCCCCTTGTTCTTGCTTGAAGTTAACCACGGCATCCCACTAGTTCTTGCTTAGAGGCAACGACGGCATCCCACTTGTTCTTGCTGCGACACGACGACGGCATCCCACTGGTTCTTGCTTCGAGACGACGACGGCATCCCACTTGTTCTTGCTCCGACAAGACGACGGCATCCCACTTGTTCTTGCTTCGGCAGGACAACGGCATCCCACTTGTTCTTGCTTCGACAAGACGACGTCATCCCACTTGTTCTTGCTTCGAGACGACGACGGCATCCCACTTGTTCTTGCTTCGACAAGACAACGGCATCCCACTTGTTCTTGCTTCGACAAGACGACGGTATCCCACTTGTTTTTGCTTCGAGACGACGACGGCATCCCACTTGTTCTTGCTTCGAGACGACGACGGCATCCCACTGGTTCTTGCTTCGAGACGACGATGGCATCCTACTTGTTCTTGCTTCGACAAGACAACGGCATCCCACTTGTTCTTGCTTCGACAAGACGACGGTATCCCACTTGTTCTTGCTTCGAGATGACGACTGCATCCCACTTGTTCTTGCTTCGAGACGACGACGGCATCCCACTGGTTCTTGCTTCAATCCACACAATGATAACAATTGCGACCTCTACTTGTTTGACGCAGGTGCCTACTTCAGAATACATCCGCATCCATTTAGCGAAATCTCGGAGACTGAGAGCAGCAGTGCCACCTTTCATGCACTCTTTCAGTAAAGACCTTATTGTCATCATTTTTGCCGCGTGCCCTTACCTGGATTACGCAAGTTGCTTCTTCCATTCATCCTGCCTTGATCTCCCAAAATAACGTCAGCAAACCAAGCTTGAACTCTAAACGTATCCCTTGCAAATAGACCCGAATATGCGATGGGATGTAGATATATTTTAAGGAAATCTTTCTTGACAAATTTTGCCTAGCCTTTTCCAAAATATGTTGGTCAGTCTAATTGATCAGTCCTCCACAATCGTCTCTAACGACTGTATTTTAATGGATATTACGACCAACGGTTTAACTTACTTTTTGAGGCAAGAAAGAATCTCGTTTGTTTGTTTCGTTTGTTATATATATATGTATTACTCTCGTATAGGTATGTTACCATATACTCGAGTTTACATTAATAAAAATTGCTTAACCTAAAGAGTTATCACTTAGCCACGAGCACTTGTCTAAAAACATCATTAAGAAAATTTTCTGTCGACAAACTGTACTGCAGTTTGCCAGAAGATATGTGAAAATATTTAAGTGAATTTTCACCATTAAAAAAAAAGAACCTGAAAATCTGTTCCCGTTAAACATATTTTACATCATTTTATTTTCTTTCGCGTAACTAGTAGTAATTTAATTTTCATTTGACTTGGGAAATCATCTAATTTAATTACTGGTTCCGCTTTAGGGCGTAGTGGGAGAGCGAGTCAGATTTTTACTGACTACCACACTTACGTATATGTTCCGTCAGTTGTCTTTGTGTCCTAGGACCGCGGGTCACTTTTTCAGATGTCACCCATGGCCGTAGTAGGCTTCGGCTCTGCTGGATCCCTACGGTTTTTCTGATATCTCTTTGAGGCGCGCTGGAGCACTTTGCACCGTCAACAACTCGGCCTCGGTCCGGACGGTTATCGGATGGCTGGACGGCCAGCTACCCATTAGTCGTCGTCCGCAATCCCGCGCCTACAGTGGTTGGTAATCGGGGTCAGGGTCTCTGCGACTGAGGCATGAGAATGTCCGTTCCCTCACGCGTACGGCCGTCTCTTTCGCTATCTCTATCGCTTTGCAAAAGGAGTTGAACGTCCTACTCACTCCGAGCCATGGCCTGAAACAGGGTTCGGGATGAGGTCACCGCCGCCGATCGCCCACACGAGGACACGGCGGTGCTTTGTCCAAGCGGGGCGCACTTCACCTGCTCCACCATGCCCTCCGGACGGTCCACACTCTGGTAACAACTTGGCGTTTCTTCCGCCTTAATCCGGTGCAGGAATCTATCATATTCAGTGAGGGCCTGCGTCATGCGGAAGGTGAAAACGCTGTGACACCTCTCCAGCCACTTCTTGAAGGGGGATTTACTTAATAACTTACTATAAATAAGTACCTACTATCCATGTTACATTTTTCTCTCTAAAGTCGGTCGCCCTTACGTATGCGAATTAGCAAGTACACTGGATCCAATTAAGCTGTCTGTTTGATTCCAAATTAGACTGCCCTAAAGAAGTTGATATTATTTTAAATGACAAAAATAGGTTTTGGACTGTGGTCAAGAACAATCAAACCTTAGCATTAAATTTTAGGTTGATGTAATAAGCTATTCCTTGTTTTAAGATTATTTTTTTCCGGTTTCAGTCCATCGGTTCTAAAGTTTTGTTCAATTTTAATTTTGTAAATTTCAATTTTTTACTCACCTCTCGGATTCCGACTGAGTTGATATGATGAAGGTAGTTATGAGTACTCTGTAACAAAAAGAAGAACCGCAGTCAGGTTTAGGCTCTTTTCATTCATCAAACAATGACTCAAGTTCTAAATAATATCAATGGTTGATGATGGAACCTTGCACCCTAGAAGTTGGCTATAGGAACTCTGTAAGAAAAAAACCAAACCCCGTCGAGTTTGATCTCGTTTGATTCGTCTTGACAACGACTTTGGTCCTAGATGATATCCATGGTCTGGTGACTTGGCACCCTGGAAAGTGGCTATTAGAACTCTGTAAGAAAACGACGAAACTTGTCGAGTTTAGGCTTGCTTGATTCGTCTTGACGAGTATTTTGGTTCTTGAGTCTGATGATTAAGTTGGTTGAATATTATATAAAATACACTTCGGTAGTTTTATAAATAAAAATGAATTTCACGAAGTCTTGTTAATAAAATATCTATATTTTTCTATTGTTTATATAAGTAAATCAACTATTTACTTAACTTCATAAAAACATAAAAGCAAAAATAATAATAAAAATATATTTTTGTTGAAAAGATATTGTACGAAGTAGTTAATTAAAAAAAAAGAAAAAGTTTTCAAATTATTGTGCTATATTTTAACAGCAAGAGAGAAAACTTTTAGGGTATATGTTGTAGACACAACTACAAATTAAAAGCAGAGTATACAAAGTTAAATGTAATCTAACATAAAACAGCAATACCAAATTATAAAGAATATCTTGCACACTGTTTGTTTCAATCTCTAATTAGATTATAATCATTGGGTAATACTTTCTAAACATTAAATCAAAAAATTTTTTAGCTACTTTTTTTGGCTAATACAAGTCGTCCAACACTTTTATTCTAAATATTTATCCCTCACCCACTCAAAATATCAATGACACTTGATGGCAACGTTACTGGTCATTTCAATGATGAACAATTATAGTCATGGCACTGAAGGATGTATAAGATCAAATGTTAATGAATAAACTTTAACAAAAAATAAACGTTTTTTTTTTTCAGAATCTCGTAAAACCGTTCGGAAGACTTTCCAAGACAAGACCGATGTAACTATTTCGAGTTCAGACGATACTGATATAACACAAGTGAGTAAGACAACCTATCAATCTACAGAAGAAAGTAATTTACTGAAAATTAAAAACTTGCAAGATGTAGAGACGAAAAAACTAGTTTCAAACATACCCTGGAGAAAACAATCACAAGTAGATACCTTGCAAGAAACAACAGAAGAGACTCTTGAAATTAAGCATTGGCGAAAACCAAAACCAACAACGAAGCCATCATCGGAGAAGGTATCTGTAACTGAAGATACTTCTCTTTTGAGAGTACAAGATGATACTGAAATTAGTACAACTAATGAAGTCGAAAATTTGGAAAGCAAATCTTGGCGAAAACCACGGCGACAAGATAAAACTGTAGAAACTTTGTCTACCACAGAGGATGTAACAATACTACAAACGGACCGCGACGAAGAAGAAGACCAAAAGAAGGTACCTCAATGGAGAAAGCCTCGAGTTGAAGAAACAAAACCAACTATTAGAGAGGAAAGAAAAGATTCGATTCCTTGGACACAAGAAGGTATCAAATTACGACCTACCAAAGTAGAAAAGACCGCAGTGGTAAAAGAAAAAATAGAAGATGTGACTTTAAAACAAGTAAGAAAAGGATCAATAAAAAAAATAGAAATTGAAGAAGCTGAACAAATGTTGACATATGAAGAAGACACTGCTATATTGAAAATAAAAGAGGAGGAAGAACTAAACCTTAAAATAAAAGAAGAAGATTTACCTGTATGGCGACGCAAAACAAAAGAAAAACCCACACCAAAGCAAACAGAATCAGAAGAAGAAAAACCAGAAGAAGTACAACTGAAACCTGTCAAAAAGGAAAAGATAGTGGAAGAAGCTAAGACCGAAGAGCCTAAGTGGCCAACTGGCAGGAGACGCCCGAAGGAAGAGGAACCTAAAGAAGAAGTGGTGCTCAAGCCAATTCCGAAGCAAAAAGCTCCAGAGGAAGAAAAACCAGAAGAAGTGCCACTGAAACCTACCAAAAAGGAAAAGATAGTGGAAGAAGCTAAGCCCGAGGAGCCTAAGTGGCCAACTGGCAGAAGGCGCCCGAAAGAAGAAGAGCCTAAAGAAGAAGTGGTCCTGAAGCCGATTCCAAAGCAAAAAGCACCAGAAGAAGAGAAACCAGAAGAAATGCAACTGAAACCTGCCAAAAAGGAAAAAGTTGTGGAAGAGATCAAACCCGAAGAGTCCAAGTGGCCAACTGGCAGGAGGCGTCCGAAGGAAGAAGAACCCAAAGAAGAAGTGGTATTGAAGCCAATTCCAAAGCAAAAAGCTCCAGAGGAGGAAAAACCAGAAGAAGTGCAATTAAAGCCTATCAAAAAGGAAAAGTTTGTAGAAGAGGCTAAACCTGAGGAGCCCAAATGGCCTACTGGTAGGAGGCGCCCAAAGGAAGAGGAACCCAAAGAAGAAGTGCTCTTGAAACCAATTCCAAAGCAAAAAGAACCAGAAGAAGAAAAACCAGAAGAAGTACAACTAAAACCTGTCAAAAAGGAAAAGGTAGTGGAAGAAGCAAAGCCCGAGGAGCCTAAGTGGCCAACTGGCAGGAGGCGCCCGAAGGAAGAAGAACCTAAAGAAGAGGTGGTCCTGAAGCCAATTTCGAAACAAAAAGCTCCGGAGGAGGAAAAACCAGAAGAAGTGCAACTAAAGCCTATCAAAAAGGAAAAGGTTGTAGAAGAGGCTAAACCTGAGGAACCCAAATGGCCAACTGGCAGGAGACGCCCGAAGGAAGAAGAACCCAAAGAAGAAGTGATCCTGAAGCCGATACCAAAGCAAAAAGAACCAGAAGAGGAAAAACCAGAAGAAGTACAATTAAAACCTGTCAAAAAGGAAAAGATAGTGGAAGAAGCTAAGCCCGAAGAGCCTAAGTGGCCAACTGGTAGGAGGCGTCCGAAGGAAGAAGAACCCAAAGAAGAAGTGGTCCTCAAGCCAATTCCAAAGCAAAAAGCACCAGAAGAAGAAAAACCGGAAGAAGTGCCACTGAAACCTACCAAGAAGGAAAAAATAGTGGAAGAGGCCAAACCCGAGGAGCCCAAATGGCCAACTGGCAGGAGGCGCCCGAAGGAAGAGGAACCTAAAGAAGAGGTGGTCCTTAAGCCAATTCCTAAGCAAAAAGCTCCAGAGGAGGAAAAACCAGAAGAAGTGCAACTAAAGCCTATCAAAAAGGAAAAGATTGTAGAAGAGGTTACACCTGAGGAGCCCAAATGGCCTACTGGTAGAAGACGCCCGAAAGAAGAGGAACCTAAAGAAGAGGTGGTTCTGAAGCCAATTCCGAAGCAAAAAGAACCAGAAGAGGAAAAACCAGAAGAAGTGCAACTAAAACCTGTCAAAAAGGAAAAGATAGTGGAAGAAGCTAAGCCCGAAGAGCCTAAGTGGCCAACTGGCAGGAGGCGCCCGAAGGAAGAAGAACCCAAAGAAGAAGTGGTCCTCAAGCCGATTCCAAAGCAAAAAGCACCAGAAGAAGAAAAACCAGAAGAATTGCAACTAAAACCTACTAAAAAAGAAAAAATTGTGGAAGAAGCTAAACCCGAGGAGCCCAAATGGCCAACTGGCAGGAGGCGCCCGAAGGAAGAGGAACCTAAAGAAGAGGTGGTCCTTAAGCCAATTCCTAAGCAAAAAGAACCAGAAGAGGAAAAACCGGAAGAAGTGCAACTAAAGCCTATCAAAAAGGAAAAGGTTGTAGAAGAGGCTAAGCCTGAGGAGCCCAAATGGCCAACTGGCAAGAGGCGCCCGAAGGAAGAGGAACCCAAAGAAGAGGTTGTCCTGAAGCCAATTCCAAAACAAAAAGCACCAAAAGAAGAAAAACTAGAAGAAGTGCCTCTAAAGCCAGTCAAAAAGGAAAAGATTGTAGAAGAGGCTAAACCTGAGGAGCCCAAGTGGCCTACTGGCAGGCGGCGCCCGAAGGAAGAAGAACCAAAAGAAGAAGTGGTACTGAAGCCAATTCCAAAGCAAAAAGCACCAGAAGAAGATACACCAGAAGAAGTGCCACTGAAACCTACCAAAAAAGAAAAAATTGTGGAAGAGGCTAAACCCGAGGAGCCCAAATGGCCCACTGGCAGGAGGCGCCCGAAGGAAGAGGAACCTAAAGAAGAGGTGGTCCTTAAGCCAATTCCTAAGCAAAAAGCCCCAGAGGAGGAAAAACCAGAAGAAGTACAACTAAAGCCTATCAAAAAGGAAAAGGTTATAGAAGAGGTCAAACCCGAGGAGCCCAAGTGGCCAACAGGCAGGAGACGCCCGAAGGAAGAGGAACCTAAAGAAGAAGTGGTCCTGAAGCCAATTTCTAAGCAAAAAGAACCAGAAGAGGAGAAACCAGAAGAAGTGCAATTAAAACCTATTAAAAAGGAAAAGGTTATAGAAGAGGTCAAACCCGAGGAGCCCAAGTGGCCAACAGGCAGGAGACGCCCGAAGGAAGAGGAACCTAAAGAAGAAGTGGTCTTGAAGCCAATTCCAAAGCAAAAAGAACCAGAAGAGGAAAAACCAGAAGAAGTGCAATTAAAACCTGTCAAAAAGGAAAAGATAGTGGAAGAAGCTAAGCCCGAAGAGCCTAAGTGGCCAACTGGCAGGAGGCGCCCGAAGGAAGAAGAACCCAAAGAAGAAGTGGTCCTCAAGCCGATTCCAAAGCAAAAAGCACCAGAAGAAGAAAAACCAGAAGAATTGCAACTGAAACCTACCAAAAAAGAAAAAATTGTGGAAGAAGCTAAACCCGAGGAGCCCAAATGGCCAACTGGCAGGAGGCGCCCGAAGGAAGAGGAACCTAAAGAAGAGGTGGTCCTTAAGCCAATTCCTAAGCAAAAAGCTCCAGAGGAGGAAAAACCAGAAGAAGTGCAACTAAAGCCTATCAAAAAGGAAAAGATTGTAGAAGAGGTTAAACCTGAAGAGCCCAAATGGCCAACAGGCAGGAGACGCCCGAAGGAAGAGGAACCTAAAGAAGAAGTGGTTCTAAAGCCAATTCCTAAGCAAAAAGAACCAGAAGAGGAAAAACCAGAAGAAGTACAATTAAAACCTGTCAAAAAGGAAAAGGTTGTAGAAGAAGTTAAACCTGAGGAACCCAAATGGCCTACGGGCAGAAGGCGCCCGAAAGAAGAGGAACCTAAAGAAGAAGTGGTCCTGAAGCCAATTCCAAAGCAAAAAGAACCAGAAGAGGAAAAACCAGAAGAAGCTGCGATTCTCAAACCAATTTTAAAGCAAAAAGAAAAACCTGAAGAACTTGAAGACGAAACTATCATAACCGAGAAAGTAACGGTTGATGTAAAAACAGCTGAAAAGAAAAAGAAAAAGATTAAAAAAGATAAGTCAGTTGAAGAGACTGTCGTTGATGAAACAAAGGTAGTTGAAATAGATGAGCCTGTTGATGAAACTATCACAACTGAGGAAGTAGTGATTGATGTGAAAACAGAAGAAAAGAAAAAGAAAAGGATTAAAAAAGAAAAGTCGGTTGAAGAAACTGTCGTTGAAGAAACAAAAGTAGTCAAAATAGACGAGCCTGTTGATGAAATTATTACAACTGAGAGAGTAACTGTTGATGCTAAGACTGAAGAAAAGAAAAAGAAAAAGATTAAAAAAGAAAAGTCAGTTGAAGAGACTATCGTTGAGGAAACAAAGGTAGTTAAAATAGATGAGCCCGTTGAAGATATTGAAGAAGAAACAACAACAGTGGTTAAACGGAAGCAAATCAAGAAACAGATCAAAAAGGATAAAAAGAAAGGTACGAGTTTTATCTACTAATCAGTCTTAAATAAAAAGCGATGAGTTAGGTCCTAATAGGATATTAAATAAAATAGATGGTATCTTTAAATTGTCTATTGCAAACAGATGCATGGTTATTTTCATTATTTGTATCTAACAAACGCGATGTAAATACCAAAATATTTGTTAATTCTGAGAACTACACACCAACTTACCTCAGAGGACATTAGAATTTCTAAAACATTATTTTAAATTTAATGATGCAATATCACAAGAAAGGGAAATTCCCTGTATTACAAGATGTGTAAGATAAAAGAACATTTCTAATGTCTTCGTAACTTCTGGCGCAGCCCGTGTACAAAACAACGAAATGTCACTCTATTAATACTTATTATTCACTTTTCTAAACTTTAAAATATTTTGAGCAAGAAGAAATGTAATTCTTTTAACGTAATATAAATAACTGTATAGGATGGGAATAACAAGCATTAAATAACTTATTTGGTTAATAAAGTAATGTTTTAACAAATGTACGACGTTCTCATATTAAAAATTGCAAAAAGTTGTAATACAGAGGTCCTTTATTTTGACTGGTTGCATGTAAACCCATGGTATTTCATACAATGATGGATTAACTAGTACACTGTTTTACAGAAGTGGAACCCTTGATAATTAAGCCAATTAAGGCTATGAATATATTGGAAAATAACACATTAGAATTGACTGTTGTATATGAGCCTGCGGATGATATCATAGTGAAGTGGTACCGCAACAATCAACTCCTAGAACAAAATGATGACTGTGTTATTAATACTGAAAATGGGATATCAACAATAAAAGTACAAAAAGTAGACAAAAAGAAAGTAGGAAAATATGAAGTGATTGTTGAAAAAAATGACGTGGTTGCAAAATCAGGAAGTTCTATTAAACTACTAAAATCATTCGATGAAGAACAAATTTTGCCACCTGTTTTCATAAAACCTTTACGACCAAAAATGGTCATTTTAGGAGACATTGTATTACTAGAGGTTGAAGTTATATCCAGCCCATTCGCTTCCTTCCAATGGTTCATAGACACAAGAGAAGTAACCACATATGCTAAACAAAATAAATTGACTAACATATATGTAACAGACAGGGAAAACGTGTCATGTCTATGCATTGAAAATATAAGCAAAGATTTCTTAGGAGTAATTACATGTAGAGCAGAAAACTTTGCAGGATCTGTTTCATGTTCTGCTTCACTGCTAGAACAACCAGATAAAGAATTTATTGGGCAAGCACCAATAATTATTACTCCCTTAGAATCTGTATTAATAATGGATGGGGAACCAATAAAAATTTCTTGTAAAATCAAGGGTCAACCCTGGCCACAAATAGATTGGTATCATGATGGTACACCTGTTCAAAGAGCTAGAGATATTACAGTGGCCCGACAAGAATCAGGCCTATGTGAATTATGCATAAAAGAAGCTTTCCCCGAAATGTCAGGAATATACCGTTGTGTAGCTACAAATGACTTTGGAAGTTGTAGCTGCGAATGTACTGTTGAAATTGAAGGTAGCGATGTAAATTCTACTTTCATCATTGCATGGAAAATAGTTTGCATGTATATTTAAATATACGGAGTGTATGATGTTTCTATATTAATTCACCTCAGGCACCTATTAAAATTGACCACATTTACCATGCATCTGTAGAACAATTTGAAGTTTGGATTTTGATCAACACTGCAGTGTTACTCGTGAGAATGATTAATTTCAAAGCTAAGCTTAAACAAAAATAAATTTGTAACAAGGAGTTCAATTTTTTAAATAAAAAGCATAATAATACATTTTGTAGTTCAAGCATACGTTTTGCCTAAATTATGCTTACGGTAATACTAGGTATACCTAAAAATTACTTCGTTTATTGAATAGTAAATCCGAATGAGTTTATGTTACAAAAATTAAGGTAGAAAATTAAATTTAATAAAAATATAGAATCAAAATGCTTGTGTTATGAGAGCTTCATGAATGTTAACTGCGTCGCATCCTATTGTTGTGGGTGTATAATACGAGTACCTTTTATTGGGTTGTTTAAAGCAACCTACGACGTATCTTTAACACATTAACGGCCGAAGTATGAATATTGCACAGGAATTAAGCACTGATGAATAATAATTATAATAGCAATGAAATCTTCGTTTTTACTATTTATATGTTTTATTTTCTAGCATACGAATATGTACCAAGTGCTTCAGAGGAAGATATACTAAGTGATGAGGTAAGAAAGAAAATTATACGAATACAAGTTTATATATTAAAGCTATGTGAACCTAATTGTGAATTTTATATACATAGTTCTCATTATTGAGAATACGAAATAGTACATTTTGATACAAGTGGGGAAAGTTTGTCATTGCAACCGAGGCGAAATTCACCCGAGCCGTACAGGCGAGGGTGTTATGGAGCCGAGTGCTGCAGTGACAAATCTCCACGTGTATCAAACGACGTTTTTCAATACACTTACGAAGAAATACTTACTTTCTCTGAAAATTACGACGCATTTTTGTTCATTTTGTAGTGAAGAAAATTTTCCAAAGTTGCCATACATTTTAGTTTTGATTTAGATGACAGCAAGCTATCGCGAGTATTTTTTAACTTAATAACAATATCTGACGGCGCCGGCACCATCTAAAGAATTCTCTTCAAATCTTAAATTCAAATTTTTTTTCACAAAATATATGTAACACAAATAAAAAATAATATTTAATAGCCTTTTTACCCGCGCTATACCTTTGCAGGTCGAAGAAGAAGCAAAGGTATCAAACCGTATACTTCCTACTTAATATTAAAAAATATAAATTCAAATATTTTTGAATTTAGAACACAGATAATGTTAATTTGTTGATTATAACAAATTATTGTGTAAATAATCTTATTTATTCACGATATTCTGTTCATAAAACACAATTTTAATTTTCATTAAATATAACCTTAAAAGTACCTCTTCGCTCTAAAAAAATAATAATCACGGTTGACCATGACGAAATAGGAATGAAAAAAGCCCTTGTTATGATAAATTAAAAAAAAACACGAGGGTGATAAATATGGCAGGTCGAACCTATTCGTAGTCTGATAAGAGCCTGTTTTCGAGTAAGTGTATTGAAAAAGATTTATGTTATAGTTCAGGTCAATTATACCATAAATAATTTTCATATTCAAGACTAATCAAAATATTTTTTTTTTACCGAAACTGTCCCTGAAATGTGTCAAAATTTGTATCATCCGACTTGAGGCCCTACCAAGAACTCTTAACGCGATCCTTTTGACGACCTAAACTGAAATGTCAAAGGGTCGGAGTTATGCCTTATCCCTCATTCTCACATGTACACCTGACATTTTAACAGTCATGGTATGGCCCCTGGTATCTTAAAAAAAAAAAGAAATGTATATCATGACTATTTTATTTCACAGAAAACAAGTGACTTAGAGGAATTCGCTCCGCGCATTGTGAAAGCATTACCAACCGTAGTCAAAACTACAGAAGGAGAACTAACCAGGTCTGGAATAAATTTCATGTTAACTAATAATATTCATTACATTCATTCAAACTAAAAAAAAAAGTGTGACTTGAGATGAAAGCTCCAAGGTCCGAACGCTTTTTGCAGTTTGCAGCTCAGTATCGGAATGGTAACAAAAAATATGTTTACGGTAACGTTATCTATGTATTTACATTTCTATACTCAATAAATTTCGCAGGCTGCCCTGGAGCATTCACTTTAAGCGTTTTGTTTTCGAATCCATTGTAGGTACTTTTAAAAATAATGTATCTCAGTAGGTGACCATGTTCATCGCTACGTAGTTCATTTTTTTTTTTAATGTGCAAAGTGTAATTAGCCTTGCACACTCACGTGGGTTTTGGTCAGTGTTCAGTAACTTAATTGGGTGCACAATCGATTTAATAAGTGCTCTCCTTTGAAGTTCACGTTCAGTCTGCGAGCAGTGTCATAATTGCAGGAGATGGAAGGAATGATAATAATTGTTTTGTTTTTCATGCGATTATAAATATATTTTAGGTTCGAAGCAAAGGCTGTAGGTATTCCCAAGCCACAAGTAAGGTGGCTTAAACAAGGCGTGGAGATAACAGTTGAGTCACAAGAATATCAAATAGAAGAAATGGAAGATGGAACTTCGATACTAATTATACCTGAAGTGTATCAAGACGATACCGGCGAAATCGTATTTGAAGCATTTAATCCACTAGGAGTAACTTCTACAATTGCGGCCCTTTCCGTTGAAAGTAAGTTTAAATACTTTCAACTCCTTTGAATATAATAAACATTTAAAGAAGGTATATTAATCCTATTTTTATGTTTACAGTTGTAGCTGATTTCAGTGACTTGATCAAAACAATACTTCTAGTATGAATATTGTTATTTACCTACCTTTCCATACTTCCTTTTCCTCTAAACCCTTACTCACGAACTTGCAAATACTATATTTACACTAAACACCTATAAAATAATTGTAGGCTATGAAACCCAAAAGAAATGAACTTCTTTTTAGGTTTTGGTAAATATTTTGATAGATTCGTGAAGCAGCAGCAACTGATTGTGATGTGTATGTGAAGCAGAATTTTGAAACCGCCATTTGTCATCTTATATACTCAAGTTTAAACGCCACCTATTACTCGTATGTCGCGACGTACACGAGACGCACATTAGTTTAAACACAACCTTTATTAAAATATGAAAACAACAATTAATTACTTTTTAATTCTTGAAATAATTATACAAATATGATTTTGCATTTTTAAAGGTATAATAGGAACCAAGGAGTACCGAAAGCCAGAATGGGTTACACACATGGAGGAGTTACAAGCTGCGTTGAAAGGTAAACCCGACATGACATACTAATTCATGTAGACAACTAAGGTTTATTCTGGATCAGTAATTGTGATCGCATATCCGTCGGATAAAACTTTGAATGACTAATTTTATTAAAATATATTAATCAAAATTATTTTTATCACAGCAACTCAAGCAGTGCCTACGTTTGTGAAAGAAATACTTGGAGAACGAGTCGACGAAGAAGAAACCGTCACTTTCGAAGCTGTTTACAGCGGAAATCCTACCCCAGGTATATTATGATAGCATTCATATACTAGTACCAGTATTTATAGAGATTACCTCCTACGAACAAAAAACTTAAAACCAAATTTTACCTCTTTATTATATTAGTGTGGATTTATGATTCACAACTCTTCAAAATCGGTCAATACAAATTTAAAAAGAAAAAACCCTCTATTACTTACACTGAGAAACACCTAAAGAACCACTATGTAAATCCTTGTGCTAAGAGTACTAGATAACTGATAAACATACTTATATATGAATTTTATATAAAAGATAATATTTTCATAGGAATTTATTCAATCATTATTTTACTATGATTTCAGAAATACTTTGGTACAAGGATGACAAAGTCATAAGAACAGATGAGCGTTATACAATCGAAAATGTAGATAATCGAACGACATGCACAGTCAAAAAGTGTGTAAAAGCATCAGAAGGAACATACATGTGTAAAGCAGTAAGTGACATAGGTATGGCTATTACTAAAGCTAAATTGCAAGTATATGATAGTGCAGATAAGGTGCGAAAAGCAAAACATCTCAAACAGAAAGATAAGAAAGAAAAAGTAATTAAACGCGAAGAAGAAACAGTTGAAGAAGAAACTGCTACAAAGGTTACAGAAGATGTAACAGATTCTGCAGTTATTGTAGAAGAAGTTCAAGTTATGGAAAAACCCAAAACTGTGAAAAAAATAGATAAACAGAAAGCCAAACAAGTAGTCACTGAGGCTGACTATGTTGAAACTGTGGATGTTGCAACATATAAAAAAGCTGATAAAAAAGAGAAACCAGAACCACGAAAAGAGAAGGCAGAGCCGATCGTTACTCCACAAGACTATTTAATATCATCACAACCAGACAAGGAAGAAATGGTACAGCCGTTCGAAGACTCATACGAAACCCAAAAAGGCATAATCAGAATGGTAGAGGGTGATTCACGAGTTGTTGCAGAGATAAACGAACTATTAGAAGTAATTAACGCAAAAGAGTTTGGCCCTGGTGAATCACCGTTAAGAGAGTTAGCTAAAATAGGTTTCATGATGAGAAATGGCCTCACGACGGAACAAATAGAAAGTCTCTATGATTCTCAATATTTCCCAGCACTAAGAGTCCCACAGTCACAGTCAGCTTTAGTTCGTTTAGTAGAACGACAAGGACATGGCGCACTTATTACCGAAGTACTTACTGAAGAAACGACTCAGGATGAAGATGTGATCGCAGCCAAAGTTGGATTCCGTGCCTTCTTAAAAATGGTGGAGTTAAAACATTCGTCTGTCGAAGAAGTGATTGCTCATTTCTATCCAGAAGATTTCAAACCCCGTTCCTGGGAACAAAAAGAGGCGCAAGAGGTAGAAAAATCTTTCTAACCAGTAGTTAAAAATATAAAAAGACCACAGTAAATTAGTAGTTATACAAAGATACCTTAATATTGTTGACTATTTTCGCAGCAGAACATACTTGTCCATTTTATTATTAAACTGCATTAATAAAGCATACCAAAGCGCAAAATTGTTTATCATCAAATCTAAAAACTTGTATCTTGCTATTATTTTACAGGTTATAGTAGAATCATCAGCTGAACAAACGGCAGACATACACACAGCTACTGTTATTAAAGGTAACATATTACGCTGGCCATATTTCGAAAAGTGACACACTTTCTTGAAAGCTAGTTCCTACCCCACCCCTTTTAAGTTTGCAATAAAGTGCGGACACTTTGATGAAAAATAACCCCCAGCCCCAATAAACCTCGAAATCGGGGAGAATCCACAGTCCCGTGTATTTTGTCGATTCATCATCATTATTTTTTGCACCTAGCCTAATTACACGGACGCAACATGTCTTCTTCTTTCATACTTCTTTGATAAGTCGATTTTAGTGATTACTTTATGAATTTCCCATTATCTACCAATTCTTTCTATGGTTTAAAGTAAACCTTTCTCTTGTTGTGATGTTCTACGGGATTTACTACGGATGTGCGGAACGGACAACCGCTCCGTGCAACCGCGCGAGTTTTAAAGTACAGGCCAATGATAGCAATTCCAGTAAACATTATAAATAAATGTACTAAACTGCTGAATTTTAGGGTTACTCTTATTTTTGGTGAAAGTAATTCTTCATATCAGCTTACCAATTACAGTTAATTCACTGCCACCTTTAAACATTTATTATTATCACAATTTATTTTGAGTTCTTAATATTTTCTTTTGATCTATTAAATGATAACTGTAATGATAATAAATAAATGAATGTTTTTTTTAAATGTAAAGTCTTATATATATATATATGTTATATATAATGTAAATGTTTGCATGCTGATTGGTACAAAGTGGCTGAGCTATATTTTATTTTAAGACTTATTTTTTATTACCTATACTTTAAAAATAAAATTCCATTCTATTCGACATGAAGAATGATTTGGAATTTATCAATCCAAAATCATTTGGATACTAATGAAATTTTATTACTTTTAGATACTACTGAAATATCGGAAGATGTTCAAGGTGAGTTTCTTAAATACATACATAAGTATATAGATTATAGTATTTTTTTATATATCACGCTTTGTATATTTTCAAGTTGTTAAACTATCGCGATGGAATGGAGTGCAACGTGCAACGCTTTTATTTAAAATAACACAAACCATAACCTTTTAATAGATACTTATCTGAGGGGCTGGTGTCTAAATTAAAGAAATGGCTTCATGAGTCCATCTTTAAGTTTAAACAAATTTTTGTGAGGTCAGTCAGTCGATCAGAAACCATATATACTGAGATCACTCCGTACCTAGGAATACCATAACCGGGTGTTAGTTACCCGGCTATGGAGGTTAGGTTAGCAGTCACGCCATGTAAAATTTTAGTATTTATTAGGTCAGGTTTTCCAACCTGACCTAATAAATACCAAAATACAAAATACATTTACCAAGTTTGTTGGGTTGAGGCTTCCGCTTCAACCCATCAAACTTGGTAAATGTTTGGTAGATTGATTTGATACATTTTTCATCATATGTTTGTAATCATGTAATAATCAAGGTGCGCTGATTTTGTAAAAAATTGAAAATTGACTTTATTATAAAACTATAAAATGCAATCATTATGAAAAATATTTCGCATTTTATATATATTACACAAGTAAAACCATTTGATATATTAGAACCAGCCCAGGGTAATTTTATACAACACGTGAATTATAAGTGTAGGTGCGCTTGATACTAATTCATAACAAATAAAAAATATACATATACAGTGCCTTCTAGTAGCATGTGATGTTATGTTAAGAAATACTGCAATAAAAACTGCTTACGGCTTTTCAAATGACTTTTGCAATTTCATCAGTGAATTTATCACTTACAACATACATACAGGGTGGAAAAAAACCTCATTAACTCCACGCATAGACAATGCGCGTTTACAAGTTTACCTTCCAAATGTCAGGAACTCACACGCTTATAATTTTCCACTTTGCATAAAAATAAAGTGTGTGGTATTTGGTAGGACGATGTCAATTCTTAAAGGATCTCGCTTTTAAGCAAGATTTATTGTTAACACTAGAAAAAAATTTAGTGTATCAACAATTATAGCAAAAAAAAAACTCTCAAAACTTTAAGTAAATAACTCTTGAATATAAGTTTATGGGGTCACTTTGGCTGAACTGATGGTTGAAAATGGGACGTCAATGTTAAAAGTCCATCGAAACATTCTACAACGTTATACCGAATTGGCTAGTTAACACTTTTTCAAAATAGTACATTATGATGTACGTGTGTAATGTTAGTGATTACAGTCGAGGCGGTATTTAGACCCTGGCGAGGGTCTTAAGAGAGCCGAGAACAGTAATCATTATTTACTCACGTGTGTCATACGACATTTTTCAATACACTTTTGAAGAAAATAACAGTAAAACTAGTACCTAACTTTTTTTATGACATGGCGGTAAAAATCTGTTTTCATATGCGCGCGCTTAATTTTTTTATTTACCCCTAGGGGAAGGCTAAGGTGTTTTGATCATACTGCCTAGTCTTACTTTTATATTTTTTGCGTGAATAGTTTTTACTATAATATCTTTCGTAGTGACAATGGAATATGCATGTAACATTTTCTAATGATTTTGTAGTATTCAATTTCATTTAATTAATATAGCCACTGAATTTCTCTCGAATAAATCAACCCAAAAACTGCGCGCATCTTAAAATGGCGGCCATAGACCACAAAAAAAAAACATTTTTATTTGAATGTACGATTTATTTAATATTTTTTTTTTTATTAAATAAATCGTTTGTAAAAGTTAAAATGGTCAAAATTGCATGAAATAAGTAAGTAAGACACTAATAATACCATTGAACGCAATAACTTATGTGAATTTTTTTTGTACTCAAAATTTGATTTGCCAACAAAAGAGGTTGAACAAAAAGTTTTTAACTACATTATGGCACTAGTGCGTAATGGTAATCAAAATGTCACAGTTTGGTAATAAGTGTCTTTATATACCGAAGTGTAGTGCAATAGAAATTAGAAAATGTTACATGCGTATTCCATTGTCACTACGAAAGACATTATAGTAAAAAATTTTCACGCAAAAAACATTAACGTAAGACTAGGTAGTATGATCAAAATACCTTAGCCTTCCCCTAGGGATAAAGAACAAAATTACCTATGCGCGCGCATATGAAAATAATTTTTTACCGCCATGTCACAAAAAAAATTACTAGTTTTACTGTTATTTTCTTCACAAGTGTATTGAAAAATGTCGTATGATACACGTAAGTAATTAATGATTACCGTTGTCGGCTCTCTTAAGACCCTCGCTACGGCTTGGGTCTAAATACCGCCTCGACTGTAATCACTAACATTACACACTTACATCATAATGTAGGTACTATTTTTAGTATATACGAAAACATTAGCTAGCCCTGATAAAATAAAACAATATTTCGGCACACGACAACACCATACAATATGAAGTCAATAATTGCGGATAGCGTTTTCTGCTTGACATTATTAATTTTAAGCTATGATCATTAACCGACTTTGAAAAGGAGGAGGTTCTATGTTCGGCTGAATGTATGTTTTTTTTATATTTATGTTCACCGATATCTCGGTCAATTGTGGACCGATTTTGAACATTATTTTTTTTATTGAAAGGTTATGGTTCCAAGTTAGTTCCATAGAAATATTGTTATGATCTGATCATGAACTTCAAAGATATGGAACAGAACTCCTCATAGGATCACAGCAGAATTGTCGCAACAAGTAAAATTGCTCGGTTTATACGTGTAGGCGATGACTGACTGAAAGAAAAGGGGGGGATGGATGTATCGAACCGATCTGGTGATGAAGCCGGGAGATAAATTGATGTAATCTAACCATGTTTGGGATTATTAAAATCATTATGAGATGCACTCTGGCTATAAGGTATTTAAGTTTGGCTGAGGGGTACTTTTTAGTGATGGTACCATAACTAAAAAGTGAAAAATAAATAACGAAGAGATAAAACTATCTATTATAGAAACACCGACTTCCGAAATTAAAGTTATTTTGTACTATTCAATGTTTTTTTACATTGAAGTCGGTTTAATTTATTTTTGTAAAAAGTTTTTTCATAATTACAGTATGAGAAAGGTGCTATTCATCCTGTACAGATGTCTCTTTCTCACGCCGTTATTATGTTGATTTTAAGATGGTATTATCGTTCTTTGAATTTATATAATAAACACTACGCTACTTGTATGTAGCTATAGGCTCTTAGGTATCACTGCAATCCTAAATGGATTTCTAACGTTTTCTTTCCATCTTTAACGGTTTGCAATGATCTCTACTGTAAATTGCAAATAATTAATTTTACAATATTCAAGATTTCCGTTACCAAAAAAAAACAACATCGTCTTGCCGAACACCATCAGTCAATTATATTCATTTGATACTTCAGTAAAATGCAAAATGTTGAATTTGTTTTATCTCCAGCTTTATTGTGTGTAATTTTATTCTATACAGCATTTAAATACTTCGTATGGCTTCAAGAATGTGCTTCATTTTGAATAATAATAACTATATTTTAATGATGTGTGACTCAAGCAGAAATTAAAGTAAGTATTAACACAAATTATGTTAATGATTTAACTTAACTGACTATTATAATACAATATACCTACTATACGCCAGCTTAAATAAAGACACATGCAATTTTTAACATTATTATGTTCTTTATATTAAGCCACTTCAAACACTATACTGTAATTTCACAGATTTAAAAGAAAGAGAACAAGTCAAACGCAAAAAACACACTAAACAGAAAATAGCATTTGAAGAACAGCAAATAGAAGACACATCAACAAAAGAAAAAATAGTTTCACTAAAAACAATGCAATCAAAAGAAAAACAAGAACATTTCATGGATGATGAAACTGGTGTGCTTGAAAAAGATGAAATACCATATCTTACTACAATAGCTACGGATATTTCTGAAAACAAGGTTGAGATAGTACCTGCTAGCCAGGTAACTCATATCCTTTCTGATAAGACAATTAGCGATGTAACAGCGAACCTGAAATTTGATACAAATTATTCTTTAATCGCCGATATGCAGGAAGTCCATGAAAAGGAATCACAGCTGCAAATTAAAGAAAATTCTAAATTAAAAATAAAGCCATCAGTAAATGAAATTGAGCCTTTAGTAGTAACAGAAGTCGAAATAAGTAGTTCTGTAGAAGACTACCAAACAAATAAAAGCGCTACCGAAAATATTGCCAATAAAGGTATTGTACCAGCAGAATCACTTGTCACAACAGAAATTCATACCAACATGTCTACATCAGACTTGAAAAAGGAGGAAAAGCAACAAGAAAATGCAAAAACCACCATGATTTTAAAAGACGCACTCAACATATCTGAGGAAATAATATCTATGAAAGAGTCACCTCTTCATGAGGCACCAACCAAAAAATCGAATGCCACTGTAGCATTTTCTCCTTTAGTTGGCTTAAATGTTCTAGAGATTAATGAAGAAATGAAAGAAAGCGATGTAGAAACTGTAAATCTTGAAAAAGCTACAACTTCTAAACTTAATTTCAATTTATTAGAATCGTTACAAGTTGGTGAAGTATTTGTGGAAGATAAATCCGGAAAATATTATCCTGAGTTGATTGTGCCCACCGAAATGGCACGAAAAGATGTTCTCGTTTCAAATCAAGTTGTGACGGAAGAACACAATGTTCAAGAAAAAGAAGGCATTTTATCAGCACTAAAATTGCCACCGGCGCAAGAAGCGAATATAGATATTGCGTCGAAAGATAGTTTGGTTATATCCATCGAAGAACTTCATGAAAAGGAAGGAGAATTTGCAGCAAAAGAAATGCCTGCTCAAATTTCAGTCACTAAAGACATAATGTTACATACTGGCCTTCATAACACAGTCACAACATCGCATATAAAAGAGTCAGAATTCTTAACTGATGCTGTAGTACATAAAAATGCCAGTGTCGGTATCAACGAGCTTCAGCATTCATTCAATTTAGAAACAAGTATTCACGATTCAGAGTCTTCTTTGGAAGAAACAAGGTCTGTTCTTAGTTCTCGTGCTGAAATAGCAATTTCAGCATTAGATAAAAATATTGTTCATGAAGTCAATGTCCACGAAAGTGAAAAAGATCTGATATTAAAAGATGATAAATTAACAGCTAAAGCTGATTTCGATTTCAAGGCTTTTGAGCCACTTATAACTTCCGAAACATTAGGAATGACTTCTACCGACGACATCAAAACATCAGAAAAGCCCGTTGAAGACTCTGCAATAGAAACCGTTATAACTTCTAGTGCTAAAATCGTAACATATCCTTTTATACATGACAAAGAATCTACAGAAGAATATACTTCAAGAAAACCTGAGACAGTACTTTCATCACTTATTCCAAATTTACCAATTACTGTTTCTGAAACTGAATCTTCCGAATGTGAAAATAGGTTAACACTAAATAAAATACCTGAAACTGTGCAAGCTCTATCAGCTTCCAGCCATCCTTTAAAGACTCCTTTATCTGAAGAAATAAACACTGCAGACCAAATTGATTTTATAGCTGAACAACCGAATTTATCTGAAACTGCGTCGGAAACAAGAGATTTACAAAAAGAAATAACCGTTCTTCAAACAAATGTAGAAGACCAACTTCAACAATTGCAAGAAAACAAAATTTTGCAGAGTTCCGCTCAAGCTACTTTTGTCAGCAAAGAAAGTTTAAATGTTACTGAAGTTGTTACAAGCTTAAGTGAACAAAATCTTGACGCTGATAAACTAAAACCTACTACATTTGCAAACATCGACGTGGACACAGATCGTAAAATTGCAGTGGTTTCGGAAGTGAATTCTCGTGATACTCTATCAAATCTTGATACTTTGACTCCAAATTATGAAGAAGCACAAATCGTTTCCAATAATTTGATTCCTTTGCAAATATCTCAAAATGAAAGTTTAGACAGTCAATCTATTTTGCAAAATACTATAAAACCTGATTTAAAATTCCTAAACTTCGAGATAGTTCCAACTGAAGAAAGTCTTAAAGTTACGGAAATATTGCAGCATGAAAAAGAAAGTGACTATAATATTCAAACAGTGCCTCAAACATTTACAGCATCTACAGACATTACTGGGCGGCCAGTAGCTGTGTTATCGGAAGTCACAGTTGATTCAAGTGTCGGCTATACGGATGACACTATAAAAGACGCATCAAAGAAAGCAACTGTTCAAAATATTGCTCACAATGAATTAATTGTTAGCACGACCAATTACAACGAAAAAGAAAATGAATTAGATACAAACCTTAAAACGAACAGCGTTCTGGCTTCATTTAACATAGACTCTAATCAGGCTATTTTAATTGAAGAAAACAGAACTGAAATCGCGCCAGAAGTTCTAGAAAGTATGAATAATTTATCATGGGCTACAGCAAAACAAGGCGCTACAGTAACAGAAGCTATATGCCAAGAAGAAATTATGGTTCACTCGTCAGAAAAGAAATTAGTAAAGACAGAGACCGATAATTTAACAAAACCCATAATATCTCTATCAACATTACAAGCACCTCAATATGACGAAAAAGTAGCTATAGAACACGAAAATGTACTATCACCAAACAAAGTCCCTGATAACCAACAAGCAGAACTCTCAGTAATTTGTCAACAAAGCTTAGAAACATCAGAAGTAATTTCGCATTCTGATAATATTGAAGATACGGATAAGATAAAAATGGATTATAAAAAAGCACAACCCAAAATTGATGAAATTTATGGAAAAACTGCATACACTGAAGAAGTCATTACAAGTGAAATTCCTGAAGAGTTTAAAGATGAGAAAGTCACATTACAAAACTCAAACGTAACTCCTATATTTAAAAATACATTCGAACAAATGGAAATTGTACTAGGTGAAAGTGAAACTTTGATAAATGAGCAGCCGCTAGCTACATCTACTATTAGTGGACAAATTACTGAAACTGAAGCAATCATAACAAGTTATACTGAAACTATTGACAAAGAAAAAGAGTTTGACAAACAACAATTACTACCAAAGCACGACGCGTCAATAGGTTATGTTCCATACAGTAGTTCCATTGATACTGAAGTAATAATCTCCAGTAATGTTGAGGACTTTAATGATACTACTGTTAAAACGTCAATAGCTTCACTGACTCAAGACGATCTACAAAAACACATTCATAGGACAGAAGTATTAGTAAGTGAAAAAGAGACGAGTTTATTGGACACTAAAACGGATTCATGCAAAGCTACCGAAAATATTATTGAAGCTACAGCTAAAGAAATCACAGTAACACAAACAGTAGAAAAAGAAAATACGCTAAATCAACTACCAGAACCTTTCTCTACTACTGCTCATCCTTCAATTAGTGAAAAACAGACGTTAATAAGTACAGAGGTGCTGACAAGTCAGGATGTTGAAGACTTTCATGCACCTAAAAGTACACTCACAAGTGCGACTACAACCCATGGAGTGCAAGAAGCTATTGAAGAAATACAACCGTTTGTTTATGAGACTGAGGAAGTTTATGAAAAAGATATACTCACTGAACGAAAATCCACAGGTGTTATTGAAGAGCAGAAATCTGTTGATATTACAGAAACAATTGTAACAGAATCAGAAAAGTCATTCGAAACAATTACTCCTATTAAAGGCGAGACAGTCAATTTAAGCTATCAAGCTAAAAATTATGTTAATATAACTCAAATAACATCGTCTGATAAAGAAGAAGCCTTCCAAACCAAAGGACCAATACCGGAGACTAGAACGCTCCAACCAACAGTTGATATGGCATTACATGCAAGCATTGGTGTTAATGAAACTGTTCCAAGTGAAAGTGAGGTTATAATAGAGCCTCTTGGTGAAATAAAACGAATTAAAGTCGGCCTAAGTGTAGAGCCAAGGGATAGCTTAAACATATCAGAAAATATATTAGCAGAAAAAGAAGAGACCTTAAAAGAAAATAAAATGCCTAGGGCTGTCAGAAACAATGTAAGCTTAACTACACATAAACACATAAATACTGAATTGTTAGAAGTATCAGAAATAGAAGAAAATATGGATTTAGCTAGCAATAAAAAAACAGAAATTGGTGATATTACTATAGATGCTGTGAAACCACTACATGTACAAGAGACAAACTATGAAGAAAGACCAACAGAATTAAAAGCTTTTGAAAAAGTAAAAGAACTTGTTCCTTCTGTTAATTTAGAAGTGGGTCAACATATTACAGTAACGGAAGTTGAAACAACGGAGACTGAGAACTTGATAGAGGCTAAAGAAATAAGTTCACTTAAACAAGTTGAAGAAACATATGTTACAAATTTACCTATTCAAATAGAGGAAGTAACTTTAAAAGAATCAGAAGAAACTCTACCCCAAGTCATGCCGGCTCCACAAGAAGTACCTGGGGTGACGATCGAACCTAAACAACATATTACCATAACTGCTACCTTTGGAGAAGAAAAAGAGCAAAACATGCCATTCGAAATTGCGCCGATAAGCGGAAAACAAAAAGTGGATATAAAGCCTATTAACCATATCACCACAACAGAGACGGTACCAATGGAAGAATTTGGAATTATTAAAGATGAATTAACTAAAGATGAAAAAGCTTCCCCGAAACAAGATACTTTGGTTGAACTTATTAATATTCAACCTCATTCAATAGAGAGTTTAAAAAGTATTGATGTCAACTTTGAACCTACTGAAAGTAAAACTCAATACGAGTTCGAACTACATAAAAGTTACACTACTTCTGAAAATGTAGTACAAGAAATTTCTGATGAAATATTGAGCCGTGAAGAAACCTATAAAACTGCTGAAAAAGCGATAACAGAAATGAAATCACTTCAGCAGTTTGAAATTATTGCAGGGGAAAAACCAGAATCTTTCGATAAGGTAACCGAAAAAAAAGAGGAAAAAGCAGATGAAAGTCATATTACCCTTCAAGAAATTTCTAACATTAAACCAGAAGTTGTCGAAAACATTGAAGATTTGCCTAGTTTTATAAAACCAGATATTAACACAGCGTCTTTAGACGTTGAAGCTCATAAGTCTTACATTGTTACTGAAAATCTTACGGAAGAAACGCCAGAGAACATGACTATTACTGGCAAATCAACCAAAGAAGTGACAGAACAACTATTAGAAATGAAACCCATTGAACAAATTGAAATAATTACCGATGAGAATATTTCAGCAATAAAATCTTTAGATCGTGATGAAATAACCGTTCGTGGAAAACACATTGAAATGCAAACTATTAGCCAAAGTTCTGTAGTTGTACATGAAAGTGAAATAAATTCAAACTTTGAACAAGTAGCACCTCTGGAACAGGCATCAATAACTTTGAATACCACAGAAAGTATAACTGTTGACGAAATTACACAGGAAGATTCACAAGACACTTTCAGAACTGATCAAATAAAATCAGCCAAGGCTGAAAAATCTATTACATTATTAACACATGTACAATGCACTGAAAACGTAGCAGAAACTCAAGTTAAAGATTTAATAACACCAAAAACACAGACTGAAACCACAAAAATTACATCAACTAGTGTAACGCCACTAATAATTACAGACAGTGGAATTCTTCAACATGAAACTGAATTACATATACCTGAAACGAAATCACAAAAAATAAGAAAAAGTTTTACAGTCGCAAATGAACTCGAAGTTTCTACAGAATTTGTCGATGAGCAAACACTTCCGTACTCCGAAAAGAAGCCAACATTATTGGAGGGTAAAATTACCACGACTGATGAGGACGACCAAGGAATATTTATTACTGAACAAGAATCTCAAATTCACGGTAAGTTTACAAAATTATTTTTCATTACTCATACTCTGAAAATAGGTCTGAAGTTGCCTGAGGAGCGGGCTGAAAGTGATACTTTTCATCCCTAGGGAGTTTTACTTTACAACTGGCAGCTGTCAAATTATTAAAAAAAAACTAGTTCTATCTTCATACTTCTGTTGAACCATGTTCCAATTTTCCATACAGCCAGTCAATCACAGCGCGATATAAAATTGAAAAAAGTTGAGAGGTGTCAAGGGACACCCGGATGGAACGAAGTTCCTTTCGATTATTAGTAAAATATATATATATATATACATATACATACACATATACATATACGTATATATATATATATTATATGTATATGTGTATGTATATATATATATATATATATGTGTATATGTATATGTGTATGCAGACAGAGAAACATGCGCACGCCGCACGGCTCACAATAGCTTACTATAGCAAAAAGTGTCGTTGCAACTTTTCGTGAGAATTTTTTCCGTCTAGCCCCCTTTCACAACGCGCGATATGGAACTTCGTTCCAATAACTTAAAGACAAGTATTAATAAAATAATGTTATATTTTAAATGATTTATTTGTTCAACTATTTCTTTTAATAGTAGTTTATGTGACTAGGGGATAAAGCAGTGTCTTTAAGTCGCGAGCGGTATGTTGAATTCCGAACGAAACGAAGGTTGCTGATTTTAATCCCGAACGATAGTGAGGGAGTTATAAAATTACCTCCCGAGAATTGCGAGGGAGTTAATAAAGAAACCTGAGTGAAGTGAGGAATTCAAGCCGCCCAAGACAAAGACAGCTTTATCCCCGTGTTGCATACTATACTTTTTACACCATCTGTGAGATAATTAAAAAACAATTTGGTCGACCAAATCATATATTAGAGAAATATATGTATTATATTTACAAGTTCATCAAACAAACAAAATTCACTACTCCAAGATTCTATAGTTTCAATTTTCTATAATGCTCCCGTCAGTACGCAGGTTTTATTCTATTTTCTTTTTTTGTTAGTGGCCATTTTTATTCCCTAGGGATCGGCCATACTGCATTATCTCCCTAAGGATAGAATGACTTGCTTTAAGTGAGGTTTGTATAACATTTAAAACGACATTATCGAGCACGTGGTGTAAAAATACTTTATTTATAAAATATTATGAATAGCTGGCCGGCCGCAGAAAAAAAAAACAAAATGGCGGGAAAGTGGCAATCAGTCGTTGGTTTTTTCGAGTTTTGTTTACATTTCTGTACAACAGAGATTTGTATTAACACGTTATGTTTATCAGATTAAAATAGTGATTTAACGCCTAATTTCATAAGAGAAGAGGCTAAAGCAGTAGTGGAATACCTTTTACCGCCTAAATCAGAAGAAAGATACCTACTTAAAATCATAGGTAGGACGACTCAGGTTATACAAACTTATTATTTTATTTTTACTTTCCTCGTATTCGTAATGAAAAGCACATTGTTTACCTCGGGGTGAAGGTAACCCATTTAACCCCTCAAATTATCGACCTCGCTGTGCTCGGCCGCCAACTCCTTCTTGGGACGAAATGAGTTACTTTCACCCCTAGTGTAACAATGTACTATTAAATCGATTTTTATATTATTATGCACAGAAAAACTTATTGTATTTTGATACATCACAATGATAATGTAACTTGACGGAAATTCCTGATGTTCACTTTCGAAAATATACATACTTACCATGATGACCCTTGATTTGATTGACAGGTAAAGGAATATCCTTGATATGGCATAAAGTAACGTTAATAATATTTTTTTTTATTAAACGTTGTTTAAACAGACGAATATAGACAGCACAATGTTTCAAGTTACGAGTGTTTGCTGAGCAGTTTTCTAGCAGGCACTTATCAGCCTACCAGCACCAAATCTCGAAAGTTATGTCGCTGTCCTCAGATAAGGGCTTTGATGTTCTAGCTTAAACAATATTGCACAAGGTAAAAATCGTGGAATACGGAAGAGCAGGTACCCATCATCATCAAGTCAGTCAGCGAGATCATGTTTAGTAGCTGGACTCTCGCTTTTCTCGAATATTGTTATTACTCGGATTCTTCCTATTCAAAAGAATTTAACTCCCAGAAATTATAACTCATGTAATTGATTTTTCATATGGTTTATTAAAATTATGATTAGTAAAGGTCTAGTGCAAAATAATAGTAATAATTTATTTTGTTGGTGTAGATAATAAAAGCGTTACTTTAGAATCAACCCAATCACAAATATGGAGCCAAAGTAGGTACAATGTATAAAAGACCAACGTGTAAAATGAGTTATCTAAATGAATTTAGATTTTTAAACACCTCTATTTTCTCCATGACTTTTTGTCCTTCAGATGAAATCACGGCTTAGATTTAAGGCTTTTAATATGGGAATAGTCTTTTGTGCATTATAACATTCATTGAACATTGTTAATCTGTAAATGGGTACCAAAAAATAAACCTTATGTATCCTTTCAGTGCAGATGAAATTATTCTTAAAGAAATCATAAATGGAAGATTCAATTATTGATAAGTATTTACATAATCTTTATCTAAAGTATAAATATTAATTTTTTTTATACCAAATATTATTGTAACATGTTATAAAATTTTGAAATATCACAAATGATAATCTAAAAAAACCATAAGTTAACCATAAACAAAGTACAACCTAGTGTTTGAACTAAAAGCTTATTGAAAAATCACAAAACAACTTACTAAGATTTGAGGACTAGTAAGTTTTTTTTTTGTACGGGGTTATTTGTAAAACACTAGCAACCTCTTAGGACTATGTTAAAAACATCATAAACAACAACTTTTGTTCTATGACTTTTAAAAATTTATCACATTTTAGTTCATCAGACTTTTCATACATAAATTAAAATATTTAAATTAAACGTTCTAAATATTACGAAGTCTATGTGAAGCAAGCGATAGTACAATAGCGGAGGGTAGCTGAACATGAACTTGACCTACTTACGGGCGACCCTCACTAGTCGGTCGGCACCGTGATGCGCTTGCATCGCGTCATACGTGTTCTTGTAGCGAAATTCAGCAGTGCGGACGTAATTATCTTTACATGATGGTGTTTACATTTGAAATGGTGCAAATGCTTGCTAGGTGTAATTACTGTTTCGAAAGTGCTTACTATTATTACGAGAACAGTGCGCGGGAGCCGTAAGTAAATACAGCAAAATACAGGGTTGAAATGTGTCAAATAGAACAGCGAAATCTTGAAGGTTTGTTTTTGGTAAATGTGTTGTTTTGTAAAAAGTCTTAGAACAAAAGTTGTTGTTTATGATGTTAGTAATACAGTCCTGCAAGGTTGTTAGTGCTTTACAAATAACACTGTATATTTTCTTTACCTGACCTGCGTGAGCTACACACGTTACTCAACAGTGTGTAGTTATGTAATGATCATCGTCCTCAATGCCATACCAGCAGCCTGTTGCGTTGCAGGATTCACTAGAAAAAAAAAAAACGAAATTGAACTTACTTACATATGATAGTTTATTACAAACCGTTTTGTATTAAAATCCTAGCTTTGTAAGAATAGTTTCATTAAAATATTTAACCCAAAGATTAATATTTTTAATCTAAATACCTAGTTGGGTGATAAAATACACATATTTTTGTTAATGTATATTATTGAATAAAATATGTTAAATGTCAATTATTCTAATTTCGTACGATAAAAATGAAGTACGTACAGCACTGTCAAATCAAGTATAGATCGTGCCATAATTAATGAATCATGTTTTATTTCTTTACAACTGAATAACATCTTATTTATTTATATGAATAGATATTTAAAACACGTAGGATAAACTGCAAGATACATTTAACAATTGCAGGATTCGCTATATTTTTCTATGACACGGTTTTGAAGAATCATAAAATATGAAACCAAAATAAAACTATCCTCAAACAAAAATACATAACTTTATACAACTATAAAGACTTTCGTCAAATTAAAACTGATACATACATTTCTACACTTTTCAAAATACTACTTAAAATAGTGTCAAAATTAAAATATAACATCACAATTAAACACAAATACGACTATTTTCAGAGCTAACACAACCTTCACCAAAATCATCAGATATAGAAGAAAGTGAAGAAATCGTAACAAAGTTTGTGCAAGCATCTGGAAATTCCGAACCTATACAGATAAAAACTAAGAGAACAATATTAAGGAAGAAAAAGAAAACAAGACATGACGATTCTGAACAGGGAGATGTAGTAATCGAAGAATCAATAGAAGATGAAGATACAAAGAAGCCCTCGATGGATATTAGTCACGATTTAAATATTGTAGAATATGAAGGCGATGAAGCTACCGAAACTGATATAACAGAGAAAAGCACTATAGAAATGCCTGATGAATTTTTACATATACCCAAAATGCAAGCACAAGTCCAAATTGAAGAGTTGATTGACGAAGAAAAGTCGACTGTAACATTCGAACTCATAGAAGACTCTACAGAAGATGATACAGAAGACTCAAAGCCAAAACAAATAAAAAAGAAAATAAAGAAATCAAGAGGTAAAAATGTTTTCCTAGAAGAAGACATTCTTGTTATAAACAAAGAAACAGTTCCTGAAGAAATAGAGGATATCGAACCAGAAGAAAGTATCGAACTACCTGAACAAACTATCGTCGAGGACTCTACAACGCAAGACGGTAAGCCCAAACACAAGAAAATCACAAAGAAATATATCAAAAAGAAAGTAGGTCCAAAGGTTGAGACTACAGAAATCACAACTGAACAAACAGATGACACACAGCCCATAGTCACAATACACAAATCAGAGAAAATTGTCGACGACGCTGCCATACCTTTCGAAGACACGCACAAACCAGATAAGGCTAAACCCATTGAGGGAGCACCTGAAACAATACACATTCCACAAATACAAACCGAAACAGGGGACTTCAAGACAGTCAAGACGACCAAACGGGTAATAAAAAAGAACAAAGGGCAAAAACAGGAAGTAACAGAAATTACAACCATCGAGAAAGATGACGAAAGTCCAATTACAACCGTTACTGTCAACGAAAATCAACAAACTGACGTAGTAGAAGAATTGAAACCTGATGAAGTCATCGAACTTCCAGAAGAAACTACTGTTGAGGAATCTACAGGACCAGACGGTAAGGTAAAACGCAAGAAAATTACAAAGAGAATTATAAAAAAGAAAGTAGGCCCAAAGGTCGAGACGACTGAAATTAAAACTGAACAAACAGACGATACACAACCCATTGTCACAGTACACAAAACAGAAGAAATCGTCGACGACACTACCACACCTTTCGAAGATTTACACAAACCAAAAACAGCTAAACCTATTGAGGAAGAACAAGAGACGGTTCAAATCTCACAGGTACGTACTGAAACAGGTGATGTCCAGACCCTTAGGACGACTAAGCGAATAATCAAAAAGAAAAGAGGACCGAAACAAGAAGTAACAGAGATAACAACCATAGAAAAAGGTGACGAAGCTCCAATCACAACCGTTACCGTAACTGAAGAAAAATGTCCTGATGAAATAAGTAATGTCAAACCCGTTGAAATTGTCGAACTGCCAGAAGAGACCACTGTCGAGGAAACTACTGCACCAGATGGTAAGCCTAAACACAAAAAAATTACAAAAAGAATCATCAAAAAGAAGGTAGGTCCGAAAGTAGAAACCACAGAAATCACAACTGAACAAACAGACGATACACAACCCATTGTCACAGTACACAAAACAGAAGAAATCGTCGAAGACACTACCACACCTCTCGAAGATTTACACAAACCAGAAAAGGCTAAACCGGTGGAAGAAGCACCTGAACTGGTGCATGTCACACAAGTACGTACTGAATCAGGAGACATCAAGACTGTAAAGACTACTAAACGAGTTATTAAGAAGAAAAGAGGACAAAAGCAAGAAGTGACAGAAATCACCACCATCGAAAAAGGTGACGAAGCTCCAATCACAACCGTTACTGTCACCGAAGAAAAATCTCCTGATGAAATAGAAGATGTAAAGCCTATTGAAATTATTGAATTCCCAGAAGAAATTAATGAAGAGAAAACCACAGCACCAGATGGTAAGCCAAAACATAAGAAAATCACTAAGAGAATCATCAAAAAGAAGGTAGGTCCTAAGGTCGAAACTACGGAAATCACAACTGAACAAACAGATGACACACAACCCATTATCACAGTACACAAAACTGAGGAAATTGTTGAAGACACTACCACACCTCTCGAAGATTTACACAAACCAGAAAAAGCTAGACCAGTTGAAGAAGCACCTGAAACCGTACATGTAACGCAAGTCCGTGATGAAAATGGTGACGTGAAAACTGTAAAGACGACTAAAAGAGTTATTAAAAAGAAGAGAGGACCAAAACAAGAAGTAACGGAGATAACAACCATTGAAAAAGACGACGAAGCTCCTATCACAACTGTGACCGTCACCGAAGAAAAACCTCTTGAAGAAACAGAATACATAAAGCCAATTGAAATCGTCGAGCTCCCTGAAGAAATAACCATTGCAGAATCTACAGCACCCGACGGTAAACCAAAACATACGAAAATATCAAAGCGAGTAATCAAAAAGAAGGTAGGTCCAAAAGTTGAGACTATGGAAATCACAACAGAACAAACAAATGATGAACAACCTACAGTCACAATACACAAAACCGAAGAAATTGAAGACGATACCACCACACCTTTTGAAGAGTTATACAGACCAGAAAATGCTAAACCTATTGAGGAAGAACCCGAAACAGTTCAAGTAACACAAGTGCGTTCTGAAACAGGTAAAGTTGAGACTATTAAGACTACCAAACGGGTCATAAAGAAAAAGAGAGGACCAAAACAAGAATTCACAGAGATTACGATAGTTGAAAAGGGCGACGAAGCCCCCATTACAACAGTAACTGTCACTGAAGAAAAGTCACCTGAAGAAATTGAAGACATCAAGCCCGTTGAAAGCGTTGAGCTTCCAGAGGTAACGACTATTGAGGAATCTACAGCACCAGATGGTAAACCCAAACACAAAAAAATTACCAAGAGAATCATCAAAACGAAAGTGGGTCCAAAGGTTGAGACTACAGAAATCACAACTGAACAAACAGACGATACACAGCCCATTATCACAGTACATAAAACAGAAGAAATTGTCGATGACACCACTATACCTCTCGAAGATTTACATACACCAGAAAAAGCTAAACCAGTTGAAGAAGCACCTGAAACGGTTCACGTTACTCAAGTGCTTACTGATACAGGTGAAGTCAAGACTGTCAAGACAACTAAACGAGTTATCAAGAAAAACAGAGGAAAGAAACAAGAAGTGACAGAAATCACAACTATCCAGAAAGACGACGAAGCTCCTATCACAACCGTTATGGTCACCGAAGAAAACACTCCTCAAGAAAGAGAAGATATAAAACCTGTTGAAATCGTCGAGCTCCCTGAAGAAATAACCACTGAGGAATCTACAGCACCAGATGGTAAACCGAAACACAAGAAAATAACAAAGCGAATAATTAAAAAGAAAACAGGTCCAAAGATTGAGACTACAGAGATCACAACTGAACAAACAGATGATAAAGAACCCATAGTCACAGTACATAAAACCGAGGAAATTGTCGACGACACTACCGCACCTCTCGACGATTTACAGAAGCCTGAAGAAGCAAAACCTATTGAGGAAGCACCTGAAACGGTGTATGTCACTCAAGTGCTTACTGAAACAGGTGACATACAGACGGTCAAAACAACTAAACGAGTTATAAAGAAGAAAAAAGGACAAAAACAAGAAGTAACAGAGATCACTACAATAGAAAAAGATGACGAAACTCCAATCACAACCGTTATCGTCACCGAAGAAAAATCTCCGAAGGAAATACAGGACGCACAACCTGTTGAAATTGTTGAACTCCCAGAAGAAACAACTATTGAGGAATCAACAGCGCCAGACGGCAAACCTAAACACAAAAAAATATCAAAACGAATAATCAAAAAGAAGGTGGGTCCAAAGCTGGAAACAACAGAGATCACAACAGAACAAACGGATGATAAACAACCTATTATCACCGTACACAAAACCGAACAAATTATAGATGATACCACAACACCTCTCGAAGACTTATTAAAACCAGGAAAAGCTAAACCTATCGTAGAAGAACCGGAAACCGTTCAAATAACACAGGTGCGTTCTGAAACAGGTGATGTTGAAACTGTTAAAACAACCAAACGGGTGATCAAGAAAAAGAGAGGACCAAAACAAGAAGTAACTGAAATTACAACCATCCAAAAGGATGACGACGCACCAGTTACAACTGTAACCGTTACAGAAGAAAAGTCACCTGAAGAGTTAGAAGACATCAAGCCCGTTGAAATCGTTGAGCTCCCAGAAGAAACTACTGTTGAGGAATCTACAGCACCAGATGGTAAGCGCAAACACAAAAAAGTTACAAAGAGAATCATCAAAAAGAAAGTAGGTCCAAAGGTCGAAACTACAGAAATCACAACTGAACAAACAAACGATACACAACCCATTATCACAGTACACAAAACAGAAGAAATTGTTGACGACACAACCACACCTCTTGAAGATTTACACAAAACCGAAAAAGCTAAACCTATTGAGGAAGAACCCGAAACAGTTCAAGTAACACAGGTGCGATCTGAAACAGGTGATGTTGAGACTGTTAAAACGACTAAACGGGTGATCAAGAAAAAGAGAGGACCAAAACAAGAAATCACGGAAATCACAACCATCGAAAAAGGTGATGAAACTCCCATTACAACTGTAACCGTTACAGAAGAAAAGTTACCTGAAGAATTAGAAGAAATCAAGCCCGTTGAAATCGTTGAGCTTCCAGAGGAAACGACTATTGAAGAATCCACAGCACCAGATGGTAAGCCCAAACACAAAAAAGTTACAAAACGTATTATCAAAAAGAAAATAGGTCCAAAGGTCGAGACTACAGAAATCACAACTGAACAATCAGACGATACTCAACCTATTATCACAGTACACAAAACAGAAGAAATTGTTGATGACACAACCACACCTCTTGAAGATTTACACAAACCCGAAAAAGCTAAACCTATTGAGGAAGAACCAGAAACAGTTCAAGTAACACATGTGCGATCTGAAACAGGTGATGTTAAAACTGTTAAAACGACCAAACGGGTGATCAAGAAAAAGAGAGGACCAAAACAAGAAATCACAGAAATCACAACCGTCGAAAAGGGTGATGAAGCTCCCATTACAACTGTAACCGTTACAGAAGAAAAGTCACCTGAAGAGTTAAAAGACATCAAGCCCGTTGAAATCGTTGAGCTTCCAGAGGAAACGACTATTGAAGAATCCACAGCACCAGATGGTAAGCCCAAACACAAAAAAGTTACAAAGAGAATCATCAAAAAGAAAGTAGGTCCAAAGGTCGAAACTACAGAAATCACAACTGAACAAACAGACGATACGCAACCCATTATCACAGTACACAAAACAGAAGAAATTGTTGACGACACAACCACACCTCTTGAAGATTTACACAAACCCGAAAAAGCTAAACCTATTGAGGAAGAACCGGAAACGGTACAAATCACACAGGTGCGATCTGAAACAGGTGATGTTGAAACTGTTAAAACGACCAAACGGGTGATCAAGAAAAAGAGAGGACCAAAACAAGAAATCACAGAAATCACAACCGTCGAAAAGGGTGATGAAGCTCCCATCACAACTGTAACCGTTACAGAAGAAAAGTCACCTGAAGAGTTAGAAGACATCAAGCCCGTTGAAATCGTTGAGCTTCCAGAGGAAACGACTATTGAAGAATCTACAGCACCAGATGGTAAGCCCAAACACAAAAAAGTTACAAAGCGCACCATCAAAAAGAAAGTAGGTCCAAAGGTCGAAACTACAGAAATCACAACTGAACAAACAGACGATACACAACCCATTATCACAGTACACAAAACAGAAGAAATTGTTGACGACACAACCACACCTCTTGAAGATTTACACAAACCCGAAAAAGCTAAACCTATTGAGGAAGAACCGGAAACAGTACAAATCACGCAGGTGCGATCTAAAACAGGTGGTGTTGAAACTGTTAAAACGACTAAACGGGTGATCAAGAAAAAGAGAGGACCAAAACAAGAAATCACGGAAATCACAACCGTCGAACAGGGTGATGAACCTCCCATCACAACTGTAACCGTTACAGAAGAAAAGTCACCTGAAGAGTTAAAAGACATCAAGCCCGTTGAAATCGTTGAGCTTCCAGAGGAAACGACTATTGAAGAATCCACAGCACCAGATGGTAAGCCCAAACACAAAAGAGTAACAAAGCGTACCATCAAAAAGAAAGTAGGTCCAAAGGTCGAAACTACAGAAATCACAACTGAACAAACAGACGATACACAACCCATTATCACAGTACACAAAACAGAAGAAATTGTTGACGACACAACCACACCTCTTGAAGATTTACACAAACCCGAAAAAGCTAAACCTATTGAGGAAGAACCGGAAACCGTACAAATCACACAGGTGCGATCTGAAACAGGTGATGTTAAAACTGTTAAAACGACTAAACGGGTGATCAAGAAAAAGAGAGGACCAAAACAAGAAATCACAGAAATCACAACCGTCGAAAAGGGTGATGAAGCTCCCATCACAACTGTAACCGTTACAGAAGAAGAGTCACCTGAAGAGTTAACAGACATCAAGCCCGTTGAAATCGTTGAGCTCCCAGAAGAAACTACAATTGAGGAATCTACAGCACCAGACGGTAAGCCCAAACACAAAAAAATAACAAAGCGTACCATCAAAAAGAAAGAAGGTCCAAAGGTCGAGACTACAGAAATCATAACTGAACAATCAGACGATACACAACCCATTATCACAGTACACAAAACAGAAGAAATTGTTGACGACACAACCACACCTCTTGAAGATTTACACAAAACCGAAAAAGCTAAACCTATTGAAGAAGAACCGGAAAACGTGCAAATCACAAAGGTGCGATCTGAAACAGGTGATATTGAAACTATTAAAACAACCAAACGGGTGATGAAGAAAAAGAGAGGACCAAAACAAGAAATCACGGAAATTACAACCGTCGAAAAAGGTGACGAAGCCCCCATTACAACTGTAACCGTTACAGAAGAAGAGTCACCTGAAGAGTTAGAAGACATAAAGCCCGTTGAAATCGTTGAGCTTCCAGAGGAAACAACTATTGAGGAATCAACTGCACCAGATGGTAAGCCCAAACACAAAAAAATTACAAAGCGTACCATCAAAAAGAAGGTAGGGCCAAAGGTCGAAACTACAGAAATCACAACTGAACAAACAGACGATACAGAACCCGTTATCACAGTACACAAAACAGAAGAAATTGTTGACGACACAACCACACCTCTTGAAGATTTACACAAACCCGAAAAAGCTAAACCTATTGAGGAAGAACCGGAAACGGTACAAATCACACAGGTGCGATCTGAAACAGGTGATGTTAAAACTGTTAAAACGACCAAACGGGTGATCAAGAAAAAGAGAGGACCAAAACAAGAAATCACAGAAATCACAACCGTCGAAAAAGGTGATGAAGCTCCCATCACAACTGTAACCGTTACAGAAGAAAAGTCACCTGAAGAATTAGAAGACATCAAACCCATTGAAATCGTTGAGCTCCCAGAAGAAACTACAATTGAGGAATCTACAGCACCAGACGGTAAGCCAAAACACAAAAAAGTTACAAAGCGTACCATCAAAAGGAAGGTAGGTCCAAAGGTCGAAACTACAGAAATCACAACTGAACAAACAGACGATACACAACCCATTATCACAGTACACAAAACAGAAGAAATTGTTGACGACACAACCACACCTCTTGAAGATTTACACAAACCCGAAAAAGCTAAACCAATTGAGGAAGAACCGGAAACGATACAAATCACACAGGTGCGATCTGAAACAGGTGATGTTGAAACTGTTAAAACCACCAAACGGGTGATAAAGAAAAAGAGAGGACCAAAACAAGAAATCACAGAAATCACAACCGTCGAAAAGGGTGATGAAGCTCCCATCACAACTGTAACCGTTACAGAAGAAACGTCACCTGAAGAATTAGAAGACATCAAGCCCGTTGAAATCGTTGAGCTCCCGGAAGAAACTACAATTGAGGAATCTACAGCACCAGACGGTAAGCTCAAACACAAAAAAGTTACAAAGCGTACCATCAAAAAGAAGGTAGGTCCAAAGGTTGAGACTACAGAAATCACAACTGAACAAACAGACGATACACAACCCATTATCACAGTACACAAAACAGAAGAAATTGTTGACGACACAACCACACCTCTTGAAGATTTACACAAACCCGAAAAAGCTAAACCTATTGAGGAAGAACCGGAAACCGTACAAATCACACAGGTGCGATCTGAAACAGGTGATGTTAAAACTGTTAAAACGACTAAACGGGTGATCAAGAAAAAGAAAGGACCAAAACAAGAAATCACGGAAATCACAACCGTCGAAAAAGGTGATGAAGCTCCCATCACAACTGTAACCGTTACAGAAGAAAAGTCACCTGAAGAGTTAGAAGACATCAAACCCGTTGAAATCGTTGAGCTTCCAGAAGAAACTACAATTGAGGAATCTACAGCGCCAGACGGTAAGCCCAAACACAAAAAAGTTACAAAGCGTATCATCAAAAGGAAGGTAGGTCCAAAGGTCGAAACTACAGAAATCACAACTGAACAAACAGACGATACACAACCCATTATCACAGTACACAAAACAGAAGAAATTGTTGACGACACAACCACACCTCTTGAAGATTTACACAAAACCGAAAAAGCTAAACCTATTGAGGAAGAACCGGAAACGGTACAAATCACACAGGTGCGATCTGAAACAGGTGATGTTAAAACTGTTAAAACGACCAAACGGGTGATCAAGAAAAAGAGAGGACCAAAACAAGAAATCACAGAAATCACAACCGTCGAAAAGGGTGATGAAGCTCCCATCACAACTGTAACCGTTACAGAAGAAAAGTCACCTGAAGAGTTAACAGACATCAAGCCCGTTGAAATCGTTGAGCTTCCAGAGGAAACGACTATTGAAGAATCCACAGCACCAGATGGTAAGCCCAAACACAAAAAAATTACAAAGCGTACCATCAAAAAGAAGGTAGGTCCAAAGGTTGAGACTACAGAAATCACAACTGAACAAACAGACGATACACAACCTATTATCACAGTACACAAAACAGAAGAAATTGTTGACGACACAACCACACCTCTTGAAGATTTACACAAACCCGAAAAAGCTAAACCTATTGAGGAAGAACCGGAAACAGTACAAATCACGCAGGTGCGATCTAAAACAGGTGATGTTGAAACTGTTAAAACGACCAAACGGGTGATCAAGAAAAAGAGAGGACCAAAACAAGAAATCACAGAAATCACAACCGTCGAAAAGGGTGATGAAGCTCCCATCACAACTGTAACCGTTACAGAAGAAAAGTCACCTGAAGAATTAGAAGACATCAAGCCCGTTGAAATCGTTGAGTTCCCAGAAGAAACTACAATTGAGGAATCTACAGCACCAGACGGTAAGCCTAAACACAAAAAAATTACAAAGCGTACCATCAAAAAGAAGGTAGGTCCAAAGGTTGAGACTACAGAAATCACAACTGAACAAACAGACGATACACAACCTATTATCACAGTACACAAAACAGAAGAAATTGTTGACGACACAACCACACCTCTTGAAGATTTACACAAACCCGAAAAAGCTAAACCTATTGAGGAAGAACCGGAAACAGTACAAATCACGCAGGTGCGATCTAAAACAGGTGATGTTGAAACTGTTAAAACGACTAAACGGGTGATCAAGAAAAAGAGAGGACCAAAACAAGAAATCACGGAAATCACAACCGTCGAAAAGGGTGATGAAGCTCCCATTACAACTGTAACCGTTACAGAAGAAAAGTCACCTGAAGAGTTAACAGACATCAAGCCCGTTGAAATCGTTGAGCTCCCAGAAGAAACTACAATTGAGGAATCTACAGCACCAGACGGTAAGCCTAAACACAAAAAAATTACAAAGCGTACCATCAAAAAGAAGGTAGGTCCAAAGGTTGAGACTACAGAAATCACAACTGAACAAACAGACGATACACAACCCATTATCACAGTACACAAAACAGAAGAAATTACTGACGACACAACCACACCTCTTGAAGATTTACACAAACCCAAAAAAGCTAAACCTATTGAAGAAGAACCCGAAACAGTTCAAGTAACACAGGTGCGATCTGAAACAGGTGATGTTGAGACTGTTAAAACGACTAAACGGGTGATCAAGAAGAAGAGAGGACCCAAACAAGAAATCACGGAAATCACCACCGTCGAAAAAGGTGACGAAGCCCCCATTACAACTGTAACCGTTACAGAAGAAAAGTCACCTGAAGAGTTAGAAGACATCAAGCCCGTTGAAATCGTTGAGCTTCCAGAGGAAACAACTATTGAGGAATCAACTGCACCAGATGGTAAGCCCAAACACAAAAGAGTAACAAAGCGTACCATCAAAAAGAAGGTAGGGCCAAAGGTCGAAACTACAGAAATCACAACTGAACAAACAGACGATACACAACCCATTATCACAGTACACAAAACAGAAGAAATTGTTGACGACACAACCACACCTCTTGAAGATTTACACAAACCCGAAAAAGCTAAACCTATTGAGGAAGAACCGGAAACGGTACAAATCACACAGGTGCAATCTGAAACAGGTGATGTTGAAACTGTTAAAACGACTAAACGGGTGATCAAGAAGAAGAGAGGACCCAAACAAGAAATCACCGAAATCACCACCGTCGAAAAAGGTGACGAAGCCCCCATTACAACTGTAACCGTTACAGAAGAAAAGTCACCTGAAGAGTTAGAAGACATCAAGCCCGTTGAAATCGTTGAGCTTCCAGAAGAAACAACTATTGAGGAATCAACTGCACCAGATGGTAAGCCCAAACACAAAAAAATTACAAAGCGCACCATCAAAAAGAAAGTAGGTCCAAAAGTGGAAACTACAGAAATCACAACTGAACAAACAGACGGTACACAACCTATTATCACAGTACACAAAACAGAAGAAATTGTTGACGACACAACCACACCTCTTGAAGATTTACACAAACCCGAAAAAGCTAAACCTATTGAGGAAGAACCGGAAACGGTACAAATCACACAGGTGCGATCTGAAAAAGGTGATGTTGAAACTGTTAAAACGACCAAACGGGTGATCAAGAAAAAGAGAGGACCAAAACAAGAAATCACTGAAATCACAACCGTCGAAAAGGGTGATGAAGCTCCAATCACAACTGTAACCGTTACAGAAGAAAAGTCACTTGAAGAATTAGAAGACATCAAGCCTGTTGAAATCGTTGAGCTCCCGGAAGAAACTACAATTGAGGAATCTACAGCACCAGACGGTAAGCCCAAACACAAAAAAGTTACAAAGCGTACCATCAAAAAGAAGGTAGGTCCAAAGGTCGAAACTACAGAAATCACAACTGAACAAACAGACGATACACAACCCATTATCACAGTACACAAAACAGAAGAAATTGTTGACGACACAACCACACCTCTTGAAGATTTACACAAACCCGAAAAAGCTGAACCTATTGAGGAAGAACCGGAAACGGTACAAATCACACAGGTGCGATCTGAAACAGGTGATGTTAAAACTCTTAAAACGACCAAACGGGTGATCAAGAAAAAGAAAGGACCAAAACAAGAAATCACGGAAATCACAACAATCGAAAAAGGTGATGAAGCTCCCATCACAACTGTAACCGTTACAGAAGAAAAGTCACCTGAAGAATTAGAAGACATCAAACCCGTTGAAATCGTTGAGCTCCCAGAAGAAACTACTGTTGAGGAATCTACAGCGCCAGACGGTAAGCCAAAACACAAAAAAGTTACAAAGCGTACCATCAAAAAGAAGGTAGGTCCAAAGGTCGAAACTACAGAAATCACAACTGAACAAACAGACGATACACAACCCATTATCACAGTACACAAAACAGAAGAAATTGTTGACGACACAACCACACCTCTTGAAGATTTACACAAACCCGAAAAAGCTAAACCTATTGAGGAAGAACCGGAAACGGTACAAATCACACAGGTGCGATCTGAAACAGGTGATGTTGAAACTGTTAAAACGACTAAACGGGTGATCAAAAAGAAGAGAGGACCCAAACAAGAAATCACGGAAATCACAACCGTCGAAAAAGGTGACGAAGCCCCCATTACAACTGTAACCGTTACAGAAGAAAAGTCACCTGAAGAGATAGAAGACATCAAGCCCGTTGAAATCGTTGAGCTCCCAGAAGAAACTACTGTTGAGGAATCTACAGCACCAGACGGTAAGCCCAAACACAAAAAAATTACAAAGCGTACCATCAAAAAGAAGGTAGGTCCAAAGGTTGAGACAACAGAAATCACAACTGAACAAACAGACGACACACAACCCATTATCACAGTACACAAAACAGAAGAAATTGTTGACGACACAACCACACCTCTTGAAGATTTACACAAACCCGAAAAAGCTAAACCTATTGAGGAAGAACCGGAAACGGTACAAATCACACAGGTGCGATCTGAAACAGGTGATGTTGAAACTGTTAAAACGACTAAACGGGTGATCAAGAAGAAGAGAGGACCCAAACAAGAAATCACGGAAATCACAACCGTCGAAAAAGGTGACGAAGCCCCCATTACAACTGTAACCGTTACAGAAGAAAAGTCACCTGAAGAGATAGAAGACATCAAGCCCGTCGAAATCGTTGAGCTCCCAGAAGAAACTACTGTTGAGGAATCTACAGCACCAGACGGTAAGCCCAAACACAAAAAAATTACAAAGCGTACCATCAAAAAGAAGGTAGGTCCAAAGGTTGAGACAACAGAAATCACAACTGAACAAACAGACGATACACAACCCATTATCACAGTACACAAAACAGAAGAAATTGTTGACGACACAACCACACCTCTTGAAGATTTACACAAACCCGAAAAAGCTAAACCTATTGAGGAAGAACCGGAAACGGTACAAATCACACAGGTGCGATCTGAAACAGGTGATGTTGAAACTGTTAAAACGACTAAACGGGTGATCAAGAAGAAGAGAGGACCCAAACAAGAAATCACGGAAATCACAACAGTCGAAAAAGGTGACGAAGCCCCCATTACAACTGTAACCGTTACAGAAGAAAAGTCACCTGAAGAGTTAGAAGACATCAAGCCCGTTGAAATCGTTGAGCTCCCAGAAGAAACTACTGTTGAGGAATCTACAGCACCAGACGGTAAGCCCAAACACAAAAAAATTACAAAGCGTACCATCAAAAAGAAGGTAGGTCCAAAGGTTGAGACAACAGAAATCACAACTGAACAAACAGACGACACACAACCCATTATCACAGTACACAAAACAGAAGAAATTGTTGACGACACAACCACACCTCTTGAAGATTTACACAAACCCGAAAAAGCTAAACCTATTGAGGAAGAACCGGAAACGGTACAAATCACACAGGTGCGATCTGAAACAGGTGATGTTGAAACTGTTAAAACGACTAAACGGGTGATCAAAAAGAAGAGAGGACCCAAACAAGAAATCACGGAAATCACAACCGTCGAAAAAGGTGACGAAGCCCCCATTACAACTGTAACCGTTACAGAAGAAAAGTCACCTGAAGAGATAGAAGACATCAAGCCCGTTGAAATCGTTGAGCTCCCAGAAGAAACTACTGTTGAGGAATCTACAGCACCAGACGGTAAGCCCAAACACAAAAAAATTACAAAGCGTACCATCAAAAAGAAGGTAGGTCCAAAGGTTGAGACAACAGAAATCACAACTGAACAAACAGACGACACACAACCCATTATCACAGTACACAAAACAGAAGAAATTGTTGACGACACAACCACACCTCTTGAAGATTTACACAAACCCGAAAAAGCTAAACCTATTGAGGAAGAACCGGAAACGGTACAAATCACACAGGTGCGATCTGAAACAGGTGATGTTGAAACTGTTAAAACGACTAAACGGGTGATCAAGAAGAAGAGAGGACCCAAACAAGAAATCACGGAAATCACAACAGTCGAAAAAGGTGACGAAGCCCCCATTACAACTGTAACCGTTACAGAAGAAAAGTCACCTGAAGAGTTAGAAGACATCAAGCCCGTTGAAATCGTTGAGCTCCCAGAAGAAACTACTGTTGAGGAATCTACAGCACCAGACGGTAAGCCCAAACACAAAAAAATTACAAAGCGTACCATCAAAAAGAAGGTAGGTCCAAAGGTTGAGACTACAGAAATCACAACTGAACAAACAGACGACACACAACCCATTATCACAGTACACAAAACAGAAGAAATTGTTGACGACACAACCACACCTCTTGAAGATTTAAACAAACCCGAAAAAGCTAAACCTATTGAGGAAGAACCGGAAACGGTACAAATCACACAGGTGCGATCTGAAACAGGTGATGTTGAAACTGTTAAAACGACTAAACGGGTGATCAAGAAGAAGAGAGGACCCAAACAAGAAATCACGGAAATTACAACCATCGAAAAGGGTGACAAAGCCCCCATTACAACTGTAACCGTTACAGAGGAAAAGTCACCTAAAGAATTAGAAGACATCAAGCCCGATGAAATCGTTGAGCTTCCAGAGGAAACAACTATTGAAGAATCTACAGCACCAGACGGTAAGCCCAAACATAAAAAAATTACAAAGCGTACTATCAAAAAGAAGGTAGGTCCAAAGGTTGAAACTACACAAATCATAACTGAACAATCAGATGATACACAACCCATTATCACAGTACACAAAACAGAAGAAATTGTTAATGACACAGCCACACCTCTTGAAGATTTACACAAACCCGAAAAAGCTAAACCTATTGAGGAAGAACCGGGAACCGTACAAATAACACAGGTGCGATCTGAAACAGGTGATGTGAAGACTATTAAGACGACAAAACGTGTGATCAAGAAGAAAAAAGGGCCGAAACAAGAAGTGACTGAAATCACAACCGTCCAAAAGGATGACGACGCACCCATTACAACCGTGACCGTTACTGAAGAAAAATCACCTGAAGAAATAGATGACATTAAACCAGTTGAAATCGTTGAACTCCCGGAGGAAACAACTATTGAAGAATCTACAACACCCGATGGTAAGCCCAAACATAAAAAAATTACAAAGCGTATCATCAAAAAGAAGGTAGGTCCAAAAGTGGAAACTACAGAAATCACAACTGAACAAACAGACGATACACAACCCATTGTCACAGTACACAAAACAGAAGAAATTGTTGACGACACAACCACACCTTTCAAAGACTCTTACACAACCGACACAGCCAAAATAATTGAGGAAGAACCGGAAACGGTTCAAGTCTCACAAGTGCGTTCTGAAACAGGTGATATCGAGACAGTTAAAACAACAAAACGTGTGATCAAGAAGAAGAAAGGACCAAAAGAAGAAGTGACTGAAATCACAACCATCCAGAAGGATGACGACGCACCGATTACAACTGTAACCGTCACTGAAGAAAAGTCCCCTGAAGAAATAAAAGATATCAAGCCCATTGAAATAGTTGAATTACCTGAGGAAACTACTACTGAAGAAACAACAGCGCCAGATGGCAAGCCTAAACAAAAGAAAATCACAAAGAGAGTCATCAAAAAGAAGGATGGTCCGAAAGTTGAAACTACAGAAATCACAACTGAACAAACAGACGACACACAACCCATTGTTACGGTCCATAAGACAGAGGAAATCGTTGATGATACAACCACACCTTTTAAAGACTTTTACACACCCGAAACAGCGAAGATAATTGAGGAAGAACCGGAAACGGTTCAAGTAACACAAGTGCGTTCTGAAACAGGTGATGTTAAGACTATTAAGACCACAAAACGTGTAATCAAGAAGAAGAGAGGACCAAAAGAAGAAGTGACTGAAATCACAACCGTCCAGAAGGATGACGACGCACCGATTACAACTGTAACTGTCACTGAAGCAACGACACCTGAAGAAGTAGAAGACATGAAGCCCATTGAAGTCATCGAACTCCCCGAAGAGACTACCATTGAGGAGTCCACAGCGCCAGACGGTAAGAAAACTCAAAAAGTGGTAACTAAACGCACTATCAAAAAGAAACTAGGACCTAAGACTGAAACAACACATATAACAACAGAACACACAGATGACACACAACCCATTATCACAGTACACACCACAGAAGAAATCCGAGACGACACTACCACACCTTTCCAAGACTCTCACACACCCAATACAGCCAAAATAATTGAGGAAGAACCGGAAACGGTTCAAGTCACACAAGTGCGTTCTGAAACAGGTGATATCGAGACAGTTAAAACGACAAAACGTGTGATCAAGAAGAAGAGAGGACCAAAACAAGAAGTGACTGAAATCACAACCATCCAGAAGGATGACGACGCACCAATTACAACTGTAACCGTCACTGAAGAAAAGTCCCCTGAAGAAATAAAAGATATCAAGCCCATTGAAATAGTTGAATTACCTGAGGAAACTACTACTGAAGAAACAATAGCGCCAGATGGCAAGCCTAAACACAAGAAAATTACAAAGAGAATCATCAAAAAGAAGGAAGGTCCAAAAGTCGAAACTACAGAAATCACAACTGAACAAACAGACGACACACAACCCATTGTTACCATACATAAGACAGAGGAAATTGTTGATGACACAACCACACTTTTCAAAGACTCTTACATACCCGAAACAGCGAAAATAATTGAGGAAGAACCGGAAACAGTTCAAGTGACACAAGTGCGTTCTGAAACAGGTGATGTTAAGACTATTAAGACCACAAAACGTGTAATCAAGAAGAAGAAAGGGCCAAAAGAAGAAGTGACTGAAATCACAACCGTCCAGAAGGATGACGACGCACCGATTACAACTGTAACTGTCACTGAAGCGACGACACCTGAAGAAGTAGAAGACATGAAGCCCATTGAAGTCATCGAACTCCCCGAAGAGACTACCATTGAGGAGTCTACAGCGCCAGACGGTAAGAAAACTCAAAAAGTGGTAACTAAACGCACTATCAAAAAGAAACTAGGACCTAAGACTGAAACAACACATATAACAACAGAACACACAGATGACACACAACCCATTATCACAGTACACACCACAGAAGAAATCCGAGACGACACTACCACACCTTTCCAAGACTCTCACACACCCGATACAGCCAAAATAATTGAGGAAGGACCGGAAACGGTTCAAGTCACACAAGTGCGTTCTGAAACAGGTGATATCGAGACAGTTAAAACGACAAAACGTGTGATCAAGAAGAAGAGAGGACCAAAACAAGAAGTAACTGAAATCACAACCGTCCAGAAGGATGACGACGCACCAATTACAACTGTAACCGTCACTGAAGAAAAGTCCCCTGAAGAAATAAAAGATATCAAGCCCATTGAAATAGTTGAATTACCTGAGGAAACTACTATTGAAGAAACAATAGCGCCAGATGGCAAGCCCAAACACAAGAAAATTACAAAGAGAATCATCAAAAAGAAGGAAGGCCCAAAAGTTGAAACTACAGAAATCACAACTGAACAAACAGACGACACACAACCCATTGTTACCATACATAAAACAGAGGAAATTGTTGATGACACAACCACACTTTTCAAAGACTCTTACATACCCGAAACAGCGAAAATAATTGAGGAAGAACCGGAAACGGTTCAAGTGACACAAGTGCGTTCTGAAACAGGTGATGTTAAGACTATTAAGACCACAAAACGTGTAATCAAGAAGAAGAGAGGGCCAAAAGAAGAAGTGACCGAAATCACAACCGTCCAGAAGGATGACGACGCACCGATTACAACTGTAACTGTAACTGAAGCGACGACACCTGAAGAAGTAGCAGACATGAAACCCATTGAAGTCATCGAACTCCCCGAAGAGACTACCATTGAGGAGTCTACAGCGCCAGACGGTAAGAAAACTCAAAAAGTAGTAACTAAACGCACTATCAAAAAGAAACTTGGACCTAAGACTGAAACAACACATATAACAACAGAACACACAGATGACACACAACCCATTATCACAGTACACACCACAGAAGAAATCCAAGACGACACTACCACACCTTTCCAAGACTCTTACACACCCGATACAGCCAAAATAATTGAGGAGGAACCGGAAACGGTTCAAGTAACACAAGTGCGTTCTGTAACAGGTGATATCGAGACAGTTAAAACGACAAAACGTGTGATCAAGAAGAAGAGAGGACCAAAACAAGAAGTGACTGAAATCACAACTGTCCAGAAGGATGACGACGTACCAATTACAACTGTAACCGTCACTGAAGAAAAGTCCCCGGAAGAAATAAAAGATATCAAGCCCATTGAAATAATTGAATTACCTGAGGAAACTACTACTGAAGAAACAATAGCGCCAGATGGCAAGCCTAAACACAAGAAAATTACAAAGAGAATCATCAAAAAGAAGGATGGTCCAAAGGTCGAAACTACAGAAATCACAACTGAACAAACAGACGACACACAACCCATTGTTACAGTCCATAAGACAGAGGAAATCGTTGATGACACAACTACACCTTTCAAAGACTCTTACACACCCGATACAGCAAAACTAATTGAGGAGGAACCGGAAACGGTTCAAGTAACACAAGTGCGTTCTGTAACAGGTGATATCGAGACAGTTAAAACGACAAAACGTGTGATCAAGAAGAAGAGAGGACCAAAACAAGAAGTGACTGAAATCACAACTGTCCAGAAGGATGACGACGTACCAATTACAACTGTAACCGTCACTGAAGAAAAGTCCCCGGAAGAAATAAAAGATATCAAGCCCATTGAAATAATTGAATTACCTGAGGAAACTACTACTGAAGAAACAATAGCGCCAGATGGCAAGCCTAAACACAAGAAAATTACAAAGAGAATCATCAAAAAGAAGGATGGTCCAAAGGTCGAAACTACAGAAATCACAACTGAACAAACCGATGACACACAACCCATTATCACAGTACACAAAACAGAAGAAATTGTTGACGACACAACCACACTTCTTGAAGATTTATACAAACCCGAAAAAGCTAAACCTATTGAGGAAGAACCGGAAACGGTTCAAGTCACACAAGTGCGTTCTGAAACAGGTGATGTTAAGACTATTAAGACCACAAAACGCGTGATTAAGAATAAAAGAGGACCAAAAGAAGAAGTGACTGAAATCACAACCGTTCAGAAGGATGACGACGCACCGATTACAACTGTAACTGTCACTGAAGCGACGACACCTGAAGAAGTAGAAGACATGAAGCCCATCGAAGTCATCGAACTCCCCGAAGAGACTACCATTGAGGAGTCTACAGCGCCAGACGGTAAGAAAACTCAAAAAGTTGTAACTAAACGCACTATTAAAAAGAAACTAGGACCTAAAACTGAAACAACACATATAATGACAGAACACACAGATGACACACAACCCATTATTACAGTACACACCACAGAAGAAATCCAAGACGACACTACCACACCTTTCCAAGACTCTTACACACCCGATACAGCCAAAATAATTGAGGAAGAACCGGAAACGGTTCAAGTAACACAAGTGCGTTCTGTAACAGGTGATATCGAGACAGTTAAAACGACAAAACGTGTGATCAAGAAGAAGAGAGGACCAAAACAAGAAGTGACTGAAATCACAACTGTCCAGAAGGATGACGACGTACCAATTACAACTGTAACCGTCACTGAAGAAAAGTCCCCTGAAGAAATAAAAGATATCAAGCCCATTGAAATAGTTGAATTACCTGAGGAAACTACTACTGAAGAAACAACATCACCAGATGGCAAGCCCAAACACAAGAAAATTACAAAGAGAATCATCAAAAAGAAGGAAGGTCCAAAGGTCGAAACTACAGAAATCATAACTGAACAAACAGACGACACACAACCCATTGTTACGGTCCATAAGACAGAGGAAATTGTTGATGACACAACCACACCTTTCAAAGACTCTTACATACCCGAAACCGCGAAAATAATTGAGGAAGAACCGGAAACGGTTCAAGTGACACAAGTGCGTTCTGAAACAGGTGATGTTAAGACTATTAAGACCACAAAACGTGTAATCAAGAAGAAGAGAGGGCCAAAAGAAGAAGTGACCGAAATCACAACCGTTCAGAAGGATGACGACGCACCGATTACAACTGTAACTGTAACTGAAGCGACGACACCTGAAGAAGTAGAAGACATGAAACCCATTGAAGTCATTGAACTCCCCGAAGAGACTACCATTGAGGAGTCTACAGCGCCAGACGGTAAGAAAACTCAAAAAGTAGTAACTAAACGCACTATCAAAAAGAAACTTGGACCTAAGACTGAAACAACACATATAACAACAGAACACACAGATGACACACAACCCATTATCACAGTACACACCACAGAAGAAATCCGAGACGATACTACCACACCTTTCCAAGACTCTCACAAACCCGATACAGCCAAAATAATTGAGGAAGAACCGGAAACGGTTCAAGTAACACAAGTGCGTTCTGAAACAGGTGATATCAAGACAGTTAAAACGACCAAACGGGTGATCAAGAAAAAGAGAGGACCAAAACAAGAAATCACGGAAATCACAACCGTCAAAAAAGGTGATGAAGCTCCCATCACAACTGTAACCGTTACAGAAGAAAAGTCACCTGAAGAATTAGAAGACATCAAACCCGTTGAAATCGTTGAGCTCCCAGAAGAAACTACAATTGAGGAATCTACAGCACCAGACGGTAAGCCCAAACACAAAAAAGTTACAAAGCGTACCATCAAAAAGAAGGTAGGTCCAAAGGTCGAAACTACAGAAATCACAACTGAACAAACAGACGATACACAACCCATTATCACAGTACACAAAACAGAAGAAATTGTTGACGACACAACCACACTTCTTGAAGATTTACACAAACCCGAAAAAGCTACACCTATTGAGGAAGAACCGGAAACGGTTCAAGTCACACAAGTGCGTTCTGAAGCAGGTAATATCGAGACAGTAAAAATGACCAAGCGGGTAATCAAGAAGAAGAGAGGACCAAAACAAGAAGTAACTGAAATCACAACCATACAGAAGGAAAATGAAGCACCCATTACAACTGTAACCGTCACTGAAGAAAAATCGCCTGATGAAAAAGAAGTTGTCGAACCCGTTGAAGTAGTCGAACTTCCCGAAGAGACTACCATTGAAGAATCTACAGCGCCAGACGGTAAGAAAACTCAAAAAGTAATAACTAAACGCACTATTAAAAAGAAACTAGGACCTAAGACTGAAACAACACATATAACAACAGAACACACAGATGACACACAACCCGTTATCACAGTACACACCACAGAAGAAATCCGAGACGACACTACCACACCTTTCCAAGACTCTCACACACCCGATACAGCCAAAATAATTGAGGAAGAACCGGAAACGGTTCAAGTCACACAAGTGCGTTTTGATACAGGTGATATTGAGACTATTAAAACGACCAAGCGAGTGATCAAGAAGAAGAGAGGACCAAAACAAGAAGTCACAGAGATTACAACTACACAAAAGGGTGACGAAGCTCCAATTACAACAGTGACCGTCACTGAAGACAAGTCACCCGAAGACATAGAAGACATTGAACCAGTTGAAATCGTTGAACTTCCCGAGGAGACGACTGTCGAGGAATCAACAGCACCAGACGGTAAGAAAACTCAAACCAAAGTTAGTAAACGCACTATCAAAAAGAAGGTAGGCCCTAAGATTGAAACTACACACATTACATTTGAACACACAGACGACACACAACCCATTGTCACAGTACACACAACACAAGAATTTAGTGATGACATCACCACACCTTTCCGAGACTCTTTCACACCAGACACAGCAAAAGTAGTCGAGGAACAACCGGAAACGGTTCAAGTAACACAAGTGCGTTCTGGAACAGGTGATATCGAGACAGTTAAAACGACAAAACGTGTGATCAAGAAGAAGAGAGGACCAAAACAAGAAGTGACTGAAATCACAACCGTCCAGAAGGATGACGAAGCCCCCATTACAACTGTAACTGTCACTGAAGAAACGTCCCCTGAAGAAATAAAAGATATCAAGCCTATTGAAATAGTTGAATTACCTGAGGAAACTACTACTGAAGAAACAACAGCGCCAGATGGCAAGCCTAAGCGCAAGAAAATTACAAAGAGAATCATCAAAAAGAAGGAAGGTCCAAAGGTCGAAACTACAGAAATCACAACTGAACAAACAGACGACACACAACCCATTGTCACGGTCCATAAGACAGAGGAAATCGTTGATGACACAACCACACCATTCAAAGACTCTTACAGACCGGAAACAGCGGAAATAATTGAGGAAGAACCGGAAACGGTTCAAGTCACACAAGTGCGTTCTGAAACAGGTGATATTGAGACTATTAAAACGACCAAGCGGGTGATCAAAAGGAAGAGAGGACCAAAACAAGAAGTCACAGAGATTACAACTATCCAAAAGGATGATGAAGCTCCAATTACAACAGTGACCGTCACTGAAGACAAGTCACCCGAAGACATAGAAGACATCAAACCAGTTGAAATCGTTGAACTTCCCGAGGAAACTACTGTCGAGGAAACAACAGCGCCAGACGGTAAGAAAACTCAAACCAAAATTAGTAAACGCACTATCAAAAAGAAGGTAGGTCCTAAGGTTGAAACTACACACATTACATTTGAACACACAGACGACACACTACCCATTGTCACAGTACACACAACACAGGAATTTAGTGATGACACTACCACACCTTTCCAAGACTCTTTCACACCAGACACAGCAAACGTAGTCGAGGAACCACTGGAAACGGTTCTAGTTACACAAGTGCGCACTGAAGCCGGTGATGTTGAAACTGTTAAAACGACAAAACGGGTGTTTAAGAAGAAGACAGGACCAAAAGAAAAAATCACGGAGATTACAACTATTCAAAAGGGTGACGAAGCTCCGATTACAACAGTGACTGTCACTGAAGACAAGTCACCTGAAGAAACAAAAGATATCAAGCCCATTGAAATAGTTGAATTACCTGAGGAAACTACTACTGAAGAAACAATATCGCCAGATAGCAAGCCTAAACACAAGAAAATTACAAAGAGAATCATCAAAAAGAAGGAAGGTCCAAAGGTGGAAACTACAGAAATCACAACTGAACAAACAGACGACACACAACCCATTGTTACGGTGCATAAGACAGAGGAAATCGTTGATGACACAACCACACCTTTCAAAGACTCTTACACACCCGAAACAGCGAAAATAATTGAGGAAGAACCGGAATCGGTTCAAGTCACACAAGTGCGTTCTGAAACAGGTGATATTGAGACTGTTAAAACGACCAAGCGGGTGATCAAGAAGAAGAGAGGACCAAAACAAGAAGTCACAGAGATTACAACTATCCAAAAGGGTGACGAAGTTCCAATTACAACAGTGACCGTCACTGAAAACAAGTCGCCCGAAGACGTAGAAAACATCGAACCAGTTGAAATCGTTGAATTTCCCGAGGAAACTACCATCGAGGAAACAACAGCGCCAGACGGTAAGAAAACTCAAACCAAAGTTAATAAACGCACTATCAAAAAGAAGGTAGGTCCTAAGGTTGAAACTACACACATTACATTTGAACACACAGACGACACACAACCCATTGTCACAGTACACACAATACAGGAATTTAGTGATGACACTACCACACCTTTCCAAGACTCTCACACACCCGATACAGCCAAAATAATTGAGGAAGAACCGGAAACGGTCCAAGTGACACAAGTGCGTTCTGAAACAGGTGATATCGAGACAGTTAAAACGACAAAACGTGTGATCAAGAAGAAGAGTGGACCAAAACAAGAAGTGACTGAAATCACAACTGTCCAGAAGGATGACGATGCACCGATTACAACCGTAACCGTCACTGAAGAAACGTCCCCTGAAGAAACAAAAGATATCAAGCCCATTGAAATAGTTGAATTACCTGAGGAAACTACTACTGAAGAAACAATATCGCCAGATGGCAAGCCTAAACACAAGAAAATTACAAAGAGAATCATCAAAAAGAAGGAAGGTCCAAAGGTCGAAACTACAGAAATCACAACTGAACAAACAGACGACACACAACCCATTGTTACGGTCCATAAGACAGAGGAAATCGTTGATGACACAACCACACCTTTCAAAGACTCTTACACACCCGAAACAGCGAAAATAATTGAGGAAGAACCGGAATCGGTTCAAGTCACACAAGTGCGTTCTGAAACAGGTGATATTGAGACTGTTAAAACGACCAAGCGGGTGATCAAGAAGAAGAGAGGACCAAAACAAGAAGTCACAGAGATTACAACTATCCAAAAGGGTGACGAAGTTCCAATTACAACAGTGACCGTCACTGAAAACAAGTCGCCCGAAGACGTAGAAAACATCGAACCAGTTGAAATCGTTGAATTTCCCGAGGAAACTACCATCGAGGAAACAACAGCGCCAGACGGTAAGAAAACTCAAACCAAAGTTAATAAACGCACTATCAAAAAGAAGGTAGGTCCTAAGGTTGAAACTACACACATTACATTTGAACACACAGACGACACACAACCCATTGTCACAGTACACACAACACAGGAATTTAGTGATGACACTACCACACCTTTCCAAGACTCTCACACACCCGATACAGCCAAAATAATTGAGGAAGAACCGGAAACGGTCCAAGTGACACAAGTGCGTTCTGAAACAGGTGATATCGAGACAGTTAAAACGACAAAACGTGTGATCAAGAAGAAGAGTGGACCAAAACAAGAAGTGACTGAAATCACAACTGTCCAGAAGGATGACGACGCACCGATTACAACCGTAACCGTCACTGAAGAAACGTCCCCTGAAGAAATAAAAGATATCAAGCCCATTGAAATAGTTGAATTACCTGAGGAAACTACTACTGAAGAAACAATAGCGCCAGATGGCAAGCCTAAACGCAAGAAAATTATAAAGAGAATCATCAAAAAGAAGGAAGGTCCAAAAGTCGAAACTACAGAAATCACAACTGAACAAACAGACGACATGCAACCCATTATTACGGTCCATAAGACAGAGGAAATTGTTGATGACACAACCATACCTTTCAAAGACTCTTACACACCCGAAACAACGAAAATAATTGAGGAAGAACCGGAAACGGTTCGAGTCACAAAAGTGCGTTCTGAAACAGGTGATATTGAGACTGTTAAAACGACCAAGCGGGTGATCAAAAGGAAGAGAGGACCAAAACAAGAAGTCACGGAGATTACAACTATCCAAAAGGATGATGAAACTCCAATTACAACAGTGACCGTCACTGAAGACAAGTCACCCGAAGACATAGAAGACATCAAACCAGTTGAAATCGTTGAACTTCCCGAGGAGACTACTGTCGAGGAAACAACAGCACCAGACGGTAAGAAAACTCAAACCAAAGTTAGTAAACGCACTATCAAAAAGAAGGTAGGCCCTAAGATTGAAACTACACACATTACATTTGAATACACAGACGACACACAACCCATTGTCACAGTACACACAACACAGGAATTTAGTGATGACACTACCACACCTTTCCAAGACTCTTACACACCCGATACAGCCAAAATAATTGAGGAAGAACCGGAAACGGTTCAAGTGACACAAGTGCGTTCTGAAACAGGTGATATCGAGACAGTTAAAATGACAAAACGTGTGATCAAGAACAAGAGAGGACCAAAACAAGAAGTGACTGAAATCACAACCGTCCAGAAGGATGACGACGCACCAATTACAACCGTAACCGTCACTGAAGAAACGTCTCCTGAAGAAATAAAAGATATCAAGCCTATTGAAATAGTTGAATTACCTGAGGAAACTACTACTGAAGAAACAACAGCGCCAGATGGCAAGCCTAAGCGCAAGAAAATTACAAAGAGAATCATCAAAAAGAAGGAAGGTCCAAAGGTCGAAACTACAGAAATCACAACTGAACAAACAGACGACACACAACCCATTGTTACGGTCCATAAGACAGAGGAAATCGTTGATGACACAACCACACCTTTCAAAGACTCTTACACACCCGAAACAGCGAAAATAATTGATGAAGAATCGGAAACGGTTCAAGTCACACAAGTGCGTTCTGAAACAGGTGATATTGAGACTATTAAAACGGCCAAGCGGGTGATCAAGAAGAAGAGAGAACCAAAACAAGAAGTCACGGAGATTACAACTATCCAAAAGGATGATGAAGCTCCAATTACAACAGTGACCGTAACTGAAGACAAGTCAGCCGAAGATATAGAAGACATCAAACCAGTTGAAATCGTTGAACTTCCTGAGGAGACTACTGTCGAGGAAACAACAGCGCCAGACGGTAAGAAAACTCAAACCAAAATTAGTAAACGCACTATCAAAAAGAAGGTAGGTCCTAAGGTTGAAACTACACACATTACATTTGAACACACAGACGACACACAACCCATTGTCACAGTACACACAACACAGGAATTTAGTGATGACACTACCACACCTTTCCAAGACTCTTACACACCCGATACAGCCAAAATAATTGAGGAAGAACCGGAAACGGTTCAAGTGACAAAAGTGCGTTCTGAAACAGGTGATATCAAGTCAGTTAAAACGACAAAACGTGTGATCAAGAAGAAGAGAGGACCAAAACAAGAAGTGACTGAAATCACAACTGTCCAGAAGGATGACGACGCACCAATTACAACCGTAACCGTCACTGTAGAAACGTCCCCTGAAGAAATAAAAGATATCAAGCCTATTGAAATAGTTGAATTACCTGAGGAAACTACTACTGAAGAAACAACAGCGCCAGATGGCAAGCCTAAGCGCAAGAAAATTACAAAGAGAATCATCAAAAAGAAGGAAGGTCCAAAGGTCGAAACTACAGAAATCACAACTGAACAAACAGACGACACACAACCCATTGTCATGGTCCATAAGACAGAGGAAATCGTTAATGACACAACCACACCTTTCAAAGACTCTTACACACCCGAAACAGCGGAAATAATTGAGGAAGAACCGGAAACGGTTCAAGTCACACAAGTGCGTTCTGAAACAGGTGATTTTGAGACTACTAAAACGACCAAGCGGGTGATCAAAAGGAAGAGAGGACCAAAACAAGAAGTCACAGAGATTACAACTATCCAAAAGGATGATGAAGCTCCAATTACAACAGTGACTGTCACTGAAGACAAGTCACCCGAAGATATAGAAGACATCAAACCAGTTGAAATCGTTGAACTTCCCGAGGAGACTACTGTCGAGGAAACAATAGCGCCAGACGGTAAGAAAACTCAAACCAAAATTAGTAAACGCACTATCAAAAAGAAGGTAGGTCCTAAGGTTGAAACTACACACATTACATTTGAACACACAGACGACACACAACCCATTGTCACAGTACACACAACACAGGAATTTAGTGATGACACTACCACACCTTTCCAAGACTCTTACACACCCGATACAGCCAAAATAATTGAGGAAGAACCGGAAACGGTTCAAGTGACAAAAGTGCGTTCTGAAACAGGTGATATCAAGTCAGTTAAAACGACAAAACGTGTGATCAAGAAGAAGAGAGGACCAAAACAAGAAGTGACTGAAATCACAACTGTCCAGAAGGATGACGACGCACCAATTACAACCGTAACCGTCACTGTAGAAACGTCCCCTGAAGAAATAAAAGATATCAAGCCTATTGAAATAGTTGAATTACCTGAGGAAACTACTACTGAAGAAACAACAGCGCCAGATGGCAAGCCTAAGCGCAAGAAAATTACAAAGAGAATCATCAAAAAGAAGGAAGGTCCAAAGGTCGAAACTACAGAAATCACAACGGAACAAACAGACGACACACAACCCATTGTTACGGTCCATAAGACAGAGGAAATCGTTGATGACACAACCACACCTTTCAAAGACTCTTACACACCCGAAACAGCGAAAATAATTGAGGAAGAACCGGAAACGGTTCAAGTCACACAAGTGCGTTCTGAAACAGGTGATATTGAGACTGTTAAAACGACCAAGCGGGTGATCAAGAAGAAGAGAGGACCAAAACAAGAAGTCACAGAGATTACAACTATCCAAAAGGATGATGAATCTCCAATTACAACAGTGACCATCACTGAAAACAGGTCACCCGAAGACGTAAAAGACATCGAACCAGTTGAAATCGTTGAACTTCCCGAGGTGACTACTGTCGAGGAAACAACAGCGCCAGACGGTAAGAAAACTCAAACCAAAGTTAATAAACGCACTATCAAAAAGAAGGTAGGTCCTAAGGTTGAAACTACACACATTACATTTGAACACATAGACGACACACAACCCATTATCACAGTACACACAACAGAGGAAATTAACGATGACACTACCACATCTTTCCAAGACTCTTTCACACCAGACACAGCAAACGTAATCGAGGAACAACCCGAAACGGTTCTAGTTACACAAGTGCGCACTGAAACAGGCGATGTTGAGACTGTAAAGACGACGAAACGGGTTTTCAAGAAGAAGAGAGGACCCAAAGAAGAAGTCACAGAGATTACAAGTATCCAAAAGGGTGACGAAGCTTCAATTACAACAGTGACTGTCACTGAATACAAGTCACCTGAAAACGTAGAAGTCATCGAACCAGTCGAAATTGTTGAACTTCCCGAGGAGACTACTGTCGAGGAAACAACAGCGCCAGACGGTAAGAAAACTCAAACCAAAGTTAGTAAACGCACTATCAAAAAGAAGGTAGGTCCTAAGGTTCAAACTACACACATTACATTTGAACACAGACGACACACAACCCATTGTCACAGTACGCACAGCAGAGGAATTCAGTGAAAAATTTTTATATACCTCTTCATCAACACTTATATCGCAAAAATTCAATTATGAAATTAAAAATAACAACTTATTCACATACTTCATCCACAAACAACTCTAATAAAATCAAAAGGTTTTATTTCATAAAACACTTTTCCTACTGCAGTACTGGTTAAGTTTTTTATTAATGTACTCTTCGACCACAGACATTCCAAATAATTGTTTTTGGTAGAAGTTGACAAACATTTTATGTAATAAACCAACTTAAAGTTATCCAAAAAAAAGGGGTTTAGGGCCTTTTTTTAGGTCCATGGAGTAGTAATTGGAAAATAGACCATCTACAACCATCTTTTTTAAATAAACGATTAATTTTTGACAATCGAAAAGTAAATATGATTTGCGATTAAGATATATTAATCGTAATAGAAACATCTATGATTGTCATTATTTATTAATCATTTTATTGGAGTACTATGACTTTGCAGGAATGAGTATTCTACAGTACAATTCACGAATGATGGCGGCCGTGAAGTTAGCCTTTGCGAACGTTCGCGCATAGTACACTCTTCTCGCACACGCACGTCGCCATTTGGTTCCTAAAACACGTTACTGCGCAGCCTTCTACGCAAACTTCATGGCCGCCATCATTCGTGAATTGTACTGTACTGACATACAGATTGGTGATTTTTTGACTTTTGAAAGATAAGGTTACGTCACGAAATAAGTTAAAAAGGTTTTGTGATATTTTTTTTCTCAAATACATCATTTTGTGCAACCTAGTTAAAATCTTGGTTTATCTACATAATTACATAAATGATTAACCGGTAGCTATTAATTTTCATCGTGATAAAATTAAATCTGATTAAAAAAAAAGATGAATCCACTGGTGGCAACGTACCCTATTTGAAATGACAGAACTTTATCGACAGCTGATCGGTTAATGTTGACAAGGTAACATGAATTTTGCAATAATATACATACTTCCACAGGTTGTCTAAAAATTTTTTCGACCTTACAAAAATACAAGTTATTTTTTTCTCCCAAATTTTTTTTTACATTATCTCTATAGAACTCTACACACTTCTCCTAGTGTTGTTCTCATATCTCTAACCCGTTCAAATAATAGTCGGCGTTTTTCTCTACAAAATAATTGTTCACGAAGTTTGCCTCGGCATTTGACGAAAGTCTCTATCTTCCGAGCGCATCTATTAGATGGGGGTTCAAAAAGAAGTTGCTTGAGGCTAAATCTGGTGAGTGAAGATAATGATCAAGCAGTTCAAACAGTAATTCAAAAATTTTCGCCGTGGCAACCGCTACTGTGGCTTGAGAGGGCGCGTTGTCTTGGTGAAAAAAGATTATCTTTTTCTGCATCTCACATCAGCGCACTCAAATGAAGACTGTCAAATAACAACTTGAGGTCAGAAACTTTTCAGACCACCCACGTATACATATATCTATTGAATAATTTTATAATAAATTACACTTGACAACATAATTGTCGCCCCAATTTACAATATTTTCAATACAGTTTTTAATAAAATTAGGAATTAAAAGAACTTCACATAATTGGGTATTAAAAAAACATTCGTGTGATACTCACACACATATTTTAATAAACTAACTTCTGACGCATAATATAATTTTTTTTCTTTAATTTAATTTTTATTATTATAAATACAGACGTTGTGATCATTTCGGATGCTGAGGTTTAGTAATCAGATTCCGTTGATTACTTTTTGGGCACAGAACCCTAAAGATGTTGATTGACTGATTGCTTCAATTTTTTACACCATGCAGATCAAACACCATCAGAATATGTGTGGTAATGATAATGAAACATGCTTATTTTAAAAAAAAACATCAATATGGAAATAACCCCAGAAATAAATTTGTTAAAACATATTTTCTTTATCCACACTAAATTAATATTTCATACTAAAGCTAATACCATTCTGATAATTTTTACTTTATGAAAGATTTTACGACTATACGATTAATCTACGATTTTACACAGTGACAGTGAATAAAAACAGTACTTTGATTCACACGAATTTTCGACAATGTAATCTCGTTTTACTTTTGAATGCCTATTTGACACACATTTTTTTTTAAACTTTCAGATTTTGATTTTTATTAATGATCGTTTCATTTTAATCAAAATTGTGTAAAATGAGCCGTTATCATGAAAATAATTTAAAATTTTATATATTCACAGATATTAATGAAGAAACCACACAGAAACCACAAAAAATTAAACCTCATATCAAAAAAGAAACAGAAGATAAACCTCAAATACAAGAAACAGAAGATAAACCTCAAATACAAGAAACCAAGAAACAAAAACCTACGAAAAAATTGAAACCAACACCCATGCAAATCGAAGAAGTTGAAGTAACTGAAGCACAACATGCTCAAGAAATACAGGGCCCGCAGTTCACGAAACTTAAACTTAAAAAACCTGTACAGAAACCCAAAGAAGAATTAAAAACAGTTACTGTACCCAAAGTCCAACTCAAAAGTCGAATTAGGTATAACAAAGAATGGCCTCCAGCGGAATTGAAACCCGTTATAACATTTTTGGGTAGTGTGAGACAAAACGGTCAACTATCAAGAAATATTAAAGAAGCAGCTAAATTGAAAAAGAAACCTCCTAAAGTTATAGACATTCCAGACTTGGATAAGGTAGAACTAGAAAAACCTGAAGAATTTGATTTTAGCATTGAAAAACCGCTAGCTCCCGAAAGAGACGAACCTAGTCAGGATGAGGAAGCATCAGTTGATCAACCTGATTTTGTCGAACAAGAGCCTAAGAAAACGTTGCAACAATTACCAGAAAAAGTGAAAGAAGATGTAGTAAAACCAAAGCCAGTTGTTAAAGAACGCGTCATAGAAAAACCTAAAGATATCCAGCAACCTGAAACTATTCCACAAGATCATATTGAAGACGACGAAAAGGAGACAACAAAACCAGATAAGATTGAAATACCAAAGAAAGACATAATTAAAACAGAGATAATTGATGAAAAACAGCCCACTGACGAACTAAAAGATAAACAACCTAAGGTAGAAAAACCAAAAAAGAAAAAAGTCAAAGAAACGGTTCACGTTGAAGAACCTCAACTTTTAGACCAGCATACTGATTCGATCATTCCTGATGATGAAGATGTAAAACAACCAAATGACATTCCTGCTACCGAAATTATTGAAAAACTTGTCCCAGAAAAGAAACCAAAAACAAAAAAGAAAGAAAAACCCAGTACACCTTCGGTTCAAGAAGATCTTCCAAAAGAAGAGACCAAACCAGAAACAGAAATCATATCAGAAATGCCTGAGAAGATAGAAACACAACCAATTATTCATACTGAAATAGATACCGAAGTTACATTAACAGATAAAAAGCCTAAAAAGATAAAGAAACCCAAACATAAAGGTAGCCCTCAAGAATCTTTTGAAGAAATACCAGAGAAAGAAAGCGTGGAAGAAGTCGAAGACAAAATCACCAAAAAACCAACGAAAACTAAGCTCACTCTTATTAAGATAGAAAGAAAAGAAGTTGAAATAAGTAAACCACAACATGCAGAAAGTATCGAAGGACCTCAATTCACCAAGCTGAAATTAAAAAAACCAACAGCAAAACCAAAACAAGATACACCAGCAGTTACTCTACCCAAATTCCAACTGAAAAGCCGAATAAAATATGTAAAAGATTGGCCTCCAGTGGAAATAAAGCCTGCTGTAACATTTTTAGGAAGCGTCCGTCAAAACGGAATTTTATCAAGAAACGTTAAAGAGGCCGAAAAGATAAAAAAGAAGGCCTATAAGCAACCAAAATTACCCGAAATAGAAAAAACCGAGTTAGAAAAACCAATGTTTGGCTATGAAGATATAGTCGTGGCTAAAAATCAAAGTGAAATTTCCGAAAAAGATGAACCACTTGATGATGAGATAACTGATGTTAAAGAAGAAGAACCTGAACAATTCACTATTAAACCAAAACGACCAAGTATTAAGAAGACTGAAGAAATCGAAGATGAAGTTACAATTAAAAAGAAATTAAAGACTGTAAGAAAGCCTTCAATCACACTACCTGAGATCACTGAACCAGAAACTGTAACTTTCAGGCCAAAATCCACAAAAACAAAGGAAGACGTTGAGCAAGAATTCAATATACAATTAGATTCATACGCCGAAGAAGAAATATCAATGTCAAGTAAAGTAAAACTTAAACCACTTAGACGACCCACTTTTAGCGAAGAAGCAAATGAAACTTCCATTAAATTTTATGAGGAGAATGAGAATGAAGAAGCACCAGATGTTATAGAAATCATCGAAAGTGATGAAGAAAAATCAGAAGAAACAGCTAATGTGATGATGTCTCTGAAAAAAACTAAAGATCTAAAAGAGGAACCTGTTGAGGAAATATCTTCATCCATAACGGTATCGAAACCAAAACGAAAAGAGGAGCCCGAAGTTTCGCAAGACATAAGCATTAAGTTAGAAAGAAAGCCAAAATACACAGTTGATGAACAGGAAGAAGTATCTTTTGATGTAAAACCACAAGTTGAACAATATACGCAAGAAGAACTATCACTTTCAAGTAAAATTAAATTAAAACCCAAAAAGAAAATTACTATATCAGAAGCAGGAGACGAAACATCAATTCAACTAAAACAAGAAGTAGAGGATGATAGTCAGGCAGAAGAAGTTATATTAAGCGAAGCCGAATCTGACGAAAATGTTGAGATGATCATCAAACGTAAGCCTAAGAAACCAGTATATGAAGTCAGCGAAGTAGAAGAATTGAGTGTTGAGTTAAAACCCAAAAGGGTTAATGAAGATGCGTATGAAGAGGAACAAATTACTATTTCCGCTAAGAGAAAACCTAGAAAACCTTCAACACTGCAAGGTATAGCTTTGTTGTGACAGCATTGATCAATATGGACCGCTTCAAAGGCTTAGCAATATAATAAGCAGCTTTATAATATATTTTACAATAATACATATTTAACATGCTTTGCAAATTTAATTATGTTTCTAATACCTATATGGTTTTTTCTTCATGGTATATGATGTAATGAATCCTTTTTTTTCGGTTCATTATAGTAAACTCAGCACTTATTTAAACTGAGCTCTCTACATCATGTACGAAACCTTACAACACCAAAGTCCTTATTATTTAACTAATTTATAACTGCTCAGTCATAAATTAGTTATTTATAACTGAGCAGTTTATGAACAAAAACAAATTAAAACTGTAACAATTAGTGACAATTAGATAAAGTGCTATCATTTCATTCCCAAGGTCATAAAAATGTTTTAAAACTAAAGCTCCTCCCAGACGGGATACTGAGAGTTAATATTTTAATAAAAATTTTTACTAATAAAGAAATGATGCAACAATCTAACTTTTACTAAACTGTTTATTACGGAAAAAATAGAAATATTTAATAAAATAATATATTATTATGCCTTTTATTCACTTCATAAACACATAAGTTACATTTTAACATGCTATTATTTAACAGAAGAATATAAAAAAACATTAAAAATTTATATATATATTAGCCCAGCACCATCGGGAACAGGGTCCAAGCCACCACAGGGCACCTAAGAGAGGAATCTTCGAACTATACGCGTCGTGTCCAAAAATACCATTTTCTGGATCAAGCCCTTGATCCAATTGCCTCTTCGGATGTTAATCGAGCCTCTTTACTATTAAAGCCTCCGGCTGTAACGGCTATCGGCACTTCCCATATATCGACATCTTTGCGAGCCAAATCAAGATACCTATAGTCTATCTATAACACATGGTTCTTGTCATGAGGAACCGCTATATCAACATGGGGAGATAAATGTGGGATGCTCTAGTCATTCTATCACCAGTTCACCACTATATCAGGGCCCCAAGTCTGCTATTTTTATAAATTCGTTATTCCAACACGATCCCATTGTCATTTTGCTAAAAGTTTGTAATCTGCTAATTCATAATGATCGATCATTGATCGGTCAATGGTCTTGTAATAGAATTGTGGTAGAATGATAATTTCGAGCATATTAAAACCAATAACTGCACAATAACGTTCTAATGATAAAACACTCATCATTATCTATCAAAGTTTTAGCAGATTACCGCAAACGTCAAATATTCATTTGTCAAAATGTACGAGATTACCATTCTATGCCACTTCTTTCAATGGAGTGTCAGTGGTTGACCATTGGAAAGTCATAGTGACGCCATTATATTAGTAGATTACCAAACTTGTCAAAATCAACAATTATGACATCAATGATAGACCATTCTAACACTATTGTAATAGCAGACTTGAGGCCCAGGGCTTATTGACAATTGACGACCGTCTTGTCTGTGATGATAGATCAATCCTAATACAATTTGTTATAGAGTATTGTACCTTTGATTGGCTTTGATTCCACAAGATTGTATATAAGATCAAGATACTAGTGGAAAATCCTGGCCCCAACGTAGTGTCTATGAAAATAGTCTCCATTAATTACACGACAACACCCAGAATAAACGATAATGACTCACCGGGCCGGTGGCATGCCTGACACAATGTATTTCCAATACTTATTAGTCACCATAACTTTGTCAATAATCACACACCCTTTGGTTTTCCCGAAGCGGTCACCAAACCACAACCCGGATATGGACATTAAAAGTTTTGCCATAATTCCCTACAGTCATTAGTATCCAGTACTATAAGCTAGCACCAGTTATCTTTAGTCAAGGAGAGCGGAGTGATGCCCTTGTCCACTGCGATCTCATTTCGGTGCAACCCCACGTCAGTTTCTTGGAAGTATTTCTAGAGACTGAGTACCCCGCGGTTGTGCAGGGTCTTAGCATTATTAGTTATTGTTACTGAATTAAAATACAATTATTTAATTAAATATAATGATCATGTTAATAAAAATAAAAGCTTGTAATATAAGGCTTGTTTTTTTTTTATTAAATACAAACGCATGATTTTTAGATTCGCTTTAATAATATTAAATACTACTGGCTTATAATGCAATGAATAACTTGCTGAATTATTTAATTGCAGAAGCTGATGCATCCATGAGCATTGCCAGGGAACAAGAATTTCCTGGTAAGTTATATTAACTGTTTTATAGTACATTATGATGTAAGTGTGTAATGTTAGTGATTACAGTCGAGGCGGTATTTAGACCCGAGCCGTGGTGAGGGTCTTAAGAGATCCGAGAACAGTAATCATTAATTACTCACATGTATCATACGAAGTTTTTCAATACACTTGTGAAGAAAATAACAGTTAAATGTTTTTTTTATTAAATAAATCGTTTGTGCAAGTTAAAATGGTCAAAATTGAATGAAATAGGTAAGTAAGACACTAGTTTATAGCATTGAACGCAATAAATTATGTGAAATTTGTTCGTAGGTACTCAAAATTTGTTTTGGGAACAAAAAGGTTGAACAAAAAGGTTTTAACTACATTATAGCACGAGTGCGTAATGGTAATCAAAATGTCACAGTTTGGTAACAAGCGCTTTTATATACCTAAGAGCAGTGCAATAAAAGTCACTTTCTGAGCATAAGTGTATTGAAAAATAAATTAACAGTTTAAAAGAATAAACAAATGAAAAATGCAAACGTTATTTAATTTATTATATAATAACTTGATAAATAATTCTCTTAAGATTTTTTTACAGCAGCAACTCAGTGTCTGAATTTTTTCTGAAAAAAAACATAATATAGTTTTTTTTTGGTGTGTAAAAATCGTAAATAATATAGTTTCATTCTTTTTTCACTTTTGTATACATAGAATTAAAAAAAAAATACTGGTTACAAACTATCGATAGAGTTTAAACATTGGCAAAAAATATGATGTAATGTAGTTACACATTATATAGTTATATAATACAAAAAACCCTGTAACCAAACATCAATGAGAAAAAGGGTATTACGTTTAATAAACTTTTACGAAGCTTGGTACTCTTGTTTGTCAACTGTTGTATGAGAAGCATTATTATTATTTTTTTTTTTTCAGAAACTCCTGTGGACGTACGCAGTGGTGATACAGTATTTGCTGTGTATTCTTACGTTGCGGAGACAGATGAGGCTATTAACTTGGTGGAAGGCGAACGGCTATACATATTAGGTATGTAATAAATTAATGGCAATGTATCAAGTGAATACATTCGCTTTACTAAATTCCTTTAATGGTATAAATTTAAGTATTTGAAAACTCGTTGTTGTATGCAAAGTTCTTTACATGAACATATTTATCCTGAAATACTCCTACGACCTATTTGGGTTGGTTTTGTAGAAAAGAGTGTTAGGAACATGAAACCAAATTCAAGATTACGTATTTTATATTAATTTACATTTTAGAAACGACGAACCAAGATTGGTGGTTTGTACGTAAACATCTGACAGAAGAAAAAGGATGGGTTCCTGCACAATATTTAATGGATGAAGCAAATTACACACTGTACTTACAAAAGAAGCTTAACGAGAAGATTGATAAGCTGCCAGTATTTGAAAGTAAGTGCAAAGTTATCTTAAACTATAAAAATAACTCATCATGCGTAAAACTGCAGAATTATAACCCAAAAAATAATTTTATTATTATTATTCTAAAGACTTTGAAAACCTTTAAAAAAACATTACTATAAAATCACCCCGATTCCGAAAGTATATAATTTATCTGATTTAACCAAGAATGCATGGTAGTGCACTGTCTAGTACTCCTGTCTAGCTCTTAGTTCCTGTATGACTTTACGTTACCAACGTATTGTAATAATACAGTCAAGTTTGTTGTATATAAATTTGTTGCATGTTTGACGCATCATCACATTATACATTACAGAACCAACACCAGAAGAGCAAGCAATTGCACCAATATTCATTGAAAAGTTACGTCCTAAACACACACCTGATGGATCTACAGTACAATTTGAATGCCAAGTAGAAGGATATCCCAGACCGCAGATAACTTGGTTCAGACAAACTGCCATCATTAAGCCATCACAAGATTTCCAAATGTATTACGATGATGATAATGTAGCTACTTTGGTAATCAGAGAAGTATTCCCAGAAGATGCGGGTACATTTACTTGTGTGGCTAAGAACGCAGCTGGATTTGCATCAAGTACAACTGAGCTAACAGTTGAAGCGCCACTCTCTGATCATGGATCGGAAATGACCATTCTATCGAGAAAGAGCCTTTCTCGAGAATCATCTTTAGCAGATATTCTGGAAGGCATTCCACCAACATTTTCAAAGAGACCAAAGGCTCAATACGTCGACGAAGGATCTCAAATATTCTTAGAATGTAGATTAGTAGCTATTCCAGAACCAGATATAGCTTGGCTATTTAAAGGGGAAGAAATAATTCCGGATGAAAACATTTCTATAGCTACTGAGTCGGACATGCATATGTACTGCAGCGTATTAAAAATTTCTGATGTAAAGAAATTCCAGGAGGGGACCTATACAGTACTTGCCGTTAACAGAGAAGGGGAAGCCAGCTTACCCATTGTATTAAAGATCAAAACAGGTCAAAAGGAAAAACCACAAGTTATCGAACCACTCAAGAGTATGACTATAAGAGAAGGAGAAAGTGTGGTTCTATCAACACAAGTAGTTGGTAATCCACAACCCACTGTAACTTGGTACAAAAATAATAAACCTGTGAAATCACTCGCAACCAAATCTGATGGGGATACTCACACTGTAACAATTATCAAACCTAAAAAAGGTAAAGACGACGGAGTATACACATTAAAAGCTGTTAATTCGGAAGGTTCTACAGAAACTACTGCAGTCATAACCATAGAAGGTAAGGCTATATATACCTTTTACAAATAATTATATGCATAATTTTAAATATTTTGCACTAGTTAGCGCTTAAAACTTTGCAGTCGTAATGGGTAGATCGACTCTGCAACTGCTGTGTAAAGCTTACATTACGGTCATTTAAGAATAGAAACAAATGTTTTACTTTCGTGTGCTATACGATTATTATTTGAATATGTTATACCCATTACACCTGTGAATTTTCTATATAGTTTCAAACAGTTTATTAGTATTTAATTTATAGTAAGCAATGTATGATTTTTCTACCTTTGCAACCAATGACATCGTAATAATAACAAATGTTTTAATTTGTTTTAGAACCAACCGAAGAAAATGCTGAACCTCCGCTATTTATCAATAGATTCCAGGAACTAACAGTAAAAGAAAATGGTATCATCAAACTAGTTGCAAAAGTGACTGGCAATCCTGTGCCTTCCATCACTTGGTACAGAAATAATCAAATAATCACTCCATCCGAGACTGTTACACAGAATTTCGATGGTGAAAACATTGAATTAATAATAACAAATGTCGATTCCGAGATTGATTCTGGTGACTATAAATGTGTAGCATCAAATAGTGCAGGGAAAGCATCACATGGAGCTCGAGTAACAATTGATGTCGATAAAGTGACATTTGTAAAGAATTTGAGAAGTACTTATGAAACAGAAGAAGGCAAGACTGTAATTCTCGAATGTCAGACATCTCATACTGTTTCCACTAAATGGTATCATAATAACAAAGAAGTAAGTGGAATGGATCATAGAGAAATAATACAAGAAGGTCGGGTACATAAACTTAGAATTAAGAAAACTAAATTAACAGATCTTGGTGTAATAAAATGTGTTGTAAAAGATCAAGAAACTAGTACCAAATTAAATGTTCTTGAAACCATACCTGAATTTATTAGACGTCTACAAGACTTTGAAGTAAAAGAAAGAGATATCGCCATTTTAGAAGTCGAAATTAATTCCGAAACTGCTGACGTGGTTTGGGAGAAGGATGGTGAAAGAATCAAGGCTAAGAAAAATAAATATGAACTCGAAAAACGAGGAAACGTACGAAAGTTATTTATTCGAAATACTTCAGTTCACGACGAAGGTGAATACACATGTAAGCTACGAGACGATTCGTGCACGGCAGAAGTGACAGTGGTAGAACTGCCACCTGAGATTATATCACGTCTTCAAGACCAGAAAGTAAACAAAGGAAATAAAGCCACTTTTGATATCGAACTAACAAAGGGTGACGCTTTAGTGCAATGGTTTAAAGATGGATCAGAGATACAATTTTCGAATCATATTCAACTAACCATTGACGGTAAAAAACAGAAACTTAAAATTTATGACTGTGAATTGTCAGATGCAGGAATTTACTCTTGTGAAGTTGGCAATGACAAATGTTCTGCTAGATTGACCGTAGAACAGCCTTCCATTGACTTCGTTCTGCGACTCCCTGAAATTATTGTAGTTCCTGCCAACACCGATGCCTATTTGACAGTAGAAATACCAGACGAAACTATGGATGTTACTTGGTACAAGAAGAAGACCATAGTTGAGGACACTGAGAAATTTACTCTGATATCAGATGTTACGAAACGCACTTTAATTATAAGAAAATGTACTGAAGAAGATCAGTGTGAATATTCATGTGTATTGTTCGATGCCAAATGCTCAACAAAATTGATAGTAGAAGGTATGAATTTGATTTATTACATAAGTTATGTGGGTAAGGTTTCTTTCAGTCATGGAGATACCTGAGAACATGACTCTATTTCTTTAGTACAATCAACACAATTTGTATATACGAATTTATTTAAGTACACACCTGAATGTCCAGTTTTTACCTTTTTAATTATTCTGTTATTTTTTTTAATTTGACAACAATGACAACCATACTAACAGTTCGTTTCTTAAATTAAATTATTATGACACCTTTTATGACTAAAATTAGTTACTAGCAAAACAGTGTTCTAAAAAGCAAATATTTTATCGAAAATCAATCATTCTCAGTTATAGAATTCCCACCGAAGATTCTTGAGTACGACAGTGAATACAGAATACGGCGAGGTGGTGATATTACTCTGCATGTCCAATATGAAGCTGTTCCTCAACCTAATGACGAATGGGTGGTAAACTCTAAAATTATTAAGAAAACCAAACATACCAAACCTTCAATTGACGCTAAGTCCGCAAGTCTTACTATTAAAAAAGTGGAAAATACCGATGCTGGAATTTATAAACTCCGACTAGAAAACAACTGTGGAGAAGCAAATGTTGAAATTAGCTTAGTCGTCATAGGTAAGTTATTTACTTAAAAATAACTCAATTAAAACAAAAAGCCCCAGACCCCTACCTCATCATCATCATCACCAGCCTTTTTAATGTTCCCACTGTTGGGACTCAAGCCTCCTCTCTAGGAGAGGGATTGGGCCATAATCCACCACGCGGGCCCAGTGCGTGTTGGTTAGACCCCTACCTACTATATATATATATATATATTATTATTATTATTTGGTTTAAAAAATGATTAATTCGTTTGTATACACAGATATATCTTCACCGCCCGGAAAGCCGAATATTCTAGAAATAACAAACAATTCGATTAACTTATGTTGGGATGAACCTGAAAATAAAGGAAACTCAGAGATAGATTGTTATATTCTTGAATATCAGGAAATTAATACTACAGAGTAAGTATTTATGTATAACTTATAAAACTTAAGTCTGTGGAGGCTGTATCATTGACTCAATCGTCTAGGTCGGCTATACTCCAAAGATATGGAAATGTAAAAATTTGTTTTGAAGTCCTTACCAAATAAAAGTCATTTGTATCTAAAACCTACAATAACAGAACTTATAGCGACCATCAACTGTGTTCAACTAAAGCAGGGTCCGCTGCGCCAATTTTCTAACAGAACATGTTATTACAACATGTTACCCATACGTCGCGCCAAACAAAAACCATTCGGTTAGCAAACAATGTTATTCTGTTAGCAAACACGAAAACACGGCGCAGCGGACCCGGCTTCAGAAATAGCTTTGTTTGCTACTGGTTAAAGCATAACAAGTAAATGTCTAAATTAATACTTTCAGATGGATATCGATTGAAAACATCAAAAAAATACAGTTCTCAGTAGAGAATTTAAAAACTAAGTCATCATATAGGTTCAGAGTGTTTGCTGTCAATGAAGTAGGCGTAAGTGAATCTTCTGAAATCACTGACTATATTCTAGTACAAGAGATCGTACAGGGTCAAGCTCCAACTGTGGAAAAACCCCTTAAAGATGTAGTTAGTGAACCAAATGAAGATGTTGAACTTACGTGCATATTTGGAGGAGTTCCAGAACCGAAAGTAATATGGCTCAAAGATAATAAGAAATTAAAGACTGCAAGAGCAACTTACATCAATAGGGTAGCCACACTGGTTATAACATCAACAGAAAGTACGGAAGGAAAATATAGTTGCATTGCTAGTAATGAACATGGAGAAAAAGAGACATCATGTACCGTTGAAGTTCAACAAAAACCGATTATCAAAGTAAGTGACGAAGAAGTCAATCAAAAGCACAGAGTTGGAGAACAATGGTCTGTGGAAGCATTAGTGTATGGTATACCTAAACCATCAACTAATTGGTATATTAATGGTACAAAAATTGAAGACTCGGAGGATATTCAAATAATAACTAAAGAAAATGTTAGTACTATCACAATAACCCAATTGACTCGTTCACACTCTGGCAAATACACGATTGAAGCCCATAACAAAGCCGGAAGTACTTCCTTCGATCTTTCACTTAAAGTGTACGGTAAGTTACAATTTATCTTTATATACGGTTTATCTATCTTGAGACATTATGGTATCTAATTATTGCAATAATATTACAGACAAACCTAGCAAGCCAGAGGGTCCAGTTGTAATGCGAGAAATAAGCAGAGAATCGGTAACAATCGAATGGAAACCGCCCCTCGATGATGGTGGCTTAGAATTAACGAAATACGCAATAGAAAAACATGAACCCGATACAAATAAATGGGTAAAGGTTGCAGATGTAGATAAAGATGTAGATACCTATTGCATACAAAGACTGAATGAGAATTGTGAATACATGTTCCGTGTGATGGCTCAAAATCCTATTGGGTTCTCTGAAGCATTGGAAAGTGAACCCATAGTCATTAAAACAGCACTAGGTAATAATTTTTATTATTTCATATATGGTAAGGGAGTTAATGATAGCGTGACGAGTGACAGAACAGAATGGAAGAAAAAAACGTGTTGCGCCGACCCCAAATAAAACGGGACAAGGGCAGGAAGATGATGATGTTATGACTCAAGAACTTGCAGTACCACGAACATTTCTATAACATGTAATCGTGTTTTTCTAATTTATTAATTTTATATTTCAGACGTGCCATCTCCTCCGCTAGGACCGCTAGGCTTGTTTGGTATTAATAGCGACTCTCTTACCATAACATGGTATCCATCTGAGAAAAATGGAGGATCGCCAATCATTGATTACAGCGTTGAAATTAAACAAGAAGGGAAAAAATGGAAACATGTAGCAACAGTTACCAAGACTAGTGCTAAAATAGAGAAGTTAACTGTGAACACTACTTACCAGTTTAGGATATGTGCAAGAAATGAAATCGGAACCAGTCTGCCTTACATATCAGACGAAAAGATTACAATAGGAAAGACTTTGTGTAAGTTCTGATTCATTTCCATTGATTTTATTGTAATTTAAGTAACGTGACTTTTTAATTTAAATAATACATAATTTATTTTAGCACCACCATCGCAGCCACAAAACTTCGCTGTAAGAGAAACCACCTCAAGATCCGTTACTCTACAATGGGCTGCGCCAGAGAGTGATGGAGGAAGTGTTGTGACAAGTACGTTAATTTATACAACTATTTAAACAAGTATTATTTGTAAATCTTTGACTTCATTGGATATCATTAAAAGTCCTTATGTAAGTATTACTAATTCAAATATGGCACTAAACTTAAAATTAAAATTTTAGATTACATCATTGAATACAAGACTGCTAAAGCGAAATCATGGACCAAAGTAATTACTGTCAATGGAACGGTTTACGAGCACTGTATTGAAAATATTAAGGAAAAAGAAGAAATAGTCTTCAGGATATCCGCTGAGAACGCTATAGGCGTCAGTTTGCCAGCAGAGTCTCAAGGAGTAAGACTAGAGAAACATGCAAGTAAGTATAACATTAAGAACGACTTGAAATGTAAATTTTATAAACTTCCCATTTATGCACTATTTCAAATACAACCGAGAAATTATAACTACAATAAATAAATAATGCTTAGTTAACTTGAGTCTTAGGAATATATTTCCATTTTTATCCTAATATGGACGTATTTGAATTAATTAAACTTGTTCTCGTTTATAGCTGTACCATCACCGCCAACAGCTCCACTTGAAATACAAACAGTGGGCAGCAATATCGTGATGACGTCTTGGGGAACTCCTGAATGGGACGGAGGAGCACCACTGTTAGGCTACAATATTGCCATTCGTGACGTTACTAAAACTATGTGGATGGAAGTTGGAAAAGTCGATGCACATACACTTAAATTCAATATCAAGGACTTAAGTGACAATCACACATACATGATAAGAATATACGCTCGCAACGAAATTGGAATCAGTGAGCCTTTGGAGTCGGATGAACCTTTCAAGGTTATCCCTGGAGAAGGTAAGCTTAATTTAAAACCTATTTTTAAACCCATTGTTTTGAATAAAAATTAACAAAATATCTTACATAAAGAATACCTACAGCATGTGCCGAAACTAGAGTGGACAAAATTGATCGTACAAATTATGCGTCTTGGGATATAATAATAATATAATAATATTCCACAACTATCACACAACGCCGTCTAGTCCCAAGCTAACGCTCACATTATCATAATCACTTAAGAAAGACTTTTTTTTAAAGAAAACATAAAAATGAAACTTAAGGGACGCTCTAGGACGCAATTCTGACCTACAACTACATACATGTTCAGGAAAGTAATGAGTTACGATGATTTCAGACTCACACGCGGACGAGGAGATCGGCGAGCAGACAGAGATGACGGAGCCGACGTCGTTCAGCACGCAGACCACCACGTCCTGGATGCGCGAACACAACATGGACGCGGACATCCGATCGTACGCGCGAGGCTCGCTCCTGCGACGCGACGAGTACTTCTTCAGAATATGGCATTACGCCAAACAACTCTTCAAGTAATGCGACAATACGTCCGCGCATTCATAAACCTGTGATATTTAACGACAAAAATATTTAAAGCTCATAGTTGGCGGATAGTAATGTATAGATACACTTACTTCAACTAGACAGTGAATCCACCCACGAACTCTGTCATTTTTTAATTTTATATTATTATGTTTTTTTTGTATCAGCATGTAATATTTTATTATTTATTTTAGATAAGGATCAACTATTTATTTATCTAATTTATTATAATGAAAAAAAATCGCCTGGTGATACCATTTGAGTGTCATTCAATACTTTTTAAGGGAGACGTATTAAATATAGGTGCAAAATATTTATTCGATAAATTGAGTGAGGCTCAAATACATCATCAGGTAGATTTATTGAAAGATTTAATATAGCAATTATAAAAATTTTGATGTGTTTTTATCGCCTTCCACAACCAACAAGCAACCCAGTTTTACTTCATAGATGCACGTTTCTAATTATTTACATAATTCCAAAGCGGGCCCATGCCCCGTGTTGTGCTCTGTAGCAACGCCACCGTATATTTTATTATTATGATAAACCCATCTTTATGTACGGCTGACGTACATAGCGTACATGCATTGTTTGTGAATGTACGCCTTTTAATTTAAAAGAAAAAAGTAAATTAATGTGGCGTTGCTGCGGAGAATTCTCACTAGCAACGCCACCTGTAATCAACATTTGTAGACACAATTTCAGCTATTTCTCTAAAGTTATGTAATGTACGAACGCTGTGTATTATGTACACGTGATAAGTATGAAAAAATATGTTAATTCTAAACTTTAATTCTAAACTCACTTATTGTCCCTTATAGTGCATTAAACTAAATGTATTTTAGCTAGCTACAGATTGGCAGGAAAATTTAACAAAACAGATTTCATTAATAGAAGTTTATTATTACGAGTATAACAATGGTTACAACAAAAAAATACCTATAAAATAAATAAAAAAAATTAAACAGAAAATACCTCTCAAAAAAAGAAAAATCTGTAAAAAATACATTACACTAGATTTACAGTGTATTTCAAGGGCGGATCCAGGGGGGGGGGGGGGGTCATGGGGGTCATGACCCCCCCCTGGGCTAGATCCAGGACGTACATAGGTGGACCACTGATTAAAATTGTTAAACATAATGTTTTATATTTTTTTTTGGCACAATATAGATTTTATGTACCTACTTTTTACCTGTATTAATTATTATAAAAATTAAATAATAACTTCGTGTGACTTGACCACGACTATTGTGACGGGGCTGCTCTCAAGCGGCTTCTGCCCAACCTTGGGGTCCAGACGCCTCCTGCCGGAGGCTCTACGCGGGAATCATTCTGTCCATGGCCCTTTATTGGGCGCCAGTGTGGGCGTCGACGCTGCGTCACCAACCGAAGGCCCAGCTGAACGTATGCCAGGGGGTCATGGCAATACGGATGGTGGGGGATACCGTACGATTTCCCACGAAGCGGCAGCCTCCTTGCTGGCCTGCCACCTTGAGATCTGGAGGCTATGGGAGGATCTGGATTTGCGCGTGGAGATGCAATGCCAGGGCGAAAGTCCGCTGCCATGACAAGTCGCGGCATGGCGGACAGAGCTCCGGCGGGATCTCATGGTGAAATGGCGTCAGCGACTATCGCAACCCAATGCTGGGCAAGCCACAATTATGGCGGTAAGTCCCCTCTTTGAGGCATGGTTGGCAAGACCTCATGGCGTCATCACCTTCCCCATGACGCAAGTTCTCACCGAACATGGTAAATTCGGGAGGTTCCTCTACCGGATTCGTGGCGGACGTGACGCCCGGGTGTCGCCATTGTGCAGAACGCCCGGAGGATATGGTGGAGCACACAGTGGAGGTGTGCCCCGCATGGCCAGAGCAGCGCCGTGCCCTCGTGAGTGCGATCAGCGGCGGCGATCTCTCGCGCCGGGCCTTAGATACAGGCCATGGTCCGGAGCGAGGAAGAGTGGCAGGCGGTCGCCTCCTTCTGCGATGCAGTAATGCTACCAAAGGAGGAGGCTGACCGCATCAGGCAACGGCGCTTACAGCGTGCCAGCCGCCGCCGGGATTCCGATTCTTATTTCCGGCCACCGTAGGCGCGGGCTTGCAGACTGCGAGCTATGGTTAGCTCGCTGTGCGACCGTCCAGTAACTGTCCGGATCGAGCCCAAGTTGCCGACGGCGCGCTCTGTTCCCGCGCGCCTCAAGGAGTTGCATATGGCATACCTGGAAGCTAATGACATCCTCAGTGATCGTCAATATGGTTTTCGCCGAAATCGCTCAACTTGGGATCTTCTAGCGTATGCCATTCACATCTGGAGCGAGGCCATCGAGAAGCATGGGGAAGCACTTGCAGTCTCCCTTGATATCTCGAAGGCTTTCGACAGGGTTTGGCATGATAGCCTTATTGCTAAGCTTCCTTCCTTCGGTTTGCCCACTGGTCTGTGTAACTGGATCGCAGACTTCTTGAGAGGGCGATCCATCCGAGTAGTTATTGAAGGCTGCTCGTCCGGTCAAATGGATATTAATGCCGGGGTCCCTCAGGGGTCGGTGCTCTCTGCAACACTGTTCTTGCTGCACATAAGCGAACTACTTAAACCTGGTACCTTTGGGTATGCAGACAACAGCACTGTTGCTGAGAGTTACGTGTCCGATGCACGTACTAGTGAGTCACAGATCCAGTCTTTGTGGGAGGCTATGGTTGAGCGCTTGAACTTGTCCTTGAAGGCAGTATCCGATTGGGGCGATGCCGACCTGGTCATGTTCAATGCTGCTAAAACCCAGGCGTGTCTTTTTCCCGCCAAACGGAGCCAATTTTACCCGGCTCCTATATTCCGGGGTGTGACCGTGTTGATAACCGGCAGCCTTGAGCTTCTTGGGGTAACGTTATCATCTACCCTCAATTTCGGCTCTTACATCGAGGCAAAAGCACAACAGGCTGCCAAAAAACTGGGGATCTTAGCTAAGGTGAGGCGGTACTTCACTCCGGAACAGCTGCTCAACCTATACCAAGCGCAAGTTCGATCGTGTATGGAGTACTGTTCTCATCTTTGGGATGGGTCTGCCAAGTATCAGCTTGATACTCTGGAGTCAATTGAGAGGCGAGCTAAGAGGATCATCGGTGATGATGCGCTTGTTGAGTCAAAGCTCCAAAGCCTTGAGCATCGACGCCGAGTTGCTGGCCTGGCGGTTTTCTATCGATTACACTTCGGTGAGTGTGCGTTGGAATGGAATTGCACAATTTAATTCCGCCAAGTCCGTTCCATCATCGGACAACTAGACGTACGGTGTTGCGCCATCGGTACATGGTGGATATCCCACCCACTCGTACTCGCGTTTTGGAAACACATTCATTATGCGTACAGCTAAAGAGTGGAATTCCCTGCCGGAGTCTGTTTCCTGATAGCTACAACCTAGGGGTCTTTAAGTCAAGAGTGAATAGGTTACTTCTAGGCAAGCGTGCTCCATCGTTGGCCACATCATCACTTACCATCAAGTGAGATGTGGTCAAACGCGAGCTTATCAATACTAATAAAAATAAAAAAAAGTTGTCAGCAACACCAAGGGTCCAGCCGGGTCGAAGCCTACCGGGGCCAGGGTTATCCGAAAGGGAAGCTCGGCCCCGGTACGAAAAACAAGAAAGATCGGGGTGGGTTTTTTAGTCAGTAAGAGTCTGACACTATCTCCCGCTCCGCCGAAGGACGGGGGATGTCACTTGGATAATTTTATCTACAAAAAAAAAATACGACTATGTGACCCACCCACCCCCCCCTGGTGTTAAAGCTGGATCCGCCCTTGGTGTATTTATACACTCTATTGCAAAAATTCGCACATCATCACTTGTTATGTTAAGGCAGCCATTATCATGAATGTGAATATATAGAGTGAGTTTAGAATTAAAGTTTAGAATTAACATATTTTTTCATACTTATCACGTGTACATAATACACAGCGTTCGTACATTACATAACTTTGGAGAAATAGCTGAAATTGTGTCTACAAATGTTGATTACAGGTGGCGTTGCTAGTGAGAATTCTCCGCAGCAACGCCACATTAATTTACTTTTTTCTTTTAAATTAAAAGGCGTACATTCACAATCAATGCATGTACGCTATGTACGTCAGCCGTACATAAAGATGGGTTTATCATAATAATAAAATATACGGTGGCGTTGCTACAGAGCACAACACCATGCCCCGTCCAACATGCCCAATGTTATTGTGCAATGTGCACAATGTATTGACGGTGGCCCATAGATACACTCATCGTCGCTCTTAGTGGTCACCGTGTTGGCTGCTAAGTTGATGGAGTTTGTGTAAACAACCTGAATTATGCAGACGACATGGTGCTACTGAGTGCTTCGGTCTGTGGCTGAAGAAGGTTGTTAAAAGTGTGACGGGAGTACGCGTACAGACACGGCCTCTTGTGCAATATCGTGAAGATTCGAGTCAATACATGGTTTTTCAGGCTGGCTCCAAATGCCTTCAACATGTACCACCCATTCGCGCCTGAATGATGTATCTTTGGAACGGGTGGACCAATTTAAATACTTGGGGCATTGGGTAACAGCTGAGCCGAGGGACCATGTAGACATCGAAAGGGAGCGAAGGGCATTGTCTAAAAGAGTCCGTAGGTTTGCACGGTGTTCAAGTCACACTTTTTAAAGATTTTTGCACTTCATTGTACACGTGCAGCCTATGGGCTTCCTACACACAAGCGGTTTACAGTGCTCTCCGTAACCAATACAATAACGCGTTCAAGGCGGGGCTGCCCCACTTTTGCAGTGTCTCGGGCATGTTTGCGAAAGCGCGCACCGACTGTTTTCACACTACCATGCGCAATCGGTGCTTGGTGCGCAGGGTGCGGGGCAGCTCCAATACAGTTCTGGCAATGATTGTCGGCAGATTTTGTCCTTATATCGGACATTTCTGTAGCAGACATGTTGTTATAGCAATGTCCGGACATATCCGATAGTGTGAATGAGTTTGTTTTGTTAACCGACTTCGAAGGGGAGGAGGTTCTGTGTTCGACTGAATGTATTTTTGTGTATTTGCTGTATGGGTGCCTTTGGTTGTCTGAATTAAATGCTTTTTTTTTTATAGACGGTTCATATTATTGTACAGTATGATGGTTTGTGCAAATTGTATGGAAGAAATATTGACGGTTATACAATATATTGGACAATCGCGAGTTCAGATTCGGCGTTCTCCTTGTGCAAACCGTCAGAATCTCATCAAATCAACATGTTGTACGCAAGAATTTATATATCTTTTCCTACGACATCTTGTTTCTCAGCATCCGGATACTTTTCGCGGCATTTTCCTATCAAAACAACGTACTGCTCCTCCTTTTTGGCACAATTAGCACTTAAGGGGATTCATCACGACATACATTTTCACTGTTTTTCATACAACCGCTCTTACGCGATTATGACGTTATTATAGGTACATTTTTCATTAGATATTTTGAAAAAACAGTATCTTGTGGATATTTTCTAGGCTTCTATTAAAATCAATTTATAAATTTGTGTAAAACTAATCCAGTAAAGACCTCTGAAAATCTGCTATTTTGCATAAACTTTGACACTTCATAATATCACTCACTCAAAAAAGTCAGAAAAGTATAACAATAGAAGCCTTGCTATCAAGATAATTATTTTCAAAACTTTTAAGGGTTTAAAAAAAAACACGTATTTCCTGGGACAAGTTTTGTAAAATATTCGAGAATGCTAACAGAGTTTTCAGGCGTTATCTCTCTTTTTTCGTGGTGCCTTTTCGCCAAACATCGCGTTGAATTGCGTTAGATGAAGTAACAAGCTTTTAAACCATGCTCGATGTTGATAATAAGTGTGTGGAAAAGCAGCCTCCTTATTGATAATAATCTTGATTATAATCAATAACAACTATAACAGGCCACACTAACGGGCCGGGCCGGGCGGGTAATTTTCATCTTGTGACACTGTGGTATGTTGGACGAGAAGATACCGCGCAGCTTCCCGAACAGCCGAGTCGGATTCGACGATTGACCTCTTTTCGAAGTTAGACCTAGCCGACAGGACCGTCTGTCCCAGGAAAACGTAATCCCAGGAAATCAAGGAGAGGTGGAATTTTGAAAGACTGATGAATGAAGAAAAAAAATTGAGTTGGGTTATAGAGAATAAACTAGTGAATGCAGGGTTAGTGAGAATAGTTAGCATGGATGAAGTCAGAATAGCAGTAAATGGAATGATGAGTGGTAAGACCATTGATCCAGATGAAATACCAGTTGTGTGGAAATTATTGCGGGTAGATGGACGGACATGGTTCGTTTTATTCTTCAATAAGTTGTTGCGGAAAGGAGTCATACCATACGAAGACACTCGTAGTAATCAGCATTATTGATTGTCTCGGGGCTGTAAGAATTGGCGTGAGCAATATTCTCCCTGCCGCCCGCTTAGTATCGGCGCCGGCGCGGCGTCCTAAATCGTATTTTGCTTATGTACCTGACCTCTAAACTACTACCTTTCAGAGTGTAGCAGAACCAACGCGTACGCGTCGTTACTGAGTGGCCGCTGTTTTTTTTTTTATGAACGAAATTGATGCTGATGAACCAGACTAAAAAAAGGATTCCCGCTTTCCTGTAAATCCAATACAATTTCATAATGTCCTAAGCTTTGTTCTAAAATTGGTATTCAGTTACTGACAGGTACTAAATGATAATAATTAAAAAAAGTATTAAGTAATTAATTTTAAAGTTCTTGGTATTTCGTTTAGATTTATTTTTTCAAAGTAGGTACTAAACTAAACGCCTAAACCAAGTGTAAGAGCAAAATGAAACTTGACTTAAAATTATATCTTTTCTTCAGGCGTCTTTCTGATGTATATAAAATACACTTTTTTATATAAATTACAGTTTTAAAAGCATAATAACGATCCAAACATAGACGTAGTAGGTATATCGTATTAAAATTTAGTGTGCTAAGATTAAAATCACACCATGTTTTTTTTTTCATTAACTGAATAGAGGTTCCCCCTAGGGAATCCAATCCCGCATCAAAATCGCAATCTCGCATGCCTGAGGGATTGAAGTCAGCAATTCCGCGAATACGAGTAGATAAGAGATAATTAATTTCTTTTTTTTTTATGTACCTAATAATAATCATGAAAACCAGTTAAGTACGAGTCGGACCTTCACACCGAGAGTATCTTGTAAATTCATCTACCTACATAAATAATAGTTCGATTCCTAAATCGAGATTTTCCGAACAGAAAAAAAATATATTTTGTAATGTAAATTTTACTTTACGATTTCCATAAAAAATCAGCTGCTTTATCTTCTTCTTCTTCTTCTTCCTGCCCTTATCCCATATTACTTGGGGTCGGCGCAACACGTTTTCTTCTTCCATTCTGTCATGTCACCCGTCAAACTATCACTATCTCCCTTTTCTTTCATCTCTCTTCTCACACAATCCATCCATCTATTTTCGGCCTTCCTCTCCCTCTCCATCCATCTACATGTATACTCGGAACTCATTTAGTAATATGCGCTTCATACCTCCTCTTCACATGACCATACCAAGACAACCGATTACCTTTCAACTTTTCAGTCACTGGTGCCACTTTCAAACTTCCTCTAATATACTCATTTCTCACTTTATCCATTCTCGTCACACCACACATCCATCTCAACATTCTCATCTCCGCTACATGCAATCTTTTTTCATCCTTCTTTTTCAAAGCCCAACATTCTGATTCATACAGTATGACTGGTCTTATGACAGACTTGTAAATTTTACCCTTCAACTTGAGGGGCATGCGTGGGTCACAAGTTGTACCTGTGACCTGTCGCCAATTCATCCATCCTGCGTTGATCCGACGTGCTACGTCTCGGTCTACCTCACCATCCCCTTGGACCTTTGGACCCTTGGACCCTTGGACGAGTGACCCGAGGTACCGAAAGTCGGAACAGATGGGCGTTCCGGCGAGAGCTAAAGGCACAGGGTTGGAGAGACCGCCGAAATCGCAGAACACGTACTCCGTTTTGGTTCTACTTAATTTCAGGCCAACACTTTCCAGTTTGTGCCACCACGCCTCCAATCTGTTTTGGACCTCTAGGCTACTCTCGGCAACACCAGGGAGCCTCCTCCTGAATGTCCGACGTCAGAGCGTCCATTATCATCAGGAAGAGGTGCGGAAGTGACGCCCGGGTGTCGCCACTGTGCCGAATGCCCGGAGGACACGGTGGAGCACACAGTCGAGATGTGCCCTGCTTGGGCGGAGCATCGCCGTGCCCTCGTGGGGGCGATCGGCGGCGGAGACCTCTCGCGCCGGGCCTTGGTTGAGGCCATGGCCCGGAGCGAGGAGGAGTGGCAGGCGGTGGCCGACTTCTGCGAAGCAGTAATGCTCGCAAAGGAGGACGCCGAACGCATCAGGCAACGGCGTTATCGCTGCCGCCGCCGCCGCCGTGATTCTGATCCCGATTTCCGGCCACCGTAGACGCGGGCTTGCGGACAGTGAGCAATGGGTAGCTCGCTGTCCGGCCGTCCGGTAACTGTCCGGACCAAGCCCAAGTCGTCGACGACGCGCACTGTTCCCGCGCGCCTCAAGGAGTTGTCAACAACAGCAGGGACCCAGCCGGGTCGAAGCCTACTGGGGCCAGGGTTATCCGAAAGGGCGCTCGAGCCCCGGTATGAAGGCTAGAAGGAACGGGGTGGGTCTTTTAGTCAGTAAGAGTCTAACACTATCTCCCGCTCCGCCCAAGAGCGGGGGTTGTCATTGGATGATTTTTTCCCACCATAAAATAAAAATAAATAAAAAAATCAGGAAGAGGTAAGGGCTGAGAGCCGATCCCTGATGTAAGCCGACAGCCACATTGAAACCAGTAGTGCCCACTGTGGACCGGACTTGCGTACTACATCGACTGTACATCGCTCGGATCAACTGCACATACTTCCCAGGCACACCTTTCTCCTTAAGAGCCCACCACAGAACCTCTCGAGGTACCCGGTCGTATGCCTTTTCAAGGTCAACGAATACCATGTGCAAGTTTTTATGCGCACCTCTGTATTTCTCGCACAGCTGGCGTATAGCAAAAATGGCATCCGTCGTACCCCGACCAGGCATAAAACCGAATTGGTTCTGTGAAATTTCACTCTCTTCTCTCAGTCGCCTTTCAATAACTTACTCCCAGGCTTTCATAGTATGTGACATTAGCTTTATTCCTCTATAATTGTTGCACTCAAGCACATCACCTTTGTTTTTAAAAATGGACACCAAAGAACTGCTGCACCACTCATCTGGTATGGCTTCTTCCCGCAACAACTTATTGAAGAATAAAGCTAACCATGTCCATTCATCTACTCGCAATAACTTCCACACTTCAACGGGTATTCCATCTGGACCAATGGCTTTACCATTTTTCATTCCATTTACTGCTATTCTGACTTCATCCATACTAACCATTCTCACTAACCCTACATTTTCATCGGTTTACTTTCTAAAATTCCACTCCAATTATTTTCTTCATTCATCAGTCTTTCAAAATAGTCCTTCCACCTCTCTGATTTTTTCATCATCCGACAGGACCACTCCAGCTTCATTCCTTACACATCTTACCTGACAAACATCCCTCGTCTTTCTCTCTCTTGTTCTAGCTAGCCGGTACAGCTCTTTTTGGCCTTTTATGGAGCAATATAATATTTAACGGACCTTCATCATTAGAAAATTAAATTTACGTGCTTTGGGGAGTCTGTGGTCATAGAGTACAACCTATAAATTTATTACGTTCCATTCCAGTTGCAATACAGGACTCAAACAACACAAAATAGAAATTCAAAAATTATTTAACTGCAAGGTAAAATCGAAAACAAAATACTTAGTTATTTTCCAGACAAATTCTATAAAAAATGTCATGAGTTCCATGTAAAGTTGTTTTATCACTTTTTAATGAGGATTTAATAAGTAATCAAAACGGTGGCAGGTCGTCGGAATCCAATTTTCTAAGAAACAATCCCGCATTTCCGATCCCGCAGAAAAGTTGTGGGATCCCACGCTTGTGAGATTGGATTCTCTTAGTTCCACCATTTAGAATTTAACATGGCGGTAAGAATTTCTTTGATGAATATTTTGAAATTTTATGAATGTATTTTAGTATGAAAGTATGAAATGTCAAAATTTTGTACTAAATCCTATTAACTTGACGATGTTCGAGAAACCTAGCGAAATCCCGTCATCTTGACGTTAGTGGTTTCTAGACGGTCAACTTAGGAGGTTGACGTCTGCTTGTCCGAAAAGAAAAGCCACTGCCACCGCCCCACCGGTATGCACCCATATTCTTAACTTTAGAGCTAACAATCAAAAAACGCAGTTACTTGAATCATACAACATCTAGTAGTTTCTAACTAGCGCTTAATTCACCCCATGCTCCTCCATTGACTTGTATTACATATATCGATGTGCTCCTCAGACTTGGGGTTGGGGTCTGCATCTATTTTGCAGTTTAAGTATTTGTATCACAGTTGAACGCTATGTCTACCGAATTGATATTAAAAAAAAGACAGGTTGCACTCCGGGAGTGCCGGCAGAAGTGAAAACTTGATTATTAACGTTGAGCATGTTTGATATTTTGGAATGGTTAGGGAATAATTTTGCACCAATTGCTTTATCAGTATAAAAGTACCATCATTTATGTGGTAGAATACAATATTCATTTATTGCGCTATCGTACACAAACATGACAATTTATATTACATTAAAAATTTAACACTTTAAAACTATTACAATTATTTTACATTAAAAAGTTTATCTCTCCGAAAAACTACTGAGGTGTCAAGGGACACCCGGATGGAACGAAGTTCCGTTCTGGCTTGCTTTCTATAAGAGAGAGAAAGAGAGAAAGACAGAGAAACATACGCACGCCGCACGGCTTACAATAGCTTACTATAGAAAAAGTGTCGTTACAACTTTTCGTGAGAATTTTTTCCGTCTAGCCAACACAATATAACTAAAAAATACTATCCTATTTTATGTACATTTTGACAGCACTATTTCAACATCTTCGAAACCATGAAAACGACACTCATGACGAAAAAGTTGATAATTTCTGACATCCGCCATCTTAGATTTACATTTTGACAGCACTATCGGCTTCAACAACCTCGAAAACCATGAAAAAGACACCCATATCGAAAAAGTTGATAATTTATTGCAGTCACCATCTTAGATTTAAATTTTGACAGTACTATCGGTTTCAACACCCTCGAAAACCACGAAAACGACACCCATGAGGAAAAAGTTGATAATTTCTTGCAGCCGCCATCTTGGATTTACATTTTGACAGTACCATCGGTTTCCACGCCCTCGAAAACCATGAAAACGACACCCATGACGGAAAATTTGATAATTTCTTGCAGCCACCATCTTGGATTTATATTTTGACAGTACCATCGGTTTCAACACCCTCGAAAACCACGAAAACGACACCCATGACGAAAAAGTTGATAATTTCTTGCAGCCGCCATCTTGGATTTACATTTTGACAGTACCATCGGTTTCCACGCCCTCGAAAACGATGAAAACGACACCCATGACGGAAAATTTGATAATTTCTTGCAGCCACCATCTTGGATTTATATTTTGACAGTACTATCGGTTTCAACACCCTCGAAAACCATGAAAACGACACCCATGACGGAAAAGTTAACAATTTCTTGCAGCCGCCACCTTGGATTTACATTTTGACAGTACTATCGGTTTCAACGCCCTCGAAAACCACGAAAACGACACCCATGACGAAAAAGTTGATAATTTCTTGCAGCCGCCATCTTGGATTTACATTTTGACAGTACCATCGATTTCCACGCCCTCGAAAACCATGAAAACGACACCCATGACGAAAAATTTGATAATTTCTTTCAGCCGCCATCTTGGATTTATATTTTGACAGTACTATCGGTTTCAACACCCTCGAAAACCATGAAAACGACACCCATGACGGAAAATTTGATAATTTCTTGCAGCCGCCATCTTGGATTTATATTTTGACAGTACCATCGGTTTCAACACCCTCGAAAACCATGAAAACGACACCCATGACGGAAAATTTGATAATTTCTTGCAGCCGCCATCTTGGATTTACATTTTGACAGTACTATCGGTTTCAACACCCTCGAAAACCATGAAAACGACACCCATGACGAAAAATTTGATAATTTCTTGCAGCCGCCATCTTGGATTTATATTTTGACAGTACCATCGGTTTCAACACCCTCGAAAACCATGAAAACGACACCCATGACGAAAAAGTTGATAATTTCTTGCAGCCGCCATCTTGGATTTATATTTTGACAGTAAAAGTGTCGGTACAATTTTTCGTGAGAATTTTTTCCGTCTAGCCCCCTTTCACATCGCGCGATAAGGGATAGCTGTCTACTCTCCATCCGTCTTACGCTTTTTCGATCAGTAGCCCGATTCACGTAATGAAAACAGTAACGATATCGTAGCGATTTAGTCGTTTAGACCATTTCCGTATTCACATCCATCAATCGAGTTTGAACGACACCGATTTTAAGGTCGTTTGAAATTCGTCGACTTGAAAAAAAATCTGTATTACATTATCCCGGTAGAATACTTATTGATGTAACTGGAAATAAGTCGATAGATCGTGAATACCGATTTTGGATAGGACTTCGATCGAACGACTATAAAACTTCAACGATATTTGGCTTGTTTGATTTTACGAGAATCAGGCTACAGGTCACGTGTCCTGACGCGAGTTTAAGATTTTATACCCATTACAGAAAAAGTGCTCAACGCCGCTAAAGAAGTTTTCACTTCAAAAACTGGGCAAGTGTGAGTTGGCCTCGCGCCCTAAGGGTTCCGTACAAACTTACCTATGTATATTGGAGTATCGAAGATTTTTCCAAACCGCAAAAAAAATTAACAATAATTTTTCAGTTTTCAAATTTATTCCTTTAGTTGTGTTAAAAGGAATTATGGGACATCTCGCCCACGCAAAAACTGGCCTGTGGACCAGATGTCAACTTTTTAAAATGTGCATGGGTAGATTCGCCCGAATCAGTTTAGTAAAACGGGCCAGATGTCTCCTGTTAAAAATTGAAGGGATATTTCGTCTTAATTGGTTATTTATTAATTAAATAGCAGATTTTTTTTTTACAACTATCTCACAACGCCGTCTAGTCCCAAGCTAAGCAGAACTTGTGTTATGGGTACTAGACAACTGACAAACATACTTATATATTTCTAAATACATACATATTATAGATAAATTACACCCAGACACAGAACAAATGATCATGCTCATCACATAAACATTTGTCCTGGGTGGGAATCGAACCCACGACCTCCGGCATAGCAGTCAGGGCCACTAACCACTAGACCAACAGGCCAGTAAATCTGCAAATCGTAGCATCAAGTGACAATTGTTTTTACAAAAAAACACAGAGTAAAATAATCATCATTATATGTCAATGTTGTGTGCAGTCTTAAGTACATAATTAGTTTAAATTGAAACTTAAATTATAGTTTTTTTCCAATCGCACTAGTTTATTAAGAGCCTAGCCTATTCACTCTAGCCTTGAAGACACCTAAATTATAATCGGACGAGATGACCGTAACAGGCTAATTATTCCAAATGTATGTAATGGCCTCAAAATCGGCCCTTAATCGAGTGTAATTCAGTGGCTGTTAATTTATTAAATAAAATATTTAAAAAAATAAATAAAATGAAATCCTACAAAATCATTAGAAAATGTTACATGCGTATTCCATTGTCACTACGAAAGACATTAGTAAAAACTTTTCACGCAAAAAACATAAACCTAAGACTAGGCACTATGATCAAAACACCTTAGCCTTCCCCTAGGGGTAAATAAAAAAATTATGCGCACGCATATGAAAACAGATTTTTACCGCCATGTCACAAAAAAAGCTAATAGTTTTACCTACTGTTATTTTCTTCACAAGTGTATTGAAAAATGTCGTATGATACACGTGAGTAATTAATGATTACCGTTTTCGGCTCTCTTAAGACCCTCGCCACGGCTCGGGTCCAAATACCGCCTCGACTGTAATCACTAACATTACACACTTACGTCATAATGTACTATTACAGGGTATCAAGTACAAGCAACTAAATTATGGCTTGCTGTAGAGTATCTCCCCAACAACTTCAAGTAGTTTTGAATATATTTTACCTAACATTGGTAGGTAGGTATATTGTATGACACTTATTAGGCTTACAAGGGTTTTATAAAAATAGTATTCTTAATGTTACCAACGGTTGTGCTAGCTATGGCTACTTTAAATAACTTTTATTTTAAATTTTGATTATAAGCGCCTTAGAAAAATAAATAGCTAAGTGAATTTAAAAAAAAAAACCTGATAATAAATCTTAAGTGTTCAAAAATTAGTTTTCTAATGCAAATGTTATTTTGATTGATAGTTTAGACTTGCAATTTGCAATGTAAAGAGCAAATTAATAAACAGAGTTTCTATCCAATTTCTTAAATGACAAATGATATTATTTTGCAAATAGATTTAATAAACACTTTTACACGTCAACCTTTTTTTTCGTCAGTTTAAACTAGATGAGGCCGATGTTTACTAGCTGACTACCCTGAGAAAAAACACCGAAACAAACGCAGGGGTCAAAGTCTCTTTTAAAATCCATACAGTAAATATTTAATGGTCAAATCACATGAGAGCCATGCAGATTTGTCCGAGATTGTCTTTTGAAGAAAGAACCATACAGGTTTGAGTGGACCTGTCCAGTCAGTGCAAGCATTTGTTAGTATTCACAAAGCCCAACTCAGGACTACTAAGAAGCTCAACGACTTGACGAACAATACCAAAGATTTTTAGTTTGTCGTCTTACTAAGAAGAAAAAAATAATTGACAATGTGCTACAAGTTGCTACCAATGTAATAGAAAAACAGCATGGAAATCGATCTAACAGTTCTCAGGAAAATTACTTACCCACAGACAAACACACATTTTTCTGGAGCTTATTATCGAGATTTAAAATTAGCACATCCAGTAGTAAAAATAATAGTACCTACCATTTTTAAAACCCCTTTTAATTCATTTTAAACCCCAAGCGAACGCCGGCGTTCGCGCACCTATTGTCTTTCTATTGTGTCTGTAATTTACACGATTGAAAGGTAGTGTAATAAATTACCAGAACTCGGAATTACGTAGAGTTAAGTATTCATATACTTGCATCGAAATGTTGATATTAAATATTAATATGTACCTTCCCGGGATTTCTAATAAAGAATCCCGTGTGGCCAAGAATAATAGAAATAAATAATAATAAGACCAGAGATAGACAAGACAAACAAAACAAAGATGCTTGTCATACAATTTTTATTAAGTAGTATTTTTCATTGAAAAAGTTCTCTCTACATTACATCAACTGATATGAGGTTAACTTTATACACTTCCTCCTCCTCGTCATTAATGCAGGATGGATGTTTTTTTGCTATATTTCTGGTGGTATCATAAAAAAATCTACACTTTAAATTAATCTCGGAATTTGAGGTATGTCCACTTTATTCTTTCGCTGTATGAATTCAGTATGAGTGAGTACAGACTTGTCTACGAATTTTTAGACAGCAAAATAGATAATGGGGTGTCTGTTGAGCATCGTCATAGTTCTGATTGGATTTGGATGATTGTAAACAACTTGTTGTCACTACTTGCAGTAGGTACCCAAAATATCATTTTATCCTTTTAAGTATTGAAATATTTTTTGGTAGTTAAGTTATGGTAAAGTAAAACACAGTTAAGGCAAGGCGCAAACGTGGACACTTTAGTGTCTTGTGTCACATACAAACAAGCTACCGATGAATATTTGAGTTCAGCTTCGGTATTTGGAACAAAAAGTGTCACCGTTTGCGCAGCGCCTAAATGTCTGAAAAGAGTGTCTGAAAGGTTGTTTGTGAACCTGTTTCGATTGCTATCTCTAGCAAAAAAAAACAGCTTCTATTTAGATGAACTGTAAACAAGAATAGCAATCGTTTGTCTTGGTATGGTCATTTCATGCATGGTGCATTTCATCCCTTCTCCTTACATGAGAAGGGATGAAATGCATGTCGATAAAAAAGTTCTGAATATACATGTAGATGGAAGGAGAGGGAGAGGGAGGCCAAAGAAATGATGGATGGATTGTGTGAGAAGTGATATGAAAGAAAAGGGAGTTAGTTATAGTTTTTCGGGTGACAGGACTGAATGGAAGAAAAATTCTTGTTGCGCCGACCCCAAGTAATATAGGGCAGGAAGAAGAAACAAGATTACAACGAAGTGTGTAGTACCTAATAAGTTTCAAGATTTCTGTTACTTTTTTTTAGCATTACAGTAATTTCAAAAACACTGAGATTTAGAGGGGTATTGTTTAATAGGGAACTCAAAATAAACAACCACATTATTTAAGTACTTATTTATTTATTATCTTAATATTAAAGAATTATTTCGATTTACCAGCATTAATAAAAGGAATATGTACCTACTACTTAACATTATCTAGTGTTCATACAATTCAATATTAAGAGATAAATTGTACTGTGTATATTGTTGCTAATTATAATAATGAATGTTTGTAAGAAACGATTTAAAAGTGTTCACTATTTTGGCACTATTACATAAACAGATGCACCAAGAGCAATGCAATAAGAAAGTTCAATCATAATTCAAGGGACATTAAATCTTATTGACGATTTCGGCGACCTGTAAAAAGAAAAATATATTAAAACATTGTTTTAGAAACTTGTTTGGTGTACCTGTCGTGGCCAGTCCCCCTAGCCAAGTTACAACCGTTTGTTTTCTATTCTCTTGTGTCGAACGCCTCGAGTAGGCCACGCCTTCGATTCAATTGTTCTGACCACGTGACTGAGCGTAGAGATAACGTGAGAACAAAGGAATCGGAGGCGTGGCCAAGTCGAGGCGTTCGACACAAGAGAATAGAAAACAAACGGTTGTAACTTGGCTAGGGGGGCTGATCTTAGAAATTGATCACTTTATGAAATGGCCAACTAAAACAGCTGGCCAGATTGTTTTAAACGTTAAAGTTGATGATGATAAGTCAATCCTCGTTTGTCCTAGATTTTTTATTGTCACAGAAATCATACATCAATGATATGGCCAAACGATGATTGACATATCATCAAATGTTAACGCTTAAACGATCTGGCCAGTTTTAGTTAGCCATTTCATGAAGTGATCAATTCTATGATCTGGCCACGACATACCCATAATGAACAAACAGTTAACGGCATTAGATACCCAATCTATTACCACAGGTATAGCAAACACAGAGGACATACTACCGCAGTTAGCAGTAAATACATTAGGCACTGGAATGTAACAGTTGGCCGCATGCCAAAACAAAGGCAACACCCGAAAGGCTTACGGTGACAAACTATGCTGGTCCAGCTCCACTACCACTAGGGCGTACTAATTAGTTGATTAGTTGGAAACTAATATTATTATTTTTAATTTGAAAGACACAATTGCATTGTATAATGTAGAAGCACTTTTTCCAAGTTTGTGAATGTGAAGCACCATGGAGCATTTTTATTAGGTTACAACTTCTTTTTTGACATTACGAGCATGGCAGTTGAGAGTTTGTCATGCTCACTCAAATGTCTCGCTGTTGGTGGCACGTGTTATTGGGTCGTTCAGTTCCCTTCAAAATGGTTGAGCTGAGTGGGGCTGATGCACGCGTCATGCTCGTGAACGGGTGCCGTCAGATGGGACTGGTCATCTCTTAGCTGCCAGTGGCTTAATTCAGTTTCTATCTTTTAATTATTTTACATTTTTTATTTCATTATCGACATTGTGCTCACATGATAGAAGCAACAAGTAATATGTAACCAAGCATTATATGTAACACATAATATGATTTAAAAGTGTCCATGGAGTTTCTTGCACGTTCTTCTCCATAGAGACCTACTCTTTGGAACGTGCAATTTAGCTTCACTTTTCTTGGACTGACCGACATTTGACTATTCAAAAGTGCCTGTAAATGGTCTATTTGAAATAAATGTTTTTGATTTTGATTTTGATTTTGAAACAGTTAATTAAACACCGGTAACAATGCAAACTGGTATTTATAGCTGAAATACCTGGTACGTATTCGAGTATGTATTACAGAATTGTTGTGAGTGATGTGACAAACCAGTGGCGTAGTTAAATGACCAACGGCCCAGGGGTGAAAATAAACTGGAGACCCTTTTTTTTATATGGGAAATCATCAGTTAATAACTTCTTTTGCTCTGATTGGAGAGGGAGTGTCAGCCGTTAACTAACTAAAACGAGCTGTCATAATAAAGCTAGAAGTACATTAGACCGATGTACAAGTGTAACACGCCTGATTTGTACGTAGAACGACGTCGTGTGGCTTAGCATGGCATGGCATGGATCGAGTGTAGCTCTACAAGTCTAGTTTCCATATAAAATATAAGGAGACCGACGTGCCCAGATCGGCGTGTGTGTCACACGTGTGAGCAGTGTAGTTCAACCTTTAGTGTTGCAACCTATTTTATTTAAATTTTGAATATGGGAGAATCGAAAGGATGGCCTCGCCCCTCCCGAGCTTGGGGGCCCCGGGACACTGCCCCGCATAGCCCATCGGTATCTATGCCAATGAATGCGACACCAATTTAGCGTAATTAGATATCGACGCTTGAAAGGCAAAAATTACTGAGTGACACTGAGTAAACTTTACAGAATCTGAAGTTATTTTTTTTAGAAAAAAATGTTAAAAATGACGTAATAGTCGGATTTATACCTATGTTATTAAGGGCCAAGCGCCCGAAAAGTGCCATAAAACAGTGATTTTCTGAGGCCTACTCCTCCGTAACGGCTAGGTCAATTGGTTTGAAAAAAATATATGTTTATTATAGATTCATGAACAATAATATGTATCAACATTTGATTTTTTCGTGCAATTAATACTTTTATAAAATAAAATATTTAGCAATTTCGCAACTTTTCGCAACTTTTCCCTACTCTTTCGAAACGGCTTGGACCTTTAGAAACATTTTTACACATAAAAATTGGTGGTTAAATATTCTTCAAAGTGAACATTGCATATGTAAATCAATCAATATCTCGCAGAGAAAATGGATTTAAAGCGCTTTCCGGGCGCTGCTGGCCGCAAATAAATGCACAGATTTGCGTACTGCCGCCTAGGCGAGTGCGAGAGTTGCGTTCACATAATTTCAGTCAGATGGTTCAAGGGACTATACGCCTTAACATCATGGTAATAGTATCAAAATCCGACTATTTTTTAACTAACAATTAAAAAACAATCTTTAAATCATTCTCCTGTAAAGTTTATTCAATGTCGCTAGGTAATTTTGCCTTTCAAGAGTCGATGTAATTAGTAGGAAATGTTAGTGAATAGTAATGAGGGGGTAACAAACCTTTCTTACCCTTGTCTTTGGAGGTCTTGACCTGCTTGTTCTTGTTGCATTTCTTAGTTATGCGCCTACTTTGGTCGCAACTAGAATCGCTGTTAGCCTTCAGCATGTCAGTACGGGACATCTCACCGTTGGGGCTGCATTCGCTCCAGGAAGACTTCTCATAGCGGCAAGCTATACAAATACGTAATTGGATTTTAGAACCTATAAGCGGGAACTACATTAGACCGACGCAGACGTGGGCGTCGCCTGAGTTGTACGTAGAGTCGCGTCGCGTGGCGTGGGTCTAATGTAGCTCTGCAAGTCTAGTTTCCATATAACATGTATGGAGACCGACGCGCCCAGATCGGCGTACGCCACGTACGCCTAGGCCCAATGTAGTTCTACCGTCCCGTACCTTTTTGGGAATTTCAGCAGATGTTTATATGATTTAGAACGGACTTGAAAAATTATCTCTGTTTGTGCTTTTAGATTAAATTTCTTTTTAATCGTCGTCGACGAGGCGATGCGGAGTGGGTGCCGGGTGGCTCTAATGAGCTGTAACCTTAATAGAAATAGTTTAAAAAAACTGGCTAAGTGCGAGTTGGAATCGCGCACGAAGGGTTCCGTACCTTGCTTAGGAAAATTAGGCAAAAAAATCGCGTTTGTTGTATGGGAGACTCTCTTAAATATTCATTTTATTTTGTTTTTAGTATTTGTTGCTATAGCGGCAACATAAATACATACATAATTTGTGAAAATTTCGACTGTCTAACTATCGCAGTTCTTGAGATACAGCCTGGTGACATACAGATGAACAGACACCGAAGTCTTAGTTATAGGGTACCGTTTTTACCTTTTGGGTACGGAACCCTAAAAAGAACTGATTCAAGTGCCTAATTCAGTATATATGAAAATTTTTCAATATAAAATCCAATGGAAGCAAATATCGCGTGATTAAAATATTCTGGAGATAATATATTCCAAAGATATATATATTACATGAATGCAAAGCATATGCCCTGCATAGCGTTACCAGGCTCCCGGATAAAGCCGGACACGGTCAGGCTTTTCAGTTGCGTGTCCGACCAAATTAGGCGGAGTACAGTCCGTCCGGCTTTTTAAATTTGACCATTTTGTTTAGAATTGTCATTTGAGTTCTGCCTTACCTTGGCTCGCTTGCTCAAACAGAGCAGACATGCAATTAGTCTAGCAATTACATCAATTAATTTTATTGTTTTTTCATTAGAATTTAAAAAGATTTTATGAATTTGATTGTTATTAAAAATCATAGTAGACTTTGGAAAAAAAATTGTTGGCTTTTTTCACCAAATGTCCGGCTAAATAGGATTCAGTCTGTTCGGCTTGTCGGTTTCAAAACCTGGCAACCCTGTCAAATATGTGTTTATACCGCAGTATAAACAGCCGGACGTCTGGCGTTTCAGCAGTCTTCGCTTTATATTCGCTTCTTTGAAACAAACGTGGACGTGTTGACAGCTCGCTGAAACGTTTTCAGTTTTATTTTTCTTCGCTTTACTGAATTTATCTCTGTGACTTTAACAAATATTTAAAGTAAATCGAAGATGAACAATTACTGTTGGATGGAAGTAATAAAAAAATAAAGGGGAAGTGTTAAAATAACGCTGAAATCACACCAATCCTAATATTGTAAGGACCAAAGTCACAAAATAGATAGGTACAGAAGACAATCTCATGTATGTACTTCACTTTTTATACTTACGCTCGGTGGACGCACACTAATGAGCGTTTGACCCGGAACTGTTCTACGAGTGTGCCGAGGCGCTCCAAGATATCGCGTCCGTGCGCGGTGTCTGTGTGTGCGTTGCTCGAGCGCGCTTTGTATGTAGATTTACTTCTGTACCTATCTATTTTGTGCCAAAGTTGAATGCCACAGATAGCCCTCTGTGCAGACGATGCATGAATACAGAAGAAACTGTCGCGCATGTGCTCCTCGAGTGCACACTTCATAGCCGGCAACGAGATAAGAAAACGAACCTTGGGAGCACCGAATTCACTGATGAACGCTCTGAGCAAACTGAAGAGACTCACCTGTTTATGGAACGAGGTGGGCTCAGGTTGGAGTAAAGACCACTATGGCCCACGCACAATGGTCTGATAAGGACTAAGTGCGGAAAACAAACCACAAAGATAAGGACGAAAGTTTCCGAGTGTGTGTATATGTGCGTGAGTGTGTGGTTGTTACTTATTCACGCTTGAACGGCTGGACGGGTTTGAACACTTGGTACACGAGATTTGAACACTTGGTAGACTAGAGATGTGCCGTTTGAACGGTACATCTCTAGAGTAGACCATATCCTGGGATGCCACATAGGATACTGTCTTCCCCGGGGGGTTGCGAAGAGAGTTGCCAGATCTAAAAACAGAAAAGTCCGACAGACCAGCCGGTTTAGCCGGACTATTGGATGAAAAGAACGGCAATTATTTTTAAGAACGCCTTTTTTTATTGACCATAAAATCTTTACAATTCTATTGAAGCAACAATAAAATTGTCCGATATAATTGCTAGTCCGCTCCGCTTGCTCTAGCGATACAAAGTAAGGCAGAACACAATGACAAATCTAAAAAAATAGTCAAATTGAAAAAACCTAACCAAAGCCGGACAGGCTGGACTCCGCCTAATTTGGCCGGACACAAAACCTAAAAGCCTGACTGTGTCCAACCAACTTTATCCGGACGGCTGGCAACTACCCGGGAATATGTTTTCTTGGGACAAGTTTCTACATTTATGCGGGAAAAGCTACTGGCAGCAACTAGTACATACCTATATTATCATAAAGCCGAAAGCTTGTTTATATATGTATGTACTTATGTACGTGTATGTTTGTTACCCTTAGCGCTTAAACGTCTGATCTGAATGGATTTGGTACACAGATATAGATACAATATCTCAAAGTAGCACATATAAGATACTTTCATCCTTTTATCCCGGGATTATGTTCGCCTGGGATACTTTTCTACTTTCCCGTGTGTGAAACCGCCTTCAGAAGCAAGTAGTAAATGAATAAATTATATGAGGGAGGACATCGTCGACGATACACTCTCAAGTTCTAACCAAAGGAGGAAAAACGCATAGAAAAATGAATAGATTACGTCTATTCATTTTTCTTTGTGAGGCATTTATTTAAGGGTATATATAATATAATATACGTAATATAATATTTAATATTCCACAACTATCACACAATGCCGTCTAGTCTCAAGCTAAGCAGAGCTTGTGTTATGAGTACTAGACAACTGATAAACATATTTATATGTTTCTAAATACATACATATTATAGATAAATTACACCAAGACACAGAACAAATGATCATGCTCATCACACAAACATTTGTCCTGGGTGGGAATCGAACCCACGACCTCCGGCATAGCAGTCAGGGTCACTAACCACTAGACCAGTCGAAAAGTATAAATGAAGATCTCCTTTGTCCTGATCCTGAAGATCTGTAAGGAATGTCGTACCTTTCTTGCATTTCTTCTGTATAGTTTTGATGCTCTCGCAGCTGGCTGGGTCGCCTTTCTTCAGGGTGAGCTTTCTGGAGCGCATGTTGGTTTTGGCGTCGCATTCACTCCAAGCACCACGAATGTAGCGGCAAGTCTCTGTTATGCCGAAAATATGAAGATAATAAATCTAGAAAATATTATATAAGTTTGTTTTTAAAATAAAATATACACCCATTTTTTAATTACTGTTTACAAAAAAAATGGGGCTCTATCCGTACCCATTACTGATCATATTGTTGTAGACAAAGGAAAAAAAAAACTAAATCCCAAAATTGTTAAAGAACAATTTGTCATTAATTGTTGAATTCATAATAGAATCAATCATTCAATAACAATTGCTACTACAAGTAAAAAATGCTACGCGCAGTGTATTTCCATTTTGATCGTCATTTATTCATTTAATCAATAGCCTGTACAATATTTCACAGCCTGACATTTTAGGATACAAACAAACGCAACTATGCTGTTTATGAATATTATTTATTGAGACTTTACATAAACAATAGCAAGACCTTTTCTAATAAGCCCTACTAATTAAAAATTAGTGGTGTATAAAATATATTGGTTTATATATATCGATAATAATGGTATTTAACTCCTTCGTAAGTTTCTAAATACCTGTATTATATATATTATACTAGCTTTTGCCCGCGCGGCTTTGCTCCCGCTCTTCCCTACTCCACCCTACTTTACCCTACTATACCCTACTCTACCCTACTATACCCTACCCTACACTACCCTACTCTACCCTACAAAACTTCACATAAAATATCTACTAAATAGTCCGAACAAAGCCTAAACAATTGGTTTGGATAAGTGAGCCCATTCTTGAGTTATAAAATTACAACGAAAGGTGTCATTGATTTTTATAGATAGATCTAGCCCATACGGTCCCACTGCCGGGCAAAGGTCTCCCTCCACTCCTTCCAATGTTCCCGGTTTTAAACCACAATATTTAATTAGTTATATACCTATATTTTATTAGAATCTTTTATTTATCTAAGTGGCTGGATGACTAAAGCAACACATAGAGACAAATGCAGAGTTGAAATGTGTTAGCACCTACAACGAAATCTTGAAGGTTTGTTTTTTTTTTGTAAATTAATTATGTTTTGTAAAAAGTCATAGAACAAAAGTTTTTATTTATGATGTTAGTAATACAGTCCTGCAAGGTTATTAATGTTTTACAAATAACCCTGTATACAAGCTATTACAATTAATAATTACCTTCTTAGGATGTCGTCTTATTGTAATGAACCTAAAGTAATGATAATGTCTAATGAGACACTATTTAAATCGACACGGCTAATCTCGGCATAGTTTAAAAATCTATTACCGTCGTTATAGGTGCCTACTCTATACTTAGACAGTGAAAAAAAGTATAACAAACTGTAACCCATATTCTAAACATTCCATCTATGTATAACGGAATACTAAACCTTTTGTCTCAATGACCAAACTTTGTGTTTTTATTGTCAAAAAAGTGAGAATATTGAATGTATCCGAACATGTGCAGATGGCACAGACACCGACCCGAGGGATTTATTTTGAGCTGTCTGGAAGTAGGGTAGCAACACAAATAACAAAACAAAAGGACCTCGATGAAACTACGCCATCTTCGCGTCGTTAACTTGTTCCTTAATAGTTTAGACATGCAATAAACAGCATAAAGATAAACATTTTTCATCCACCAGCATATTTCTATATGTTTACTAAGAACTTCGTGTTTGAAAATTCTAGACTTCGTAGCGATTACCTACTTTTCAAACAAACTAGAATCCCTTGTTCTGTTTGTTAAAAGTTCCTGTTAAATTTCTTTTACGAATTAACACAATTGAATGCAAATTCCGAAACCCGGCAACAAGATTGCATTGATGTTGAAAAGTACCACGTGTTAAATTAAAATGTTTGTTTAACATTGTCGACAATTTGTACGTAAATGATTGTATCGACATAACTTCAGTGTAGGCGAATAATTTAGTTTCTACAATAAAATGAAAACGATATCGATATCCGTAATGAAAACCCATTTGTTGTTGCAATTGGAAGTATTTAATCCGCTTCCTAGTGAAATAGTTTACCAAGAATTACTGAAATATATGCATGTGCATCGGAAGCGCGGTTAGTTTCGTGCGCTCTGAATACTAACCTCTATTTTTAGCGCCCCTCTCGCTCCGGATGAGGACCTCGTGCTCACTCTCCTCCCATACCTCTCCCTCTGCGGAGACCACGGCCGCTGACAGCAGGATCAGGCCTGCCACCAGACGCCACACGTACTTAGCCTACAAGTAATACAACGATCACTATCCGACTTCTTTACACCAAGAGAAACCACTGAAGTATCTGAATGTCGCCGGAGCTTCCACCAAAATATGTACCTAATTATCCATCGCACTGCACTCGCAAAGCACTTTGTAAACGAAATAAAAGGAAATATAAACAAACGAAGAAAACAATCTGCCTATCGTGTCGGGAAGTACCGAGTTCACGCGCAAAGAATTTATAAGAACAAAGACCTAAAGCAATAGATAGGGGGCAGCGATAACTGGCAGAGCTCAGTCAATGACATTAATTATAAGTCAGTCATGGCGCCGCTAAAATTAACTGGATGTCTCAGGGGTCACTACCCAGCGCCATGCGATAGTCCAGCCGCCATACAGTTTGAGTCATTTGTTATGCCCACTGTTGACAATCATTTCTTATGTTATTGGCCTCTATTCACCGCGTCTATAAATAGCAGCCAAACAATCAGTAAACAGAAATAACAGCTGTGACTTACTGTGATTAAATCACCATTATGTTGAACTAATTAAGTTGTGTTTTGGCGGTGTTTGTAAATAATTTGAAAAGTAACGATAGAAGTAGGTCCATTAATGAATAATGTCATAGTTGGCACGAACAGAGGACACGATATCACTGCCGACTTCCCGGAGTTAACGCACACAAACAAATCTGTAGCCACCCTCACCGTCCCTCTCTGATTGTAGCGGGATGCTGCGCACTCATTTATATTATGTAACGAAATTTAAATATTCCTTCACATTTTTTTAACAGATAGCTTGTTTTTATAGATTTGAATATCAATGTAACAAGATCATTGACCGAAAAACACTTTAAAAAATAAATAAAATTCAATTACCTAATTTAATTTTAAAATAAAATTAACAAATGAATTACAAAACCATAAAAAAAAATACACAATTTAATCGTTCCACATAGCTTTGCACTTCTGTATTATTTTCTTGTTGCACAAAGAAATGCCTATTTCTGGAAAAAATATTTTTTCGACGTTCGCTCATTATAATCAACGTTGTAATTAATAACGTTCTAGGATCGCGGCGCGCGAGATGCACAAAAAGTGTTGAGCAAGGTTTAATAAATGTTTAGTTGATGTATTTTGGTGGTGTTAGGCAAGCTTACCTCCATCACGGTGATCTGGTATCGCGGAGTCGGAGCGCGGTAGTGGCGGGACGTGCAGCCAAGGCGCCGGGCGAACAGCGAGTGGCGCGGCGCGGGCGGGACCGCGGGACCGGGGACACGCAGGACGCCTGCCTATTGATCTGCCTCTTGGGCTCTTGCACCCGGGAGCACCTATACACTCGCTAGTCAGTCCTGTACGCATATTCACACCCCCTCCCCTCGAGCCGATCTCTCTATCTGCGGCTAGGCAAGATTTATTGCTTTTTCCGGGAATAGCCGGATTTCCTCCGGCATGATACGGCGTCAGACTTTTTGCGTCGGGATGCAGATTAGCTTTTGTACGGATCTAACATTCGCTCGTAAGTTATGTACGGCTAGTATTTATTATTGTGTACTAAGAAATAGGTACTCCATGTCGATAATTATGTAGGTACTTACACTCTTAATTTTATTACGATCAAACAAAAAAGTCACAACACCTCTATGTGGTAATGGTATTCGCCAAAAATTGCATTACTGACATAAGTAGGCCAAACTATCTTCTTAATTAAAACTTGCTTAAAATAATTATCCTGGATGGTTTATTTCATGGAACAGAGAATAACTTTAGAGCAATATAATAAGAGCAAGACCAGTCTAGAAGTAAAAAATGACTTTCCTGTACAATTGCAATTGTGCCGTTTTTTCACCGAAGTACGAAGGTACAAACTGTCACACTAGATAGGTACGTAAGGCATAGCGCGCACTGGTGACTTTGTCACCGTGACTTTTGACAAAAAAGCCACCGCGCTTATGAACCCAACAAGTAGTGCGTGCACTTGAAGACGTAACAGTTACAAAAATTGGGTAGAAAAATTATTGTCACCGTGACAAAAGTCACCAGTTACATGTTACTACATGACAATGTTGGGTTCATAAGCACGGTGACTTTTTGTCAAAAGTCACCAGTGCGCGCTATGACTTATGTTCCCCCTGCTTCTCACTTTCGATCACTTTGGTCCCATTCAATTATTTACGAACCATTGAGAAAGTGAAAACTTAGTTTGCTTTTCACTAGCAATTTTCTTGAATTTTGTTTAGAGAGGCCTAACATTTACGCAGGTGAAACCGCTGGCAGAGACTAGTTTATGTTATAAACTAGCTGACTCCTAACTATCAAAGTCAAAAGCTTTATCGTTAAAAGAAAAGGTGTAAAATCTACTGAAACATTAAAGTATTTTTTATATTGGGTGTCTCAGAAACCATTTACATATTACAATCATATTACGACTCGTAGGTACCTGCGAGTAGTAATATATTTGTATTTTTGGAACGAAGTTCCTTATTTTTTTCATATAGGCATTAAATTGCAAAATCGGAAACTGAAAACATGGGAAAATTACTTTATCGATAATAATGAGTCTGGCTATTACAGTAAACATTTTTGGTACCTATTTCGCTCGCAGATCGCGATAAACCCCTTAAATACGCCAACAAAAGGGCTGAGCAGCACCAATCACTTTAACTTTTTTTTCCAGTTTTTACCTACAGTCCCAATGCTGGGCTCCGGCATCCCCCAAGTCCTTCCGGACATTCTTCTCCCGCGCTTTTTCGAACCAGTACTCGTGGTACACGTCTAAATCATCTCACCACCACAAATGTCGTCAACCAAACCAAAGTTATATAATAAGGCTTATAGTCCCTTCAACATCTGGCCGGAATTGAATGGACAACACTCGTACCCGTTTTGATAACATACTAGGGTTTTTCCAGCAAGACTCAGTATCCGGTCACAAGGCAAGCACTACCCAGGCTTACCTTGCAGCGAATGTTTCGGACTTCATTAACGCTGATGATTGACCTTTGGCTAGCCCAGACCTCAACCCTTGAACTACAAATTGAGATCTATATTAGAGCACATGGGCTGCACCTAACGTAACAATAATTAAAAATCCATAAAAAAATATTTACGATCAGCGGTGGACGAATTTCCAATGATCACCGTACGTAAACCGTTAGACGCGTGGCCTGAACGCTTAAAAGCCTGTGTTTTAAGGGTAAGGGTGGATATTTTGAGTAGAAGTATGTATGATTTCTGGCTTATTTTCTCTATGTATCATACATCATTCTAAGATATTCGTTTTTATGAAGTTAAGATTTATTATTTTTTATTATTAACAGAATTCATGGCCGTATTAGGTATACAATTTCTTTTGAATAGATAAGTATCTAAATAATAATTTAAAATAATTGTTATTTATCTTTTATTTTAATTATAATTTAATTTAATTGTAATTATCTATATACATAAAAATGAATCCATATTTCCTTGGTCACGCCATCACGCGTGAACGGCTAGATCGATTTAGCTAATTCTTTTTTTGTTGTGTTTGTTATTGTGAGAAGGTTCTTAGGGAAAAAAAAATTAGGGTAGGGGTGGAGTATAGTAGGGAAGAGCGGGGGCGAAGCCGCGCGGGCAAAAGCTAGTTTAAAATCAGAATTTCACAAGCAATTTAAAATTTTCACTTAAAAAGAAATTTCAAAACAAACTAGTTTTAAAACCGGTTTCAGCGAAAACCGGGTAAAAAAATCGGGAATTCTCTACTCAGAGCTTATAGTAAGTATTTATAATATGGTTAATTTGATTACAGATTTGGGTTATGGGACATCTCGCCCACGCAAAAACTGGCCTGTGGGCCAGATGTCAACTTTTTAAAATGTGCATGGGTAGATTCGCTCGAACCAGTTTAGTAAAACGGGCCAGATGTCTCCTGTTAAAAATTGAAGGGATATTTCGTCCTAATTGTTTATTTATTGATTAAATAGCTGATCAATCTGCAAATCATAGCATCAAATGATAATTGTTTTTACAAAAAACAAAAAAACACATTTTATTTTAAAGCTATTGCATAGCTTCTGTCGCGGGCCTTGAGCGTGGAGACCGAATCCAGAAATTCCGTAACAAAAATAACCTAACACCCCCCACTCATTTGTTTTTTGAGCGGATGACCGATAAGAAAACAAATGAGTGAACAATCAATCAAAATTCAATTCAATGTGTGAAACAATTAATATCAAAGAAAAAAAAACAAAGGAAAAAAAATACTGCATAAATAAAATAAATAAATAATTATAATTGCATAAGTTGATAAAAATGCTATGCAATACCTTTACCGCGGCAGTCCCAGAGTGCCACACGTCTTTTTTTTTACTTTGCAATTATGTACTTACAAGTTCATTGTGTGTTACTAAGTGTTTTTTTTTTTTTAAAAAAAAAGTAACATGATGCTATGATTAGCAGATTTATCAGCTATTTAATTAATAAAAAACCAATTAAGACGAAATATCCCTTCAATTTTTAACAGATGATATTTGGCCCGTTTTACTAAACTGGTTCGGACGAATCTACCCATGCACATTTTAAAAAGTTGACAATATCTGGCCCACAGGCCAGTTTTTGCGTGGGCGAGATGTCCCATAACCCAGATTTGGGTTTAGGGGCAACTCGCCCACGCAAAAACAGCCTATTCATTCTAGCCTTAAAGACACCCAAATTATAATCGTAAATAACTAGACATTTTGTCAGTATCTCCTTCCATTCATCGGCGAACAAGGAAACCGTCGATGAGTGCTATTATTGTAATAGTAATTTATAGAACCATGATGAAGCTTGTTATCGCATGCAGTTGGTACTTATAAGTTGGCCAGATCGACAAATCGATTATGTGGTCACATACCTAATTTATTAAAAAAACACTGTTTTACATAATTTCGGTTTCCGTATCTTACTTTATCTTTATCTACCAGCAGTCCAGCACCACTACCTGCACTTTTTATGATCGGCCAATAACAGAGCTGTACAGGTTGCCCAATATTGATCAGAAAAAAAATAGTTTGAGTACATCGACACGCTAAGAAGAAGAAGAAAACATTTGACGGATCAATAAAAATTGATCTGACCACTTTGCAGGAATGCCTAAGTTACTTTTTTAACTAAAATGAACACTAACGGCCCGTCCACGACCTTGCCACTGTGAATGGTAACTACCACTTCAGGAATGCTTTGTAGTTCGTATTAAAGTGTTGTGTTTATTTTAAGTATTTACCTATTTCTATGGTTAATATTAACTAGTTTAAATAATTTGGGTGAAGATCTATTTGTAATTCTGTTTTATTAACAATAGAACTCTAGATAGTTGTGAGTTACTTTATGTTACTAAAACACTATCGACTAAATATTTGCATGCCATCATTAAATGGCGGAATGTGTCTTTGCACTTGTCTCTTTTATGAAACATCTTTTGTACCTACCACATTTTACGCAAATAAACGATATTATTATTATTATTATTAAGTGTGGGGCGGCGAGCTGTAGCTAAACGTGGGGCGACGACCGGTGAGATCATAAGTATGAAAATATTTGAAGCACACCACGAGACGCCACTCATAGCGCCCCGCGCGCCCAAATCGTGACCAGGCCGAGAAAAGGTTTTTGAAAATTGGGGTTAAATAACGGATAAGCTAAAGGTAAGCTCCTGATGAGATAACCCTAAAGAATACTCCCACTCAGTTAATCCTAATATAACCTACCCCCCTTTTTTTTAGGTGGGACATCATCAAATACTTCTCCCGCTCTGGTTTGGTACTGTCACAGTATTACTAAAAAAAACCACCTGTGTTTTTTCAGTCGCCCTTTGCACCTGAGGACCGCGGTAACTCTTTCGAACAGACCTGTTGCGCTGGTAGCTATCGGCACTATCAGGGACTGCCTCTTCGCTGCGAACGTGGAACACAACATTACACAACCCTCCGTCGATAAATCCCCTCTTTGAGCTGTGGCTAAAGAGTTACCACGGCATCCTCACATTCTGCCTGACACAGGTCCTCACCGGACATGACAAGTTCGAGAGATTCCTGTTTCGGATTCAGGCGGAAGAAACGTCTGCGTGTCACGATTGTAGGGGCCGCCCGAAGGACACGGTGGAACATATACTGTAGGTGGAAGTGTGCGCCGATAGGGCGAAGCAGCACGGTATCCTTGTAGAGGCGATCGGCGTTTGTAACGTCTCAGCCATGATCCGGAGAGACGTAATGGAAAGCGGTCACTTCTTTCTGCGACGCAGTTATGATAGCGAAGAAGATATTAGGAACAGCCAACAGGCATCCTCACGCCTCAGCCGCCGCCACAGGAGTCGCCTCGGACATCATAGGCCCGGGCTTGCAGACCACAAGCAATGGATAGCTCGCTGATCGGCCGCTCGGTAAAGACTGAGCCCGAGAAGTCATGAAGCGTAATATTCCACACGCGTCTCAAAGAGATGTCAGTAAAGACCCGTAAGAGGCCAAGTAGGACCGATGCCCGCTAGAGCCACGGGAATGTTCGAAAGAGATACGGTGGTCCTAGAACACGAAGGGCAACTGAAGGACACAGGTTTTTTTTTTATTATTGATAGGTGGGCTTTAGTAAGTAAAAGCCTTTCTATGATTACCTACCTGAAAAAGTTGCCGACCCGGGCTTGGTTATTATCGGACGGTGAGTTATACCTACATACCTACCCTGCCAATATATTCTAAATCTTGTTTGGGAAAATAAAATAACCTATTCATTCTACTATTTGTAAGTTTGCATTCCAAATAATCTTCTTTATGTATATATAAAAGCGAAATACCACTCACTGACTGAACTACTGAAATAGAACTTAAAATCTGGCAGATAGGTTCCTTATAAAGTGCAGACATGCGCTAAGACCGGATTTTCCGAAATTCATCTCCTAAGGGGATGAAACGGGGGTCCAAAGTTTGTATGGAGAAACCGACTTTCACGCGGGCAAAGCCGCAAGCAGAAACTAATAAGGTTTATAAAAGTATGATACTTGAAAATGGTTGCCAATTTATTGATCTCTTTCCTACCTAGCCACGTTAGGAGATGAACCTAAAGGTTAATGTTGATATTCTGTTATCGGGAACCTTTAGCCGCGCATACGTCTCGCAAGAAACTAGTCCAAGGCCCTTCAAGACGCCCGGTACACCGATACGATATCCAGTGGCGTAACTAGTCCCAAGGGGGCCCCATATCAAAAGTATCGAGGTGATTTTACAACTAGCACAGAGACATGAGACTGAGTCACGATAGCCCTCGAAAGGTATGACCAGACTAACTTGATAGATTTCGTCTATGTCATTATGTAAGACCGAGGCTGATGACTTCGTTTATTGGAGTACCTATTCTGATCTGAAATAGAAGAGAGACTAAGTTTTTGTTGTGATCTTATTTAAAGAATGCTATACTCTGTTCAAAATAACATTAGACATTTATGAAAACCTTTTGTTACTGCCCGTTCAAACGATTTTGACTTTTATTACGTTGTTGTCATGACAAATGGCGGCTGCAGTGTATAAATAGAAGTTAAAATCGGTAGAACAGTCAGAGGGTAAAAAAGGTTTCTTTATATTATGTTTAATCTTAACGCGAATAGGGAATCGCGAATATCGAATGAAGCGAGCTATAAAAATATCCTAATATTTAGTCATTATTTTATTAATCAACTAAGTACCACCTATCAATTAGAGAATTGAAGATTGTGGATAACATGTTACGAATATTTACACGGGGCCCTGCAGCTTGGGGCCCCGTATCGTTGACATGGCTGATCTACGCCCCTGACGACATCATAATTTACGACGACTCCATCAATATCTTTATGTGCAAAGATAGTGTACCTACCTGAAGACCAGTAACTGCATAAGCCATGTAGATAAATGTCAAACCAGCATTGCTACCACGAACGCTTAACGCGATCCATATTACGACCTAAATTATGCTGCTAAAGGAATGGCTATATAGGATAGACAGGCTAAACAGCTCCATCCCTCTTTCTCGCTCGCACTACTGACATTTTAACACGTCATGGTACGCCCTATGGAAAGAATGCAAGTCTGAAAGGCAAGGGATGGTAAATTAAAACATACCTACATACTTGTAACAGAAAAGAAAGAAATATTATAATATGTATTAGTATTTATATACCCTACGTGTGTACATATTTATTAGGCACTAATGGGATTTTCAGGTTAATGGAATTTCGAGATTGGAGACCTTTTTAGGGTTCCGTAGCCAAATGGCAAAAAACAGAACCCATGTTGTAAGTAAATGTATTCTGTGAACCGCATTATGATTTTCACACAAAAATAAAAAAAAAGCAATAAATTTTGGGGGTCATACTTAGAACTGAAAACACAAAAAAAATTTTTTCATCAAACCCATACGTGTGGGGTATCTATGGATAGATCTTCAAAAATGATATTGAGGTTTCTAATATCATTTTTTTCTAAACTGAATAGTTTGCGCGAGAGACACTTCCAAAGTGGTAACATGTGTGTCCCCCCTCCTCTAACTTCTAAAATAAGAGAATGATAAAACTAAAAAAAATATATGATGTACATTACCATACAAACTGCCAACGAAAATTGGTTTGAACGAGATCTAGTATTTTTTTTTAAATACGTCATAAATCTAAAAAAAATACACTATTATTAAAACATCGATCAAAGTTACAACGAACTACAAGAACTTTTATATTATGTTACTTGCTGGTACGGAACCCTTAATGGGCGAGTCCGACTCGCACTTGGCCGGTTTTTTTATTATGGATAGATAGGCTAGCGTTTGACCACTATCTGACCTGATGGTAAGCGATGATGTGGCCGACGATGGAGCACGCTTGTCTAGAAGTAACCTATTCACTCTTGACTTAAACTAGTTCTTATAATATATTTCACAACTTCCCCAAGTTAGACATGGATGACGAACCGTACATTTGTTCACACCAAACACCATCCTGATGGCATTATTGAAAATTTAAGTTACCTAAGTAGGTAGGTACATACAGCAACTCCATATCAGTTTAAGAAAGTTGGAGGTAAAAAGTTGTAATTAATCCATGTGACTCCAGAAATGTACTTGAGAGGATTCAATACTAGGCAAAACCAAAGCAGATTTAAATTATATTATTTTATAAACTTTGCCGTAATAACATTTGTCGTGTGACTATAGTAATAGTCCAATCAGAATGATGCCCAAGTTATTATTACAACGACTATACAGAAAACTAAGTTAGATCTAAAGTTATAAATGGATATAGATATCTACCGTATCTACCGGATAGGCTCCGCGTGCTGAACCGTGACCAGCTCGCTCTGGAAGCGAGGCAAACTTCAAAGACTTTCTTCAAGACTTTTGGAGTCAAATTCCCAACAGTAGATCGGATTCATAACAAGTCGGCATCGTCATCGCTGATCGTCCTTCGCCGAGCTTCCGTCAAGGCACTTAAGGTCTTAACTGGCGGGGACAAACGGCCGAAGTACTGTTAAGAAATGGTGCTGAAGACTTTTGCGACGCCTACAGTACACAAACAAGCAACTTCACACATGGGCGCGATTTTGTTATGAACATCGCTATGCCTAATAGGCAAATGAAGGATGTCCCCGTTTTTACAGATCACGGTAAGGTACACACGAGCAGAAGGCGAAGCCCCATGACTGCTCACCACGCCCCCTGCGGGGCGTCGCGACTTCCTCCGAGAATGCACTCCCAGTTAGCAAATTACAAAAAGAGTGAACAATTCTTGGTGGTTTATATTATATCTCTAAAACACAATGCAATTTGTGAAAAGTCATTCAATCAATTTCTAAAAAAGAAAATAATAATAGCTACTAGGTACTTGGGAACCAAGTAGCTGAACCTATGGCAAATATTAAACTAGTAAAGCATGATAGTTTGAACATGGCAAATTAAAACATGGTTGTCGTAAAAATGACGGGAATATTTTATAAACAAGTAGGTACCAAGTAGTAACAATAAGATGTTTACAATCGTCCTATCAGAATTAGGCGCTGGTTAAAAGCTAACTTCGGTTGAGGGGGACTAACTAATCTACGTAGATTAGTACTTCTCCACAACCGAACGTAACATTCCCTATCCCTAGGTCTGAAGTTATAAATAATTATAGCTGCTGGTCGCTGTGACCTGCCGGAGTTACCTTGCTGACAACTTCGAAGGCGCCAACAAGCACGGATAGTCGCCGAGATGAGGCGCCAACACAAGCATCACGTTGATCCACACTCAGTGTTTGTTGTTTTTCAATTTCCAAAAGCAGTTTTAATGCATTTTTTAATGTTAATTTAGCTCGTATTCTCGGCACACAGAAACTTGTTCGGAGGTAGTAAAACAGTTCATCATCATCATCATCATTTCAGCCGATACACGTCCACTGTTGGACATAGGCCTCCCCCAAGCGTCGCCACATCGAACGTTCCTGTGCGTCCCGCATCCATCGGTTTCCCGCTACCTTCACCAGGTCGTCGGTCCACCTTGTAGGAGGCCTTCCAACACTGCGTCTTCCGGTACGCGGTCGCCACTCCAAAACCTTTCGGCCCCAACGGCCATCTGTTCTGCGAGCAATGTGCCCTGCCCATTGCCACTTAAGTTTGGCAATTCTTTGTGCTATGTCGGCAACCTTAGTTTAGTAAAACAGTTACGAACATAATATTGTTTCAGCGTCCGAGCTGTTCTCAAAAAAAACGTAAGTGTCCCCGTGCACTTATGTTTTTTTTTTTATTTAAAGAATATGGAAACAGTTTGAAAACATTCAATAAAATGAGACATAATTAAGTAGTTAGTACCTAGTTGGTTGAATTGATACATCTTTATGGTAAAGAAATCTGTGCCTCCTGTGAAAAGTGATATAACTCGACTTATATCATTTTTGAGTTTTTTACACAAAACTTATCAAAAAATAAATTACGAATTTTTTGGTCTAAATCACGTTCTTTAGAAATATGATTAGAAGAAAGAAAGAAAGTCGAGTCGTATATCACTTTTCACAGAAGGCACAGAAATATTTTCAACATTTTTTAGCACTCCTTAAGCATAGAAGAGTCTGTCAGATTTTTAATTTCTTTCTTACTTAAGTATTTTATCTTCAGAATTCAAATATCAAAGTGAATACTGACGCTGGCTTTCCTACAAAACTTAATTAAAGTAGTGAATAGATCCCAAATCCTCCTTTGACGTTGATAATAAAGCTTGCTTCATCGGACCAGTAGAAGCTCAGCATAAATGAACGTTATTAGTCGGTAATTAATTAAATTTTTTAAATCTAGAAGGAAACTAAACTAATCCATGTAGCAGGGAAATGAGGATATCAGGGATTTCGCGGAATCCCCGTCGATGTAGATGTCGAATATGTCTTGTTTATTACGTCTTCTTACTAAAAGTATACTACGTTCCAAATGAGAATAGAATCGCCCGCCATGTTGTGACATCACGATTTACTGTCAAATCGATGAAAGATATTTTTAATCATTAATTAATTTATGAAAAATTTAATTTATTAAAACACCAATTTATCGTCAGTGATACATATGTCGTTTCACTTAGAAACTAAATCTAGTAAAATGTCAGAAAAGCGGATATTGCCGAATAAAAATCGAGCCATGCATTTCTCTCGCTCGCTCTAGTACCCACACGGGCACTAGTGGGAGCGAAACAAATGTGTCGCTCGAGCTGGCGCGGCTCGTGTGATTTTAGTCGCTAATATTAATCAAGCGGAATTTGCAGAGGTGAATACTGTTTCTTTAACTAAAAAGTAAATCTAGGACCGTTAGACTTGAAAAGTATTTTAGCATTGTATTGGAGAAAAAAAAATGGTCTTTATAAAGTTAGGTACGTCTTCAGCTGGTATATTAAAAGACTGGTTACCCCGAAACTCAATTGAAGAATAATAGAAGAAATGGCTCGATTTTGTCATATCACTACTTAAATACTTTTAGTAAGAAGACGTAGGTACCTACTTAATAAACAAGAATATTCAACATTTACCGGGATTTCGTGATATCCCTAAGGATTTCGCGAAATCCTTGAAACTTATCCTCATTTCCCTGCGACATATATATTATATCAGGATGTCTTTGACATCGAAGAAGAAGAAGAAAAGGACATTTGGGTAGGTCGCAGAAAATAGGTACTCAAATTGCCAGTAGACGTAATTACTAAAGAAACCTATTTACAAAAAAAAAAAAAAAAAACCCGACTTCACGACGAAAAAAACTAAAGCTAAATTTCGGAAGTCAGTGTTTCTGGGATAATTTGTTCGTTATTGAACAACGGTTTATGAAATGACATCGATATTAAAATGAAATCGGGATAGGTAACAAATTGTGTTCATATTTTGGTCTTTTCTGAATGAAAGACATCTTATGATTGTCGATGAATTTCAGGAAAGTGATACTGTTATAAGTTTAGGACTAGCCCAGGGAGACCCTATTTTACCAATACTATTTAATATTGTAACATTTAAATGATGATTTTATTTATTTATTTATTATATTAGTGTAGATACATAAGAAACTTATACACTTTAATACATATGTATAAATATAATACATTAAAATTATTTGCAAAGATTAATAATGTACATATTATGTGTCAGTATGCTGACGATTTTGTCTTGTTTTACATTCAGTCAAAAAAGTATCGGGAATGGATGATTTGTTTATGGTTCCAAATTTTAGATTTTTTTGTTGTTGTTAGATTGGCACAAATGTTTTCCATTTTGGCGCGGAGTTTGAGTTGCATCTGTTATTTATATTAAATACAATGCTGTTTATAGTTATATCATATCTAGTGTGTATTGGGAATTTCATAATAAACAAAAACATCGAACAAAGAGTTTGTCTTAAATTTTGCATCGCCAATGGAATTTCGTTTTCGGAGTCACTGAAAATGTAACAGAAGTTTACGGTGAATCGACTTGATCAAAAACACGTGCTTATGAGTGGTACAAAGCATTCAAAAGCGGTCGAAATGTGATGGAAGATTTGCCTCACTCTGGTAGGCCATCAACCTCTGCAACTGAAGTTAACATCGCAAAGGTGAAGGAAATAGTGACTGAAAATCCTCATTCAAGTTTGAGAGAGATAGCCGCCGAACTTTCTGTATTTCACGAGTCGATCCGTACCATTTTATGATAGAAACATGTTGCCGCTCGGCTATTCCCAAAAGACCTGAATTTTCTCCAAAAACTCAATCGCATGAGAGTCGCTGAGGACATGCTAGAACGAGTCAATTCCGACCCAACACTTATGAAACACATTTTTACTGGCGACGAGACGTGGGTTTACGAGTTTGACATGCAAACAAGTCAATAAGCTTCGGAGTGGCGCCTTCCAACTGAACCAAAACCGAAAAAACCACGCCAAAGTCGATCAAAAGTCAAAGTCATGTTGACTGCTTTCTTTGATTATCGCGGTGTTGTGCACTCGGAATTCTTACCGGAAGGTTAAACGGTAAATAAAGAATATTATTTGAGCGTTATGCGGCTTTTAAGAGAGCAAATTCGACGAAAAAGGCCAGATTTGTGGAAAGAAAATTCTTGGATTTTGCACCATGATAATGCGCCTTCGCACAAGGCTATCATTGTGAACGAATTTTTGACCAAACACTCAACAAATACCATCGAGCAGCCACCATATTCGCCAGATATGGCTCCAGCCGACTTCTATTTTTTTCCTAAACTCAAATTACCACTTCGTGGCACCCGTTTTCAATCTGTAGAAGATATAAAGGAGAATTCGCGGCGAGGAATGAACTCAATTTCGGAAACAGCGTTTAAAAAATGTTTTGATGATTGGATTATTCGTTGGCGTAAGTGTATCGTTTCTGAAGGGGCATACTTTGAAGGTGATAAAGTAAATTTGGATGAATAACAAAAATTTTGTGTATTATTGATCTTTTCCCGGTACTTTCTTGACAGTATGTTTCAGATAGTACAATTAAATTAGAAGATACATTAGATACTTTATCGTCTTGTCTAAGTGAGTTAGGATTGAGTGTGTCAAATACAAAATCAAAACTATGTAGGGAATTTATGAGACATAATGATAGGTACTTTGGAAATAAACAATCATGCATTGGAATTGGTGGATAGTTATAAATATTTGAGGCTGGACAGATCGCTACGTTGGGGACGACATATTAATGAGGTAGTCAGAAAGTCACAAAAATACTAAATATACTCAAAGATTTGGCAGGTACTTCTTGGGGTATACACCCCAAACATTTACGCAGAATTTATTTAGCAATAGTCAGAAGCCGTATAGATTATAGTTGTTTTATTTACGATAACAGATCATAACAGTGCGAATTCACATTTATTTAAATTGCAGAAAATACAGAACCAAGCTTTGAGAATTATCGGTGGGTTTGTCTACGCCGATCCACGCCATGGAGAGTGAGCTATTTATTCCGCCACTGACTATATATGGGTTGAAATCCATATCTTTTACGAACAATATAACTGTTAAATATTATTAAAGGAGTTACTTATGTACATTTATTACCAATAGTTACTGGACAAGCAAAAAGATTCCCTTACTTGCAACTATTATAAATGAAGTTGAAGATGTTCAGGTTGCTTGTCTCGTCCACTCCAATGGATATGTGACTTACATTAATGTGAATAGTATAATTTCGGTTAGTTTGAAGAGTATGCAACGAGCTAAAGACTTTTATGAAGCATTGAAACATGATGTTATGAAGGAATTAATAGAGAAATATTATACTGATTGGGTAGTACCTATACAGATGGATCTATGATCAAGAATGGTAGGTAGAGCAGGCGCCAAAGGGGGTTGAGTATGCAAAATATGAGGACCATATCCTATGAATGGTTTCGGACTCAGAAAAGCATGCAGATTATGATTCTGGATGTTGCCAGGAGGTATATTGGTCCATTTTTTTTATACCCCTCTCCCTGAAGCAACAAGTAAATTGACTGAGCAAATGCTAAATTGTTTAAGTAACAATATCTAATTGTGTCTTATGATTAAATCTGTCTATAGGAAGTCAACTAAAAAAAAGTGAGTCGGACTCGCGCACTTAGGGTTCCGTACAAATTTACACATGAAAACAGTTCAAATCCCAAATTAAGTTACGCAGGTTTTTCCGAATCACAAGAATAGTTTTTTTTTTTGACATAATGACAAATTTACAGTTTTCAGAATTTACCTATATTATTGCTATGAGACCTTGCTTCATGCTAAATTTCAGAATTCTAGCTCAACGGGAAGTGCCCTATAAATTTTGATTCCCTTAGGGATGTCGAAATACATGCTTTTTTGCGACATAAACGGCCGTATCTTTTTTTTTGTTAACTTAGAAGCTTGATTTTTTCACAGCTTCAAGGAACCGCAGATTTGAGGATGTAATTTTAATTTCAACGCGATTTTATGAAAACTGTTCAATTCCCGAATTGATTTACGAAGATTTATGCGAATCGCAAAGAAAGTTTTTTTTTTGTGACGTAACAACAAATTTACAGTTTTCAGATTTTTTTCTCTACTTGTGCTATATGACCTTGCTTCATGCTAAATTTCAGGATTCTAGGCCAACGGGATGAAATTTGATTCCTTTGAGGGTGTCAAAATACACGTTTTTTCGCAACATAAACGGCCGTATCTTTTTTTTTCGTTAACCCAGAAGTTTGAATTTTTCTCAGCTTCAAGGGACAATAGACTTGAGAAAAGTCTTTTAATTTCACTGCAATACCTCCACTCGTTCCCGAGATAAAGGGTCTTGACAGACAGACAGGCAGGCCGAAAAGTAACTTTTAAGTATTCAATATTTTTTTTATCAATGATTCATGTTTTATTTTTTACTTTACCATTTTCTTAGGGTTCCGTACCTCAAAAGGCAAAAACGGAACCCTTATAGGATCATTTTGTTGTCCTGTGTCTTAAACAAAGAGTCTTGACAGACAGACAGGCAGACAGACAGACAGACGGACAACAAAGTGTGGAAGTACTGAAGGACAAGAAATATATGTAAGACCATTCTATTCAGATATATTAACGAAATATAGTAGAGAGTAGTATGGCATGTGGAAGGAATATTTCAATCAAAGATCATTGGAAAAAGACATATAGGTAGTACAAAACTATCCAATCTCAGCCTCCTCGTATACCTTGGTTGGTTGGTTGGTTAGTCATTTAAATAGAAGACTGATTACTTTGGCACACAGAATTAAAACTGGACACATTCCATCAAATAAATTTGCCTTTTTAATGGGAAAGACTTCATCCCCAAATGTGATACCTGTGGGGTAATAGATGATGTATATCATTTATTGATGGAATGCGTTCAATTTAATGCTGAGAGAGAATTATTCGACACACTACGTTTAGATAAGTTGCAGTCGGAGTTGTGAGTAACATCCTTTCATACCCTAACCACGGTCCCTAACAGTGAAGTAGCTTGTCTTTTGTTGTTGTGTTTTGTTAACTTGTAGCGAATGTAATTTAATTTAATAAATCGGACTGACTGATTGTTTTAATTTTTTTTTTTCGTGGTTTAGGCAGTTATTTTTTTATTGTAATTTTTTTTTTCAGGAATTTTAACATGTATATTACCAATTGCTCTTAGGTTTACAATACAATTTCCCATAAAATTTTACTTTTATAATCTCTCTCAAAATTCTAAAATCACGCGGTCGCTAGTGTGAAGCGACCGCTTTAGGTTTTTACTTTGGCACTCTTTATTTGGCTTGTAGGTTCTTAAAAATTTCTTGCAAGACGCCAATTAAGTATGAGTTGTTTATGTTTCTTTACCTTTATATTTTTTTAAAGTCAATTGATATATTTTACGTAAAGTGGTGGAATCCCAATATTTATTTCGCTACAGTGTAGGTACAGTGTACGTGCAGAATAATTATCTGACCTACGAGTATTACAGAAAGATAAACCGTACGCACATGTACTTCCTGGAATTAACATTTTAAATTTTAAAACCTATTCACACTAGGTCTATTAAAAAGCCATGTGTAGACAAACAGGTACTGTTCATATAAATAAATGAAACTATTCTAACCATCCATTAGAGCCATTAAAAGCTTTTGCCGAAACCAGACTGCATTAATTAAATACCTTGTTTGATGGCTAGACGGCCGTTCGCCATATTGCATTTGTTATCAAAATGGTGCCGTTCTGTTCCGTTCATTTCCTACACATGAGCGTGAGCTTTTAATATCTAATATTTTTTTGAAATACAGTAGTCCGTACTTTTTTTAGGGTTCCGTACCTCAAAAGGAAAAAACGAAACCCCTATAGGATTGTTGTCCATCTGTCTGTCTGTCTGTCTGTCCGTCCGTATGTCACAGCCACTTTTTTCCGAAACTATAAGAGCTATTATACTGTTGAAACTTAGTAAGTAGATGTATTCTGTGAACCGCTTTAAGATTTTCACACAAAAATAGAAAAAGAGCAATAAATTTTGGTGGTCCCCATACTTAGAACTGAAAATCAAAAATTTTTTTTTTTCATCAAACCCATACGTGTGGGGTATTTTTGGAGGTCTTCAAAAATGATATTGAGGTTTCTAATATCATTTTTTTCGTAAAATGTGTGTCATCCCCCCGTCACTTCTAAAATAAGAGAATGATAAAACTAAAAAAAATATATGATGTACATTACCATGTAAACTACAAACGAAAATTGGTTTGAACGAGATCTAGTAAGTAGTTTTTTTTTTAATACCCATAAATCTAAAAAAATACACTATTATTAAAACATCGATCAAAGTTACAACGAACTACAAGAACTTTTATATTATGTTACTTGCTGCTACGGAACCCTCCATGGGCGAGTCCGACTCGCACTTGGCCGGTTTTTTTTTTATAATAGGTAATATTTGTAATACATCTTTCATCTTTTCTGTGGTTGTAATGCAATACATCTGTCATAGTAATAACATTTTTAATAATAATATTTTCTGATTTCTGCAATTCCACTATTCCAGACGCGTATTTTGAAAACACTTCTTCTATTCATAACCGTTATGTTATTATTTTATACTTAAGTACTTGACTTCTAACCATCATGCAAGTATTTATTAAACAGAAATCAGTTGGTGAAACTCCGGACAGTCATTTAAAACATCATAGTTTGTATAGATATGGATTGGAATGCATATTCCATTATACATAATATATCTATCTATAGATAGTAGTAGTAGATAGGTAGTCAAGTTTGTAGCTTCAAAATACCGGTGGTAACTGCGTGGTGCCAGGAAAACGTTGAAATCCACGATTTCTTGACTTCTAAAGGATTTCATCCCATGGAAAAAAAAAACATAAATTTTTATCAAGTTACTTTTAAATCAGACTAAATTGAGAAAATGAAGACTGGAAATGTAACTCTGTAGGAAAAACAAGACTTGAGATACAGAATTTCTAAAATTAATTATATTAATTTTAATAATATAACCTGACGAACTGTTTAGATACTTTTGTAAAGGATAATAAAAACAACTCATTGGAAAACGTTTAATATGATGTAATAAAATGAAATTGAGTTCAATTGATAATACCGTAGTAAATTGAAATCACACTGTACCTAAATATTTTTGTAGTACTTAATATTTTAATCTTTCGAATACCGTAATTAGAGAGACAATAGAAAGACAATGAGAAAGAGTTTAATGATTTAAATCGGGGGACTTAGGACGGGAACAAATGAGCATTATGTGATGGAAATTAAGCTTATTCCTGCTGACAGAAATACACAACAGAATGTTAATTAGTTTTTTGAATTAAGGACATATAATCATACATGACATATGACTCTGAAACGTGGTCGCTCACAATCATGGGCCTCATCAAAAGGTGGAAAGAAAAGAACAAGCAGAAGAGCTCGGAGATTCCCTGCGTGACAAATCAGGATTGAAGATGTCCGCAGAAGAACCAAAGTTCCGAGGTAGGAGACATACCCTGAAAAATCGCCAAGCAGCATAAGGCAGGGTATATTGCTAGCAATGGTCAATAGAGGTTAGCGAACGAAGGGTTCTGGAGCGGCGACCGCGTACTGGAAGACGTAGTATTGGAAGGCCTCCTACCAGATGGACCGATAACCTGGTGAGGGTCGCAAGAATTCTATGGATACTAGACGCAGAGGATCGGTCTTTGTGGCGACACTCGGGGGAGGCCATACCCAGCAGTAGAATGTAGATCAGTACCAACCAGATCTGTGTGTCTAAATGAATTGAAGCAGTAACGAAACTCGCGATGAGATGTTAATTACTGCTATAGGTATTTTATATTTACAAATTAAATTCATAAAATCTCAAAGTTCTCAAAGTAACTATAAGCCACAAAAAAAAAAAAACATTGGCGAAGCTTATTATAAATAAACAGTATATTTCAACCAACTTCCCCATACCAACTGGATGCACATGTTTTAATTTAACATTTGCTGCGCACATGTGTCGTCTCTTTTAATTTTCTCCGTAAAATGAAGGACAAAATGTGTGTGGAGTCCATGTGTCAGCCCAGTGAATGTAATGTTATAACGATGTTACTTACATTCAGAGTTTTTAACAACAGTCGCCATTGTGTGGAGTAGTTCGGTCGGAGTTCGGATTACGAATCATGTCGAGTTCCCCCTTTGAGCTCGCCGTGCACAACATAAAACGGCGACAACTTTTGCTGCAAACAGTCCAACTTCCTGCATACAACTTTATGCATATTTGAACGAAAAGAGTAGAAACGTCACAAATTCACAATGTTGCGCAGTCGAACTTTTCTGTTGGTGCATTTTGTAGTTCTGGGTATATCAGGCAATTTTAAGCAGCTGAGCTGGTTCCCGCGACTTTGTTCGCGTCAAATTCGCAAAACAGCACAATGCCCTTTAGTCAGAATTTTAATAAGCTTTTGTTTCGTGTGGTACCTACTTTAATATTTTTTTTAAATAAAAGTTACTCCTTGCAATATCAGTTATCTATCCCGTCTAAATCTATAGCTATCAGCTATTTCGGAAATTAGCCAGAGGAGGCCAAAAAAAATGCATGTTTGTTATAGGTATCGAGAAATATCCTATGCATTTAGTAACAAAAATGTTATTGGGATATTACAAACGGACACTTCAATTTTAGTTGTAAGTATGCAACTACTTAGGGATTGTACACAAAAAATTGTTCTTGCTAGTTATTGGTATTCTGACATTTTTTGTACCAGCGTAGCAACGCCGAACCAAAAATTGATTATGGTAGAAACAGCTGTTTTAATGGCTTTACGTAAAAAGTGCTACGACTTACCTACAACTAATTTATTTATTACTTAATGAGTAAATTATTGTCTATTCAGGATATAATGTATCCTGTGGTATTTTTTCTCGTTTTACACGATGGCGCGGCGAGCCAATCACTGACATTCCCCCGATTCCCCGCCCCCGCGTCTCACGTCGCACCACTAAAGAGACTTTAATTAAGAGACCGAATATTTGACTTCCATGCAACTTGAAGCCAGCGCTCAATATTCGTGCCGATAACTATATCATAGTACAAGTATAGGAAAAATACTGAAAACTGTAAATTTGTAGTTACTTTACAAAAAATACTTTTTTTTGTGGTTCGGAAAAATCTACGAAACTCAATTTGGGAATTGAACTGTTTTCATTTGTTAGTTTGAACGGAACCCTCAGTGCGCGAGTCCAACTCGCACTTGCCCGGTTTTTGAATATGACGATTATTATCTACTTTGTGCCTCTTTCTTTAACAAAGTAGGTACCTATTTAGAGCTCGAATATAGGTATACGGAATAAGTTTGAACGCGAATGCAACCGCATACCTAAACTGTCATTCCCGAAACCCAGGGGAGTAACGTGAACTAATTTAGCCGTGGGCACATCAGCGAGGCATTTTTCTTTCATAAATTCGAAAACAAGACAGCGATTGTCGCAACTCACAACCCAGTGTTCGACCTGCGGCCGTATTATGACATCTTAAAACCATCATGTTTTCTTTGTGAGAAAAGGATAGTGCTATTCGTCCTGTATAGCTCCGTCTCTTTTTCACACCGAAAACATGATGGTTTTAAGAGGTCATAATACGGCCCCAGGGCCCTCGATTGTGCGAGGCTCCTTCGGGTGCGAGGCCGTGTGCTAGGGCCTACTTCGCCCACTACTACGCAACAGCTGAAACCTATGTTCAGTCTGAACTAAATGAATTTAACTAACGAATATCGTCTTTTTGATTCACAAAAAATCATTTTACGTAACTCAGAAATACTGATGATACAAACTTATTTAGGTATAACGATAAGGAAGATGCCATAACGAGGGTCTTCAACAACTTATTGAAGAATAAAGCTAACCACATCCATCCATCCACTCGCAATAACTTTCACACTTCAACGGGTATTCCATCTGGACCAATGGCTTTACCATTTTTCATTCCATTTACTGCTATTCTGACTTCATCCATACTAAGTGAGAATGGTCTCACTAACCCTACATTCACTGGTTTGCTCTCTAAAATCCCACTCCAATTATTTTCCTCATTCATCAGTCTTTCAAAATAGTCCTTCCACCTTTCTTTGATTTTTTCATCATCCGACAGGACCATTCCAGCTTCATTCCTTACACATCTTACCTATCGTATTGCTCTCGTGGGGGCGATCGGCAGCGGCGGTCTTTCGCGCCGAGTCTTGGTACATTCCATGGTCCGGAGCGAGGAGGGTGGCAGGCTGTCGCCTCCTTCTGCGATGCAGTAATGCTAGCAAAGGGGGAGGCCGAACACATCACGCAACAGCGAGCGCTCACAGCGTCCCAGCCACCGCCGCAGCATTTCGACCCCGATTTCCGGCCACCGCAGGCGCGGGCTTGCGGACTGCGAGCAGTGGGTAGCTCGCTATCTGACCACACGGTAACTGTCCGGACCGAGCCCAAGTCGTCGACGGCGCGCTCTGTTCCTGCGCCTCAAGGAGTTGTCAGCAACAGCAGGGGCCCAGCCGGGTCGGAGCCTACTGGGGCCAGGGTTATCCGAAAGGGAAGCTCGGCCCCGGTACGAAGTGTCTGACACTATCTACCGCTCCGCCCAAGGGCGGAGGATGTCATTTGGATGATTTTGTGACCCCCCCTGGCCAGGGAAAGCCTTGACTCGGAAAAGTCATTGGAGGATTTTCCACCACAAAAACACGGTACATCTACCTAGTAACAGTAACTATATCACATCGTGATCCAGTAATGTACCTACCTACACCTACAGTGCCGATTAATGAACTAACTCACCTCGTTCAACTCACCTTTAAGCCAAGCTCGTTCATTCCTTACGCGAAGAAGGGTTCCCCGTGTTTTGACATAGCCATGCATGAGCATATTCCGAGGTTGTTATTCACTGAGATGTTGTTAAAAAACCACTCAACAAACAAAACAAATAATCACTCACAAGTCACAACTCACACAAATACACAGACACATACACAGAAAGAAAATTTCTATTGTTTTTGATAACTTCACGATATTATCAACCCACATTCGCGACAAACAGCACACCAGTTTACGATGAACGAAAACAAACAAGTGCTTAGCTGACAAAAAATAAAAAAATCCGTTAAATTCGGCAAAATTCAAAAGAATTACTCCAATTCAAGACAAGACCAAACATAGATCAATACACATCAATAAAATTATAGACTGTACATACCAACATATCGCAAGTTTGCATATTATACCTACCATATAGAGGCTAGGTACTCAAAGATTTCTATGTTGGTAGCATTAACATTACTGCACTACTTTTTTACTAAGAGTTGACAAAAAAAATTGATCTGAAAATTAGGTCAATTTCAGAAAACGTTTTTATTTTTTAATCTAGATAGATTTATATTGATGAAGGTTGACGTTGACATTACCCGAAAATAAGTCTAATTTTAGAGTATGTAGTTAATGAGACATTGTACGATCAACATGCTTCGCGTGACCTACTCAAGAATCTCTCTCTTGTTTATCCGTAGGTTATACTCGTAGATAAAAAAAACCAAAAATAAAAATACGTGAATACGTGAATCTTTGGTTCTGCTGCGTGTCGCATCTGTTAGATTCATGGAATAACATGGACAGTTGCTGCCAAAACACGTCGTTTGACACACTACCACACGGCAGGGTTGCCAACTCCAAAAGTTCCAAATCGCTAAATTCAATATCTACTACTACAATAGATACTAGAAAGTCTCCGATTCTATTAGAGGCAAATCCAACACACGCCTGAAAAAATATTTGTTTGTAAGTAATTAAATTATGATTAAATATTGCATATTGTCTGCAATAAATATTGATAAATGAAACAACATGATATTGTCTGTGCGATAAAAGAACCGTCGTGGCGTAAAGTGAAAACAATATTAAAGATTTTAAGTAGCAACCCAACCCAGCCATCCGTCAAATGCTAAACGTCATATCATGTTGACACGGGTTTATTTATTATGTTATTTTATTGTGATTTTTAATCGAAATCTTTAGAAATGTGATAAAAAATTTCACTGAGCTGCAAGGGAAATAATATTTAATATATTACAGTTTTGCCAAAGATAACAAATGACAAATCACACCATTATTGATCAAAACAAAGTCATGAACTTGGGAAACATTGGTATGCTGTTTTTTTGGTACGTAACACTTTTATTTTAATGTTTTTAGACTTCCTAGGTAAACTCCTGTCCCTGTTATCTCCAAATATATATAAATTAATCGGAAATTCATTTAAACATGATTATATATTTGTTTATTTTGTTTTGGTCAATATTTTCGATGGCTAGTATAAAGAGTATTGATACTTTAAATTTATAATGCGTTTCGAATAACTTAGAATATTTCTTTTCAGAAATCAATTCCCGAATTGAGTTACGAAGATTTTTCCGAATTGCAAACATTTTTTTTTTTGTGGCGGATCTACAAATTTACAATTTTCAAATATTTTCCTGTACTTGTTCTATGAGACCTTGATTTATGCCAAATTTCAGGATTCTAGGTCAACGAGATTCACCCTATGAACTTTGATTCCCTTGAGTATCGAAATATACGCTTTTTTTGCGACATAAACGGCCGTATCTTTTTTTTCGTTAACTCAGAAGTCTGATTTTTTCATAACTTCAAAAGACCGCAGACTTGAGTGTATAGTTTTAATTTTAACTCGATACCTCCAAGCGTTCTTGTGTTAAAGGTAAACTTGTGTAAAAGGACAGATAAACAGACGGACAACAAAGTGATCCCAAGGATCTTATATACGAGATGGTCCCTTACAGGCTAAATAGATTTTTTACGAAACAACATTACAAATTCTGAAGTGTACTTTATTTTCACAGACATTAAGTTTATATTTTTCATTGATTAGCAAAAGGAAAAAATATACTGAGGAAGACAACGAGAAAGTGGTAGTGTGTTCCATTTTTACCTTTATATTTAACTAGGGTAAACATAAACTTGCTGTTAGCTACAATATTCCAGTCAGTGATAATAGACCGATCCCAGTCAAAGTGATAGAACCATTTTCGTTGGAACTGGGTAAGTGGTCGTTGGTGGAACCTACATAGATAGGCAGTACAGCAGTTTCTTCACGCTATTTTCCTTTACCGATTCGTGTTTGCATTTAAATGTTCATCATCATTACAATCGAAAGACGTCCACTGTTCGACATAGGCCTCCCCCAGGTGTCGCCACAATTAACGGTTTGTTACTCATTACGCAAAAACTTATAAACGGATGAATTTAATGATAAACTTATAACCTATAGCCTACCTATAAAATAGCTTATAACCTATATTTTTGCTAAGTTTCATCACGTGAGCAAGTTCAATAAATAGGCTACTAATATTATAAATGCGAAAGTTTGTGAAGATGGATGGAGGTACTCGTATGTATGGATGTGTCGCGCTAAAACTACTAGACAGATGAACTTAATCATAAACATTGCAATAAAATAGCACATAAGCTTTGAATAACTTTGCAGTTTCATTAGGTAAGCAAATTCAGCCAATAGGATATTTTTTATTATAGGGTGAAGCCGCTGGAAGTAGCTAGTCTAACATAGTTTCAAAATATCAAGATTTAACAGTCGCACTATAATGACGTCACAATGTTGCTTACATAACAAAAACGATATTTATCTACAGCAGCGCCCTCAAATCCCACGATGGTTTACTTTCCGCACAGACTCTATCAGTGTGATATTACTCTGGCTGTACTCAATGGTGACGTAGAGATATAAGTGCTGACAAAATTTTTGTGTCCGAAATTAAAAGACAGGTTCATTAACAAAACTTTGTTTGAATATCGTTCGTTTACGAATTTTCGTCTCGGAGAAAAAGAGCTAGACCTCCTGTTTTATCGTGGAGGATCTAGAAATTTATGAGATTCCTACTTTTTTCGTTCATGACTCGTAAATAAATTCATTTAAAAAAAAAACGTCTGGTCTGATTTAACTCTCCCTACCTCATTCGATTTGACAGCTATGACGTCACAAAATGGCGCCAGGACGATTTTATTCTTATTTGAATTGCTTAGTAGTTAAAAGTAGGTAGATAACTTTATCCTTATAAACTTATTATAATATGTATCTTATCAGTAACTGATAACAAAAGACATTCGTGTTTGAACTAAAACTTAATGTACGTCGGCATTGTTTATCTTTAGTCTCATACATATCCCTTTTAGAAAGGCTGCATGAGGAAGCTCTATTATAATTCTTGTCTCAAGGCCCATGGGATTAAAAGTACTTAATACTATTAGGGTAGCTATACACGCGAGGGTATACCTGACAGGTTTGCCTGCAGATCTTGTCTAGCGGAATTTTAATATATTCAACGACATTCTGTGTCTTCAGCCGTGTTTCCGTTTTAGCGACCCGCTAGATCTAGCGGAATTTTAATATATTCAGCGACATTCTTTTTCGTTCTAGTAACCAAAACAATCTTACAACTTCTAGAATGTTTTGAATAGGTACCTAATTTAAATTGACCGTAACTACTAATTAAAGAGAACATGTGACCTTACAAAAAGGTAGTAAAATCATAAAATTTGGTCAATGGAATTGGTAAGTTTCCTTTTTAAGGAGTGGCTGGAGAGGTGTCAGGGCGTCCTCACCTTCTACATGACACAGGTCATCACCGGACATTGTACGTTCGAGAGGTTCCTGTTCCGAATTCAGGCAAATGAAACACCCCCGGGACCTACATTATGCAGAATGCTTGGAGGAAACGGAGATACGGTGGAGGTATGCCCCACTTTGACGGACCACCGCCGTGTCTTAGTGGGGCAATCGGCGGCGGCGACTTCTCGCACCGGGCCCTGATTCAGGCTTTGGTCTGGTGTGAGAGGGAATTGGTTGCAGCCGCATCTTTCTGTGAAGCAGTAATGCTAATAAAGGAAGAGGCCTCAAGAGTGAGAGAACGTACATTCTCACGCCCCAGCCGCCGTGGCAGAAGTGACCCCGGGCATCGAAAATCACAGAGCTATCCCGGCCATCCGTAGGCTCTGAGTTTGTGAATGATGAGCAATGGGTAGCTCGCTGTTCCCTCGTCGTATAAGGATCGAGCCCGAGTAATCGAAGGCGCGTAGTGTTCCACGGGGAAAAGTATGAAAGGGATATTAATATGAATGCAGAAGGCAAATAAAGGAACATAGGTATGGTTTTAGCCAGTAAGGCTGACATGTCCTTCCGAACTACCCTAGAGTCAGTCAAGTCAGAGAAGTCACTAGATGTTGTCCCTACTAAAAAAGAGCTAACATAGATCAATGGTGCAGAGTGTAGAGTACTACCTTGATCAGTTTGACGCGTCCTTGGAGGATTGGAATAATAAAATCGGTTCTGGGTGCTGCCCATGTGGGTGATGAGTTGATTCCAATAAAATTATTAAACTAGAATTCCAGACCTCCAATAGATTTATTATGATGTATGCTTTAATAAATTTAAGCCTTTAGCCAGGACTTACAAAACTTAAAATTAAGCGATCGCACGCTAAGGGCACCTCCTGTAGGTACTGTGGAGAACGTCTTCCAGAGTCTGTCGAAGTACGCTTACACTATCTACATCTCTTCCAAAGCTCTTCCTCTCGTTGTCAAATTAGTTACTTACTTATTGATCTTAGCGACATACCTATTCACTTTTTTGTTTTAAATATACCGAGTAAAAATTCCTAAACAAAACTGTCACATTAAAAAAACTGTTAAAAAAAACTCAGAAAAGTTTAAGCGAATTCTAGCTTCTATGTGTTTTTTATACTTTTTCTCTAAATCCAAACAAAATCCAGAGTCTAGCGAAATTCTTATTGCCAATGTAGCAACAATGTTTAAAAAAAAAATGCGTCGTCCTAGATTTTTTAATTTTTATGTAAAAAAAAAAGGTTATCGCTATTTATATCAGCCCAGGATAATAATTATGTGGAATAATTGAAACAGGAGCGATTTCGGTGGACAAAAATTATGGTAGTACGTACCTACCTATTGCTGACTACAGCGAAGCTTGTCGAGAAGGCTGACTCGATACATTTGCTGGCTGTCTAATACTGCAAAAACATTAGAATGCGTTACATCCGTATTCTAATGGAACTTTATTACTTTCTAAACTTGATACTGGCTGAATGCACAAACAAACCGTGCGGTAGCCGAAATAAAAAAAATATACCAATATACCTAATACCTACCTACTACTCGTTCCAAATGAGAATAGGACCGATTCCTATGTTTTGACGTCTCGTCGAACTGTCAAATCGAAGAAATTTTGGCAAAATTGAAGAACTTGGAGATGAGTAAAGTTGAAGAACTGGATTCTGATTAAACTGTTTTCGTTGACAGTTCATAAATAAATTAAATTTTTCGTAAATTAATTAATGTTTTAAAGTTTCTATCCTCGATTTGACAGTAAATCGTGACGTCACAACATGGCGGGCGATCCTATTCTCATTTGGAACGCATTGTACCTATCGCTATAGTTTTAGCACAGTAGATAAATATGTTTTAGCGGTGAAGAGGAAACACGTTTTTTTATAACACCACTGATACCTACATCGATCAGATCTGATGATGGAGCCGAAATATGGAAGGTAGGTAGATAGATACGAGAACTCTGTAATAAAATAATGTACCCTAGCCTTGTTTGGGTTTAGGCCCGTTTAGGTATTAGAATTGTCATGAGATGTGCTCAGTACTCTGGCTATAAATTATCATCGAACTGATGATTGAGCCGGAAGATGGAGGTAGGTAGGTACGAGAACTCCGTAATAAAATAATGTAAGTACCTATTCTTGTCGTGTATTGGCTTATTGGATTTTTTATGAGATGCACTCTGACTATAGAGTAGGTATCATCGGACTGTTCTGATGATGGAGTCGGAAGGTAGAAGGTACCGTGAAGTTAGCCTTTGCGAACGTTCGCGCATAGGTACTACACTCTTCTCGCACACGCACATCGCCATTTGGTTCCTAAAACACGTTACTGCGCAGCCTTCTGCGCAAACTTCACGGCCGCCATCATTCGTGAATATTGTACTGTACCTATCTAATAACACAGTGTATCAGTGTTTGGGCCTATCAGAATTGTTATGAGAAAATAATTAATTAGAGTGCATCTAATTAATTATTATTTTACCAATTGATATTCAAACATGTCGATATAGAAATACGACATAAATCCCTATGCTTTCAAATAATCCCGCGGCATCGAAAGGGATAGATATTATTGCACGGCGTTGAAAGACGTGTCACAGGTTCCCGCGGCGGGATGCCGTGGCACGTTGCGGTAGGCAAAAAGATGCCAAAGGACACTGGTGCCTGTTTGTAGTAGTGGTTGTTGAATTGAAACCTATTTTATTTCAATAAAATTACTAGCTTTTCCCCGCGGCTTCGCTCCCGAGCCCTAGCCAAGCTCTACCCTACTCCACTCTACTATACCTTACTCTTATCTACTCTACCCTGCACCATCCTAATTTTCGTTTTTTTTCCTTATGAACCGTCTCCTCACAATAACAAACACAACAAAAAAAGAATTAGCGGAATCGGTTCAGCTGTTCGCGAGATTTGCGCTTTGCGCTTAGCAACACATTTTAGCGATTCATTTATAAACTATAGATTTAAATTTCGAAGGTGCGGAATTTTTCGCTAGTTTGATAAGAGGTTTACTTATCAGGTTTTGGGGCCCCAGAGCACTGCCCCGCCTAGCCCTTTGGTAGCTACAGTTACGCCAGTGGAACTGATCCCAAAGTCCAATGAAATAACCATTAAGTACCGAGGTAAAATTGAATGAAAAATAACGGTTGTTTCAAGCTAGGTACGACCAGAGCCATCTCTTGCCAAGATTTGCCACTAGACAAAGGTGACCTATATTATATAGGTAAGTGATGTAATGTGAAGACGGTGTCCGCAATTTTGTACCTAGGTACTTTCAGAATAATTTCACAGATGGTGCTAAGCTATGTGGGTAGCAAAAGAAAAATAAATAAATTGATGAGTTAATAAGATGTAGGTATAAAGGGTGATCCATTATGAAGTCCCTACATTTGAACTTGAACCACTGTAATTTAGGCAGCTATTAGGCATTTAATGATGAGATTGTGTGATTTATACTTAGGTACGACAAATATTAGTTTGAAATAATAAAATCACTTGGTCCTAAATTCTAAAACTATCTACCGCTAAAAGTGTTAAAATTATTCAGCTGGGTGTTCACTAAAATCACTAGTTAGGGATTTAGGTTTATAGTAAATGAAACAACCAAATTGTCAGTAAGCAGGCAAACCCGAGAAGTGACGTCTAGTCGAGAGCCCAGTAGGATCGCAACTAACGTGACGTCCTGCTTGACTTGTCCTACATTTAATGTTCTAAAAAGTTCTGTAGAGTTCGTATCGTGGCGAGAGAGTCAGATTAGTGCCATGATCACACGTACCGAGTAAAAGGGCGGGACAGTAAAATGTTGCTCGGTCGAGACAGTGATGTAAGCGAGTTGTAGAGATAAGCGCTTGGCCGAGCACTCGGCGCTTTGTTTGTACATAGGTACCAAGTATTCGCCCGAAGCAATGTCTCACCCGTTTACTCGTTACGTGTGATCAAGGCATTACTGAGGCGAAGTTGCACTAAACTTTTTTGAACTTCTAGAAATCCACAATTAAAAAAGAGAACACCTTGAAAAATGATTTTATTAAAATTGGAGCCGCGTAAAATCAAAACATGATAAATTAGAAGCCCGATAAAAAAAAAATTACGACTACCCTAACCTGATTTCAAACATTACGAGATTATGCCACGGAAATCTTTGAAAGTTACCTAAAACACTCGTGACTGCAACCGGCTGTAAATACCCACATGTATTCCTTCAGTAGAACTTTCCGTGCCAAGGTTGCTCTGGCTCTTTCGAAAAGAACAAGAGATTCAGACAAAGCAGTTGGCTGCGCGCAATGGGTCAATGAATAAAAACCACAAGAATACAAACGTCGTTCTCTTTATGATATATTAAACATAACAATAACCAACTAGATATAAGTATTACATGGAAAGCCACTGAAAATTAACTTAAAATTCATAGACACTCAATTAAAATTATTGAGACAGAGGACACCGTGGCCAACTTTGGTGCAAAGGGAAAAGCATTAAAAAAGTATATACTTAATTTACTTTAGGTACTTAATATTTCTTATAATGAATTTTAAATATTGAACATTAAAAGTGGGCTTTTTGCTATTAAATTACATTAAACAGCCAATAATCCATGGTCTTACTACTTAATTTGCAAATCTTTACAGCGACGGGTATCAGTAATAAAAGCAAAAAAAAAATAATGAAGCTTTGATACTTTAAATATTTGAAGACACTAGGTAGGTACTGTAACACCGGTAACCACATCGAATTACAAAAAAAATATTAATAAGGCTATGTATATAATGGACAAGAAGAACACAAGCAATTAATATCTAATGTACCTATACCCTATTCGCGTTAAGATTAGACATCTATAGAAACCTTTTTTACTGTTTTTTTAACAGATTGTAACTTCTATTTCGTAGGCATAAGGATAACATTAAAAGCAAAAAAGTGGTTACAATCTTAACTATTTACTGCAGCCGCCATTTGTCACGCCATCAACGTAATAAAAGTCAAAATCGGTTGAACATATAGTACAATTCACGAATGATGGCGGGCGTGAAGTTAGCCTTTGCGAACGTTCGCGCATACTACACTCTTCTCGCACACGCACTTCGCCATTTGGTTCCTAAAACACGTTACTGCGCAGCCTTCTGCGCAAACTTCACGGCCGCCATCATTCGTGAATTGTACTATACAGTTAAACGGTTTTCATATAAATGTCTAAATGTTATTTTGGGTATGCTGTGGACACGGCCAGTGACATTTGTCGGTAATCAATAGTCCCTAGCTTAGATTAAATATCTATAGATATAGCCACCGCGTGGCCGCACATGAGACAGCGCTATACAACTTGAATGAGGTTATTACGTAATCTTTTCCTTAAATATGACCACTGAAATGCACTAAAAACTTAACTATTGGAGTCTATTTCTCACACATACACTAAAACCATTACTTTAATTGCCGAAATTGTTCTAAATACATAAAAATTGACTCGAGCCGATCTCTCAGTGACAGTGACAGGCATTTGTCTAGCTTACTTTTCAAAGTGAGCCAAGCAAAAAAACCGACACGGCGAATGCGATAGAGCATGTTATGTTTTGTCTCAATTTTCTTACTTATTTCGTAGGTATATATGCTTCTCACTTTAGCACTTCCCTACAGTCGTATGGCTATATCTAGAGGTATATAATCTAAGGTCCCTAGCATTAGGAGAATTTTAAGCGAAAACTGGCCATTCGAAATAAGTAGTTAACAAGTTCTACAACATTAAAATATATATAATTATATGTAAATCGACTTCGTCGCTGGCTGTACGGTACAATACCATTTCTTCATAAAACCAGGCTAGGGTTTGATCACAGTTTGATGCATTTATCTGTACTCAAATGGAAGGCGGTTTGAAAGTATAAACAACATTTTTTTTTGTTGTACTTATAGATATTACATAACACTATGTCAGAGACATCGACACACAAATGTGTACCATGGATCCAGTATAAGATTCTGGATTACCTAGTGGTTGAATATTTCGTTGGCGATTGTCTATTTGTTTTTAAATTTAAATTATGTAAGTATTTACTTTTTTATTTTAAATTGTATAAAATTGTTGTCCTAATCATAATGAAAAAGCAATCAACTACCTTATTTAAAAAAAAAGCACAATTAAAATACAACTAGAAGAAACTATCTGCTCAACTGAGCTCAAATGAAAAAAGCGAATTAATCACTTTTTAATTTAAAATTTCATTAGAATACCTAATGATTTTATTTACACATTAAAAACAAGAAAAGTACATTTTTTTTTAATTGGGAAAACACTGATCAAAATTTCTACCACTTCGGGGTCCAGAATCATGTAGGTACTTGCACGTTTGTGCCTCCATGTGAGACGCGGTGAATTACAATTGGACATTTAAGGTAGAACTACATTGCGCACACGTGTACCACGTACGCCGATCTGAGCGCGTCGGTCTCCATACATTTTATAATGGAAACTAGACTTTCAGAACAACATTAGATCAACGCCACGCGACGTCACACAATGCGCCGCTACGTAGATACAAATCAGGCGTGGTCCACGTGTATTTCTAGCTTCAGATAAATAATGTACATACAAATGTGTCTCAAACACAAAAACCAAACTGAAAATTCAATATAATGTTTAGCTTGAACTTGACATTGCAGGAAAAATGAGAACATCAAGATCTTTTGGTACAAACTATTATGTGTGGTATATTTAAATATTAGTACGCAGTGTCTGTGTTATACAGTACAGTATACAAAATTATAAAATTAAAATTGGCCGAAATACATAAAAAAATAAACTAGCCCCTCTGTGTTCACGTAATTTTCGTTAGAAAATTCACTAAGGGGAAAATAGTACAATCTCAAGTCGAAGTTCCTTAAGATGATATATTGTTCGAAGTAAATTAAGCTGTTTTATGACTATACGGTTTGAATTAGGTATATTAAGTACATGTACCTATCGTTCTTATAATAGTAGGTTATTGCATCTGGTAAACTTATTTAACTATTTTCCTCGTCAGTCTACAAAAATCACAATTCATATAACGATAAAATATACAGCTAAAATTAACAATCAACCAAATACAGATTAATAATAATTTTATGAATGATCTGAATTCTTCATAGTTTATGTGATGGTATGGCTATCGAATACTATTATGGGATCACTGGTTTTGTTTTCATTAGAATTGTAACAAAATTGTCGGGTGCAAAACGTACTCGATTATTCATAGTCACAGTCAAATCAGTTGATTTGTCGAAAACCATTTTAACTACAAAAAGTAGTTGCAACTACTTTAACCAGAAATAAATCAAACACCTCTCCTTGTGTTATCTCTCTATACAAGGTGCAGTTTTAAAACTGCACAATAATTCAGGAGGTTGTAATAAAACTCATAAATAATCATATAAAAATACGATACCTGGTCAATAATCAGTAAAACTTGTTATTTTTTTTTTTAATTTTAACCGTTTTTCAGAATAACTCTCTAAATAAACTTCTTAAAAAAATACAGAATCACCCGTTGCGATTTATCGCACGCCGTGTCACTGTGTGTGTGAGTGCATCAACCTGTACGAGGCTCCGCCCACTTATTTTACGAAATGAATAATTTAACCTTAGATGTAGATCGAATTCGATGATCATAATGTACATTAATGTCTTAAATTTCGCTATTTAATTACTCGCTTTTAAGCATCATCACAATGTGAAAATCTTTTAAAAGTCACGTTGACGTCGCGTCGATAGGTACTTACGTATCAGCTGATGAATAAAATGTTAGGCCGAGATCAATAAACCTTATGAGGCGTCCGTGCCTCCGTCCGTAGGTATCATCGAGCGCGCGCGCTCGAGATTTAGATACGCAGTGGTACATGAACGTATCTACCAGACGCAGTCTGTCGGTAATGTCATTCTCAAGGTCAGTTTTCCGTAATAATTTCGTTTTTATTTGTAGATTAAATTGGTGGATGTGAAATTTCCCTTCGTACTTTTTAATGGGCTGAGGACCGACAAAAAACACTTCAAGATAATTTGTGCTAGTTACGTAGATAGGTAGGTTTTTAAGTGATTTATCTTGCCTGTTAGGTAGGTATTTTTACCGTAGTTAAAATTTTTAAATCAATTTATTTACACTAATCAAATTGATTCGGCTAACAACGTATTTACAAATGACTTTTTATGTACTTACTAATAAAATAAAATAAATACCTAAGCAGGTACTTATGTTACCTGGAGGTGTTGTTCAAACAGACAGCAGTCTAGCACGACGTTGCTGATTTTCTTTTAATTTCGTAGCACAAAAACATTCGTTTTAAAGTGTCGAAAGCACTAATCACTAGTGATCACCTTTTCAAGTAACGTACTTGCCGACCGTAGTGAGGAAACCAAACCGTAGACCAGCATCCCGCGTGCTGGCCCGTGGCTCTCGCTTGAAGTATTCCAGGATATTTTCCTGCAAGGCGACAAGCAGGCCTTCGTTGCCGCGACCGTCAGCAAGCCGGGGAACGCCGAATCGTCGAAACTCGCGGAGTCTTTGCGTAGCAGCCAGTATTACACTTTGAGATGGACGTTACGATGTTTCCACTGATAGCATACAAGCGGACTATCTCCACCAACTCTACATTGGAGTATTGGTCTGTCATCTTTCATCACTAGATACCGCAACCGTTAACCGAAGGCGCTGTGGGCGAATATTGCAAGCGCGTGTATGCACACGTCGGCGGCGTCAGTTACACTAAACATGATCGATTGATCGATGGCGCGGGGGCGTGGCTAGGGTGTGTCGTGCGGGAGATTATTGGTGCTTTACGTTGCGTGTATGTGTGTGAAAGCGCGGTTTAAATAATGGTGCGTTTGTGTGTGTGAAAGCGCGGTTATAAGGGAGGTATCAGACTAGCAGAGTTTATAAAAAAGGTAGTTCACACATACCGATTTCCATATATAAGAAAAAAAATACCTACTCATTTTATTATTGATTCGGGTCGAGAATCACTAACATAATTACCTCCTGAATTTTTTTGCACCTTTAAAACTGCACCTTGTATGACACCGGATAATAGTAACGAATCAATTGACTCCTCATTAAACTAAACCTGTTCAGTAGTTTAAGCGATACGGTGGAACATACGCACCTACCCACAAAAATACATAGACTGCTAGAACCATACCTAACCCTTCTTTTTGGCTTTGTCCAGCCGAAACAAGAAATATGCCTTGTTGCATAAAGTAGGTATGTGTGATTACTGTACATAAAGTTTAAATTAAATAAACAAATAAATGTCGAAGAATAGGTATGCGAGTCATAGTTCAATTATTTGTTAAGAGAAAATTTAGTCAACCAGCCCCGGTCTCTAATACCTTTATGCCTTGATCACACGTACCGAGTAAAAGGGCGAGCCAGAAAAATGTTGCTCGGCCGAGACAGTGATGTAAGCGAGAGCGCTGGACCAAGCACTCCGCGCTTTGTTTTTAGGTACCTACCGAGTATTCGGCCGAGAGCACTGTCTCGCCCGTTTACTCGGTAAGTGTGATCAAGGCATTAGGGTCCTTGTATATTTTACATAGTCATCTCGTGCTCTGCATTAACGATACAGGCAAATAATAAAAAAGCTTTATGAAATCTATAACGATACCTAATAATTAATATTAAAATTTTTCTACGTTCCAGTTGGTAGTCGTTGTTTCTTATTTTACAGATTATTTGCTTTGTCCCTTTCGATGCATGTCCCTTTCATGGCACCTCTCCCCTACGGTACGGTTCGTGAGGCAGGTGTCATTCTTACTCATACACTTCGTCTCTATATAATACTCGCTATGAAAATCGAAATCTTACACAATACAAACTGACACTCTCATATTACAGTGATATCGGTCTTCAGGCTTAGACTAACAACTTTTTTGTTAGCGTTCCCACCAAACGCGCAAAGTTCAAAATGTATAGCATTGACATTACCTGTCACGCCATTTGTCACGTGACTTCTCCGCAGGTAATGTCATTGCCATACATTTTAAACACAGCGTTTCGCGGGAACGCTAACAAGAAAGTCTTTTGTTTAAGCCTGCTGCTATAAAATAGTGTAGAAATGATAATTTTTTAAATGATAGCGATTGTTATTATAAAATGTATCTGCTGGTAATAGTACCGGCAACAACCACCAACTGCAGCGTGAGAAAGGTCCTTAGTTAGCTAGTGCAAACTGGCACAAGTGAAACATAGATAGGATGTTCTCTTATTCTATCGACAATCGATCACTATAAAAAGTGTGACGGAGGTGTAATTCGTCTACCTACTCTGTCACGCGAATTAAAAAAATATTATTATTATCCAATATAAGGCCCTTGAAAAAAAGTATATTTTCTATAACTAACATGAACATTATTTTTCGAGGAGATAAGGCGATTGTCGGTAAAACAAGAAAATTCAAAAACGTTTTTTGAAAAATAATTCGGCAATTTGACATTAAAATCTTGTTAACATAGACACATGCGCAATAGTACTCCAACAGAAAATAAGTCTAATTTACATCAACAAGTCAGTTACAATCCTAATAGATAATATCTACATTTAGTGATAGAATAGATTGTAAAGTATTTACTATGACGTTATCATACAAGAATATATCACTTAGCTACGAACATGATTTAACATTTACAACAAAACGATCCGATAAGGCCTTCAAATTATAACAAATAGTATTAATATTATCATTAGAAGGCCTACCAAGATTCCTATTGCCAGCCATTGACGCCGATCTGTAATAATAACAAACAAGAAATTATTAATTAGGTATGCCTAAAACAAAACTGTAAATCAAATAAGAATTGGAATGTCAATGACCTCTATCTGTCAAATGTTAGTTGATAAGTACAGTTTGCAAAGAAAGCTTATTTGCGTACCAATAACGGCTTATTTTTAACACGCTTATATTAGCTTCACCTGTATTTTTGTAACCAACGCCTTTTAGCTTTGAGATATGCTATGAAAGCGTGTTTTTTTTTAGTTTTTTAAAACGATATTTTTATTTACTTTATTTAACCGAGTCTTAGTTAAATCTAAGTGACGTAAAACGTTATTGTTTAATCGAAATTACCTAAATTTATTATTTAAGTCATAATCTGTTAAAAAACTGTTTTCCTTCTTAATTTCATTGTTGACAATAAATTCACCGTCTTTTCCATTTGCCACAACTCAGATACGGAATTGAAAAACTACACTATGAAACTTTTTCCGTGTAAAATTTGTAAATTTATATATATATTTTTTAATTATCTTGTTTTGCTCGCTCTACCGATCTGATTCGACTCGACAGTCAGACGTCACAACATGGCGCTAAGTCGATCCTATTTTTCTTTAAACCGCATAATAATATATGTAACTTTAAACATTATATGTATACGAGCTAAGAAGTAAGGTTGCTGTAACTCATAACCGCGTGAATGTGGTGAAGAGGTTTAAATTACATTGCTACAATGTTTGAAAATGTTTAAGAGTATATTCTATCGTGGACTATGTTCAATAAAAAACACAATATTTATCTACCTAGAGTAGAGTTACCAGGTCTTAAAACCAAGAAGTCAGGCTGACCAGCCAAATTATTGAGGTGGAAAATTATCAAATAACTCCTCCCGTTTTGTGTGGAGCGAGAAAGAGTGTCAGATACTACCGACTAAGGCTGGTTTTACCCACCTGTTTTCTTTTAGTTACCCTTTGCGTTTCAGGGCTACGAAAACTCTTTCGAGCAAACTCACAGCCCAGTGTAGGCATCGCCCTACTGGGCTCTGTCTATTAGACCAGCCTCACTTATTTTTTATATTTTAAATCATTTAGTCAAATTCAAAAAGACTAAGCAGGACAGACCACACACGCAACGAAAATGCTTGACTGTATCAGTCCTTATCCGGCCGCTTCGATATCGATCTATATCTATATACTCCGTAATTAAAAGTGAATCCCTTTTACTTCTGGTAACGCTATAACTTAAGAAAGGCTGGACCATTCTAATAATTCTTTTTTTAGGGTTCCGTACCTCAAAAGGAAAAAACGGAACCCTTATAAGATCACTTTGTTGTCCGTCCGTCTGTCTGTCAAGACCCTTTATCTCGAGAACGCGTGAAGGTGTCGAGTTAAAATTGAAACCATATACGCAGGTCTGCGGTGCCTTCAAGCTGCGAAAAAATCAAACTTCTAAGTTAACGAATAAAAAGATACGGCCGTTTATGTCGCAAAAAAACGCAAATTTTGATACTCTCAAAGATCAAAATTCATAGGGTACTTCCCGTTGACCCAGAATCCTGAAATTTGGCACAAAGCAAGGTCTTATAGCACAGGTATAGGGAAAAATCTGAAAACAGTAAATTTGTTATACAAAAGTATGGCACAAAAAAAATTGCAATTCGGAAAATCTTCGAGACTCCATTCAGGAATTGTAGTTTGCACGGAACCCTAAATGCGTGAGTCCGACTCGCACTTGCCTAGTTTTATTGTTTTGTTCATCAATATACAGGGAAGGTTGTAGTTAGAATTAGGGATGGTAGGTAGGGTAGGTAGGTAGTGTAGGGTAGGTGGCGTAGAGTAGGTAATGTAGGATAGAGAAGGTTATGTAGGGCGGAGTAAGATGAAGTGGGGTACAGTAGAGTGGAGTAGGGTAGATTAGAATAAAGCAGTCAGTTGACGAGAGGGAAGCCGCGGGAAAAAGCTAGTATAGTATTTAGCAGTAGTATATAATAGTATGTAGTATACATATAATATATTTATATATATACACTCACCGTTATTCATATGGAGCACCTTGGCAACTTTCTTTAATGTGGAATCCAGCTTAGAATCAGCGTTCTCGAGTTCTGTATTCAGGTCATCCAACATCCTGGAACATACATAAAGTTCTGATAAATATCGTAAAAGGTCGCCAAATAATTTATCCTGCACGCATTTTAATTGTATGTGACGTGGACGAGGAGATAAAAACTCGGGGAAAATGTCTACCGTGAGCGACTTACGCTTGACTCTACTACTTGACCTTACTTTAACCCGATAAGAAGGTTAAAAAGTCTAAACCTCAATCTCCAACAACCATCCATCCACCTGCTTGCAGTTACAGTCAACAGACTGATCGTTTGCAAATCGTTAGTAAAACAAACTGTAAAATGTGATTACTGCGGTCAATTTATCGTGTATCGTGGATTGTCAACCTTTTGCAATGGCATTCCTACAACTAATAAATAAATTAAAATAATATACCACTAAGCTGACATAAAAGTACTTACACGGCCTGTTCATCAAGCTCTATTCCAATTTGTTTGGATACCGTCTTTAGTGACCCGACAGAGTGGCTGATCACCTGCAGCTGGTCATTCTGACTGGACAACATCTTGTCTTGCATGGACATGATATCCGTGTCGTAACCGAACCCATCGAATCTATTGGGGCTGTCGGTCTGGTTGGCCAGTTTCGAGTATTTAGTATACTTAGGCGTCGCAGTCCACACGTTACTTAAATGCATGGGGCTTTCCTCCCCCAGCAAGGGCTCCCGGGCCGTCCCATCGTTGTCGCGGTTCCTGTTGAGACTCATTTTGCTCTTCATTACCTGAAACAGAAAAGTTTGTAAGTCTCTGATATCTTTGACAGTTCCGACAAAATCTATGTTTTGTACAACGCTAGTTTATTTGGTATGAGGTGACGCGCTTCTAACTTTTCAGTGTGAACAAAATGACTTTACTGTCGGCGATAGCATGTGGCATTAAATAATAAGTCAATTTTATATCTCACCTTCACTTCTTGCTTAGTAGCTTCAATAAAACTTCGTCGTTCAGAAATTTCTTTATTGTCAATTTTAAATTTTGATGAATTCTTCTCTACGATGCGTAAAAAGAATGTTCAGGAAATTACAATTATTTAGCCACTGTGTATTATAAAATTTAGAGAAATTACACATCAGTTATAGTCGAATCAAAGATAAAGGCCTCTTTGAAGTTACTAGTGCAGTAATGCGTAAGTACAGTCTAGTCGACCATACCTTTTTTTATTGTTACTTACACTTATGTAAGAATATACCCCATTACCACATTTTATAACAAGTTGTGCGAGTATTCTAAGGTTTGTTTGATAATGATTATAAAAGTAACAACGACGTTAGCGACATTTGCCGATAACTTTACATACAGTTGCCATCACGGATCTTGAACACTTGCGCAGAAGTCAAATATTCGGTCTCTTTAGTGGTGCGAAGTGCGACGCGGGGGCGGGGAGTGTCAGTGATTGGCTGGCCGCGCCATCGCGTCATAGACGTCATTCCTCATTCGTTCACTGCGTTGCTGCATGTATCTAACAACGAAGACGATTGGCTCGCCAATGTTTGGAATGCGCAAAGCGATCCCCACTCTGACGCCGAGCGTTCAAGATCCGTGATGGCAACTTTTTGTAATTGATTTACTTTGTTTCTCCTAACGTAATTACACTTTCTAAGTGCATACCTATAATTCATCATGAACAATTTGATAATGCAATTAATTTCTTAATATAGTTCGTGAGGTAGTTTTAGACAAACAACAACAGTAAAAAACTTAACATAAATAACGAACAGATGAAAACAAAACAGTCAACGAGTTGTGCTTCTATTTTACCGACAATCACTTGTCCTGTAGAAAAAATAAAGTAGGTAAATTACGATATTTATCAATTTCATAGTTCAATAGTGAAATGCGTGCTTTTATCCAAGAGCTTTTGGATTTTAAAATTTGCGTGACAGAGTGGACGAAATACACCTCCGTAACGCTTTTTTTTGTAGTGAATTATTGTCGATATAAAAGAAGAACAGGAAAAAAAGTAAGGCTGCAAATTCTTATATATTTCACCAAGTCTTCTGCATAATGTGCCGGCGGCAGGGTGTAGTGTACGTAAAACATATAAAAGCAAAAATCTAGAGACATTATGTTCAAAAGGATATTAATAGTATCTTCTAAATCCTCTAAGTCCCATTCGATACTACGGAGTGCGTTCCTCAGCTCCGTAGAAGTCCATTCCACTTCAGGACTGTTAGGGACAGAGGGCGCCTTGGAGATCTCCTGCCACCTCAGGTACAGCCCACGAGTCTTGTTCAATGCTTTGAACACCTCACTGCGTGTCCAAGGAATTTACATTAGATAAATATATACCTATCTAGAAAATATTATCCAAGCCTGAGAAAAAAATATTGTACCATCATTTTTATAATTCGCACACAAGCATATTTAACCTTATAAGTATCCAGTAGTGAATTCAACTCGTGCATTTTGCGTGCTTAAGTATAATTATAACACACGGCTAGGTTAGCTCTATTCTGTGCAAGAATGTGAGAATTTCTGATTTACAAGTTTTGTGCCCTCGTCAGCAAACTAATTCACACATCCTATTTACCCCCTTTAGGGTTTGATTTTTTAAATCCAGTCTTAATGATTACCTTCATTAAGTGTAAAGGAAAGCTTGTGCAAAATTCCAAGCTTCTAGACCTGCTGTGCATTGTCTGTTAGTGAATGATTAAATTTAAGATTTTTGTAAATTTAGTTGTATTTAATTTTTTTTTCCTGGCAATACGGAGCATCATAATACTGACGAATACTAGACCTGCATTAAGTCTGGTGTTTTTGACTGCGCCGTACCCCGTTCACAAGTGAACCACTGCAATGCTGGAGATCTCAAGGATGTGTTGATGCAGCTCACACAGCTTTATGAGGTCTCATAAGCTTACACCATGTACCGGTTCATGTGTGTGACAAAGGATTTTTCTAAAGTTTATTGCTTTTATAACAAGATGTGCACCAGATTGGAGTTTCCCATTGCCAAAATTTATGAACTTCAGATAAACTTAAATTCCTAATTTGAATCCTTTAGTACATTTTTTATAAATCTATCTTCTATCTTTCCCTGTATCTTTTATGGAATAGGGTTTCCAAGAAAGTCCCAGTAAAAAAAAACCCCTCACAGTATTATTGACGACACTGATGTGTAGCACAAATATGGAAAATAATATTGATATACATATAAATAGCACTGCATAATTTAGGGCCCTTTTCAACTTTTTACCCTCACAAATATAAAACAAACCTTGAAAAAGAACATCAATATTGTAGAAGATAAAACAATGAAGTGGTTGACTTATTATTTTGTATCAAAAACTAAATGGCTAAAATGCTATTAAGTGTGTGACATTGTATACCATACATAAAGCAACCACTTTTTAATATTCTACACTTAAAAGGAGGACAATAGGAATACAGTAGAATCTGTTTATAATGACAATGAAGGGAAAAAAAAAACTATGGACGTCATACAAAGCATTTTGTAGAAAATAAACAATGTCCTGTTTTTGTTAGTATGTATTTATTTTAATAGAGAGAAACATAGCATTTTAAATAAAAATAAAAATTATACATAATAAGTATGTTAATATGTAGGTATAATTTTTTTTAAACGATCTATCAATTATCCACTGAGACTCAAAACAAACACAAGCGATGCATGCATGTTGTCCTGTGTCACTTGACACTCCCGAACACTACTGTGGTGCGTTCAAAAATAACCAGAATTGAGTAGAGTTGCAACCCAGGGTCGTTCTTTTATAACTCGAGTAGCTACCCTAGAATTAATCCAACTAACTCTAACTTTGCGCTGGGTAGGTTGGAGTAAGCGGCAATATGCTTGACATTGACAGTTGAATTCCGTTTGCGTTAAAATGCTAGGGTAGAGTAATTACCCAATGACGTTGTTAGTGTTAACTCTAAACTCAAATTTGAATGCAGGGCTAAAGGTGTTAGATATCATGTCTTAAAAATAATTCACAATAAGCAACATGTCACTGTCATGTCACATAAGCAAAGTCATTATGTCCGCCTTTGTCTTTGCCTTTTTGTTTTATATGAAAACCAAATTTCGCTTTGTAATTACTTCATGATAAGCGATTGGTTAATATAGGCGGAGTCAAAATAAACAGATATCACTGTATTTGTTTAGAGCAGAAGTAAGCTCAAGTAGTGACCTGCACCTTTCTTGTTTATTGCTATTTCTATTAGAAAGAACTGCACCAAAATACATTATGTAGTTTTGGAGTAAGCAGACAAGAAGCACAAAGCAGCTTTGTTTTAACTATAAAAAAACGATAAATTGTAAAGTAGTATGATAAGGAGATTATAGATGTTTATAATCTTTGGATGTGTTGATGGTCAATAGTAAAAACATTATTCAGCTAATACCAATAATTGTACAATGGCTATTTTTAACCTGATAAAAAGCAATATTCAAGTGAAAAAGGGCACAAAAAAAAATCATTAATTATGATTCAGTATAACAAGCCATGGAGGTAGTATCTGCACTAAAAGATCACTGCAAAGAACCACTGTTGTCTACTGTGGGAGGACCACCTCTGCAAAGATTAGTCAAGAGCTCTTAGCTATATTATGATAGCTCACACAGTTTTTAGATTATTTTTGTAGTGTCTTGTGATTTTGATTAAAGTTTGTAAAACATATAAAGAACATAAAAAAATCATGATTATTGTTTGTGTGATTTTACAATAGGAAAATACCAAACATTATTAGATCAAAGGCAATTCATTTTCTTAGGTACAAATAAAGTTCCTTTCAAAATATTTCATTATAGTGACCAGGAGAAGTGGTACGTTCGCGAGGCTGAGAAAACATAATTATTAACTGTACCAATATGTACTTACTCTTTGACGACGTAGAATGGATCTTCTAAAGTCATGTCAAACAAGAATAACAACGTTCAAGCACAAGCTGATTCATGTGACGGACAAACTAGGCACGAAAACTTGCAAATAAAATTTACACAAACAGATAAACACACAGGTGTATCCAGACGATCCTTCGCCTATCCCACAAAATATCGACAACATGATACGTACCTACGGTGTATATAAGTCGCTCGATGAGAGCAGTATTCTCCGTCCCTTGCTAACTTATGTAAAACAGGGAGAGCCTGAGCTGCGTAACAAGTCAATGTTGCAATGCGCAATCGCACCACGGCCGCCACGAGCAGTGGAGACGACTAGATGCGACATCACCCCCTCACTCCCTCTATATTATCACAGTACGCACGCACTTTCCTCCTCTTTTTCCACCCAAAACTCTCCCTGAAGCCCCAACCCTCGATAGCACCCTCTTATTTATTTACGTCAAAAGTATAATGTCATTTCGTGACTTGACAAGGTTTGTTGCGTTTACAAGACTAGCTAAATCTAAAAAGTAACTGGGTTCGTAATTATTTTTGTCAAAATCCTACTTAAAAGTATCGTAGGTACCTATTTTTAATAAAAATCGATAGAACTAATGGTCGACAATAGCTTTATCTTCATATTCGACTGTATGGAATACATTAGAAACTATTCTATGCACATTACAGACTAGTGATGTAAAAGAAACAGGGTCTGTCTATCCATCATGAACCGACTCACTGTTCCGAAACATTTTAGTGTTCCCAACGATTGGAACATTAGTAATGTTTTAAATGCATCATTTGGAACACTGAAACACCCTTTGTTTTATATGACACGCGGTCTTTTTAAAATTCAAATCAAAACGTAAATAATGTAAATATAATTCATGACCTGAACTAAGATCTACTAAAAATTGTTCTTATATCTAAATTCAATGAAACTAAACTGTTAGTGTTTAGGTCGCGACGTAACAGAAGAGATGAGTTTCTACCCGGTAAATACCGGTTAAATACCCAAATATAGGGTATTACACGGGTAAATACCCAAATGGTGGGTATTTACTTTTTCGACATTTTTTAAGCAATAAAAAGTGTTTATCAAATATGTTTTATGCATGAAATGTACATAGTGTTGGCAAATAATAGTTTTCTACTAACGAATCATGTAAAAATTGCATGCCCTTGTTTTTTAACTATTATATTTGGTGATTTATATTACATTTGATTATAGTAGTTTTAATTACAAGACCATTTGAATATCACAGCATGTCAGAACAAATAATGGATGAAAAAAAATTAGGCAAACGTGACTCAACAAACTCTTGAGTGTGTGAGATGAAGAACTGAAACGCCACAACTGGAAAACTTGCGTATATGCTCAAAACTTGAGACAATGAAGATCTTTGTTATTAACTAAAAATCTACCTTAATAATATTAAGTTCAATATATGATTGAAACTAATATTTAAAAAATATGCTAACTGGTCGCCTCACGTTAAAGGAAATACATTCTGATTCCAAATTAAGTGAAAAAACAAAGAAAGAAAGAAAGGAAAATATTTAATTTGGTATACGTATACAGATACACATGATGTAGAAACAACATGAAAAACATATATATAAACAATAATTATATATATTATGTTATTTACTGAATACAAACATGAAAATCAATTGAAGAAATTTTACATTTATGCAAACTTTACAGTTAAACTTCATTTCACAAAAACAATAATCAGGCGTTGAAACGTAAAAACATATGAAAATAGTTGAACTTATAGAGTCTGTGCGGAAAGTAAACCATCGTGGGATTTGAGGGCGCTGCTGTAGATAAATATCGTTTTTGTTATGTAAGCAACATTGTGACGTCATTATAGTGCGACTGTTAAATCTTGATATTTTGAAACTATGTTAGACTAGCTTCTTCCAGCGGCTTCACCCTATAATAAAAATTATCCTATTGGCTGAATTTGCTCACCTAGTGAAACTGCAAAGTTATAGCTTATGTGCTATATTATTGCAATGTTTATGATTAGGTTCATCTGTCTAGTAGTTTTTCCGCGACACATCCATACATACGAGTATTGTCTGTGCGATAAAAGAACCGTCGTGGCATAAAGTGAAAACAACATTAAAGATTTTAAGTAGCAACCCAACACAGCCATCCGTCAAATGCCAAACGTCAAAAAATGTTGACACCGGTTTATTTATAATGTTATTTTGTTGTGATTTTTAATTTAAATCTTCAAAAATGTGATAAAAAATTTCACCGAGCTGCAAGGGAAATAATATTTAATATATTACAGTTTTGCCAAAGATAACAAATGGCAAATCACACCATAATTGATCAAAACAAAGTCACGAACTTGGGAAACATTGGTATGCTGTTTTTTTGGTACGTAACACTTTTAATTTGATTTTTTTAGACTTCCTAGGTAAACTCCTGTCCCTGTTATTTCCAAATATATATAAATTAAACGGAAATTCATTTAAACATGACGATATTTGTTTATTTTGTTTTGGTCAATATTTTCGATGGCTAGTATAAAGAGTATTGATACTTTAAATTATTATGCGTTTCGATTAACTAAGAATATTTCTTTTCAGGGTTGAGTAAGGATACAGTAACTAAAATAAAAAAGGGCAAGTGCGAGTCGGACTCGCGCACTGAGGATTCTGTACAAATTTACCTATGAAATCGATTCCCTAATTATTTTACGAAGATTTTTCCGAATTGCAAACATTTTTTTTGTGGTAGATCTAAAATTTACAATTTTTAAGATTTTTCCCTGTACTTGTTCTATGAGACCTTGATTTATGCCAAATTTCAGGATTCTAGGTCAACGGGATTCACCCTATGAACTTTGATTCCCTTGAGTATCGAAATATACGTTTTTTTGCGACATAAACGGCCGTATCTTTTTTTTTCCTTAACTCAGAAGTCTGATTTTTTCATAACTTCAAAAGACCGCAGACTTGAGTGTATGGTTTTAATTTTAACTCGATACCTCCAAGCGTTCTCGAGTTAAAGGGTCTTAACAGATAAACAGACGGACAACCAAGTGATCCCAAGGATCTTATATACGAGATGGTCCCTTACAGGCTAAATAGATTTTTTACGTAGCAACATTACAAATTATGAAGTGTACTTTATTTTCATCGTCATTAAGTTCATAGTTTTCATTGATTAGCAAAAGGGAAAAATGTACTGAGGAAGACAACGAGAAAGTGGTAGTGTGTCACATTTTTACCTTTATATTTAACTAGGGTAAACATAAACTTGCTGTTAGCTACAATATTCCAGTCAGTGATAATAGACCGATCCCAGTCAAAGTGATAGAACCATTTCCGTTGGAACTGGGTAAGTGGTCGTTGGTGGAACTTACCTAGACAGGCAGTACAGTAGTTTCTTCACGCTATTTTCCTTTATCAATTCGTGTTTGCATTTAAATGTTCATCATCATTACAATCGAAAGACGTCCACTGTTTGACATAGGCCTCCCCCAGGTGTCGCTACAATTAACGGTTTGTTACTCATTACGCAAAAACTTATAAACGGATGAATTTTATGATAAACGTTGCAATAATATAGCTTATAACCTATTTTTTTGCTAAGTTTCATCACGTGAGCAAGTTAAATAAATAGGTTACTAATATTATAAATGCGAAAGTTTGTGAAGATGGATGGAGGTACTTGTATGTATGGATGTGTCACGCAAATACTTCTGACAGACAGATGAACTTAATCATAAACATTGCAATATTATAGCACATAAGCTATAACTTTGCAGTTTCATTAAGTGAGCAAATTCAGCCAATAGGATATTTTTTATTATAGGGTGAAGCCGCTTGAAGAAGCTAGTCTAACATAGTTTCAAAATATCAAGATTTAACAGTCGCACTATAATGACGTCACAATGTTGCTTACATAACAAAACCGATATTTATCTACAGCAGCGCCCTCAAATCCCACGATGGTTTACTTTCCGCACAGACTCTACCTCCATCCATCTTCACAAACTTTCGCATTTATAATATTAGTAGCCTATTGAACTTAGCAAAAATATAGGTTATAAGCTATACGTTAACGTTTATCATTAAATTCATCCGTTTATAAGTTTTTGCGTAATGCCGTTAATTGTGGCGACACATGGGGGAGGCCTATGTCGAACAGTGGACGTCTTTCGATTGTAATGATGATGAACATTTAAATGCAAACACGAATCGGTATAGGAAAATAGCGTGAAGAAACTGCTGTACTGCCTATCTAGGTAGGTTCCACCAACGACCACTTACCCAGTTCCAACGAAAATGGTTGTATCACTTTGACTGGGATCGGTCTATTGTCACTGACTGGAATATTGTAGCTAGCAGCAAGTTTATGTTTACCCTATTTAAACATAAAGGTAAAATTGGGACACACTACCACTTTCTCGTTGTCTTCCTCAGTACATTTTTCCCTTTTGCTAATCAATGAAAAATATGAACTTAATGACTATGAAAATAAAGTACATTTCAGAATTTGTAATGTTGCTTTGTAAAAAATCTATTTAGCCTATAAGGGACCATCTCGCATATAAGCTCCTTAGGACCACTTGGTTGTCCGTCTGTTTATCTGTTAAGACCCTTTAACTCGAGAACGCTTGGAGGTATCGAGTTAAAATTAAAACCATACACTCAAGTCTGCGGTCTTTTGAAGTTGTGAAAAACTTCTGAGTTAACGAAAAAAAAAAGATACGGCTGTTTATGCCGCAAAAAAACATATATTTCGATACTCAAGGGAATCAAAGTTCATAGGGTGAATCGCGTTGACCTAGAATCCTGAAATTTGGCATAAATCAAGATCTCGTAGAACAAGTACAGGGAAAAATCTGAAAATTATAAATTGATAGATCCGCCACAAAAAAAAAATTGTTTGCAATTTGGAAAAATCTTCGTAACTCAATTCGGGAATTGATTTCATAGGTAAATTTGTACAGAATCTTCAGTGCGCGAGTCCGACTCGCACTTGCCCTTTTTTATTTTAGTTACTGTATCCTTACTCAAGCCTGAAAAGAAATATTCTAAGTTAGTCGAAATGCATTATAAATTTAAAGTATCAATACTCTTTATACTAGCCATCGAAAATATTGACCAAAACAAAATAAACAAATATCGTCATGTTTAAATGAATTTCCGTTTAATTTATATATATTTGGAGATAACAGGGACAGGAGTTCACCTAGGAAGTCTAAAAACATTAAAATAAAAGTGTTACGTACCAAAAACACAGCATACCAATGTTTCCCAAGTTTGTGACTTTGTTTTGATCAATAATGGTGTGATTTGCCATTTGTTATCTTTGGCAAAACTGTAATATATTAAAAATTATTTCCCTTGCAGCTCAGTGAAATTTTTTATCACATTTCTGAAGATTTCAATTAAAAATCACAATAAAATAACATAGTAAACAAACTTTCTGTCAACATATTATGACGTTTGGCATTTGACGGATGGCTGGGTTGTGTTGCTACTTAAAATCTTTAATGTTGTTTTCACTTTACGCCACGACGGTTCTTTTATCGCACAGACAATAACGTAAAAGGTGTGTTAAACCTATCTAAGCGAACTAGAATTATATACTATAAAGCGAACAATTAAACTTTATTAAATAAAACGTTCCAAAAAGTGTTAAGGGTTTTTAATCATTCTTTTGGGTATTTACCGGGTAAAAACCCTGTTTATACCCAAATTGGTATTTACTCGGTAATACCTGATGGGTTTTTGCCCACCACCGCACCACCCATCTCTAAACAGATCACGCCCGCGTTCCAAATGTTCCGTTGAGCCGTTGTTCCAAATATTTCAAATAATACATGACGAGACGTAACAGATCATGATTCATAAGTTTCAGTGTTTGTGTTTGTAACTTTTGAGCCGATGTTCCAAATGTACCAAATGATTCATAATTATAATCAGGTGTACCGGAACTTTTAAGTGATTCAGATGATATGAGTATTGAGCGAGGCATCGAATACGCCGCAAACGACAATTAAAACTATCATCATATGTAACTCTAAATTACCTACAGCTATTCGTAGGGGTTTTTTTTTATTTGATATAAACTAGTGCTTGACTGCGATCCCACCTGATGGTAAGGAGGGATGTAATCGTTGATAGTGAGGCGCACCAGTTTATTAAGAGCCTATTCACTCTTGCCTTAAAGACACCCAAATTATTATCAGACAGCAAGACCGCAGCAGGCAAATTGTTCCAGTCTCTCGATGTACGTGGTACAAACGACGGGCAAAACGCTTGGTCCGGACCATAGAGGTTTTATCACCATAAGGGTGGGTACTCGCCGTTCGTCGGCTTGTCCGATGGTGGAATCAAGTCATGTAATTCCTGCGCACACTTTCCCAAGTGCATCCTTTAAAACACCGAAAGGCTGGCTACCCTTCGCCTTTGACTTCAAGACTTTGTAGATTGGACTCAACCAAGCCAAGCAAAAATCAAGAAACATGGAGTTTCTTGCCGGTTCTTCTCCATAGGAATCGACCAATTTGGAACCGTGCACTAGCTTCTGACGTTTTATAAGAGCCCATGTAGGCCTATGTGAAATAAAATATTTTTGACTTTGACTTTGACTTTGAACCAGATCTGAATCACCAATTAGTCTCTTTGCACGCCTTTCCACATAGTCCAAAGCTGCTAGGTGGCATTTTGCCGCACTAGCCCATATGTAGCTGCAGTACTCCACACATGAATGGACCTGTGCTTGTACATTGTATCAGGGTATCTTATACAGGGTTATTTGTGAAATATTAACAACCTTGCAGGACTGTATTACTAACATCATAAACAACAACTTTTGTCAAAAACAAACCTTCGAGATTTGGTTGTTCTATTTAACACATTTTCAACTCTGTATTTTGATATAGGTACCTATCTACGTCTGTATGATGCGCCGCAAGCGCATCAACCCCCCTCCCCGCCGCCCGGTCACAGTTACCCTCCGCTATTGTACTATCGTTTGATTAGCATCTATAGACTTCGTAATATTTAGAACGTTCAATTTAAATATTTTTATTTTTGTATGAAATCTGATGAACTAAAATATGACAAATTTTGAAAAGTCATAGAGCAAAAGTTGTTGTTTATGATGTTAGAGACGTAGTCCTGAGAGGTTGCCAGTGTTTACAAATAACCCTATATACCCTTGTAGATCCTTACCTACAGAAGAGCTTAACATGGCATTTTATAAAAACTTGACTTTTCTAGCCTAGCCTATCTATTATAATAAAATAAAATATTATAAAAAATGTAAATGATGGTAGAGTCTGTGCGGAAAGTAAACCATCGTGGGATTTGAGGGCGCTGCTGTAGATAAATATCGTTTTTGTTATGTAAGCAACATTGTGACGTCATTATAGTGCGACTGTTAAATCTTGATATTTTGAAACTATGTTAGACTAGCTTCTTCCAGCGGCTTCACCCTATAATAAAAATTATCCGATTGGCTGAATTTGCTCACCTAATGAAACTGCAAAGTTATAGCTTATGTGGTGTATTATTGCAATGTTTATGATCAAGTTCATCTGTCTAGTAGTTTTTACGAGTACTTCCATCCATCTTCACAAACTTTCGCATTTATATATTAGTAGCCTATTTATTGAACTTGCTCACGTGATGAAACTTAGCAAAAATATAGGTTATAAGCTATTTTATTGCAACGTTTCTCATTAAATTCATCCGTTTATAAGTTTTTGCGTAATGAGTAACAAACCGTTAATTGTGGCGACACCTCGAGGAGGCCTATGTCGAACAGTGGACGTCTTTCGATTGTAATGATGATGAACATTTAAATGCAAACACGAACCGGTAAAGGAAAATAGCGTGAAGAAACTGCTGTACTGCCTATCTAGGTAGATTCCATCAGCGACCACTTACCCAGTGCCAATGAAAATGGTTCTATCACTTTGACTGGGATCGGTCTATTATCACTGACTGGAATATTGTAGCTAACAGCAAGTTTATGTTTACCCTAGTTAAATATAAAGGTAAAAATGGAACACGCTACCACTTTCTCGTTGTCTTCCTCAGTACATTTTTCCCTTTTGCTAATCTATGAAAAATATGAACTTATGACTATGAAAATAAAGTACACTTCAGAATTTGTAATGTTGCTTCGTAAAAAATCTGTTTAGCCTGTAAGGGACCATCTCGTATATAAGATCTTTGGGATCACTTGGTTGTCCGTCTGTATCTGTTAAGACCTTTTAACGCTTGGAGGTATCGAGTTAAAATATCGAGATAAAACCATACGCTCAAGTCTGCGGTCTTTTGAAGTTGTGAAAAAATCAGACTTCTGAGTTAACGAAAAAAAAAGATACGGCCGTTTATGTCGCAAAAAACGTATATTTCTATAATCAAGCGAATCAAAGTTCATAGGGTGAATCCCGTTGGCCTTAAATCCTGAAATTTGGCATAAATCACGGTCTTATAGAACAAGTACAGGGAAAAATCTGAAAATTGTAAATTTGTAGATACGCCACAAAAAAATTTTGTTTGTATTTCGGAAAAATCTTCGTAACTCAATTCGGGAATTGATTTCATAGGTAAATTTGTACAGAATCCTCAGTGCGCGAGTCCGACTCGCACTTGCCCTTTTTTATTTTAGTTACTGTATCCGTACTAAGCCTGAAAAGAAATATTCTAAGTTAGTCGAAACGCATTATAAATTTAAAGTATCAATACTCTTTATACTAGCCATATAAAATAATGACCAAAACAAAATAAATAAATATCGTCGTGTTTAAATGAATTTCCGTTTAATTTATATATATTTGGAGATAACAGGGACAGGAGTTTATCTAGGAAGTCTAAAAACATTAAAATAAAAGTGTTACGTACCAAAAAAACAGCATACCAATGTTTCCCAAATTCGTGACTTTGTTTTGATCAATAATGGTGTGATTTGCCATTTGTTTTCTTTGGAAAAACTGTAATATATTAAATATTATTTCCCTTGCAGCTCAGTGAAATTTTTTATCACATTTCTGAAGATTTCAATTAAAAATCACAATAAAATAACATAATAAACAAACCGGTGCCAATATTATATGACGTTTGGCATTTGACGGATGGCTGGGTTGGGTTGCTACTTAAAATCTTTAATGTTGTTTTCACTTTACGCCACGACGGTTCTTTTATCGCACAAACAATATCAATTTCCTTTTAATCAGGTGGAACTTCCGTCCGATTATGGTATCATTACAAAATAGAGATGGGTTTCTTCCTGGCAAATACCGGGTAAATACCCAAAGTACCCAATCCTCGGATTAATACCAAAATGTTGGGTATTAGTTTTTAGCTTTAAAGGCAGTCTCGCAATGGAAACGATATCAAGCATTCATAATGATTGGCCTGTTGGTCTAGTGGTTAGTGGCCTTGACTGCTATGCCGGAGGTCGTGGGTTCGATTCCCACCCAGGACAAATATTTATGTGATGAACATGATCAGATGTTCAGTGTCTGGGTGTTATTTATCTAAAATATGTATGTATTTAGAAATATATAAGTATGCTTATCAGTCGTCTAGTACTCATAAAACAAGCTCTGTTTAGCTTGGGACTAGACGGCGGGCGTTGCGTGATAGTTGTGGAATATAATTAATATGTTATTATTATTATAATAAGGCACAACAGTTGGTCCGCCTATACAAATTCTCAAATATCCTCAATAATTTTTTGCCAAGTGCTAAATGCTATTTGACCAGTGACTTGTACACACAAATGATAGATTACTTACCAGCTGACTACCCTGAGACAAACAATCAATCCAAACAAACAATCCGTGTGAGTTACAGGAGATGGGTTTGTTCGTGTCCGATGGGTACTTTCAACGCCATAGACGGCCGGATTTGTTCGCACTGCTCCGCGGTCACACCCAGCTGGTGGCTATCGTACCATTCTCGGGGCAATGCGCACACTAAACCTGGTAGAATTGATTTATTCTCATGTTCACTGAATGAGTTCGCAAAAGTTACATTATACTTTTTATGTTTTAACGGAAATATATAATAATAAATAATATTCTTTAAATATATTAATTGCCTTAAATTGTACAAATTTTTATTGTATATTATTTTTTAATTTTATTGGTTAATTTATTTTTATTGTTTTGAAAATGTTATGAACTGAATTTAATTGACAGGAAATTTAATTATTGTAATTTATTTTTTTCACTACCTACATTCAGTCGCGTTAAGTTGATCTGTTATAATAGCTTGTGTGTATGTACAGTCTGTCAAGAAAGTCATGAAAAGAAGGGAGGGCGCCACCATCATTAACATGGTATCCCAATAAACTTCGACTAAAAGATATTGATACTTTTATTTATAAAATAATAATTACCGATTTACGGTCCCTTTACTGCCGTGTAGGTACATTATTTTACCGATCGATCGATCTATATATATATATGACACTCGTCTATCTATTTAATACATGCTTGCAAACGAGTTTTGACTTTCATTGGTAATGGCTCCCTATAAATAAAAGTACTTAATCTGTCGTAGTGGCGAACAACATTTTTATTAGAACTAATTTTCATTCAAGTGACGTTTAATTTTACCTGATACATTATAGTTATAGTAGTTCTCATTTATTTATTAAAACTTTATCCAACACAAAAGTACAAAGGCGGAGTTAATGCCTTAGGCATTCTCTACCAGTCTGAATTTTGTTTTATAAACATTGCGACGAAACCAGAGTTCTCTATTTGCTTATTAGGATAATTATATGTTTATCCTACGTACCTACACGCAAGAGTTTATCAAAACAGACATTCTTCTGAATATCTGGTTTTATATTCATAAGAATGTCTGGTTTGATCAACCCTTGTTTTCGTCCTTTCAGCTACTAGCATTTATGTACTTACTACAAAGTGCAAATCACGATGTTTTGCCTCTCTGCACTGCCGTCAGCATGGCGCTGAGTATCGATAGGTATGAGCTCATTGCAAAAATAAAAAGTTTATGAAATAAATCTTTATTAATCCGAATCCAAATAATCAGAGTCGAGGTATTCGACTCCAGAAATGTTGCCTGAAACTTCTTCAAAATGAAACCGGCCAACATCTGACTCGTAGTTTGTTTCGTAGGTCGGCCTTTCCTGTGTTTTTCAAGCGTTGAAAATTTACCTCCATTCTTCATGCCTTAGTCCACAATGCGCCGAACTGTACTTTCGGTAACACCTGAAGTCAATAAAGATATGTTAAATATACAAATACATTTATCATACCTAAATAAAAAACACCAAAACCGTTAAGTGGTAGTATAATAAATTAAATCGTAGGTAAATTTCATAACCTTAGTAAGACATAAACAATGTTAAAGATAGATAAATTGTACTTAAAAAACAGAAGATTGTCAAAACATTATATTTCCGTTAGTGTGTTAAACTTTAGAATATATTTACGTACCGGTTAATTTTGCTATTCGACCATAAACATCGTCTTTGTTCGTCCCAGCACTCCCACCTTGAATTTCGGCCATACACCCTTGAAAAACTTTAAATATAATTTGTCTCGCACCGCTCTTACAAACATTTCGATTCATTTTTTGTATCTTAACGCTTACACGATTTAAAAAACTCGAAATAGCACCGAAATATTGTAAAAAATCAACCACACAGATACGACGTGACAGTTCAGGTACTCAGCTTAACAATTATTCAGTGTTGCCAGTATTAGCAAAAACAGTAGTTCCCAAAACATTCTTTTCATGACTTTCTTGACAGACTGTATGGCTATTAATTAAATAAATACAAGTGGTGAAATAATGTAAGAACCACGCAGATATTAGTGTTTGAGAGGGTGCGAGTCTAGTTATAAAGTAATAATCCTAATAATAAATAGTCGAAAAGAAAAAATATATTAAACTATCTAAGTAAACTAAAATTCTATTAAATGTTATTAAAAATACAGTTATTCAGAGCTTAGAAGAAAACCAAGAAATGTTTTTTTTTTCTAACACATTCTTTTGGGTATTTACTTGGTAAATATAATTGGGTATTTAATGGGTAAATACCAGATGGGTTTTTATCCATCGCTCATCTCTATTCCAAAAGTTCTACACATTTGCGTGATCTATGGTTAGAATTTGGTCCATAGATTATCAAAGAGTACAGAGCGGAGCGTCACTATGGCTAGTGTTGGTATTTTATCCGATTAAATACTCAAAATGAATAAATACTCAAAAAATACTCGTTTTTTAATCGAGTATTTATCCAATAAAAACGAGTATTTATTGAGTATTTATTCATTTTGAGTATTTAATCGGATAAAATCCCAACACTAACTATGGCTGACTTTGTGAGAGCTGTGGTTAGAGCACACTGACAGTCACAATGTAAAGTCGTAACTGTCGAAATAACCTGGGTCATTTTTAATTTACTCTATGTTGCTCCCCTTGTCTTCACAGCTCATGCTAGCTTACAAGAAACATTATTTTATTTCTTTAAACAACAACAATTCAGTATAAATTCAGTAAAATGAATTCCGTTCTAAACCCTGAGGCTCCAGAATTTTATCCACACTTGACGTCTTTTACACAGGTACGTGATTCAGCGAGTTCCTTGACTCTGTGACAACAAGCATGCTATTTTTTTATTATTTGCGTCCCTAAAATATGCGCAATTCTAGAGATATTCGAGAATAAATCATTGTATTAAGATTTAGTTGAAAGAATGATCAGCACAACCTGACTTTAATGCCATCAGTTTTTGTAGTGCTCTATTATGAATGTATGTAATGTATCAGTTTTAACCATACACATATACATAAAAAATGTGCAAATGTGTCTTGAACACATTGCAGTCTCAAATAGGTGTGACAATCACACTACATAATATTTTAAAACATGTGATTAGTCTAATATTAGTTGGTAGAATTATTGTATGGTTTGAGAATAGATCTAGGAAAAAGGTCCTGCAAAGAGAAGGTCAAACATTAAAGGTCAATTTCTTTATTACAATACAATACAATAGCTTAATTTTTTTAAACAATGATTAAAATTAACATTAGTTTTCGAAATCTAGTTGGTTGCATATTACAAAATTATTGAACAACTTTATAGTTTTGTAATTTTTATAATTGTGCAATTGGTTTAGTAATTCCAAAGCTAGTAGATGCCTTTAGTTAATTATGTAAGAAGTATTGTTTTCTTTAAAGCATATATTAATATCCAATAACTCATTTTTAATTTCGTACCGATATGATTCTTATCTCATCATTTTATTGTCAAGATATTAGAACTAGTGATAGATGTACAATTTGAGTTTTGTTTAATTCAAACACTATTTTTGCAACACAACGAACGCATCATTATTATAATATTCACAACTATTGTCAAGACACTAATAATTAAATAAAGTTAAGTTTTTGTTATTGTTTCATCCTAACTTAAATATAAAAAACTGTCAAGAGCCCGTAATTAGGTAGAGCGACAGATATACTTGCTATAAAATATTGATTTATATATGAAATCTTCCTTGAATTGTACGTATTAAATTAAAGGTCAAAAAAGGCTCCTGACCTTGAAGTTTAGACAAAGTAAAAGAAAGAATAGTAACTTTGTTATCTATTAACCTTTCAATCGAGTCAATTAGAGACACAATAGAAAGACAGTTCACCTCTCTCCAAAAGTAGATAAGGGTTCTTATGGTTTACAGGGTGTCTGTGAGGGGATTTGGTGATACTAGGGTTACTTGCGTATCAGTGACACCTCTTCTCTTCCAAGCATGCTCTGCCGGCGACTATCAGTGATGCCTAATATGCCTATTGTGTTCAGGTCCCAATCCCATCCCAGGTCCCATCACCAGAGCAATTTCTGATGATGGTCTTCAAGGGTACTGGTTATGAACATAAGTCAACAATGACTTGAAAAGCATGTTATTAGCACACAAATGAATAGTTCATTTTGTTTGTTCTTGACACTGAAAGTGTTTACCTTTCAATCGTGGAAATTACAGACACAATAGAAAGACAATAGGTGCGCGAACGCCGGTGTTCGCTTGGGGTTTAATGAATTAAGCTGGTTTCTAACAGAAACACTCTTGGAGATGATAGCAGTACTCTATACATCAGCAGTACTTTAACTTGCTCATGATAAAGATTTAATGGCTATCCCAATACCATCTCACCATTGCTATTATTATCAACTATTTAGCAGCTAGTTAATCTTTTACCTCAATGTATGGACCAAAGTTGAGGGAGAATTGTTGATGCATTCTATTTTTGTTAGTATATTAATGACTAGCTGTTACAAAAAAGTGACAACTGTTTTTTATTGAATACTAGCTGACCCAGCGAACTTCGTACCGCTTAACAGTCAGTGAATGTAGTAAGTATATCTTTCGATATAGTCAACCGATTGCAATAAAACAAAGCCTAAATAATATATCAAGTTATACACAATTTTAATGTATGAAAGTTATCTACATAGATTTCGTACATTTTACGTAATGCGCACAACAAAAAACTTCTACGGATTTATTTATATATTGATTAGTAATTAATAGATAATTATGCCTCATGCATTTTGAACTCCCAATTGTCAATTTCGTGATATAAGTTAGATGATTTAAAAAAAAAAAAACTTGATTTTTCTGACCTTAAAAAATAGTTTGTATATAATTTATAAATAGTTGACCTAACCTAACCTAGTATCATAGGTTTATGCCTACGAGCATATTACGAGTATGCTGTTTTTATTTTATCAAAAATGATAACGGAATCTGCATAAAAAAGGTTTTTTGGAATTTTGGTGCTTTTTTTTTGCCCTAAAATATATTCCGAACCCTGTATCTGATACATATTGTTTCCTTATACAAAAGTTTATCACCCACAAAAATATGGTTTTCTAATTGGACGGAGGAGGTATTAAGAAAATCGTGAAAATAGTGACCCTAAAACATATTTTTGAAAATCACTACAAAAATTAATTAAAATGAAACATGTTTACATTCAGTGATAGTACCTATTTTATTTACAAACAGTTTTTTGATTACTTGCCCATTATTGTATCAGATACAAGTTATCTTAAAAGAAAAGCTAAACTTCATAAAAAATTATTACTATCAATATTATTCATACAACTATTCAGTAGAGTTTTTTTCTAATACTCTATAATATCAATGCTAGTATCATTCTACCTAATTCCAGGCTCTGGTAATAAAAAAACGTTTTAACAAGTAACAGACAATTTAGACTTCATGAATTATTTCTTGTACTTTAAACATTAATGATTTTACCAATTATTTATTTTGCTTCAATAAATATTTTTTTCTTTTTAAAGACGTTTGCAGACAATAGGATATCATGGGTGGGTTCACAGACACAAACCTCACAAACACAAAGTTCTAGACCTGAAACAATTATCTGTGTGTCATAAACATAAATATTTGTTCTGTCTGTGATTGAGAGCAAGCAAGCTAATCGGGTCGTATATTGCTGTTGTATGCATGCATCACTCACATCTCATTCTGTAACTGTCTCATCTGTTCAATATTTTGACCTTATACAGCTTGACCCAACTATAACGTTTCGTTTTCCTCAGAAGAATGAGTCATAAAACCATTTTGTGATTACTGCAAACTGTGATGGTATAATTATAGTGTTAAATTACTTTCAGGGTGGTTATGTAAAAGTTAACAAATCAATCAAATCGGCAAACGTCTTGCCTGCTGGATCTTCATATGGTCTCTTCAAAACCTTTACTGAATTCAACATTGTATCAAGCCAGTTAAGTGAAAATGTAGTTCTACAATCGAACCAGATAATTTCAACCGAGCTACCAGCTGTGAAGTTAAAATGGTAAGTCAATTATCACAAAGAATTGATACCTAATCTGAATACTTTCGTGTCTGTTAATGTCATGTTTATTACGAATGTGATAAATCAAACACTTCAGGATAAATTGTATAAATATTTTATTCACTTTGATCAACACAATTTCATACTTATCGTTCTATTAACAATCATTTACAAATACACAGATTAGTCGGACATGTTTTCTGTTCAACGACTCAAAGCAGACTGACTCTGTCCAAAATGACAGTAACAAACTCAGTGTTTCCCTACCACAAACTTTCACAAACACTCGGTCGACTAACCGACCAATCAGAGCAAAGTAAAGAGTACGTAACATCAATTGACTAACTAATATACATTAGAGTTTATCTAATAATTAACTGCAAGTAAATATTTCATTTTAACAATTATGATATATTTATACAAAACAAATCCATAAAGTCTAATATTATAAATTATTACTTAATATCTACAACGAATGTCTAAAGTTCATGTAACTACTAGCGCCATCTATCGCTTATCATTGTAAGTTGAACGATTTATGAATATTTTCTTTAAAAATCATTACATTCGGCCATCCGACATCGTGCGATCTCCTGACGCACGATTACAATTAAAATGATAGGATATTTTCATTAAAATTATGAAACTTAATTCCAGTTCTACAAGGAACTGAGTCTTACAGTCATAATCATTACATTCGGCTTAGTCTTGATTATTTGCTTTATCGTCACGTCATATGTTTATAACATTCTCATCACACGAAGAATATAGTATTTTTTTTTTTGTCAAAGGCTTTTCTCTATATCCGAGTTTATATAAGGTCGGAGGAAAGTATGCTTCTAAATGTTATTCCTCAGTTTGCCAAAATCGGTAATTACAGTAATTTTATACTTAAAACTTTGTTTTTTTTTTAATGGATCTATGGATTTTAAAATGAGGCAAATTCAATTTTACCCTCATAATTGCAATCAGATCTACTAATCTTTATTAAACCACTTATGCTGTAGGCTGTATCAAGGATTTTACTGATAACGAAAGTATCTTTTTGCTAGTCTAACCCAGATATTGGCGCTCACGTCATATCTTAAACTTTTTAACGTATTTTACTTCGTAATGTTTATCATTTAAAGGCACTCTGATCCTGGTAGTTTTGTGGCAGTCTGCCTAGTGGGACATTTAACAGAATTAATCACACGCCATAGGCATATGTTTCCTTGGTGTTCGTCATAGGAATCATTTTAATTGCTAGGGATTTAAAATAGTGGTTATACATTTTAGCAAAACCGCGCTCAACCTTAGACAAGATACAGCGTTAAAAACAAGGTCAATACCATGACTATCGCAAAAGCTCTTGATAGTAGGGTATCTAAAAGAAATCCATGATTGCAGTATTATTCAAGTTAATAAACTACTGTCAAATATGTTTTATAACCAACTCTCAATTAGGTACTCAAAACCATTGGTCAATGTTAATTATGTGAGACTGCATAAAGTAAAATTGATCAGATTTTTGTTCGAAAGTATTCTTCATTATTTACGCGCACTGAATTCACTTCATGTCATTAGGTTTTTCATCGGGTTCAGCTATAAGAATTTGAAATCTAGATCTTATTCATTTAATCCTAAACAAATGCTGGCGCTTGCTCTCTCATTTTGTTTCTATTGTGTCTCTAGTCAAAGTATTCGAAAATTTAATATTTAGATCAATTCTCGTCTCAATACTATAAACAGAAACAGTATTCGTCTTAATTTCTGTGGAAAACATGATGTTACGACTTAAGGTATCGACATACGCGTCCTAGATCTTACACTCTCAGTGGTTAAATGAAACTCACAAATCTGTAGCCACCATGTTGCTACATGTTGTGTGGCGACTCGTTTAGTCAGAGTTCATTACTTTCATTATTTGAAAGCATAATATAAAACAGAAACTTAAGCATTTAGAATAAAAGTGATCCTTCAGCTAGAGGCTAAGGGCTTAATTGTACTAATATTATCTCTCAAATAATATTAGCAGCATATGTGTGTGATTTCGTACCAAGTAAAGGGATTTTCGGAAGTTCGGATCGCACTGTTCGTCAAACTTTATTTTTATTTGAAACCTTGAAATTGGTCCTCTAATCTAGTGTAAGGATTTTCAATCCATCTTCCCCTTAACCGAATAAATAACGATGTAATTATTTAGCTCTATTTAAATCATTCATTGTATCATAATCATCTTAGGAACCGGCTTCGATTTCAGTCTGGACGACGAGAACTTGTTATGGTCATGTAATAGTATATATTTTATCCTACTTGTAAAATAAATATCATTGTGTTCTCTATCTATGGAATCAGTCTCTGCTACAGTATGCACACGTCACAGGAATTGAAAACGTATAATAAATCCATTTCCTCGTCTACAATTTAATGGTTTGGCTCAATTCCTAATAGATTTATCATTAATCCCGTGTGTTTAAATTTCTATCTGCAGCTCTTTTACTTATATGTTATCCGTATATAAGCATTAATTTGTCGTAATAATATTCACATAAGTTACACCTTAATTCTTACTAGCTAACATTTCTGCTTGAAACCGACCATAATTCTGCTCATTAGATAAAATCATTTTAGTTTAGTTTACCACTTCGTCACTAAATGCTAACTTACAAAACTTGGCAAGGTTTCGTAAATTTTCTATTTTCTCTTGGTAAGACTAGCAAGTTTTTGAGACAAATTGTATAGTCAGTTTCTGATCCTACTTGCTTAATACAAATCAATTATAATTACTCTTTCTAATCAAACTTAAATACTCTCAAAATTTACAGAAGTGATAGAACTCCCGTATCACAAAGTTCCAATGGATATGTTCAAACCTCGATACTTGTAACGCTTTCCTCCTTGAAAATCATTCAACCACTCTCTTAGACCAACGTGGGGTACCTCTTCGCTTCTTGCATCGTGGTGGTGTCTTATTCCTTCCAAATCGTCTCTTTGCATCATTTTTCTTCAAGTCTGTACTGTTTGAACCAGGAACTATCTATTTGTTCAATAAGACTGGCAATTTTACCTTCTGTAGTTCTGTCGGAAACCAAGTCCTCAAAAATAAAAAAAACAGTGGTTAAAACATTTACAGGAAATAGTACTTGTATCGTTCATTTGAAACTCTTTTTTAAGAATCAAATCCCAGTGTTAAATTATACTTTCAATTCAATTTATCTATACCTATAATATCTTCAAAAACTATAACAGAATGTTCAAATCTCATCCAATAAACAGTTCAAATATGATATGAATAAACTTAATAAATTATTCAATTCATTTACAACATCTGCATTAAGCCAACGTAGTCAGACTAAAATCACATTAATAGGTAAATTCATACGTTACTTACGCTCTTGAGGATAATTTCATCTGCACCGGGCACACTTAACCCGAATCTTAATTGGCTCATCTGGCCAAATCAAATGGCCCACTTAGCCTCAGATGGCCCACTTGGCCTCAAATGGTCCACTTGGCCTCAAATGGCCCACTTGGCCTCAAATGGCCCACTTGGCCTCAAATGGCCCACTTGGCCTCAAATGGCCCACTTGGCCTCAAATGGCCCACTTGGCCTCAAATGGCCCACTTGGCCTCAAATGGCTCACTTGGCCTCAAATGGCCCACATGGCCTCAAATGGCCCACTTGGCCTCAAATGGGCTCGCTTAGCTTCATCAAAGGCATGCTTGCCTCATCCCTCATTAAGGCTCGCTTGGTCTTATTAAGGCTCACTTGGCTTCGTCAAAGGCACGCTTAGCTTCTTCAAAAGCACGCTTGGCTTCATCAAAGGCACGCTTAGCTTCATCAAAGGCACGCTTGGCTTCATCAAAGGCACGCATGGCTTCATCAAAGGCACGCTTGGCTTCATCAAAGGCACGCTTGGCTTCATCAAAGGTACACTTGGCTTCATTAAAGGCACGTTGGGCCTCATCAAAGTCACGTTTGGCCTCATCAAAGGCACGCTTGGCCTCATCAAAGACACTCTTGGCCTCATCAAAGCACTGAAATCAATTCAAAACATTTCAAATGAACCATCATTAAGGCTCGCTTGGTCTTATTAAGGCTCGCTTGGCTTCGTCAAAGGCACGCTTGGCTTCATCAAAGGCACGCTTGTCCTCATCAAAGGTACACACTTAGCTTCATCAAAGGCACGTTTGGCCTCATCAAAGGCACCTTTGGCCTCATCAAAATCACGCTTGGCCTCATCAAAGACACTCTTGGCCTCATCAAAGCACTGAAATCAAATCAAAACATTTCTAATGAACCATTTACAGACTCTTAAATTGCCAAGAAGTCAGTAAGTCAGCAAATTGACGGTAATTACATATTCCAAAGTGTAGATCTCTATGGAGAAGAAATTCCATTTACAGCCTTTTAAATCGTGTTATACATATACAAACTCAGTTTTAACTTTGTTCTCTCAAATTCATTTATTGTTTGTCATAGGTGGAAATTTAGTTCATAAAACAACAGTACAAAATAAATATCATTTATCATTTAAGACTTATCATTTATCATCAATCATCTATCATTTATCTTTTATCGTTTAAAATTTATAAATAAATAAATTTATCATTTATCATCATTTATCATTTAATATTTATCATTTATCGTTTAACATTTATAAATAAATAAATTTATCATTTATTACTGATCACTGACCACCTATCACTGATCGCTTATCACTGATCACTTATCACTGATCACTAATCACTGGTCACTAATCACTGGTCACTAATCACTGGTCACTAATCACTGGTCACTAATCACTGGTCACTAATCACTGGTCACTTATCACTGATCACTTATCACTGATCACTTATCACTAATTACTTATCACTTATTACTTATCACTGATCACTGATCATTTATCATTTATCATTCATTATATATCATTTATCATTATTGTGACATACTAATAAGGGGTACAACATGTTTTTACAACTATGCGTCGAAACGAAAGGGAAATTATCGTGCCACACAAAGTAATCCGAGGCAACAATGACAATTATCGCTTTTGGGAAATAGGAAAATTTTTCATATAAACTGTTTTTTTTTTTAATCTATCACTATACGAATTCGATGAAATTAAATAAAGGAAAAGCAACCCAATTTGAAATATAGAAACTAAAATGAATCACCAGCATTTAAGAGGTGTTTAGTCTTGTCAACGTTCGATTACGAACATGACGCGCATATCTGTACCACTCAGTTCACACATTTGAAGGGAATCGAATGATTCAATACACGAGCCTGTCACCATCAGTAAGAAATATGGGTGAGTATGATACTGGTCTAAAATACTTGGCACACTTGGCTAGAAAAATAAATAAATCTCGAGCTCACTTAGCTTCAATTTAGGCACACATAACCTCTTGTCTGAAGTAACACTAGCACAAATGGGAAAAAGAATAAAAAATATCTCGAGCTCATTTAGCTTCAATTTAGGCACACAACTTCTTGGCTTAAAGTAACACTTGCACACTTTGGTGACAAAAAAAAAATATCTCGAGCTCACTTAGCTTCAATTTAGGCACACATAACCTCTTGTCTAAAATCACACTAGTACACTTGGAAAGACAAAAATATATTTCTCGAACTCATTTATCTTCAATTTAGGCACACATAACCTCTTCCTGTTATCACTGCACATATTTGTAGGCATATCCCACTTCTGAAATGTGATAAATCAAACACTTCAGGATAAATTGTATAAATATTTTATTCACTTTGATCAACACAATTTCATACTTATCGTTCTATTAACAATCATTTACAAATACACAGATTAGTCGGACATGTTTTCTGTTCAACGACTCAAAGCAGACTGACTCTGTCCAAAATGACAGTAACAAACTCAGTGTTTCCCTACCACAAACTTTCACAAACACTCGGTCGACTAACCGACCAATCAGAGCAAAGTAAAGAGTACGTAACATCAATTGACTAACTAATATACATTAGAGTTTATCTAATAATTAACTGCAAGTAAATATTTCATTTTAACAATTATGATATATTTATACAAAACAAATCCATAAAGTCTAATATTATAAATTATTACTTAATATCTACAACGAATGTCTAAAGTTCATGTAACTACTAGCGCCATCTATCGCTTATCATTGTAAGTTGAACGATTTATGAATATTTTCTTTAAAAATCATTACACGAAGAAGTAAATTACAATGTGTTTGTGTACAGACAGATAAGATTAATCAGATTATTCATCAAACAATACATTTCGCAAGCAATGAATATTCTAGTATCTTTATCATTTTGTTACACTGCGCCACTTCTCTACTCGTCGTCGGATGATGATCGAAGCGACATTTCTGCCGTCAAAAACGGTTTCACTTAACATTTCCTAAGGCCCTACCACGAGCTTTTAACACGATCCGATTCTACGACCTAAAGGAAACCGTCAAAGGGATAGAGCTTTAAAGGGTGTACAGTTGCCATCACGGATCTTGAGCGCTCGGCGTCAGATTGGGGATCGCTTTGCGCATTCCATACATTGGCGAACCAATCGTCTTCGTTGTTAGATACATGCAGCATCGCAGAAAACGAATTAGGAGTGACGTCTATGACGCGATGGCGCGGCGAGCCAATCACTGACACTCCCCGCCCCCGCGTCTCACTTCGCACCACTAAAGAGACCGACTATTTGACTTCTGCGCAACCACTTAAGATCCGTGATGGCAACTGTATAGCTCCATCCCTCTTTCTCGCTCGCTCGACTGGCATTTTAACACGTCATGGTAAGGCCCTTGATCGAGCCATGTTGCAAAAATGATTTCGTGTGACTTTTATATTCTTATAAATATGAGTACTATTTCAGAATGAAAATTTCAACAAATTGAAATAAATGTAATGAGCACCGCAATTGTAAAGCTTTTATCAGTGACTAATAGTTTTATTTACTGATACTATAAATTTTATTTGTTTATTTTCTTTGTTTGCATAGCTTCATCACTTTCTTGTACTTACATGCTATCTGTACAAACTATTTGCGAATGCTTTACAACAATAATTTATACTTTTGCACGTTCACTTCAATTTTTTTTTTTTTCATCAAAAGAAGTAGTAGAAACAGAAATCTTGATAAAGTAGTAATTTATAAGTAAGCTCCACTGTTTTTGGACGCGTACTCGTCACTATACTCACGCTTGGTGTACGCCTGCGTGCAGCTTATTTATAAATCTATGAAACTGTCGACGAAACAGATCGAATAGGCGTCTAAGAAGCTACGCGTCCGTGGACAGTTATAGGCCTAAGTCTTTTGGCTAGAAAAGCAAACTATTCAGTTTTCTTTGGTTTCCATCAAAACTGTTTACAGAACAATTGCGAATTTCATAAATATTTGAACTTGCATTACCTATTCGCCCTAGCATAAGAACATTAACTACACAGCCATAAAACGTTTCTGCTCTGTATTTCAGTGTTTTATTAAGATAATCGTATATATATACAAATACATATATCTAAAACAAGCTCGTAAAATCAAGGTTTCTCATATCAGAAAGGAATACATAGAAACAGCTATCATAGCATTTGCTTTATTTATATGTTTTTTTTTACAAGTGATGTCGCCCTCTTAGTCGATTTTCATTGAAAATGTATTTGGACGTATGAGTACCTGCTTTGATTGTGTATTGGAACGCGTCATGCTTAAAAAATATGATAGTCCAAGGTTATCGGGAGTAGAGTCTAAGCTACCGGTAGTTAAGGCTCCAGAGAGAGAAACCTCACAATGCGAATCGCAGCGAATAGGTTTCTGCGTCAGGCCCTTGACCCAACCGCGCAGACAGCTTCGATAGATAATATAATCGACGTGGCTTTCGGCCATCAGGTCATTGGCTTTAAGTCTGCCGAGTCTACAGTCTACATGTCGACTACCTCGTCTGCTAAACCGAGATATTTGATTAGTTTCTTTTTCTCAGCTTTTATAAGGTTTTCGTCATGTGGAATGATATCATCGACTGTACAGGGCAACAGTCAATTTTCAGCATAGTACATAGTAGTCAATTTTGTATACGTTCAGTATGCTCAATACAAAAATAATAGATTTATCTAATTGACTATAGTCAAGATAAAGACTAACTAACAATTATTGATTGACATTGCGTTTTAATACATGGGCGGCTATGTAAATCTATACTAATAATACAAATGGGAAAGTTACTCTGTCTGTATAGATTGCGCTTTCACAGTTAAACTACTAAACCGATTTTGATGATATTTGGCCATATTATTATTTGCAAATATTTTCATTCCCATTTTCACGCCCCATAAATGTCGGAATGATTAAGAACCATAGTTAGAATTATCGCACTTTACTTTGCGTCTATCCACTTCTGTCACTGCCGTCATTTACTAGAGAGATGTCTTCAGAGCTATGAATGTAACTGAGAGTAGTATCCATATAACTATCCAGCAAGTTGTCAAAACTTTACGGGATTGAACGAACAAGTTGGCTTAAAGCCACGTCGATCAGGAGTACCTTCTTAGTCACTGTCGCTGGACCTGTTCCTGTACTCCCGTTCATTCTGTGAGGCAGATATAAGGGCGCCTTTAAAGTAGTTGCTTCAAGTTTCGCGCTCCTTTGTTATTCCATATAAATAAAAAACGGGGCACGCTACTTTGTTGTTTACATCGAATAACAAGCATCGCGGCGGCAGCGCTGCAGCCGCGTCGCGTGGCACTTCGCGGCTAATTTGAAGACGTCCTAAGTGTTATTATTATACATTTATCATTATTATAATTTCAAGTTCGTTTTTATTTTCGTAAAAAGATACAAATGCTTAAAGAACACGTATTAATTATGCGACTAGGTGCACAATCGCCATTTCACAAATGCGCATTTGCGAACCTAAAATCATAATGTATGCTAAACTCTGCCATATCTATGCCTAATACAGTCAAAATTCTAATTAAATTTCATGTTTTAGCGATGAACACGAATCGAATACTGAAAAAATAGCTGACGTTAACGACAGTATACTCGACAGGATCAACATAAACATCGACACCGCAAGTGGCGTAAACAAAACTAGTGACACGTTTATAAGTGGAGTAAGGACAAGACCCCATGTGACTCAGTGGAATTCCTCTCCAGTCATTGCAAAAATACAGGTTGGTGTGATTTGACTTTAGTTTTACAGGGTTTATCACTCAGCTCAAGAGAAGAATTGGGAGTCTATCTAGACATCAAACATCCTCTGCTCCACAGAAAAGATGAAAGAGGTTAGAAAGGAAATACTTTCCGATTTGTACTACGAGTGTCGCCGCTTGTCTTCCACCTTTTAACTCCACTACAGGCAATAAACCAATACGAACGCGCATTACGCAACTAACAGACCACGCACACTTAGATCGCAGGTTTGCTATTGGTTGTGTCAATTATGAGCATGACCATATTTTGAGGCACGCCTGCTTCTAACCTCTTTATCTTTTCTGTGCTCTGCTCTGTGCTGGTATCGACTAACACTGAGTCTATAGCCTTTATTCGGACTGCTGGCTATTTACTAAGTGTCACAACCCACCCTATGGTGGTGGTAACACACCGGTCGCGCTACAGTCTTCCCAGAAAATTAGTCGCAAGACAGCTTAATGTGTGTACAAAATCACGTACCAGCCAACTCTTATCGCAATCGTGTATCAATCTTAAATTGCATTAAATTCTTGCAATCTGATCTATACTAACTACACTTACTTATTAGTAGACACCTACGCTCAAGTACGCTAAGTATTGTAAAATAAGGCTGTAGACGCACAATGAGAACATCTTTGCTCACTGACCATAAGATATTGACGGTGGGTTTGTATGGAAAAAATCTTAGCTGACTTTTAAAAAAGCAACTTATTCTTATACATATTTCGTTTTCCATGGGTTGTTCGAAAGGGAACCCTGGGGTCCTGACACGCCTTTCCGCTCCACCCTAGAGCGGGTAAAGGCATTGGATGATTTCCCACCTAAAATAAAATAAAAATGTATCGTTTTGGAAATTTTAATAATTAATTATTTTCGAAATTGCACCTGAACTAAGCTAAATATTTTCAATTCAAATATACAAACGAAAGAGAGTAATTCCGCGTCGTTCCTCACCTTGCCTGAATCTTATTTTGAACACGTGCTACAGATAGTGCATTAAAGTCGCAAATGAGGTCGCAGCCTTGAGCCGCAGGACGCGCGGATGCGGCCTCGTCAGCGGCGTTGATAAAGACATTGATAGTACGGCACGCGTCACTACGCCGTCTTTGATATCATCCTTATCCTCCAATTTGCTGCGTTGATTGGCAGTTTAGTGTGTAATACACGTCTTAAGTACTCTTTCCCGGACAATCAATAGCTCTCGTACAAGACTGGCCTGTTTGTCTAGTGGTTAGTGGCCTTGACTGCTATGCCGGAGGTCGAGGGTTCGATTCCCACCCAGGACCAATGTTTGTGTGATGAGCATGACTGTTCTGTGTCCAGGTATATTTTATCTATAATATGTATGTATGTATTTAGAAGTATATCTATACTGTATGGATCAGAATGTTGGGCTGTGAAAAAGACGGATGAAAAAAGATTGCATGTAGCGGAGATGAGAATGTTAAGATGGATGTGTGGTGTGACGAGAATGGATAAAGTGAGAAATGAGTATATTAGGGGAAGTTTGAAAGTGGCGCCAGTGACTGAAAAGTTCAAAGGGAATCGTTTGTCTTGGTATGGTCATGTGAAAAGGAGGGATGAAGCGCATGTAACTAAAAAAGTTATGAGTTTACACGTGGATGGATGGAGGGGAAGAGGGAGGCCAAAGAAAAGATGGATGGATTGTGTGAGAAGCGATATGAAAGAAAAGGGAGTTAGTGATAGCGTGACGAGTGACAGGACAGAATGGAAGAAAAAAACGTGTTGCGCCGACCCCAAATAAAACGGGATTAGGGCAGGAAGATGATGAAGTATGTTTATCAATTGTCTAGTACTCATAACTCATATTATTATACTTATTTGTTAAAATTGCAATCTTAGTGGTTGTACAAAGATCATTCTTACAATTTTATTCCTCTTGAACAACCATATTTGCGATAGTAACTTTCATATATGTTTCACATTCGAGACTGAACGAGTACAGCTTTTAAATAAACCAAAGTGACATTACTGTGATAAGCAGATGCCAAAACAAACAGAAGTTGGCCATAGTTTTCAAACTTAATATTTATTCTTTATTTAAGTGCTGATAACATCAATCGCATTAAAATAGATAACAAATTAGTAGATTGATATATATATTTTGTTGTACCCAGGTTTTGTTGTAATCATACAATGCACCTGCACCTACTTGATCGGCCTTTATAAAAACCATAGTTCTTTTGGATGGTTTGTAAAAATATCCTGACTGTGTTTTATTGTGGATAGATTAGATAAATATGATCAGTTAAATTACTCATACAAAACTACTACCAAGTAATAAGACATGTTTAATGTCTCGTCGTATATTGAGATTATAATATTGCCATCTTCTCAACTTTTTCATACCAACTATTTCCAATGTAGTCATAAATAGTACTCCTATCAAAAAGGCGTACTACTGTTGGCAATCGACAGTATTTTTGCTTTCTATGTCCTCTGAACTTTCACATGTCTTACTGACCTATTCTTTTTCTTGCTTAATATTCCAGGTGGGCTCAGCAACATTAATTGGTGCTAAGAATATTACTCGACCTCAAATCAACTTCAAGGATACGATCGACAATTCAGAAAGCCTGTGGGTGCCAAAAATATCGGACAAACCAAACAATATCAAGCCACTGGCTTTGAATATTTTGTACAACGACGAAGGCGAGGCAGTTGGGTGAGTGGTTAGATACACGTGTGTCTATCGTAATGGCTGCTAAATTGGTAATAAAATCGATTAAATTGAATAATACCTTGGCTGGCATGCACGTTGCCGCATGCCGGAAGAGACTGCATGCAGCCACAACGTCGCAATTCATCTCATACGCTGTAACGACGTAACCACCGCTTATCTTCTCGTTACTGCTGCCATATATAGCACCTGTATAGAATTGCATACAAGTTAAATGGTCAATTCTATAGCCAATCTAACACATTGTTGTGTGAGTTCTTCTACCGTGATTGATCACGGTTCCTGGAGTTGTTTACGACTTGCACTTTGGACATAAATCACGTTCTGAATACACGCGGCGTCGTAACATTCCTTGACATAGTTGAGAAAATAAGAAATGTGTATGTACATGGCAGTTTTATTATGGACTATACCATTAGATACTAACTTCTGCAAGCGCCTTAATCCGCGTATAAGTAGGTTTTCCAATACAAATTTTGGACCCCCTATCATTCCCTTAAGGGGTGAATTGTAGAAAATCCTCTCTTATTCTTTGTTTATGTCATAAAAGGAACCTCGGTACAAAATTTCAGCGTTTTAGGTACAATGGTTTGGGCTGAGTGTTGATGCGTCAGTGAGTTAGGACTATGCCTTTTATATATACAGACTAGCTTAGACCCCTGTTTCATTCCCTTATGGGGTAAATATTGAAAAATCCTCTCTTAACCTCTCGTATGCCGTAATTAGAGATCGAGAGAGATAGATCTACGCGAGACACAATGGCTTTTTAATTGTGTCTCAATTAAAAAGCCATTGTGTCTCGCGTAGATCTGCGTTCCGGCATACAACGGGTTAGTGCTCGCCTACGTCATAAAAGGAGACTGTAAAAAATTACACGCTCCTAGTCCCGGTAGTTTCGGCTTTGTTGATTGTCAGTCAGTTTCTCTTTCTACACCGCTAAATTTTAATCGTTTTAATCCCGTGGAGGGTCGATCCGGTACATGAAACACTATCGATTTGTAAAGATAAAATTAAAAAATAAAGTACCTCTTTTTCAAAACTCGTATTAATTCACGCATGTACGAAATTAGTATCTTTAAGAAAACATCAGCTGAGGGAGTTCAATGACCTGTAGTTAATAGTCGGCATTGCGTACAAAGTACCTACAGGTCATTGAACTCGCTCAGCTGTCTTTTTCTTAAAGAAATTAATTTCGTACATGCGTAAATTAATACGAGTTTTGAAAAAGAGGTACTTTATTTTTTAATTTTATCTTTACAAATCGATAGTGTTTCATGTACCAGATCGACCCTCCACGGGATTAAAACGATTAAAATTTAGCGGTGTATAAATAGATGTAGTTCAGAAACATCTATTTGAAGAAACGGACCTAAGTAAATCGTATTGTTTACTTCCATCGACAACATCAATATGGAAATACATCTCATATGCTACTAAACTTGTCAGTTCAGCTTTAAGTAGTTGCTTCTTTCTTGTTGACCTATTGACTGGTCCACTAAACACAATAAATTGCCACCATGACGCCGAGATATAAATTGACACGCTCAATTTTGATCATTTACGTTCTATTAAATACATAATTATGACGGTGGAAAGGTTAACAAATCATTCCTCTGCTTATATTATATGGGTTCACCATTCAATGACTGCTAAGTTTTTACAAATAAAGCTATAAGACATAATCCAACTAATTGCTTAAGTATTTATTCCCATAGTCTAAATACTAATGTTCTACTTGAGATGTGTGAGGAGTAGATGTAATGGGTTGTGTGAGGAGTGATGAAAGAAAAGGTAGTTAATTATACAGATGCAGCTAAACCTTCCTCATGAATCGCTCTGTCTAAATGCGAAAACCGCATTAAGATTCACTTAGTAGTGTTCGAGTTTATCGCGAACAGACAGCGTTGGGGGGGGGGGGGGGGTTTATAGTATAGTATTGTACTATTGGTTTTGAGTCGGGCAGAACAGAGTGTAAAGTCACGCAAACCTCTGTTGAAAAGGGAGGATCCTCCGGATGTTTTGTCTGATCTGGGCAAACGGCCTGATAGATGATTTCGGGCTGTTGTTTACGTTCAAATCGCGCGGAGAACTCTAATTGCACGATGCAGGATTTCGTAGTTCATATGTGTGTCGCTACAATATATCTTCTTCTGTCAAAAGTGAAATACCACTCACTGATTAATCACGAAATCTCAGAAACTATAACACCTGCAAACTTAAAATTTGGCAGGTAGGTTCCTTATGGGGTGTAGACATCCGCTAAGAACGGATGTTACGAAACTCCTCCCTAAGGGGCTAAAACGGGGTCCAAAGTTTGTATGGAGAAACTTACTTTCACGCAAGTGAAACAGCTGGCAAATGATTTTATAGAATCCTCTGTTTTCTCTATAAGAAGTGAGTAACGTTAAAGCTATCTAGATAAGGTAATACCAGTATTAAAATCAACAATGATACTTTCAGATATGAACACCCATATCAAGTTGAGTTGGATCAATATCATCCGCCGTCGCAGTTCATCGACCCAATGGAACCTCTGCCGTTCCCCGCACCCCTCGAAGAAACCGTATTCACGTACGTGGACACTGAAGCCAAGCTGGACGCTCTAGTGGAACACTTGAACACCGTGACAGAACTAGCTATTGACTTGGAACATCATTCCTATAGGACTTATCAAGGTAATATTTTTTTTTATGTTTTTTAGATTAGATATAATATATATAATATATTCCACAACTATCACACAACGCCGTCTAGTCCCAAGCTAAGCAGAGCTTGTGTTATGAGTACTAGACAACTGATAAACATACTTATATATTTCTCAATACATACATATTATAGATAAATTACACCCAGACACAGAACAAATGATCGTGCTCATCGCACAAACATTTGTCCTGGGTGGGAATCGAACCCACGACCTCCGGCATAGCAGTCAGGGTCACTAACCACTAGACCAACAGGCCTGACAAGCCTAGAGGCCTAGATTCACTGAACATGTATTGATTACTATTTTTTTACTATTCATTCATTAAACCAAGCTAACGCGCGGAACGCCCGGGATCTTGTCTCGGAATATTACACGAGATACTTTTTACCCCAATTGAACCATCCTATTCGACTTTTACGCGGTCGGAAACTAGTATTCTGTGAAAATAAAATTAATATAGTAGGGTGATTCTTTCAAACCGGGAGATAATCTCATTCATCTGGCCTAGTTTGCGTACTTATCTATTTTGTGTCGTAAGCTACTGGGCAAATGAGTGCCTTTCGACATTCAGTGATCGGCGAGAACTAATAAAAATATCAAATTGTAAAGAAAAAGACTAGGCCAGATGAATGAGATATTCTCTCGGTTTCAACGAATCACCCAGTAGATGTAACATCCACACCGTAGGCGCGGGCTTGCGGACAGTGAGCAATGGGTAGCTCGCTGTCCGGCCGTCCGGTAACTGTCCGGACCAAGCCCAAGTCGTCGACGGCGCGCACTGTTCCCGCGCGCCTCAAGGAGTTGTCAGCAACAGCAGGGACCCAGCCGGGTCGAAGCCTACTGGGGCCAGGGTTATCCGAAAGGGCGCTCGAGCCCCGGTATGAAGGCTAGAAGGAACGGGGTGGGTCTTTTAGTCAGTAAGAGTCTGACACTATCTCCCGCTCCGCCCAAGAGCGGGGGATGTCAATGCATGATTTTTTCCCACCATAAAAAAAAAAGATGTAACATCCAAATAATCCTTCCTTGGTAGCTGGGCAAAAAGAGAGATAATAAAAATTTTTTTTCAATACTAATGTGTAAATACGTCTATATTTTTATGACAAAGCTAACGAGTATAAAAGGTATACTAAACAATTCAATTCGTTTTGTAGGTATAACGTGTCTCATCCAGGTTACGACTACTGAGGGTGGCGATTTCATAATCGATGCGCTGGCCGTTCGAGAGCACATACATAAACTGAACCTGGCGTTCACTGACCCTAAGAAGATCAAGGTAAGTCTCGTTTTAACTTTAGTAAAAAGTTATTAATGACATCTTGTAGTGAAGTTCGTTTCGCAAATGATTCCTACTGGATGTTATCATCATCATCATCATCATTTCAGCCGATACACGTCCACTGTTGGACATAGGCCTCCCCCAAGCGTCGCCACATTGAACGTTCCTGTGCGTTCCGCATCCATCGGTTTCCTGCTACCTTCACTAGGATGTTATGATGTGAAGTAATTGTAGTGTAGTTTTGTATTTCAAGTGTCTACATAACTGGAAAATAAGTAGAAGTATTTAAACAAGTATTCATCATCATCAGCCTTATTTAATGTTCCCACTGCTGGGACTCAGGCCTCCTCTCTAGGAGAGGGAATGGGCCGTAATCCACAACGCAGGCCCAGAGCGTGTTGGTGAATGTCATATGTCTTCGAATTTTTGGTTTTAGGACATGCCGGTTTCCTCACGATGTTTTCCTTCATCGTTTTGAGAGCAGTAAACAAAACAAGTATTATCTCGATAAAATGAAACTGAGAATGTTATTGTTGTGTAACCTCATCAGCGGAGCTTACCGAGAAGACTGACTCGATACATTTGCTTGCTAATACTACTAAAACTAAAGTAACACAAACTTAATGTAAAAACTAAATATTATCTAAAAGGCATTTGAAATAATAAAATACAAAAAATAAGCCAATTTTAACTGAACATTTGAATTCATTTATTTGAGTACCTGAAAACAAATAAAAATGTCTAACCAAGTTTGCAATTCTTTTTGTGTTGCTCCATTATGGATCTCTGTATAATCTAGTTAGTTAGCAACCTAGTTTAATTTTTTTTATCACATATGAGTTCTTCTCTTATAGTCGATGGTAAACTCCTTACATTATTTAGGCCCAGTAAGTGGTTACGTTAACTGCAACATCGGTGGAACTCATTAAGTCCTCTAAAGTGCCGGTGCATGGGCAATTGGAGCACTCCCAACGTGTGAGTCATGATCTGAACAGGGGCATCGCACTCATTGGGTATAAACTCTCATTTCGCCAGTTGTGTTTGCAGCGGCTGTGTGTGCTGGCCACTGCAATTCACGTCCAGATGATTGTTCCTGCTATATGATATTTAAATATCAACTTTCCAAATAAGAGATATTTATTCGCTCAACCTAATCTGTTGGGAAGCGCTGGCGTAATGTTGTCATCATTATAACTTTCGACGCCTTGTTTCATCCACTGCTGAGTATGGGTATCTTACTTTATGTACCACGTTTCCCTGGTCTCGGTCTAATTTGTCATTCCCATTAAAGGTCCACACTCAAACTGAAGACTCAAGGTCTCTTGTAGCTATTATATATTTATTATTTACTAGCTGTACCCGCGCGGCTTCGCTCCCGCTCTTTCCTACTTCAGCCTACTATACCCTACTCTACCCTACTATACCCTACTCTACCCTACTCTACCCTACTCTACCCTACTCTACCCTACTCTACCCTACTCTACCCTACTCTACCCTACCCTACTCTACCCTCCTCTACCCTCCTCTACCTTACTCTACCCTACTCTACCCTACTCTACCCTACTCTACCCTACTCTACCCTACCCTACTCTACTCTACCCTACTCTACCCTCCTCTACCTTACTCTACCCTACACTACCCTAATTTTCATTTTTTTTTTCCTTAAGAACCTTCTCATAATAACGAACACAACAAAAAAAAAATTAGCGAAATCGGTCCAGGCGTTGTTGAGTTATGCGCTTACCAACACATTTTGCGATTCATTTTTATATTATAGATTTGCTTGATAGGTTTTCCACGGAGCGGAACACGACGTGATATGGCTACAGCGTGACTTTGGCGTGTACCTGGTGGGCATGTTCGACACGCACCAGGCTGCTATGGTGCTCAACTTGCCCGGACTCTCACTCAAATACCTCCTCATGAGGTATTGCCAAGTGAGCGCCGATAAAAAGTGAGTTAAGTCTACAAGTTTAAATTCAGCCTAATAGATTTATCATTAGTCTAGATCAGCACAGTGCTAGACATAGACTTCCTCGATTATACGCCATTCATCTAGCCATAATGGTCATTATGGCTATGGTATTCATATTAAATATTCTTTTTCATTCATATTCAATATTTATTTTTTGAACTAACGAAAATCTTTAACCAACCTTAGTATTAGAACTATTTTAATCTTCTGACGATACAATCGTCTAATGGGTTGTTTTTGTTCTCTATTACTGATCACTGTGATCACTGAACTATTTCACTGGACATTTTGCATAGTTTTTAAGATGTAAAATATTTTAATATCTGATATACTAAAAGAGATCAGCCGACGCGTCGTCGTACGATGTTTCATCGCGCCGTGATTTGTCCGAGGCATTCTTTGGTACAAACCGCCCACGCACAGGATTAGCTTCTGCAAGTCTAGCCAAGTTACGACTGTTTCGTTTCTCTTTCATCGATCGCCTCGAGTCGGCAACGCCTCCATTTCCTTTGTTCTGACCACGTGAGTGAGCGTTAAGATGATGTCAGAACAAAGGAACCGGAGGCGTAGCCGACTCGAGGCGATCGATAAAAGAGAATCAAAACGAAGCGGTTGTACTTTGGCTAGGGGTTACGCGCGCCTGCGTCAGTCGCCCGCGGGACGGCAGCTTGGAGAAACTAACAATTGTCTTTCAATGCCCATAAAGAAGAAAATAACCGATTTTATAATCAATGGTAACATTGTTCAGGTATCAGCTGGCAGACTGGCGCATGCGGCCACTGCCCGCTGAGCTGATCGAGTACGCGCGCATGGACACGCACTACTTGCTGTACATCTGGCGCCAGATGAAGGCCGAGCTCACCAAGGACGACCAGACGCACCATCTGCTCAACGTGTTCGAGAACAGCCGACAGATCTGTGGCGCTGTAAGTATACTAATGAACAAAGATGGTTTTTGGCGAGATGTCTTCGAGTTTAGTTATTTACAACAGCCCTTGCAGGCATCGACTCTGCTAGAGCTGCTGCCTTCAGCTTTGCGAACGTCTGCTTGAGGCGCAAGTAGAACAATACGCGCCGTCGCCTGGTCGTTACCGAACGGGTGGACGCCAAGCTACGGTGTCCGAAAATCGGACTGCGACTCGCAAAGCCCGGGACATCTCCTTTGATATCCGTTGCCACTTGGTTGCGGCCAATGGCAGCTAAACAGTCTCGAACGTCTTGCAATGAACTGTCGAAAGGACTTGTATATTAGCAGTGAATCATTATTATACAGTTATTTGTAAAACACACCGTTTTACTAACATCATAAACAACATCAAGATTTCGTTGTTCTAAGTAGCACATTTCAACTCTGTATTTTGCTATATTTACCCATGTCTATTTGACACGACGCAAGCGCAACAAGCACCCCCGCCCGCCGCCAGATCCTCGATCCCCTCCGCTATTGTACTATCGCGTGCTTCGCATAGACTTCGTAATATTTAGAACATTCAATTTAAATATTTTTACTTCTGTATTTTCATAGGATTTTGTAGGTTTTCACCTGATGAACAAAAGTTGTTGTTTATGATAATAATAACATAGTCCTGAGAGGTTGCCAGTGTTTTACAAATAACCCTGTATATTATGTAGTGTTATTCAACTTGCTATCGACGCAACGGTCCAATTCGATTTTGCCTCAAACTCTGCCGGTACCGTGTAGGAAAAACGAAAAACCCTAAATGTGTTGGATTTCAACGTTATTTGATTTTAAAACACAGGAAGATTGGGCCATATCCTTTCGACATAATCATTTCATAGTTTACGACATGGCTTGCATTAATCCATTCACAAACATCTGGATAAACACAACGTCGTAAATTTACGTTTGTTTTGGCATGGCCGTGGTCGCGGCCGATGCGACTGATGTCAACGTGTATAATTCTGTAGCCGTCCGAATGTTGATGATAGATCTCCTTTCATTCAATTCATATTAAGTTTAGGGGGCGTCCAAACGTTCTTAAAAAATGGCGGGTTTTTGACCTCCCCATCTCCTCTATTATATACAAACAAAACATAATTCGTTTATTTATTATAAAAAAGGTGTAATTTTCTGGGATATTAAGACTGCTTTGTGCGAAAATAGTACATTATGATGTAAGTGTGTAATGTTAGTGATTACAGTCGAGGCGGTATTTAGACCCGAGCCGAGGCGAGGGTCTTAAGACAGCCGAGAACGGTAATCATTAATTACTCACGTGTATTATACGACATTTTTCAATACATTTGTGAAGAAAATAACAGTAAAACTAGTAACTTTTTTTGTGACATGGTGGTAAAAATCTGTTTCCTTTATTTACCCCTAGGGGAAGGCTTAGGTGTTTTGATCATACTGCCTAGTCTTACGTTTATGTGTATATTTTTGCGTGAAAAGTTTTTACTATAATGTCTTTCGTAGTGACAATGGAATACGCATGTAACATTTTCTAATGACTACAAAATCAATAGAAAATGGAATTTTATTTATTAAATTAACGGCCACTGAATTACACTCGAATAAATCAAGTCAAAAACCGCGCATCTTAAAATGGCGGCCATAGACCACAAAATAAAACAATTTTTATTTGAATGTACGATTTATTTATTATTATTATTTTTTGTTTATTAAATAAATCGTTTGTACAAGTTAAAATGGTCACAATTGCATGAAATAAGTAAGACACTAATTTATACCATTGAACGCAATAACTTATGTGAAATTTTTTCGTACTCAAAATTTGTTTTGCGAACAAAGAGGTTGAATAAAACGGTTTTAACTACATTATAGCACGAGTGCGTAACGATAATCAAAAAGTCACAGTTTGGTAACAAGTGCCTATATAAGTATACCTAAGTGCTGTGCAATAAGAGTCACTTTCTGAGCAAGTGTATTGAAAAAAATATTACTTAATAATAATATAATATAATATTCACACAACGCAGTCTAGTCCCAATCCAAGCAGATCTTGTATTATGAGTACTAGACAACTGATAAACATACTTATATATTTCTAAATACATACATATTATAGATAAATTACACCCAAACACAGAACAAATGATTGTGCTCATCACACATACATACAACATTACACCATATACATACATAATTACATCTATTAGATCTACCAATAATAATAAATTCCAAGAATTGTAATTTATACTTCATCCTCTCCCCTAACTTTACTGTGCCCGACAGGGTCCATATTGATTTTGAAAATATTTTATACCACCTATGTACATAATGTGGAATGTAATAAAGTATTGAGTATTTGTCCTGGGTGGGCATAGCAGTCAGGGTCAACAGGCCAGTCAAAATAAACGAGACACTCCTCTTCACCACGTGAGACTAGATGAGATTCGACCCCCCCTCCACCCCCTCTATTAAGAGATTACCCAGTGCGATAAGACCGCCAGATGATCACTACTTTTTGTAAATGTCGTAATTATCACATTATCGCTTACCATCTGGTGAGATAGCGGTCAAGCGCAAACTTAAGGCGTATAGTTCCTTGAACCATCTGGCCGAAATTATGTGAACGCAACTCTCGCACTCGCCTAGGCGGCAGTACGCAAATCTGTGCATTTATTTGTGGCCAGCAGCGCCTGGAAAGCGCTTTAAATCCATTTTCTCTGCGAGATATTGATTGATTTACATATGCAATGTTCACTTTGAAGAATATTTAACCACCAATTTTTATGTGTAAAAATGTTTCTAAAGGTCCAAGCCGTTTCGAAGGAGTAGGGAAAAGTTGCGAAAAGTTGCGAAATTGCTAAATTTTTTTTTTTGTCAAAAGTATTAATTGCACGAAAAAATCAAATGTTGATATTATTGTTCATGAATCTATAAAAAATCAAATGTTGATATTATTGTTCATGAATCTATAATAAACATATATTTTTTTCAAACCAATTGACCTAGCCGTTACGGAGTAGGCCTCAGAAAATCACTGTTTTATGGCATTTTTCGGGCGCTTGGCCCTTAAGTTTTAAAAGGGAATAGGAAGAAAATAATTTTAAAAGGAAGAGTAGAAAAGGAGTAAGAGTTCATTAAGTATCTACTACTTGAAATGAGAAATAAGTATGAAATACGTTGGCGTTGAAAGAGGAGTCGCGATGGGTGACTACCGTTGACGCCCTCTGCCCCAGCAGGGGACATAGGATCTTAAGTCAAAGTACATCACTGTGGCATTTTTTCAGACGTACAACAAGGAGGTGATGACCGAAACAAGTCACATACCGCTGTACGTGCGTTCCAAGAAGTCGTTCAACTCGCAGCAGATGGCGGCGTTGAAGATTCTGTACAAATGGCGAGATGCGCAAGCGCGCGCGCTCGATGAAAGTACCACGTAAGTCATAAGCACGAACTCTGCCCTTGCCACCATCCAATTGTACGTTCAGTAGTTCGGAACTTTAGCCGTTAATTATTGTTTTTAAGTATTTCATTTATGATTAAATAATTTTATTATATTTATTTTACTCAGTTATATTTTGTACGCCAATAAGGCATGATGGTGAATCAACTGAACTTTATGTAACATTACTAACAAAAAATACTTTATTAAAAGATTTTAGTAACTTATTGTAATTTCGAGCGATGATGAAACTGTCCCTGTTAAACTAAAAATTCGATGATTGAGCGCATTCCTAATGTCGTAGCGCAAGATCGCCGCCGCACTAGCAACTTGGACATTCGAACAGAGAATTACGCGCCCTTTTCACGGTGTTATACATTTTGAATGGTTTGGAGTTATAATTACAAGTAGCGGCACGAAACTTTAGAGCTGACCGTTATTGCGCAGAATTAAAAATTAAGGTACAGTAAGGCCGCAAAAGTCCATAGGAGCGCTAAAGATTACATTGCTACGAACCGAGCGAGCGCGATACTGCCGTGCGTATGTGTGCGCATGTATGAGTATCCACATTCCACAGATAACACACACTAAGGAACTGTCGTCGCACTGAGCTTAAAAACATTATTACTTTTCTGTTCTTACCATAGCAAAATTCGCGCAAATTCGTCATGTGCTGGTAGCCGTGTGAACTAAGTGTTGGATTCGCAAATCACGTAACCCGAGTTCAAATCATGGTCGGTCCGTTGCAGTTATTTCTTACTTTGAAATTCCCAATCTATGTTGATATAGTTGTTTTTTTATATTTCTATGAAAAATACTATTGCATTTTTTGCACTAAATAGTTGCAAATTACGAATGTGATCTATTAACCACAAGAAGAATCACATTCGTAATTTGCAATTATTTAGTTGTTACATCTTTTCGATGTTATAAGGTGGAAATAAAAAGACGTGTTTAATAAAAATGTTTATTCTTTATATTTACAAATTAAACATTTATGAGAATTGTGACGTCGAATTGTTACCTAGACAAAAAGTTATCTTGTAACCGTTATCTATGTTACGCCTAAGATTGTTTGTTGGAAGTATACCCACTTAGACCATTCATAATATGAATAACGTAACAATGAACGGATATTCAAATTTTAATAAAATAAAATATAGGTAATTGTTTATATCCAGTTATTTATTGAAAAGTGATATATGATTTGGACTTTGTAAACATTTTATTTTTGTGTAACGTCATAATGAATGTATTGAGGTCATAGCTTAATTGTTCATTTTCTTGACGAAAAGAAGATTGAAACCAAACCTCAATTTCTGTTAAAAGAACTTTAGTTCTCACAAGATAATCGTCAATTAGATGAGAAAAATAAATTGAACTATAGTATTATGTTAAAACAGTGCGGGTAGAAGAATAAAAAACGAAATAGACTCATGATTATTGTCAACAAAATTGATAGCGAGTTCACTGCATTCTTAAGATGAGGCGATGGCACAAGTTAAAAGATATAGCTGTTTTAAACGAAAGTAAACACAATATAATACAGTGTTTGTTAACGAATAATCACAGATATGTTAAAATAAAATGGTAGGCCATTTAGTTTAGTTAACATTAAATATTTAGTGCGAAACGTAATCGTTCTTGTTTGTGCCTCTCTGTCAAGTACGGCTTTTTAGCAGGTTTTCTGTGATGCACGCCTTCAGCGTGAAGTGCACGGCGAACAGTATCCATCGAGGTGTCATATAATTCCGCAAAATGTCTCGTTGGTGCGAAACCATTCGTTTCGTATACGTCCACCATATGTCGTCGCTGCGCCTCGCTAATAAGCTTCGGTCTCCCACTTCTCTTTCGACTAGCAAGGCTACCTTCTTCCTCATATCTTTTTAGCCAAAGATTTACAGTATTTTTCTAAAATAAAAAAAAATATATATTAGGCAGCTATACCTACTTCACTTCATTTTCATTATATAAAATGTTAATAATCATAATTATTGAATATAATTTTAAAATAAAACTGCATTTATTAATCCAATAACCAATCCAATAAACCCAACGATTTACGTATTTCTCTTTTAAACCTCATAAAGATACGATGAATGGATTCATAAATGGCATACGTTTTAATTAGAAGATTAATTTGTAATAAAGTTACAATTCATTAATAGCTATTATACTCACATTCAGTCCGGTTTCTTCAGATATTTGTGTTTTATTAAGACCTCAATGATAGTCGCCCTCACTTCAATACTAATATTAGCCTGCATTTTGCGAATATTACAATACTGTCAACCTCACGTCACTAACCAACAACTACAACCAAACGACAGTTCATTTCGGTTAAGTTAAAACTCATGTCTACCTCGCAGAAATCTAATTCTTTATTTAGTTTTTTTGTGATCTACCTTTCTAACTCTAAGAAATGTGTGAACAAGTTAAAGAATAATTTAATATATGTAATGCAAATACATAACTTCCAATCGGGTAAGAACTTACAAAAAGTCAATAATTGCGTGGGATTTGAACTTGCGGCACGCTGATTTGCGCTTCAATCTGTGTGCCTATACCACTGGGCCATCTTGACTTATGATAAGTTGATGAAATTGTGAATTTCAATCATTTGTTGGCGAAACTTGAAAATAAAAGGTCGTAAGTCAAACTAAACGTCAAACGAATAAGTTTTAAGAATTCTTATGGACTTTTGCAAGTGATAGTACCTGAGGGGGGCTAGCGGGATGAAGGGCGAGCGTGCGTAGCGCCGATTGGCTCTCCAGTCGCATTCTGTTCATTTCCATGCGCAGCAATCCCCTCCGCGTATCGTTCAGCGCTAGACTTACGTGCCGCTACTTGTAAAATAGGTATATATATTATGTGTAAAAATTACGTTACGTTTATGTTTCATAATATGGATAAGATTCTGAACGCCTCAAAAGGTCTTCGAGAAGCAACCAATCGTAAAAAAAGCCCAATGACAATTAACATTTGTTTCGTTTGTCTGCAACAGATATCTTCTCCCCAATCACATGCTGCTAGCGCTCGCCGAGTCGTTGCCGCGCGAGGTTCAGGGCGTGACGGCGGTGTGCCAGCCCATGCCGCCCTTCGTCAAGCAGAACCTCATCACAATACACAGAATGCTCCTTTCGGTACGTCTTAAGCTTCACGCTTCTGTACTCCCCCTTCAAATTGACAGATGACAGATAAACTCTTGTCAAAATGACAATTAATTTTTTGTGTTGCCATTTTTACTAATACCTGCCCTTTTAGGAATAATTCCTAGTAGGCCCTGTACTTAAATAGCTAGAACTGAAATAGGATTGCACATTTTTGTCTTTGCATGCAAATAAGGATGTCCAGGACATGACAGCAAAAATTTCGGTGATAGCGATACTGTCATGAACTCAGAGCTCACAAAAGACTGGCGTTTGTGAGTTACAGAATATCAAATCGGAATAAGACCCCGAGTGTCTATCAGCGGTATATATTAGGGCAATAGATATAGTTAGAAATAGTGCATGTTAAGTTGCATTTAGCAGAGAAACTTGCATTGATAGGGGCTGGGAATAGACTGACGGCTCGTTTATTGCATCAGCGAACAATTCACGATGCGCGCAAGTACTTGAGCACTTGACTTTGTTGAAGACTGACAGCACTAACGAACTTTAAGTGGACTGAGTACGATGACGCTCAGCGTATTGTTACACCTTTGCTTGCGATCATGTGAAGCCCATGTGCATTATGTTGTTAAAAAATCATCAGATAGTTTACGAATTAAAGTCGTTTCTCTGTTACATCAATACTAAAAAGTAAAAAATGAAAGAAAACGTTGTATTCTTCAATCTAGCACGATTGATAATTTCATTGCATACAAATCATTTCAAGGTTAATCGTGGTATGTCTTCATTTGCCTTGACAAGTAAGCATGTGTTAAAAGATGTAGCTTTATTGCATTGAGCAAGTTCTTCAGAATATGTTGGTTTTTTGAGGTGCATATCATACATTTTGGCAGTTCGTCATCATTTTAGTAGATTATAAAATGTTTACAGTCTTGCTTCTCTCAAGCATTCATACGGTTACTTTTTGTGACCACACAATAAGTCTGCTTCTAATTGGCTGCTAAGCAAAACGCAGCTTATACACAGTAAAAAAAAAAGTAGAGTTGTTCAACTGTTCCACCATCCTGTCGGCCTATTCCCATCCCTAAAACGCCTGAGAGTCTCAGTCGACTAGAACAAATGCATGTAGTCGGCTGTAGCCGAACTAAAGAGCCACACACGACTAATAGGTGCAGTTCGCTGTATTCAAGTGCTGTGTGTGCTCGGTGTTGTTTGCAGTCAGTCTATCGACAGTCTGCTACTGCTATCTCTGACGACGTATTTAGCATAGGAGCACAGCTTTTCCTTTTACGTTGTCATTGGAATTACGAAGACGACTACTGATATGGATACGACTGATTGTGAGTAATTTTATCTAACTGAGACGTTTCTTTCTGTTTCTATACAATGTCAATCGCTGTCTCTGCTCACACTACGTTTTTTCCGTGATTCGATGTTTCTCCACATGGACTTAAGGCTAAATGTAGAACTACGCCGCGCACACGTGTGCCACACACGCCAATCTGGGCGCGTCGGTCTCCATACATTTTGTATGGAAACTAGACTTGCAGAGCTACACTAGATCCACGACACGCGACGTCGTTCTACGTACAAATTAAGCGAGGTCCTCGTGTGTGTTGGTCTAATGTAGTTCTAACTTAATAGTATCATTGTAGGCCCCGTTAGAAACAAATTTTATCCGCATTTCCAAACTTGCGTACCTACTTAGTTATCGCGCCCACATTTGAATGGTCACATAAACGCGCGGTGACGCGCATTCCTATATTGATTCGTAATGTACTATTCAGTTCCGTCGACTATTATTAACATGAACGATTTTTGCTAATAAAGTATCTAATTCTCCCTTGTTTACGAAAGTAGCGGAGAAATGAAGGGCTGTAGTAATAGGACTTAAGACTTTTGACTTCTAATAAAGTTCTTCTCAGAAATTTGGCTTGGAGAACAGTCAATAACCAAGAATACCAACTATCTCATAGACCTTTATACTTACTTTGCTTCAGTACTATTTCAATCTATATTCATACTCAGACAAAAGTTATTTATGAGCATGGATTATATTTTCCTCTAACGGAGACAGTTACTCTGCTAGATGGCGCCACATGCCTTAACACTATCGGTGTTATGAGAATAATCACAAATAAACAAGTAAATTGTTTCAGTAAAAATACTGATTGGAAACGCTGTTTATTACAGTATTTCTTTTAATTACCAACGCAGAATAATATGTTTTTATCACTAATAATACATAGTTTGACTAAGGCTTACTGTCCGCGGACGCGCAGCTTCATAGACGCGTATTCGTCATTATACGCTTGTTCACAGCTTACATACAGAGCTATGAAACTCTGAGCGGCAACGTGGCCGCGTCGTGCCGTCGCACAGTCCACCGGACAATAGGCCTTATAGATACGGATTAAATAGATGTAGCAACTTCGTCAACCGGTGGTGGCGCCGGCTAGCGACTTGTATTGTAGCCCTGTGTAACGTTGTCTTGTTGCGTAGTGTCGCGAGTTGCCGAACGAGCCGCAACTGTACCAGATGCCGACAAGTATCAGGAACATTATGAATGCTACGACGCTGCAACCGCTCACCGCCTACGGTGTGCATGACTTCGCACATTACGAGGACTTCAGGTAAATATCGTTTTAGGAATAACATTACCTTTCTAAAGTAATTGTTATTACTTACCGTATTTTGAAGAAACGCTCGCATTCACTGTGTGAGTGTCTCATATAATGATATTCAACAACTTTCACATAACGCCATCTATAGTCCAGTGCCTAGGGTGATAAAATCATCGAAATCTTAGACTTGTTTGTGCTTTGATTGAAATCTAAAAAGAAAATATGATATGTGTAGATAATATGTAGAAAAATGTTCACTTGATTTAAAAATATTGATCTTGATTTTGAAAATTGATTATATTAGTTTAATTAGTATCTCAGGACCTCAAACTAAGCAGAGCTTGTGGTATGAGTACTAGCCAACTGATAAACATAATTTAACAAATTACAGATAAATTACACCCAGACACACAACAAATTATGATCGTGCTCACGACTCAAACATTTGCTCATTTATTTGTATGTTCATTTACACACACACACACACATGAAGGTGATTCTTGCATTTCAAAGATTTCAAAACTTGTTTACCACAAACTTAGATCCAAACCATTTTGCATAGGCCACATGATGCTTCTCTTATTGGTTTGATCAAATTGAGCTTGCCGTAGACAGAATAATGATATTTTCAAATTGTTTCAACTAAAAGAAACTAGATGGATGTACATGATCTTTTGTAACAACTTGTGACACGAACGCAGTCACATTGAAAAACATTACATACAATTAATTAACCACCCACAGCTACAAAAATTTTGGAACAATATATAACTGTACATGTTTAAAGAAAGAAAAAATAACCCGGATAATCATAGTTCATGATGGCAAAAACAAATTCTTATATATTGTAAAACAAAGTCCCTCCACCTGCCTGTTAGCGATAAACTCACTAACAGATAGAGTGATTCATGAGGAAGATTCAAGTATACATTTATACATATAATACATGTATATTATAGTAGACAATTTTAAAGATTTCTAATATTCGTGCACTGCTGGGATGGGGTTGCTAATTATAAATATATGCCATTTTTAGAGGTATGTGGAACAAAGTGTAAATGTCTCTGTTGAAAAAAAAAGGGAGGATCCTCCGACCAGACTTATGTTTTGTCTGGTCCGAGCAACTGCCTGAAAGTTGATTTAGGGCTTTTGTATATGTTCTAACAGCGCGGAGAATTTTAATACCGCAATGCAGCATTTTGAATTTTAGTTCGTATGTGGCGTCATAGATGTCGCTGCATATTGTAGTAAAAAACTAGTATATTTGCAGTGAGGAGAACAAGATCAAACTGGACAACGCCGCTGATTTATTAGAGGACGATGATACCAACCTAGAGCCTGAGATTGAAGCCTTCTTGCCGTCAAACATGATATCGTATGGAACGTTTGTGAGTTACTTTGCTTTTCGAAATGATAGGACAGAAAACTAAAGATATAAGACTATTCTCTCAGCTCAGGCTGTTAACTTTTCTACACTGCCCCTTAACAAAAAAAAAGCGCCTTTTGAGGTAGGACTACATTGCGCCCACGTAAGCCACGTACGTCGATTTGGGCGCGTCGGTCTCCATAAATTTTAATGGCAACTAGACTTGTAGAGCTACATCAGATCCACGCCACGCGACGCGGCTATAAGTACAAATCAGGCGTCGTCCACGTGTGTGTCGCTCTAATGTAGTTCCCGCTTTATTCAATTTTCGTATTCTGAGGAATGACTGTACAGCTGGTGGCGTTTAAACAAAGGATTGTCTAAATTCGTAAAAATAATTGTAGTGTGTAAATAAATAAATAAATTAACTAATACGTATTTTATGATTTGTTTCAGATCTCGGATTTGAACGCTGAGGCGAAATTGTTTTTTCCACCGTACTTTAGATACAGAAAGTATCGCTCCATAGCACAGGTACAGTTATTTATAATTCGAGTGTATGCAACAGTCAACTGTTGTATTTTACTGCTTCTATAGATAGATTCTTTACCTTATCTGAATAAAAAAAAACCTTGAAATTGAAGGGTTGTTTAGCAATAATTGTATGACACCAATACTTGAAATAACTAGACATAAATGATTTTTTTAACAATATTGAATTCACTCTACACCGTTAAATTTTAACCATTTTAATCCCGTGGAGGGTCGATCCGGTACATGATTTGTAAAGATAAAATTAAAAAATATAGTACCATTTTTTCAAAACTCGTATTAATTTACGCATGTACGAAATTAATTTCTTTAAGAAAACGTGAGCTGAGCGGGTTCAATGACCTGTAGGTAGTTTGTACGCAACGCCGACTATTAGCGCTATTTATATTATATAGCTATTATTATTATTAGAATTTACTGTGACAATTTAATATATAACATGAATTTAGTGGATCCACTGTATATATACTCATGAGGTGCGTGAGGCTCAATAGCTCATGGTAGGAGGGCACAGTGTGGGATTTGACCTTAGTTGCGGACACTATCATTTTATGTTGGATTTAAGTAGGCCTAGTCATCCCAGACCATTTAAAGTAATACTTTTTTGAAAATTTCAATTAGATTTGCAGATATATTTTTTTTCGATTTAAGTCGTGGATTTCTACGAAAAACGTTTTAAGTCATATTTCCCGAAAAAAGTTATATTTCTCTTTGTAAAAAAAATCAAACCATCTGCTAGTTTACAATGCTACTAGTGTGAAAATTTCAATCCCATAAGTGCAGAAAAACGAGAGAAAAAAAATAATTTTAAAATATTGAAAAAAAAAAAGAAATTAGAAATTATCTATGTTATTGTCGCATTTTTTTTAACAAAAATTCAATAGGGTTATGTTTCTACTAAATCGTGACTAAAATCCATATAACTAGCTTGCGCGATGTTGGAGATATTGCGTTTGTAAGGTTTTTTATAATTTCTATGGAAATAGGGTTGTCATAAACTTAGAACTTTTTTGTTGGGTAGAGAGGGTTTTTTTGGAATAGATATCATCTTAAATAGGTATTCGGTCGCTGTGTTAACAAAAAGAAAATTTAGATAGATATACTATATTAGCATACAGTAAGTAGGTACCTACATTTACAAATCATCTTCATTATCTGATTGTATTAAAGTTTCTTCTGTAGTTAAACAAAGGGAATCTCCATCATCTTCTCTATTATGCTCACACTCAAATTCGAAATAACGTACGTTTTCTGTTGAGACTTTTAATATATTTATGTGCAACCCAAACATAAAATTTTAAAATTCAATATTTCTGTTATCGAGTGTCTGTCGCATATTAATGTAGTTAACATATTGACACTTAAAAAAAACGCGACCATGTAAATAGTGACTAGATAAAAAAATAAAATGAAATCATAGAAAAACTATTTTTTTGCCTAGAATAGCGCAATATTTTAGGTTTTGGTGGATTGGTTGGTTCATAAAGTACATTTGCTATCAAACCAATAAACATTTAGTAAAAAAAACCATAAAAGAAAGAAGAAAATTTGTTTCTATGGTTTCTATGGATTTTTCATTGTTTTCTGAATTTCTACAAAACTATGACAGATACATCAATGGGAGTTTTAATTGGAGTTTTGTTTCAATGTTATCTCTCAGAAAAACGCATAAAACAGGATGTCCGCAACTAAGGTCAAATCCCACACTGTGGAGGGCCACGAACTCGTAGCGCGATCCATTCTGCGAGCGAGAAAGAGGGATCAAGCTATACACCCTATATAGCTCCATCTCTTTAGCAGTTCAGTTTAGGTCGTCAAATGGAACGCGTTAAGAGCTCGTGGTAGATCTTTTGATCTTAGTTTATGTTCGGGAGCCACAGGTCGTTCTATATAGTACTAATAAAATCATAAATTTTTACAGCAACACGAAATTGAGGAATTCAAAGAGAAGGCAGCCAAAATAGCGGCAATTAGTAAAGGCAACGAATTGATCAAAGCTGAAGTCCTTGTTAAACTACAACAAGCGCAAATAAAGATCGAAAACGAAGAAAAGAAGGATAAGATTGAGGAAAATGATGACACACAGAAGAAATCGCAACAACGCAAAAGGAAAATATCTGCTGAAAAAGTGGAACATAAAGCGTCCACCGACATTGTTAATGATAATAATAGTATAATTAAAGAAGAAATAACAGAAAATAGCACTAAGAAAATTGATAGTAACGTAAAACCCTACGCATATAAAAATGCAGATTACAAAAAGTTTTTTAATAAGTCTAACAAAGATCACAAACAGAAACAACCCAAAATGAAATTTAAAAAATATAAAAAATAATGGCATTGATATTTATTAAGCGAAACTATACATTAATATATATAGTTCGTTTTATTTTACTTTGTAGTTTTATTTATTACCTAATAGTCCAGTCAAATTAGACCAAATAATAGGGGTTAGGTTATAATTCGCTCCCAGCTGAAAATTGGTAGGATTGTTCAAAACACCATTATAAATGAAATCTAAAAAGTCCTCATCAATCCGACACCTGGAAGAAAATATATATGTCACAAAAATGATTTTTTCATCAAAACGGTAAGTTTAATCAAGAAATTAGCTAAGGCAAAATTGTAGATCAGATAATTATCTACAAAAATGTACAAACACTTATATTCCTAAGAGTCACCGTTTTTGAAATATGATAATTCAAAAAGTTGAAAGAGGTAATCTTCATAATATGCACACGTTTTCGCGCCACCTTTGAGGTAGCGTACTTAGTGCGTTTTTAGAGTTCTATATCTCAAAAGGAAAAAACGGACAATAAAGTGATCCTATAAGGATCACTTTGTGGTCCGTCCGTCTGTCTGTGTTTCTGTTTGTCTGTCTATATGTCTGTGAATACCTTTCAACGCGTAGAGATATCGAGTTGAAATTAAAACCATATGCTCAAGTCTGCTGTGTCTTGAAGTTGCGAAAAAAATAAACTTGTAAATTAACGAAAAAAAAAAGATACGGTCGTTTATGTTCAATTTACGAATCGAATCTCAAAGAATTTTACAAATCACAAAAAAGTTTATATTTTCGTGACGTAAGCACAAAGTTACAGTTTTCAGATTTTTTCCTTTATGCTATTAGACCTTGCTTTATGCCACATTTCCAGATCGTAGGACAATGGGAAGTACCCTATAAATTTTGATTCCGAAATTAGATTTTGAGTGTCGAAACATACGTTTTTTAAAACATAATCGGCCGTATCTTTTGTTTTCGATAACTTACAAGTTTGATTTTTTCACAGCTTCAAAGGACCGCAGATCTGAGTATATGATTTTGATTTCAACTCGATAACTTCACGCTTTCTCGAGATAAAGGGTTTTCAAAGATACAAGGACAGACAGACATACATACACAGACAGACAGACGGACGGACAACAAGGCGATCCTATAAGAGTACCGTTTTTTTCCTTTCGAAGTACGGAACCCTAAAAAAGCGCTAAGTACACTACCTCAAAGGTGGCGTGGAAACGTGTGCATATTATGACGATTACGTCTTTCAACTTTTTGAATCATCATATCGCAAAAATGGTGACTCTTAAAAAAAAAAGTATTTATACAATTTTATAAATAATTTATCTGATCTACAACTTTGTCTTAGCTAATTTTATGATTAAACTTACCATTTTGCTGAAAACCACGAAAAACTAATTTTTGTGACATTTGACCCCGAATATATATTTTTCCAGGTGTCGGATCGATGAGGACTTTTTAGATTTCATTTATGATGGTGTTTTGAACAATCCTACCAATTTTCAGCTGGATGTGAATTAGTGTAACCTCGGATGTCTAAATTGACCGGACTATAAACAAATCGATGTAAATGAAACATCCAACCAATCTTGCTTACATACTTTAATTTTATCCTGTACAAAAAATTGTCTGTAGTTCTTGGCACTAGTCGATTGGTTTGCCTTCGACGTGAGTGTCAAGAACCGTGCAACCCAGACGAGGAAGCCTATTCAGAAATATCATCGGAGATGTCTTCTCTCACCTTGATCTTGTTCTTACCTACTCTTCGATTTGCGTAAGCGCCGGAGTCGTTCGTTTCCTTCGTGATTCCTTTACCCTCGGCCTTGTTTTTATTTTTGACACGGAACTTAGTTGTTCTTGGAGATTCTTCCTCTCGATAGGCCTTCTTGCTACTTCTGTGAGCGACTCGTGGCTGAGGAGTCTCCGCGGCCGCGGTGGTAATCTTTTCTTCTTCTGCCGGCACTTCGCGTTTCAGCACACTCTTAAATGTCTGACCGCGAGTTGGTTCGTGGATCGAAAATGTGATTCGATCATGATGGATCTGTTGGTATGAGATAACGGATCAGTGATGAAATATCTACTTTTTAATGACCTAGAAATGCGGAATGTTACAAGGTATTATACAGATAGTTATAATTTGTTGCGTACCCTATATTCTATAGTTAAAAAGCATTCTTCTTCATCTTCACATATAAGTGAGTTGACGTCGGCCGGTTTAGCCGCGTTGGCGGGACGCCGCCCCACGCGGACGAAGCGCCACAGTGAGCGAATACGAGGTCCACATGAGCGGACCATTTCAGCCACCTGGCAAAAAAAATTATAGTTAAATTATAATTACTGAAGTAGTAACTTTACGTTTTCTTCGGCAACTTGAAGATTGCCGCATAGTCCGTCCTCCCTGGTAACTCCATGGCTACAGTCTACTTACTGCCGCAACCTTAGACCTGGCCTGCGGCAATTCCAGCTCCATTGAAGCCACCCTATTTTTAGTTATTTATTATACTTCAATTCATAGATGGATAGGTATATACTTTTTATTATACACCATAAAAATTTACAATTAGGAGCTTATGATTCAGATTTTTAAGTAATTTACATTCAGTGCTAGGTACTTAATTAAAATCTGATATGTGTACCTACCTATTCTACTGATTATTGTGTGTCCATTATTTAAAATTATCTCAAATACCGTAAAACGGGGTGAATAGAGACAAAACTTTGGTTTGGTTTTTCACTTCGATACTATAATATCGGCCTCTAACAAAGCATCGATTTTTTAGAATAATACCTAATTCATTAAAAAATTGATATAGTTAAATGCTGCAAAAAATATTCAAATATCGAGGTAATATCCTTTAAAGTTTTGTCTCTATTCACCCTTAAGTCTCTATTCACCCCATTTTACATTATGCATTTCGGTTGTAATTACAGTAACCATTTCTAAAAATGAAAAATCCCGACACAGCGAGGCATTTGAAAATTACCTATTTGGACTTTTCTTCGCTCATCTTTAACATTTTTATATTGTCTAAAATAGTTATGGTAGAGGGCATACTTGTGTGGAATAGAGTGATAGTGGCTTTTGTCCATTAGTGGAACATAACGGGTTAGTTAGATTAGATCACTTTCTATAAATTAAAACCTTTATTTAGGAAGTCCCAGATTAATGACAAGAACGGATGATACGCAAGAAGTAGGTAATAATATATCGTGGGTCCGTTTACAAACATGTAAACTCACATTCACAAGACACCCAGACCCGAAACACCTATCTGTAGGCCATAAAAATATTTATTGCGTCCGGGAATCAAACCCGTGACACGCAGCGTAGCGGTCAATCGCTCAGCTACTTGCGCTAATCGTGCTGTCTATATTAAAGTTTACTGCGATATATAATAACGTCTATTCTGAATTCCGTAGAACATATACCTACGATATAGATACAAGTAGACTAAAATATAAACGTACTTTCATCTGTTCAGCGCCGTCACAAATACCGCCTATGTGAGGTTCCATTCCGAAACTGTTGAAACAGGCGCGGTCCTCTGGTAGCAAAGAATCGATCTGGAACGCGCACTTCGGTAGGGAGTCGGTTCGTTCCTGTGCACAAAATTAAATATGTATACATGTACCTAATAGAGGCAGAGCCAGGCCCCTGAGTCTATTACAGACCACATAAAGCATAGATTTTATTAGGTACCTAAGTAAACTTAATTGGAGCCTTACACATTAATGCAGAGACGTATTTATAACGATTGTTTCTCAAGAAGTGCATAGTTAAGAAATAATATAGGTACTCAGGTCGTTTGTTACAGCTTACACCTACTGCGTGTGGTCAAGCCTCACAAAAAAGCCAGTCAAGTGCGAGTCGGACTCGCGCACCGGGGGTTCCTTACAAACTTACTAAAGTTCCTAAACATTTTGATTCCTGAATCTAGACCCGGTAATTTTTCCAGATCGCAAAAACTAATTATTTTATGATGTAGGTACCTAACCATTGTTACATTACTTTTGTAATGCTTTGCCTCTTGCCTAATTTCAGAATTCTAGGTCAATAAGAAGTACCATTATAGGTTTTGAATATACCTACGCCATAAACGACCTTATCTTTGCGTCGACTTAGAAGTTTGAAATTCTACGACTGTAAGGGGTAGCCCATTCCTTCTCCTAGAGAGGAGACTCCGAGTCCGAACATTTGGCTGATTATGCTTTATGCAAGGGGTAGCAGACCTGAGGTATTTGATATTAATTCCAGCTTGATACCTCTAGGTATGAGTGCCTGATAACAAAGCTTTGACAACAAAGTAAACCTTTAGAGGTTCGGGTTTTAATATGAAGATTGTCTTACCCATCCTATTTCGTCACAACGTTTGGGCTCGTCGTAGCATACGAAGTAGTTGATTTGTTTCGAACCATCCGACCTTTTCTCAGTGGACCAAGTATACCAATTTTCACCGAATTTAAACATACTATTGACGTGGTTTTGGCGGTAAATTAACGGAAAAATCAATTCATTTGGATGTTGCTGTTTCGGTTTTTCAGTAGTAGTTGTAGTAGTAGTGCTACTTTTGTCTTCTTCATAGTCGATTTGTTTATCTTCGACTCGGTTGTGTGCTCTGATGAAGGGCAACATGGTGGAGTCGCGCCTCTTGTGCTCGGGCCAGGCGGCCTCGGTGCGCGCCTCCTCGTCCTCCAGCCTGGAGTCGTCCTGCTCGGAGTGCATCACCACCTTGACTTTGACCGCGAGCACCGCCTGCAGCAGACACGCACTGTACACCAGACAACTTATCCGTCCCATGTTCGAGTGAACTATTACTTCGATCTCGGATTTAGTATTGCTCGATTTCAATTGTTTTATCCTACATAAAGGAAGTTGTTTTTGGCAGCTGACCGATAAGGTAAGTGTTTGTAAACATTCACATAGACTGCCGTGCAGGAAGCAAAAGGAGAAATAGAATCTTTGTTTTAGGTGTTGATCTGCGGCTGCTCGTAACATGCCCGATGCCGATAAGTAAGGTGGAATCAAAAACAGACTCATTAGATTATTGCTTTTATTTGGGTACAAAGATGTAGAGTATAAAATAAAAATACTGCATTTGGTATCAACCTTTTTCATAAAACTTTGATTATGAAAATTAAGCATTTCGACAAATACATGTTACACATCTATAAAATAAAATTAAAGCATAAGTTGTATTTCTAGACTAATTTTTATTATTATTTCTTTATCTATGTATAGAAATTGTATAATCGTATAGTACAAATAAAAAAGCGAGTGAAGTTTGGACCATTGTTAGGAATTTAAGTTTTCCATAGTGCTCGATATATTACATCAGCCATAAGAATTCGTATTTACAAGATACATTATAATTTCGTTCTAACTTGATATTTCGTTCATAGCATTAGGGTAAGAATAGCATCACTAAGGCAGAGAGGGTGTTTTATTGTACATTATTATTATTAGTGCCTAACATTACTAACTATCGATACATTAGCATGAGGAATGAGACTTCGTTACAAAACTACTCTTTTTCTCATCTATATACTATCAGCTAGTCAATAATAATTAACGAACAAATTAAGGCCAGATTGAAAGTAAACGTATCCTTAGTGTAAAGAGTTGCCCTACTTAGAAATAATTAGACCTCTATGTGTTCGATTAGCCTAGTTAACATTGGTTCCGTGTACGATGTACGTCGTGTACGTCACAGTCACAGCGTAAAGGACACCCCGGACACGTGCCAACATACACAGTGTGGGGACAGCGAAGTAACAAGACGAGTGTGACGCTGTGTGCGTTACAATGCTCTCTACCAACTCGCGAGTATATCACCCTAAAAATTATTCTCACTTACTCTAAGCAACTTTCATAATATAAAAAATATCACGTCTTAAGTTTAATTTGTTTTTGAGTGCCTGTATCTAGATAACTCAACAAGTACAATAGCCTAAATAAATATGATATACTAAACAGCCTCGCAGTAGTTCTCACCAATTACATCATCAATTATAATTATAATATGTTTCTGGCAACAAATCTTTTAATCGTTGTAAATCAAGGTATAAGGAAGATTATCTCATTAACAATAATATTATCTGCTATAGATTAATTAAAAATGTAAGTACATATATTCAAATATTGCTTTTCATAAGTTATGCAAAACGAATAAATTCATAGAAGAATATTTTTAAGATTTTTTCTTTTTTATTATTTTGGTTATTATTCGTGCATCATATAGTATTCCAAAAAATATAACATTGGGTGTCCTCTACACTGCGATTAATTGTGATTCAAACTTTACTAAGTTGCAACCTAAATATCGCTCGCTTACATCTAATAAGTGCTTATTCTATTAGGCTCATAACATTAAGCCGTTTCGGTCCACGAGAGGGGAACGTAAGAGCTAGTGATAACACTATGAAGCTTACGTTCGGATACACGCATGATCGACAACAACTCTACAAAAATAGGCTTTTACAAGTGTATAAAGATTCATTCTTCACCTAAGATAAACTTGTATAACAATATGATTTACAAGGAGTTATTCTAATAAATAAAATAAAGATATAAAATATAAAGAGTAAAATGAGAATAAATAAAGTTTACAATATAAAACGAATCTCATAGTTTCGGTGGAGTCATCGCATGTATCTAAACGCAACAGAGGTGGGCCGCGGCCTCGCCCTGATATATTGTCAGAACAACTGCTCTATCTAACTTCAACACAGCAAACTACGGAAAATAGACAAATCTCAACAGCTATATATTTAATTAATATTTCTAATAGAATTTATTTTATTCGATTCAGATGCAACTATAACTAACAACTTACTATTATACTCATTATGTCCTAGTTTACTGTTTATATTGAAATGTGTTGTATGAAAATAAATGACTATTAAATTTGGTAACTTTGCCTTTCAGGATTCCACTAATTACCTACCATGTCGTGTTCTATGAGGAAGTATGTGAATTATTCTTGAACATTATTTTCATAATAGTATAAAAAGCATACAGTGCCTTGTAAAAAAAGTATCTAAACGATACCGCATGGTCACAAGTAGAAGGCGGAATCTCGCAAAACGTACAAGTGGGGTGAAGGAAGATCGGTCGCTTATGTCTATTATACGTAGCTCACTCGTAAAGTTATGCAGTACAGATAAAATCTATAATCTATTCACCGGTATGACTAAGTTCGGCGTAAGTCCATGAGCTGCCAAATGAATCACATCACGATGAACTGATTATACTACGCCCGTGATCGCTCGCACGGGAATGTGTCTGTCTGGCGCAGCCCATCTACTACAAACCAGAGCGCTCGACAAAGCTGTGCACAAAGCCGATCGGACGTGTGAAGCCACTTAACACGAATTCCTATTAAGTACAAAAACCACACGCGCCAGACAGAAGCATTCATCTCCCTGCGATCACAAGGAAACGCACATTCGGAGCAAATGCTGAGTACTCCATCCTCGCAACTCATCGAACAGAGATCTCTTTACTACACTGTATTGTCGACAAGTTACTTGTTTCTACTTTGATTTAATAAGACTAATAAATTATATAATAGAGATAGATTTAGAGAGAATACTCTAAGGAATGAAGAAGTCTCTGTTCGAGTTCGCTCAACACATCAAAACCTAGTGGTCATTTCATGAGTGTCGTGCTCGTCGCACGCACTCAGTCCAGTGTCTCAACTTTTGCCCCGAGTGTGTCGTTAGTAGCTCATGCCCGCGTATATGTTGGGGCATGGGACGTGCCAGGATCACGTGGTGGCGTAGTTGAGGGCCTTGCGCTGCAGGAAGAGGTGGATCTCTGCGAAGGAAGGGCGCTCGCGGTCGTCGCGCCGCCAGCACTCGCACATGAGCTCGTACAGGTCGCGCGGGCAGCCCGCCGCGCGCTCCACGCACTCGAACACGCCGTCGTCTGCTTGTAAGTGCGACAGGTTCGACAGCACCTGCCAAGTGAGCAGGCTATTAATAAAACGATCCTCTATTCTAGAATTGTAAATTGTGAAGAAATTAAATTGTTTGTATCGCGGTTGTTTACACAAATATTATAAAGAGGTAGTTTGTTTGTATTAGGTAATCTCTGAAAGTACTGGTCCGATTTTTTCCCAAAAATTTTGTCACCCGTAGAAAGCTGCTTTATTTTTACATAAGTGACATATGCTATATTTTATATATGCGGGCGAAGCCGTGGACAAAAGCTAGTCTAATACTGATACTGTATGGAACAGAATGTAGGGTCGTGAAAAAGGCGAGTGAAAAATGATTGCATGTAGCGGAGAGGATGTGTGGAGTGACGAGAATTGATTAAGTGAGAAATTAGAAAGTAGCGGCAGTGACTGGAAAATTGAAAGAGAATCGTTCTTGTATGTCATGAGAAAAGGAGAGAAGAAACGCATGTTACTAAAAGAATTATGTATATGCATGCAGAGCGACAGGGAGGCCAAAAAACTGAAAAGAATAGAATAGCACATAGGCCTTTTTATCCCAAAAATATGTTGCCTTGGGATAATTTTCTATTATCACGCGTGCGAAGCCACTGGCAGAAGCTAGTAGGACATAATTTATAATGGAAGGAATAAAGAAGAGAAGAAGGGAGGATCTTCTACTAGAAGGAGGGGTATTAATATCACCGCGGGCGGTATTAAGCGTATAATATTATAAAACCGTCAGATGACTGAATACTGTACGTACCTCATTATCAGTCAAATGTTCATAAGGCCTGCGTCTGCACAGAGTGAAGATCTCATGCAGCGTCACAGCGAAGGCCCACACGTCGCTTTTGGTAGTATACTTGGCCCGCAGCACCGACTCCCACGCCGCCCACCGCAACGGCAAGGGTATCCGCCCGTCCACCTTGTAGTAATCACACGCGTACGCCTCGTTGTCCGTGCCGAAATCACTGATCTTCACTTGATAGTTCTTGCCTATTAGGCAGTTCCTGGAATTTCATTTCCAACATTAATTTTTGGGTATGCGAAACCCTAAACTCGTGTCGTTTTTTTTTATTGTTACGTACGTGGGTAATCAAATGCCGATTTACTAAGAGACAACTTTATTCACCACTAACAATAACAAAATAGTCCAGTCAACAATAATCCGAATCGCAATTAACACTAGAGTACCGTTACACTATCGCTTAGGTCGTTAGATAAAATCACTTCAAGTGCTAGGGTAGTTCGCTCTTGATCGAAGTCGAAATCACAACTGCCTCGCTTCCGGCCGGGGGCTCGTATTTATATGCGGAGCCAAGAAAATTCTAGATACCGACTTCCCACGAACGATCCAGAATTCCAGAACAATTGAATCGCTTCTCGAAGTCATAAATCATTTTTATTACTCGTGGTAATAAGAGTCACTTTCATGCGAATTTCGACTCTATTGTTAACGTCGGAGAGTACCATTTCCTATAAATACCTAACTACTACTTGTAAGTACTTTGTGGATGTTTCGAGATTTTTCTAAGTCTGGGTACGTACAACCATTCTAGACCTTTCGAACAGCAATGCGTTTTAATTATTACGTGCTACTCTTTATTTTCTCGGAGATATGGCGGGTTCACGTTTAATGACGTAACAGTGCCCCCCTCTTAGTCATGCTCGTCCCGAGCATTATTAGATCCGTGATACGGCGCCAATCTATCCACATGGACAACCTTGGGTTTCCCTCTTAGCCCTTTCTTGATGCGGTAGGTCACGTCATTAATCCTTTTTAACACGGTGTAAGGTCCCTCCCATCGAGCTTGGAGTTTCGGCGACTTCCCTTTCCGTCGAAGTGGGTTGTGGAGCCAGACCAGTGTACCTTCCTCAAATCCCTTGGCATTGGCATTACGGTCGTATCTAGTTTTCATTTTTACGCTGGTGTTCATGCTATTCTCACGAACTCGTTTATGCACTTCGTCCAATTGATCTTGAAGGTCACTTACGTAGTCCGTAACTGGCTTAGTCTTGTCAGGTGGCACGCCAGTTATGGCATCGACTGGAAGTCTCATCTCCCTGCCGAAATTCACTCTTGCTGGGGTATGTCCCGTGCTATCATGCACTGCCGATCGGTAAGACATCAGAAATAGTGGAATATACCGGTCCCAGTCCTTCTGATGGTCATCGACAACCTTAGCCAGGTGATTCTCCAGGGTTTGGTTAAACCTTTCCACCATTCCGTCCGACTGAGGGTGCGCAGGTGTTGTGCGTGTCTTATAAATTCCCAGAAGAGTACACATTTCCTGGAACAGCGCAGATTCGAAGTTACGGCCTTGATCCGAATGGATTTCCAAAGGTGCGCCATACCGACATACTACTTCTTCGACCACCTTCTTCGCCACTGTCGTCGCTTCCTGATTGGGTATGGCGAAGACTTCGGGCCACTTTGTGAAATAGTCCTGGATCACCACTATGTACTTGTTTCCGTCATTTGTAACTGGAAAAGGTCCAGCGACGTCGATAGCGATGCGCTCCCATGGGGCTCCCACATTGTACAGCTGAAGCCTGCCCCTGCTCCTAGTCTGTGGTCCTTTCACCGATGCGCACGCTGTACATTTCCGACACCATTGCTCTATGTCATCTCTACAATTGAGCCAGTAATACCGCTGTCTCACTTTCAGTAGAGTTTTCTTGATGCCCAGGTGTCCTCCAGAAGCACCATCGTGTATTTCCTGTAGCAGGGGGACTACTTCACATCGTGGCACTATCACTTGTGTGGTGACCTCCTTGCCATCGTTCGATTCCCATTTCCTACAAAGCACATCATTTTCTAGGACTAAACTGTCCCACTGTGCCCAGTAGCTCTTAGTGACGGGACTATGTGACGATACTTCACTCCACTGGGGCCTAATTCCGCTACGCTTCCAGTCCAGTATAGGTCGAATATCGTCATCTTCTTCTTGAGACTTCTTGAAGTTGCCTTCAGCCCTAATTAAATTAACGTGTTCTCGGGCTTCATTCTGCTGGCAGTGTCTGCAGTCCTCATCACATGGACGTCGCGACAGGGCGTCAGCATTGTTATGCCCTTTTCCACTACGATGTTCTGTCACAAAGTTAAATTCCTGCAGCTGCTCGAGCCATCTTGCAACTTGGCCCTCAGGGTTTTTAAATTGTAGAAGCCATTTCAATGCAGCGTGATCCGTCCTCAACGTAAATTGTCTTCCTATGAGGTACTTGTGGAAATGCTGCAAGGTTTTTACCACAGCCAGCAGTTCTCGTCGAGTCACGCAGTAGTTCCTTTCTGGCTTTGAAAGTGCCTTACTGAAGTAAGCGATTACGACCTGTCTGTCACCTTGCACCTGTGACAACACTCCACCAATTCCCGTGTTGCTGGCATCGGTATCAACGACAAATCTTCCGTCTCTGCTCGGATACCCCAGTATGGGCGCATCACATAGCCGTTGCTTTAGCTCGTCGAATGCTGACTCACAGTCCTCGTCCCAGATAAAATCTCGTTTATCCTCAGTCAGCTGATGTAAAGGTTTTGCAATGTCCGAAAAATTCTTGACAAAACGCCTGTAATATGTGCACAACCCTAGAAATGCACGTACTTCCGTTTTGTTCTTTGGAACCGGCCACTGTTGGACTGCCTTTATCTTCTCAGGGTCGGTTCTCACCCCGTCAGCGGAAATAACATGTCCTAGGTAGCTGACCTCCTTCTTGAACAGGGCGCACTTCTTTGGGCTTAGTTTTAGGTTAGCCCCTCGTATCCTGGTGAACACTTTCTCCATATTCCTCAGGTTTTCCTTAAAAGTGCGACCCATTATAATGACGTCATCCAAATATACCAGACAGACGTCACCAAGAAGGCCCACCATGACTCTCTCCATGAGGCGTTCAAACGTCGCTGGAGCGTTGCATAACCCAAAAGGCATGACGTTAAATTGCCACAGGCCGCTGCCAATACCCGTACTGAACGCTGTCTTTTCTTTATCTTTCTCGCTGATTTCCACTTGCCAGTATCCACTTTTCAAATCAATGGTCGAAAACCACTTCATGCCACTGAGCATATCCAGCGTATCGTCTATCCTTGGTAAGGGATAACTGTCCTTCTTCGTCACATTATTCAGCATTCTGTAGTCCACACAGAATCTTGTGCTGCCGTCCTTCTTCTTCACCAGAACGACTGGAGAAGACCATGGACTCGTAGAAGGCTCAATTATTCCGCTATCAGCCATGTCCTTTACCATTCCTGCTACCTCAGATTCCTTAGCCCAGGGTATGCGGCGCGGTCTCTGTTTAATTGGTCTAGCATCACCTGTATCTATCTCATGCTTGACGAGACCTGTTCTCCCGCAGTCTTTTCCCGTTGCAAAGATATCTCGAAACCGTAGCAGAAATTCCCTGGCTTGCTGTAGTTCCGAAGTCGATAAGTTGCTCTTAGAATTTTCCAGAAGTTGCTGGATGTGATCAGTTTCGACTTTGGTCGTGTCTTGCTTTGCTGGAGATTTATTGATTTGACGGAGATACTGAACTTCTTCACATCTCCCAACAACACTGTTTTTCTTCAGTTGGACCTCTTCTTTCCCAAGGTTCACAATCCTGACCTTGGATTTCCCTGTCGTCATAACTAATGTCCTCGCAGTGATGATCTCCGGGTGCCGGCCAGTATCCTCTACCAAAACACATCTTGTTTGCCTGATTTTCTTGGGAAACTTTACTTCGACTAAGGTTTCTGTTCTCGGAGCCAGTGTAGTATTCTTTAAACAGTAGAGGTTGCATGAGTTAATTCCTCGCAGGAAGACTTCTTGATCTGGGAATTTCAATACTTCCCTGTCGATATCTAAAATACATCGGTTATTCCGCAAGAAGTCGAGACCCAGTATGCAATCGTCGGTAATATTCGCAATTAACACAGGATGGATATACACTTGATCACCGATTTTGATCTCAATTTCTGTATCACCGAGGACGGAGACTGGCTGGCCGGTTGCTGTCTGAAGTCGGCAGGATGGAGACTCCCTTTGCCACAAGATGGTGCGTTTCAGCAACTCAGGTCTTATAACAGTCCGTGACGCCCCCGTGTCAATGGTAAAATTGCAAGCCCGATGATTCAGCGTCCCTTCGATGATCAAACTATTTCCGTTGTGAACTTGATTGATGGTGATGGTTGGGGCCTTCAGTTGACCAGCCAGCACCCGCCCCGCGGCCCTGGCGACATTTAGTTTAACGACTCCTCGTTAACTTGAGTTCCGGAGTCCACACTCCCCCTCTTCCTCTTGGGGCAATCGGTACGAATGTGCCCTTTTTCTCCGCACCCGTAACACGTCGGGATATAGCGGGACTTTGCTGAAGAAGAAGCCACCACTTCTCGGTGACGTGGTTGCGTTGTAGGCGAGACCACCACTTCCCGAACTCTGTGCGTGCGTGAATCTTGTCGTACGGCTTCCACTTCCAGAGCGTGAGCCATCGCACTCTTTAGAGTTTGGTGGTGTCCGAGTCGCACCGTAGCCCTGACTTCAGGATCCCGTAGACCGTCGATGAATGCTTGCACCAGATTCACTTCCACCATCTCTGGTGTCATCGACATGTATGCACGCCGGACCAGCCGTTCAACCTCGACTCCCCACTGCTGGAGGCTCTCGTTCGACCTCTGCGTTCTCTCGCGTAACTGCGCGCGGAAAACGTGCTCGAGGTGTTTGTCTCCATAACGAGTGTCCAGTCCCTCCATGAGACGCTCCAATGTCCTGCCGTCCGCAGGGAGGTTCTCTAGGACTAGCAGGGCGTCCCCTCGTAGAGCCAAAGTTAATGCCGCAAAAGACTGCTTATCATCCCAGCGGTTTGTTTCGACCAATGTCTCGAATTGGTACTTAAATGCCGTCCAGGAAGACGTACCATCAAAACGCGGCACATCAAATTTTGCGGCGGATGCACAGGGAGTGTGCGACGGTGAGCCGACAACAACGGGTTCGCGTGCTTCGAGCTTGACGATTTTTTTGTTGATGTCCAGCAGGCGATCTTCGTGGCCATCAATTCTTGTTTCGAGGCTATCAGCTCGGGCGGAAACCTCCTTGACCTCCAAGGTGAGATTCTTTACCTTCTCGCCCAACGTGACGAGGCCGTGGTCGATTTTATCGAGGATCAGGTTCTGCTTAGCCTCCTGATCGCGGCGAGCGGCTTCCTGTTCGCGGCGAGCGGCTTCCTGTTCGCGGCGAGCTTCTTCCTGGTTCGCTGCGATTAGGTCCTGAAGCTTACGCTGGTTGGCCTCCTGATCGCGGCGAGCGGCTTCCTGTTCGCGGCGAGCTTCTTCCTGGTTCGCTGCGATTAGGTCCTGAAGCTTACGCTGGTTGGCCTCTTGTTCGCGGCGAGAGGCTTCCTGGTCGCGGCGGACAGCTTCCATACTAGCTTGCATGGCGGCCAACACCGCAGCGAGGTTCAATTCCGAGGATGGTCCTGTTGGCGCCTCAGCAGCTTCTGTTGCTACCATACCAGCCTGATCTTCCTCCTCCATACGATGACGCGCAGCATCCATCTCCATTTGCCTTCTTGTTCGGGGTCGCTGTTCGTCGTCTCTCGGTGTTAATGGCATTTCACTTCTGACACCAGTTGTTACGTACGTGGGTAATCAAATGCCGATTTACTAAGAGACAACTTTATTCACCACTAACAATAACAAAATAGTCCAGTCAACAATAATCCGAATCGCAATTAACACTAGAGTACCGTTACACTATCGCTTAGGTCGTTAGATAAAATCACTTCAAGTGCTAGGGTAGTTCGCTCTTGATCGAAGTCGAAATCACAACTGCCTCGCTTCCGGCCGGGGGCTCGTATTTATATGCGGAGCCAAGAAAATTCTAGATACCGACTTCCCACGAACGATCCAGAATTCCAGAACAATTGAATCGCTTCTCGAAGTCATAAATCATTTTTATTACTCGTGGTAATAAGAGTCACTTTCATGCGAATTTCGACTCTATTGTTAACGTCGGAGAGTACCATTTCCTATAAATACCTAACTACTACTTGTAAGTACTTTGTGGATGTTTCGAGATTTTTCTAAGTCTGGGTACGTACAACCATTCTAGACCTTTCGAACAGCAATGCGTTTTAATTATTACGTGCTACTCTTTATTTTCTCGGAGATATGGCGGGTTCACGTTTAATGACGTAACATTATTTTATGTAAAGTATCTAGAGTCCGTCTAACGAAAGCGTGACCTGAGAAAAGGAGGTTAAAACCAAAAATTTTGAATGTGGTATTATTGAAATAGTAGGAGAAAAAAATTTTGATACTTGAGTATTTTTTGTATTTATGACAATTGTATAATAGTCGTATAGGAACTAAAATTTTAGTCAAAAACGTGTGTGTAGACTTAAGCTAGAACTACACTACACCGACGCACACGTATGAGACGTCTCAGACGTTTGCGGTAGGTGTGCACACTACACCGACGCAACGCATAACACGTGTGATGCGCATCACAACCTTTGATTTCATCGGAGGATTAAAAACAGTTCAAGCTCGCTTTTTCATTTACCATCGAAGACACTTCCGCCTGACCATCGCGATCAGACGCGTGGATAGCCCCGCCCACCTTTCTCTAAAATTTCTGGGACCGACGTTTCGGCGTCGCGAACGTAGCGTTGCATGGCGTGGCGTGGATCAAGTGTAGCTCTAACAGTCTATTTTCCATATGAAATGTATGGAGACCGACGCTCCCAGATCTGCGTGTGTAGCACACGTATGAGGAGTGTAGTTCTACCTTTAATTATTGGTGGGTGTATGGTAAAGGTCAATAACATACAAAATGTTAGTTATTATTCCAAATTATTTTATTTTATCTGTTCTCTCAAATGTCGCTACATAATATTCAAATAATACTCTTTATTTACCATTTGGCCTTCAGGCAAGAATACCAAGTGCACAACACCGCAATAGTCAACATGATTTCAATTTCACCATGTCTCGCCAACGCTAATAATGTGTTTCAAGATTGTTGGAATCCATTCGTTTTAGCACAGAGAAAATTCAGATCTTTTAGGATTAGTCAAGCGGGAACATGTTTCATACTCCAGTGATTGTTTCAAATGATACGGATCGACTCGTGAGACACAGAAAGTTCAGCAGCTATCTCTCTCAAACTTGAACTAGGATTTCAGTCACTATTTCCTTCACTTTCGCGATTTTAACTTCAGTTGAAGACTTCGATTCACTACCCGACAGTGAGGCAAATATTTCATTATAGCTTTTGAACGCATTCTACCATTAGCATGTGTTTTTGATTAAGTCGGTTCACCAAAAGCCTTCTTTGTTCGATGTTTTTGTCAAATATGAAATTCGCAATATGCCAGATTATCTAAAAATATAAGAAAAAAAAATATCATCATATCGTAAATATAACTATCTAATAATATTTGTCAACAAGGATCAAGATTATAACGTCATACTAACTTAAAAATTCTGAAATCGTATATAAACATTGTTGGTTTTTATTGAAAACACCTTCTTTCTCTTCTTGTTTTTGTTTGAATGTATTAACCATAGTGTGTAGCAGTTTTCGCACGTTACTGTTTATTGATTTTCCCATAATAAAGCGATTATTTTTGAAAAATAAATATCTGTTTCCAAAAACTGACAATTGCAACCATAGACTTTGACGTGATTTTTTCGGCAAAACAATGTTGCCAATTTAATTTTAAAAAAAAACTCCAGGTTACGCTTTCAGTAGACGCACTCTATGTACAAAATTTCATAACTGTATCATGAAAAATCACAAAGTTATGTCTAAGCTTGTTATGTCAGCAAAAATACATAGCCACCGGGCCATCCAAGCGACTGAGGGGTTGTTATGCACTTGCAACCACCTGTTCGCTGGGTCCTAATGCCCATTATGACCTGTCATGACCTGCGCCCAATGCTCATTATATTAATGTTGTAGCGACATCTATGGCGCCACATATGATCTAGAAATCCTGCATCGCGCAGTTAATCAAGCGATTTGAGCATATACAACAGCCCAAAATCATCTATCGGGCAGTTGCCTTAACCAGACGTAATACTCGTCTGGTCGGAGGATTTTCCCTTTTCAAAGGAAGTTTGGGAACTTTGTACTCTGTTCACCTCCAATATGTGATTTTTATTTGAGAATGAATGGTTCTTCCACATATTTTCAAATATTGTTAAGGAAAGATTTGTTTTTACTAGAGTGGAGTTAATAGTACTTAATTTTCGTCGCTTATCGAAAAACACCGCTTAGGTCATGTTGTATAAGTATAATAGCATAATCAGCCTTATAATGTTCCCACTGCTGGGACTCAGGCCTCCTCTCTAGAAGAGGGAATAGGGCGTAACCCAACACGCGGGCTCCAAATTTTGTTTCAACATGTCTTCAAATTTTTGGTTCTAGGACAAGCTGGTTTCCTTACGGTGGCATCCTACGTCGTTTTTAGGGCATTGGTTGTGAAATAAATTACACATGGTAATGCGCCTGGCTGAATTTTAACTCGTAAGTTGGGACCGTTACTACCGGTTTACCACTGCTCTATTAGTTATACTGACTAACTTTACAGAGGAGTGGAAAACTAGATAATTTACAGTAACAAATGTAATGGCTCGTGACTACTAATTGAATACTACCTTGTGTTTGGATGATCGTCATCGACCGACAGATTTCTATTCAATGCTATTAAAACTGAAAACCGCTAATTTTTCACTTCACCGTTGTTGTTCGATACGTGACATTTTATGCAATTTTCATTACTGATTATTAAGTAAAACTTTAAAAAAATTGTAACCTATAGGTACTCTGTTCAAACTAACATTAGACAATTATGAAAACCTTTTATTACTCTCCGTTCAACCGATATTGACTTTTATTACGTTGGTGGTATGACAATTGGCGGCTGCAGTAAATAGTTGGTATTGTAACTACATTTTTGCTTTTAATGCCATCCTTATGCATACGAAATAGAAGTTAAAATCAGTTGAACAGACAGTAAAAGAGGTTTAAATGTCTAATCTTAACGCGAATGGGGTATAGATTAATGAACTCAGACAATAGATAACTCAACAAACCTGGCAGCTAAATCTCTATGCACGAAATTGAGCGATTCAAGATATTGCATTCCGGCGGCTATTTGCGTTGCGAGGTGTAGTAGGAGATGTGCGGCGGGCGGCACCGCGGTCCTGAGGAAGGCGCAGAGGTCGCCGAGTTCTAGGTACTCCAGCACCACGGCCAGGGGAGGCGACCGGCACGCGCCCAGTACGCGCGCCAGGTGAGGGGAAGACAAGGCTGCTAGGATACGTACGTCACGCTCGAACTCGTCCCTGGAAATTGGTTTCATATTCAGCCTATACACCCCTATGTTTTAATTAGCACAAAAAAAAAATGGGGCTCTATCCGTACCCGTTACTGATCATATTTGTATAGTCAAAACGAAATCCCAAAATTGTCCACGAAAATTTTTCATAATTGGTAAATTCATACTACGCGCAGTGTTTATACATTATTTTTCATTCATAATCAATGGCCTGTACATTACTTGACATTTTGGGATATAAAAAAACTAATAACTTTGCTGTTTATGAATATTATTTATTAAGACTTCACTTTAATTAAAACGAAACCTTTTTTAATACGCCCTTCAAGTATTTGTACTAATTAAAAGGTATCCCAACACACAATGCAACTGGGACGTTTTTCTTTTCTATCAACAACTGGACAGTACAATAAAGTGTTACCGTTACGAGACCCCGGGCAGCCGATCTTAGCAAAGCCTTCTTCGGCCTTTTTGCAAAGCCTTCTTCGGCCTTTTTGCAAAGCATGAAAATTAAAACTGGTCTGGGACATGAAGTTCAAGTAAAATATTATTTTTTTCAAATATTAGTTTCTTATTTTAGGTTACATAATATCATTTTTTTATTCGAAGAATAAGGTTTTCAGCTCTTGCTACGCAGAAAACCGATTTCGTGTCTTGAGAAATTAGATACTTATCTTATAATTACGAGTAATATAAACTAAAGAAAGGTAAACGCAGGATAAAATAAAAAGTAAAATATGTATTAGTTTATTTTAATACTTGAGTTGTTGCGTGAGGTTAGTACAAGAACGAAGCCCCAGGTAACCACCCTACTTTACACACCCAAAGGCCACCATTGGTATCACGCAATTTAAAAAGTAGTTAAAATATTACGATCCAATTTAAAGCCTTTAATGATGTATTTTAAAAGAAAATTGAGAAACTTAAAAATATCAACCGTAAATATGATGGTACATTATTTTGCGACGGGGACAAGCGATTGTGATTGTCGGTAAATCAAAAGAACGTCACAACTGCATTATGTATTGTCTGAGTATGGCTTCTGCACTTAGTCCTATGCGGACCAATGTACGTGAGCCATGGCGGCCGCAATCTTAGGTGGCCTTATTCAACCAGCCCACCTCTCTCCAAAAACAGATTAGGCCTCTCAGGTTTTTCAGGGCATCGACTGCATTTCAACAGATTAGTTCTTTAATTTTCTTTTGTAACAGTTACAAGGTTAAAGTATAAACGTAAAGGTTTGATTATGAATACAGCTTCATTGCGTGTTGCAGCTATAAACGAGGTAAGACAAGCGGAAGCATTTACTTTTATTATTGTAGGCACCAAATAAATTTGCCACAAAATACGTTGACCTACAAAGATTTATTTTGCAGACCTAATTTCAAAAACGGGAATAAAGACATGAAGCTGTTCTTTATCGACGTCTATCGTAACCTTTTACATTTTATAATAATAAAAACGATTCACTATTATTGTTCAAAGTACTTGTACTTATGGAGAGATATGTATTAGAGAAGGGTCATTGGGCGCGTCCACACAGAGCGAGCCATGCGAGGAAACAATCCCCACGAGAGCGCGGCAAGCCCGAGCCATTATGTTCATAGCGGCAGCACGCGCTCTTCCCTCGGCCGAGTCACGACCACACTAACCGAGCTGCTTCGCGCAGCAAATGCCTCGCGTGGACTCGCCTAATGAATTTTATGGCAAATTTATCTGGCCCCTATCATAAAGATTGTGCCAATAAACACAATTACACAATTAACCATCACCACACTTGGAACATAATAATTTGTTATTAAAAAAAGAATGGAAATACTTAATCTAGTAGTAAAGAAAGAAAGACAAACACAGAAGGTATGACGTCACAGAAGTATTGGGGAAGGAAGCAACATGTAGTAAACATGTAGAATCTAATGCTCATACATGATATACCTCTCCTTAACGGTGGCGTCGTGGCAGAGGAACTTCACGGCCACCAGCCGCTTCTCCGACGTGATGGTGCCGTTGTACTCCGGCACTCCGTCCGCTTCTGCTACGTAAACCTTCAAGAGAACAGATGCGTTTTAGCAACCAGTTAAGGTAGAACTACATTAAGGCACACGTAGGTCACGTACGCTGGTCTGGGCACGTTCGCCATAACGACCGATGCTATGAGTCTCACATCCATCGGATTCCCGCGACCTACACCAGGTTGTAACTTGGCTAGGGGGCTAGCCAAGTTACAACCGTTTCGCTTGCGTCGAACGGTTCGAGTTGCCCTTGCCGCCAATTCTTTTGTTCTGACCACGTGACTGAGCGTTGAGACGACGTCATTTCCGTAAATTGGAAGCTTTCTACAAGCGTTAACTATTGCAGATTAGAAACTTGGCTAGGGGTACAGGTCATCGGTCAATCTTGTGGATGGTCTTTCAACGTGCGTCTTTCGGTACGTAGTCGCCACTCAAGAACCTTTCGGCTTTATTGAACATTTGTTTTGCGAGCATTGTGCCCTGCGCAATGCCACTTAAGTGTTTTTTTTTTTTAATTGATATAAACTAGTGCTTGACTGCGATCCCACCTGATGGTAAGCAGTGATGCAATCTCTGATGGTGAGGCGCACTAGTTTATTAAGAGCCTATTCACTTTAGGCTTTGGAGACAACCAAATTATGGGTTTGGCGATTCTTTGGGTTATGTCAGTAGCCTTGGTTATCTTCAATAATACTTAATATTAGATAAAGTTACGTACCGTGCCAAATGCACCTTCAGCTAATTTGGAGATCATTCTCAGTCGGTGCCTCGGGAACTCGATCACGTTAGTGGTCTCGAGGCGTCTCTTTAAATCTATGAATACTTCTTGCTGACTTGGCGACTAGAACAATCGAAAAAAAATAAAAAAATATTATTAATATTTATCCTACTTAACCTCTCAGGCACAAGTGTACCGAATTCGGTACACCTCGGTACCAGCTAACCTAAGTCAAGTAATATTATCCAAAACATTTTAAACCTTATCCAGTATGATTGAAAGAAAAGTTTTGGAAAATACACTGGAAAGATCATCAAATAACAGGTTAGTGGAGAGATACATAATTCTTAGTAATATTCCAAATCGCAGTCAACAGTAGACTATGACGCGTGTTTGAAAATGACGCGACGATGATACAAATTACAGTTGCCATCACGGATCTTGAGCGGTCGGCGTCAGAGTGGGGATCGCTTTGCGCATTCCATACATTGGCGAGCCAATCGTCTTCGTTGTTAGATACATGCAGCAACGCAGGGAACGAATTAGGAGCGACGTCTAAGACGCGATGGCGCGGCGAGCCAATCACTGACACTCCCCGCCCCCGCGTCTCATTTCGGGCCACTAAAGAGACCGAATATTTGACTTCTACGCAACCGCTCAAGATCCGTGATGGCAACTGTACGTTACAATGATTTGTAACTATTTATGTATATGTCGTAGCTAGATCTTAGAATTGATCACTTCATGATATGGCCGGCTAAAACTGGCCAGATCGTGTAAACGCTAACATCTGATGATAAGTCAATCCTCATTTGGCCATATCATTGATGTAGGATTTCAATGATAGGAAAAGATCTAAAAAAGTAGGCCAAACGAAGATTAAAATATCATCAAACTTTACCAGTTTTTCTTGGTCGTATCATGAAGAGATCATGATCTCTAAGACGGCCACTGGCCACGACATATACATAACTTGTTCTACATTGTAATTCTTGCTTTTAATTCATGTTATTGTTTCTTATATTGTTATTGTTGTTTGATTGTTCAATAAAAATGTCTCCCTAGAAATTTAATGAGAACAAGTTGAATAAAAAGTCTTAAAAATACTTAGGTGGCAGCGTAAACTGAACTTTAAATGTGGTCTTCTAAAAGTACATTTTGTTTAAATGTTCTTTTTTATTGTTGATAGGTTCACGCTTGACCGCTATCTCATCTGATGGAAAGCGACGATGCGGTCGACGATGAAACGCGCTTACCTAGATGTAACCTGTTCACTCTTGACTTAAGATTCCCGGGTTGTAGGCATCAGGAAACACAGATTCTGGCAAGGAATTTTACTCCTTGTTGTACGCACAATGAATGTGTGCGTGTAGGTGGGATGTCCACCATGTACCGGTGAGAAAAGGTAAGATAGTTACCCGTGTACTATGCTTGGATCGTATGGACCCCGCGCCGGACCTCCTCGTGTCCATGTCCATTTTATCCTCCACAATCTCGGTGGCTCGCTCAGACAAGGAGTCCAGTCTTCTCTTTGTTAACAGCGGAGCCGAGCTCAACTCGGGCACCGCATAGTCGTAGTTTGAACTATCTGTTGGTAAATAAAAAAAGGTAAATTAGTAACAGATAATAGTAGATTATGTGACGGGCTGTGCCTTTAAGTATCGGGCGGTATGTTGAATTCCGAATGAAACGAAAATTGTTAAATTTTAATCCCGAATGCCAGTGAGGGATCCAGTCAATGAACGTTCATACTACATTAAATCCAGGGACAGAATGACTTGCTTTAGATGATCGTTCTATGACATATAAAAGGCCACTATCGAGCAGGTAAAAAAATAATATTGTTAGCGAAATGAACTGAAATAGAACGGACGAATCGGTAAAGATGACTATCTGCGCTCCTAGCAAAGTTACAAATCGCCTCAAGTTGGCCACGTCTCCGATTCCTTTGTTCTGGCGCATCTCAAAGCTCAGTCACGTGGTCAGAACAAAAGAATCGGAGGCGTGGCCAACTTGAGGTGTTCGACACAAGATAATCGAAACGAAACGGTCGTAATTTGGTTAGGGGGACTTGATTTTATGATAAACTGCGATTAGTCTATCATTTGAGCCCTGACGTAAAGCTAGGCAAGTTCATAGCATTCCATCATCTCTACAAACTACTTGAATGAACGAAGGTATTGATTCTATCTACAACACTGGTATTTGAAAGTAATAAGTAAATAAATAAACAAAGACTTTTGTATTATTTTATTTTTGAGGTGGACATCTTTTAAATAATTTAACCCACTCCTTTACTGACTAAAACCCAAGCATTGTGTTTTTTTATTTGCTATTTGAGGGCCTTTTTCGAATAATGTTGTAGCTCAAGTAGAAAGCTTAATTATTGAGTTTTTTTTTGTGGTGGGAAAAATCATTCAATGACAACTCCCGCTCTTGGAGGCGGAGGCGGAGCGGGAGATAGTGTCAGATTTTTACAGACTAAAAGCCCACTCCGTTCTTTCGTTGCCTTCGTATCGGGGCTTGAGCTACCTTTCGAATTTTGTAATTATTGAGTATTATTTTGTAAATTGAGAGAATCATTGGATTATGTTACAACAGAACTTTTAAAGATTTCATTAATATGGAGTGTTATAGAGTAAGGGTATGTATTCATTGCAATAGAGTTGTCTAAGTGAAGTGGAGAAAAGAAGTGAAAAGTGGTAAATGTTTCTATGGACGGAACGGGGCGTAGTGGATTTGAGTTACCCTTGGCTTTGTGCTCTTTTGCTAGGCATGCGACTCCAGTCTGTTTGAGTCGCTACGTGGCCATCGCTATGATTCCGTTAGGAGGAGTGCAAAGCGGTTTCAGGGCTTCGTCTTCTAGCCGCGGAGTCCTGCCGTAGCTTGTGACAACAGGCTTGTCATCAGGTTGCCTATTCTAGGCGGTGCCGATGGTAGAGTAATGTAGCTCTATGTGTATCTGCTTGTATGTGTGTACTGTAGGCGCGTCGCGACGTTGCTGTGCGCAACGTCGCTGCTTCACGACATACCGGCGGTCAGTCACCGCCAGGTGAGACCCCTAGGGGAAGCCCGGCGGGGGACGACCTGCGACAGTATGCCGGCTTGTTACGAACCTACAGTAGGAGGTGAGACCCCCGTCTAACCCGCTTCCAGAGCGAGCCGGTTACGGTTTAGACCGCGGGGACGACTTGTGTGTGTGTGTGTGAGCGGCATTGTATTATGTGACATCGCTCAGTGCACGTACACCAAATATACAAGTCCTGAAATTACATATTATTTATTTCATAATCCGCTCAACTCCACTCCACTACACTAACATTATTTCCACTGATTGAACGGAGTGAAAATTTCAAACACTGTAATTGACCAATTCATGATCTGTTCCTATCCATTTCGCTCAGCTCCACGTCAGTGACAATACACCCCTTACTACTGCTATTTCCTACTTTCTACAATGTTACACTTAATTTATTTATACATATAATAAATCTATTAAAAGTTTTTGGTTGTGAGCGCATCACGTAAAATCGATGTAGTTAATTTTTATATATTAAAATTATATATAACTTAATATATTACTTAAGCTTTATTTCATCCCAATCCGTTGACTATATCAAAAGATAAACTACATTCATTGACTATTAGACGACACGAAATTCACCGGATCAGCTAGTAAAGAATAAAGAACCTATTACACTACTCAATATTCAGACAATTTCAGTCTATGGTTCAACGTATCGCGTAGTGTAATAAAGGTCAGACTGTATTACTCGGAAAGAAAAATAAAACGAGATCTAAATATCGTGTACTAAATAACGCGTAGTGTAATAGGCCCTTTACTAAGTAGAAATCGATCACGATCCTTACCTGAAAGTGCTGTGTTTGAGTCTTTGACAAAGTCTTTCATTTCCAACAATACAGTACTATAGCTAAAATACGGAGCACACTTGAGCGCTTGATAAGGCTCCTGGTACTCATCAGACTTAACATCTAATCCGCAGTCTATGATCATCTTGTTTTCGGGGAGCATGGAGGTTCCACACCCGCTGTAATTGTCTATGGTCCGTTTCTGAGACACTGTTGATTTGGCCAGTGGCGACGCGAAGCATTTTCTGTGCCTGTGCCTATGAACTATAAGGAAGATGGCGACTGCGAGTAGAATCACTAAGGCAGTTAACACGCCCACTACTATGGCAACGTATAGCGGGTCCTCTTGGTGGGCGGTTGATATTGGAACCTCTTTGGTGAGGGTTGTCAGCTTTTTGTCTTTGCCCACAGCTGGTTTCTGACTTTCCGGTGTGTAGTTTCCTTGTGCCACGTCTGAAATCAAGGTGTTTCTTTGTTAATTTTAGTTAACTTAGCTAAAAATCATTGAATGCTCTGTGTTCAAAAAGTGCAATCTCAGTATAATTCTAATAAAATGATCATTGATTTTGATTAAGGAGTTAGGAAGTAAGGTAGGCGCCAGATAACCGTGGAATAACGGTCATTAAGACATAAAGCTGTCTTGAATCGACATGTATTGTGATCCTTTACATGATCTAGTAATGAAAAGCAATTCATCGTTTGTTTTTCGGATACTTAAGCAGAGCTATTATGAAAAGGTCAATGTACTTTATTCCACTGTTATCTGGCGCCTTCTATAAAGACTTGGTTTGGCCATAAATATTGTTACAATAAAAAAAAAAAACTGGGCTAGTTTGGCCATAAATATTGTTACAATAAAAAAAAAATTGGGCTAGTTTGGCCATAAATATTGTTACAATAAAAAAAAAACTGGGCTAGTTTGGCCATAAATATTGTTACAATAAAAAAAAACTGGGCTAGTTTGGCCATAAATATTGTTACAATAAAAAAAAAACTGGGCTAGTTTGGCCATAAATATTGTTACAATAAAAAAAAAATTGGGCTAGTTTGGCCATAAATATTGTTACAATAAAAAAAAAACTGGGCTAGTTTGGCCATAAATATTGTTACAATAAAAAAAAACTGGGCTAGTTTGGCCATAAATATTGTTACAATAAAAAAAAAACTGGGCTAGTTTGGCCATAAATATTGTTACAATAAAAAAAAAACTGGGCTAGTTTGGCCATAAATATTGTTACAATAAAAAAAACTGGGCTAGTTTGGCCATAAATATTGTTACAATAAAAAAAAACTGGGCTAGTTTTTGGCCATAAATATAGTTACAATAAACAAAAAAACTGGGCTAGTTTGTCTGGTAGATATTGCTATCAGTGATAAGTCCGCCATTGTACCCATAGGTTTAAGTTTAGGTATAAGTTGTACTTTTTTAGTATACAATAAAGTTTATTTTAAGTAATACTTCTAAATACTAACCGGAGTCAAACACGACTTCGCTGATGAGGATCCACCTCGCGGAGAAGTGCAGTTCGATGCGCACCCACTTGCCGATGCGGTGGTGCAACTTTATGCTGACATTCCGTGAGTTCTCGAAGATGTTGTCCTCCACGTACGTGTAGCGGATCGGCTCGTCTTGGAAGTGACGGCCACCGATTGAAAACGATATTATTGCCTCGGAGAACACCTGGGGAAGGTAAATGTTGATTTGAAATAGCCGTAGCATAATATAAGTGTAACATGAAAAGGCCAATGCAAAATATTGGCATGATTTACTTTTTTCTTTTCACCACAAATGAAACCTAGGTTTCAAGTTAGAGGACAATACGAGAAATCAATAGTAAAAAGAACCAAGTCTTTAACCCTTTGTGTGTCCGGAACGTGGATCCACGCGAGATACAATAACTTTTTAATTATGTCTCTAATTACGGCATACGAAAGGTTAAACCATAACCGAACGAAGATACATAAAGAAGCATTGCTAGTACTTTTTTGTCAGGCGGTACCTGTTTTTATTATATTATAATTAAGACGGCTTAAGGACTCGAGTTCTTTACAACAGTAAACGCCTTCTATCACATCCGGCGTTATATGAGGAAGCGAGGGACGCAGAATAACTCATTAGAGAAACCGTGTAGTTATAACATCAACCTTAAAACATCAACACGGAGTCATTTTATGTATGAAAAATAACGCCAGATAAAAAAAAATACATTTATTCGAACGAGAAAAGGAGGAGGTCTATACCTCCTCCTTTTCAAGCAAGCGATCTACCAAATAGTCTAACATCGTTCGGTTACGGTTGGTGGACACAATTATATTTGCTTTTGATTTCTCAGTCCTTTAGGATATGGCCTAGATTTCACTATTGGCGAAAAGAAAAAAAAACATGCCAGCTATGTATGGCAAAAGTAATTTCCCTATGAAATGTCTGCAAACACATCGGTATATCTAACCTAATACTGTATTTTATTTTGTATTTTTCTAACATGTAACTGCTTTTCCCCAATAATAAAATAAAATGAAGCTGACAAGTTTGTTTGTTTGAACGCGATGGATTCAGGAACTACTGATTCGAATCGATATGTTCTTTTAGAGTGGATAACCCATTTATCGAGGAAGGTTATTGGCCATATAGCATCACGCTACCACCAAAAGGAGTGAAGCTATATCCAAAGATGTCGGTGCGGCTGCAGGGCCCAGCTAGTTCTACCAACATGGAGGTTGAACTAGTTAATCCTACTCCTAATCGAAATCCTCGTAACACAATACTCAGACACTCAAATTTTTTACAAGCGTCATAATATTCAGCCCTCCACATTTTCAATGCACATGAATGTTTTAATACAGTTTCTGTCGACCATTCATAAGTTTTAATCGTCCGTTTGTTGCAAACAAAAGTTTAGCAAACGCCACGAATAGTTCTAATTAGGACTGATCCTTTATTAATTCAGTAGCGTCGCTACCCTAATCAGTCTACAGCAATACTAAAATTAACCTGGCAGTGGTAGTTTGAAATGTCGCGACAGTTCGTTAAAATATTCAGAAGCTTTGAAAGTTTGTAAAGTTCCCTAGTTACAGGTAGCATAGCATATTCGGCCTTATAATGTTGCCACTGTTAGGACTCAGGCCTCCTCTCTAGGAGAGGGAACGGGCCGTAATCCACCACAGGCACCAGTGTGGGTTGGTGGATGTCACATGTCTGATGAATTTTTGGTACTAGGACATGCCGGTTTCCTCACGCTGTTTTCCTTCACCGTTTTGAGAGCAGTGGTGATGAAATAAATTACACAAAGTAATGTGCTTGGTTGGGTTTGAACCCGTGACCTACACCTCGTAAGTCGGGGCCGTTACCACTCGGACACCACTGTTCTCCAGTGTTACAGTAGTTACAGGTATATATGACGAAATGTGTGTACCTGAACGTCGCGCATGAATTTATTATTGCAGTAGAGATGGACGGCGCTGAACTCGCGGACTTTGTCGAACTCGAAGGTGATGACGGGTGCGTTAGGCCGCGAGTCGTTGCGCCAGCCTACCCAGGCGGAGTTCTTGGCGGCTTCCCGGATCTCGTCGCCGCCGAACTTGCCGTCGACGAGCTGACCGAGGCCGCCGCGCAACTCCTCGCCCCACTGCCCGTCGTACACCATGTCGGTGAGCTCCACACCGTTGCTACGCTTGTCGCCTTTCGGCATCGAGTACGCGACAATTCCAACTGCAATAAAGAGTGTTATTAATTAGTATTTTACTTACTGGTTTGCTGCGAATCGTTGATCGGTTCTGGGTTACCCCCTTAAAATGTCCTTATTCGCTATAGCAATAGACACCAACTTAGCGTGTGGTAGTGTACACAATTAACATACAATATGAAAATTAAATTAAATGTTAGTATCATCGAAGTGTCCCATTACTTTTACCGCACCTTATTGGCATTGCTGTTTGTTTGCGTGACGATAGTGCATGTGTACTACCGCCTAATACATTATTTTTCAATACATTTACTTGAAAACCCGCTTTTATCCCTACCACTTTGAGCCACGGAATTTACTGTTTTTCGCACTAGTGCAGAAAATTGCGCGATCTCGCCCCCACTACAATTGATTGTGTTTATCGTATCAGGCTGCCCTCTAAGCGAACCCCACAAATCACGCGTCAAGCCCTGTTGATTTATTTATCAGATAGTGTGTCGAAAAACGTCGTTTGATACAAGTGGAAGTCACTGCAGCCCTCAGCTCCGTATCAAACTTTATCCAGTTGTATTAAAATGTACTATTCTGATAGAGATCATGTATCACTTCACTATCGCAACCTTAGGATCATATAAGTACTGGCATAATCATCGATGTCTCCACAAATATTATGTAACTATACGTAGTTAACTCAAAGCTAATTGCAATCATAATCACGATTCGTAATCTCACTATGACATAACATCCTCTTTTGACATATACTTACCTTCGTCGCTTTTGTGAAACCAGTGAGATAAGTTGAACGGAAAATAATCTATAATAGAAACCACGCCAGTGTCTAAAAGCCTCATTATCTTTTTCTGTATATATAACAGGAGAAACTGACTGACTGACTGACATATCAACGGACAGCCGAAACTACCGGAACTAGAGCATGAAATTTTGCACAAAGTTTCGTTTTTATGTCATAAAGAAAGAAAAGATGGACGGATTGTGTGAGAAGTGATATGAAAGAAAAGGGAGTTAGTGACGAGTGACAGGACAGAATGGAAGAAAAAAACGTGTTGCGCCGACCACAAACAAAACGGGACAAGGGCTGGAAGAATATGATGTTTCCTTTTATGTCATAAGCACTCGGAGAGGATATTTCAAAATTCACCCTTCAAAGGGATGATGCAAAGAGTGGATGGAGTGGAGTCCAAAGTTTGTATGGAGAAACTTAATTTCACACGGGCAAAGCCGCTGGCAGAAGCTAGTCTACCGCATCTATCTGTTCCCGATAACAAGTTTTTAATGAAAATATTTTATTCATAGCAAGCTTTTATAGCACGGTATAATACTTATATAATTAATATTCGTCAAGACGAATCATACGAGCCCAAACTCGATGGGGTTGTGTCGTTTAACTACCAAGCACCTATAATAGCCACCTTCCGGTTCCATCATCAGATCAGCTCCATGTCATAATAATTTTGAATTTTCATTTGACTTACACATGCATGCAAAATTTCAGCTCAATCGGTAGCTGGGAAGTGGATCTTTAATTTTCAAGATTTGATTACAGACAAACATCGGGACAGGTGAAACTAAATAAATAGTCTAAGATCCGATTAAGAACGACCTTCACCGGTCTGTTTAATGGATGAAACGTATTTTATTATAAATTTAGTGTATTAAATAATATAACGCGGGTGGGTTGCCTAAGAAATTCCTGGCCAGACTATTATTAATTAAAAATTGAAAATTTATTTTATTTTTAGAAAAATGCACAACCGTTATCCATACCAGATTTTTTTGCAGACAACACTATAACATCGTATTCGTAATGAAACAGCGTTTATTTTGATATAGAATTTGTTGTATATAAAAAAAACACACCTGTTTATGCATACCTGTTTATACCTGGCAACCCATAGCTATGCCAGGAAACAAATAGGCAACCCAACATTTTTATGTTCTAAAGGCTTCACTCTTTCGGTTAGTATTAAATTTATTCGTTAAACACACCGGTGCAATTTCCAAAAAAAAAAAAATTGTTTGGCCAGGAATTTCTCAGGCAACCCACCCGCGTTATATTATTTAATATACTAAATTTATCATAAAATAAGTTTCATCCATTAAACAAACCGGTGAAGGTCGTTCTTAAACGTATCCTGTACTAAAAAGCTTGCAAAAAACTACTGAATCGATTTCTATGCGGTTTATATCAATAGAAAGAGGACACGAGATTCTTATTACGAGTCACTTTTTTTATTATGTTTATTTTTATTGTGCTTTTGGGTACAATACTGACTGGTCTACACTGTTCTTTCATCTATAGATATTATATCTATTAATCTTACACTAATAATATAATAAAGAGGTAAAGTTTGTTTTTTTGTTTGTAATCTCTGGAAATACTGGTCCTATTTCTAATTTTTTTTCACGAATAGAAAGCTGCTTTATTCCTGTGTGACATAGGCTATATTATATGTACGCGGGCGAAGCCGCGGGCAAAAGCTAGTACTGTAATATGGAAATATTGCAACATCAACCACTTTTTTAAAAGAGTAACCATGGAATTTCTTGCCGGTTCTTCTGCATAGAAAACGACCAATTTGGAACGTGCACTAGCTTCTGACGTTTTATAAGTGCCCATGTAGGCATATGAGAAATAAAAATATTTGAAATTTTGGATTCATGAGACAGGTTGAGGTGTTTATTACGTGTATATTTGTAGTAAAGGAAAGAATTACAAAGATTTCTATGATCCGTGCGAAGCTGAACGGGGCGCTAGTACTTATTTAAATAAATTGAAGACATCTTAGTTTGAAAGTCCGCAATAATGCAAAGGCCTCAAGCAGCGGCAGGTTGTTAACCCGCCGCCTGTAGCGCCGGATCGTTTCCTTCATTTGACTCATACAACGTGCGCCGTATAATAAGCACTTGCGACAATTGTTTCTAGATCATTCTAAGATCTAACTGAATACCAACGTCGAACTTCAACATGTATTAAAACGAGTTAAAACGACATCTATACATGCAAAATTATTTTTAGTTTATCCGAAACCTGATTGTTCAGAATCAGTGACCGAATGGATTCCAATAGTTTTTACACCATGTTATATTTTTTCCCAAAAATATTTAAAAAAGGTCACAAGTAGGACATCACGCACACTGAGTACAACACAGGTCAAGGTAGAGGCAAACACTAAACTTTGTAAGTGCAAAACAACCCCTTAGTCACCTGGATGGCCCGGTGACTATTTATTTTTGCTGAAATACCCAGCTTATAACTAAGTGATTTTTCATGATACAGTTATGAAATTTTGTACTTAGATTCTTTCATAAAAATACTAGACGCGTGTTTCGAGTTTCGCATAATTATACTAAAACTATGTTGTGTAATAAATCTGTAGAAGTTTTTAATTGTGCGCGCATCACGAAAAATGTACCAAATCCATGTAGATAACTTTTACACATTAAAATTGTGTGTAACTTGATATGTTTACTTAGGCTTTGTTTCATCGCAATCGATTGACTATACTAAATTCATTGAATTTCAGGCGGTACGAAGTTCGTCGGGTCAGCTAGTAACTAATAAAACCGACGTTTGCAAGTCCAAGTTCTTGGTAATGATTTCACTAAAAGCTCTAATTTGAGTGACGCAAACCACGGTCTGGTGGGTTTCGTTTGCGAAACCAAATTCAAATGATCTATCTCTGTTTCCGTTTCAAATCGAACAGGGTATGAACTTAAAGCTCACTAAAAGGATTAAACTGCAAACGTACATAGGTACCACGGTACCGGCAGTAAATGTCACCGGGATTAATCTCAACGAGTATCCTGTTACCCGTAGCCAGAAATAATTACGCAAAATTCCCGTTTCACGTGACGAACCTATGTAATAGAGGTTCTTTGAAGCCAGTCGTTGTTCAAAGCAAAGGCATAAAGGCGTTCAGTCATACAGTGATTGTACTTGTGACATTTTGCACTTAAATGGCATTGCAATTAACGTCGCAAATGCGGCGTGAGACGACCAGTGTCGTTCGCATCGAATATCGTATTTGCTCACAAACTCCAATAATAATTATTGCAGTTTGCGAGTATGGGGAATTCTATTGCACAGTTGGTATATTGGAATAGTAAACCCAGGAATTCCAATCAAGAGAGATGGGAACGGGAATTCATATAATAGATGATGGGTCCGATCAAACTAAACTTTGGCATATTTTGTAATGTTATATCGATAAACAGTTTGTTTTATTGCTGTACTGTGCAGCGAACATACAACACCTACTAAAAGTTTAGTACTAAACATCTCATACGATTTCAATTAAGTTTTGATGGAGAGAGAGAGCACTTAACAAATACCACTTTGAAGCGATCGATCATTTACCCGAGCGAATTCTCCGAATGCGAGATACATCACAATATTGTGTTCACGGAATTATCGAATAAGCTATGGACATTGAGAAGGAGCAATAAAATAAGAGGTGATTATTATTTAGCGGACAATGGGGTGTAATGATGTTGCACGCTAGCTACGTTTTATGTCTTGAAATTACGTCATGTCGTCCGTATGTTCATTCGTCACAGTAACCCAATAAGTGTATTCAGTATGCTCCGCTCAAGTGTATTTGATGAGTGACGATGATTAGTGCAGTCAGTCAGAAGCAGTTTATTGACCCAATAGCAGAAATAAAACAACCAATGAAACTTCCATCAACAGCAAATTCTTCTTCTTCTCGAATCGATGGTTTTCTTTTCCCTCAAAGTTTTTGGGCCCAGTAAGCCGGCCACTTATTAGAGTGCCCAAAGTGTCCCAACATCTGTACTTTGGAGAACCTAAGGTCGCCACTGACGCTGCTATCAACGGTAAATAAAATAAATTCGAAGAACTATTTTTAAAGACAGGATCTAACAGAGTCATTTCCCAAGAAAAAGGTCTGTAAATCAGCACGACGCGGTGGCTTCGTATGTGACGAGGTTCTTAATGGAGCTCTATGTATCACAGATTTATTTGTCGGCGAATTTCACAAAAACATGCACTTACTTGAAAATGCAGCGATCGTGTGCCGCCACGACAAAAAAAAACCGTCGGAGGAATAACAACTGCATTTATTTATATTATATAAGGTGTGAATCAAATACAATGTGTGTTTTATTTATATTCTGGTCCACGCATTAAGCGAGCGACACCTGGCTAGTTCTTGCACAAGAGGGCAAATGTTATGGTTTACCGAAGCTTGTTTATATAACCTTCATCTAGTATAGCTACTAATTTTCTTTGTTAAAGGAAATTGTGTAATTGCGAACGACACGTCACCGCAGTAAGCTGTAACAAAGCTCTGCTATAATCTGCGATTGAGCGCACGTACGTTGAATATCCTGTTCGAAAGCTAATCACTTCCGTTGTACATAAACAGTTCTGATATTCACACGAATATTGAAATTAAACAGGTTTTACAAATCAGCTCGCGGTTGGAGGCCGAGCGCTGCAAAGTGCTTGCCACTCAGCCAGTCAGGCACAAGACCCACAAACACTACTAAAATTATTTTAATTTACAATGGACTAAAACATGTTCCTGTTATTTTTAGCGTCCATTTGTTCACAGCAATGTCAACAATCAACAAACAAGCACAATTACTCAACCCCTTGAAGGGGCTCAGAAATTAAGCATGTGAATAAAATATGTATGGTCCTTTTGAAGTGTTACCGGGACCTCAGCGTACACAAACATTCCTCGACGGGAATGTGTACATAGTCGCAGGTAATGACAGCGAGGACGGTATCAGTGGCGTGCTTGCCGAACGGCAAACGAAAGCAGTTTAAAAATGCAGACGTATGATTAACTCTAGTAATTTGCCACTTTTTACTTAATGACGCTTTGCATGCGGTACCGGGCGCACGTTCGATAACAAAATTCCTAGAATTCACTATTAAGGCCTTCAACAAAGCTGTTGTAGTAACCATATTAAAACTGTGAACACGGCCGCATTATAATTTCTGTGATATGGTTCATAATTAACGTTATTTTAATGAACTTTGTACATGGCCCGCACATTATTTTGATTATTTTATGACCTACGGGATTGTAGACGCGTGTAATTACTTTTAGAAACCCTTTAATTATGAATACGTACACAGAAGTTATGTGACAAAATAATTAAGGTTTTGTCTCGTCTCTAGTGAACCATGTAGCAATTATAAATACTTATTGGCTGTTAATTTTTTTAGATTCTATCACCTTATTTTTCCACTTCTGTCAAAACATTACCGTTTTGTTTGAATTAACAGTAATAAAAAAGAAAAATATACTATCGACTTCCAAAATAATAAAAAAAAAAATCAAAAAATAAAAGAGTTGAGTTTAAGACGGGCGCGGGAGAAGAATGTCTGGAAGGAGTCCCTCATTTGCCCAGCTGTGGGACAAAGTAAAGGCTAGGAATTTGTTTTTTTTTTTTATTTTATTATCATAATTGATTAAAACTTGGCAAAGATATCGCTGAATAACACAAAAAGAAAAAAAAATCAGTCTACTTGAGAAGTTTCTTCATTTTTTCCAAGTCGGTAAAAAAGAAATTGTGTATTATTCAGAGTAATAGCGGGGACAGTTTGTTGAGTGGCGCCAGGTAAGGACTCGCCGCTTGTATAATGTACCTGTACACAAGTATACATTAAGGGGTTTTCACAACGTGCAATTTAATCGTCGTTAGACGTCGAGGGGGACATTGTCAAGAGACAATAATAGATTCAATAAACCTGTGTACTAAATGCGGTAAGATTTCGCTTCAAAGGATCAGCTGGTGGTGCATTATGAATCGAACTGTCAAACGTTCACCTCAGCTGACATTCGATTAAGCGGCTGGCGTACCTCCCAAGGAGCCGAGGCGCAGGTGAAACGTGAATCTGCTTCTGAACAATTGTGACTTTACGAAATAAGCTCACGGCTTATTGCTTATGCTGGCGACGTTCACTTCCTATTGGCGTATTGTTTAGTCTTGTGATGTTGACGTACTCTGCTATCCTTTATTTTTAAGAATCGATTTCTGTTTGTTGGCGATTGGGCGATTATTCCTACAAGTAACTTTTCATTATGTGTTTATACATATATGTTTTATAAAGTTCTACTAGGTACCGTCTCTTTTATAAATACTCATCGTCAATTCAGTCAAAAGATGTTCACTATTGGACAACAATGAACGGTCCTGAATATCTCGTATCCATTGGATTCCAACAAACTTTACCAGGCCATTGAACCACCTTGTAAGAGGCCTTCCAACGCTCCGTCTTCCGGTACACGGCCGCCACTCCAGAACCTTTCGGTCCCACCGACTATCTGTTCTGCGTGCAATGTGCCCTGCCCATTGTTACCTTGGTTTTTCTGCAGATATCTATACCTGAATCGATCACACAAGGAAACTCCACGCATTGCCCTTTGGGTAACTTTATACTTTCTGATGAAAAAAAAAAAAAAACTACAAAAGAGAAATTGCTGTCATCGCGGCAGACTAAGGCTAAGATAGTGGGGTGAAATCAGACTCCTATCAAAAGGGTTGTCCAGCAGAGCACTACACTGTTCAAAATAACATTAGACAATTATGAAAATCTTTTAGTACTCTCCGTTCAACTGATTTTGACTTTTAATTTCGTTGGTGGCATGACAAATGGCGGCCGCAGTGAATAGTTGGTATTGTAACCACTTTTTTGCTATTAATGCCATCCTTATGCTTACGAAATAGAAGTTAAAATTGGTTGAACAGACCGTAAAAAAGGTTTTTATAAATATCTAATCTTAACGCGAATAGGGTATAGCAGCAGAGTTGTATGTAGCCTACAGTGCTTTGTCTTACAGTAATCTGGACGAAGTTACTCACCGCTCCAATAGCAGCCGTATAACTCGACCCTCATGCAAACAGTGCGCCGATGCGAGCTGTACGGGATGAAGCGGATCTTGGACGCCCAGATCGGTGGCTCCAGGTGATTCTTCTTCTCCAAGTAGGTGTTCGTGTTACCCTGCAGAATCTGTAACCAAAGTTTTTGTTTTATTTCAAACTAGCTTTTGCCCGCGACTTCGTTCGCGTGGAATAGTGACTTCCGGCAGATTTTTGGTTTTACCCACATAGTTCCCGATCTCGCGAATTGATGACGACTCTTGACCAATAGATGGCGCTGTATGTCCGGAATAAATTTTATTTTATTTTTTGTAATAAAAACTATCCTATGTCCTTTCTCAAGTTCCAAACTATGTCTGTACCAAATTTCACACAAATCGGTTCAGTAGTTTAGGCGTGAAGCAAAGACAGACAGACAGACAGACAGACAGACAGACAGACAGACAGACAGAAAGACAGACAGACAGACAGACAGACAGAGTTACTTTCGCATTTATAATATTAGTTTGGATACAAGGTTTTTCGCCTGGCCTAAGCCTCTCGCCCACGGCAACTTTTTGTAGCGATGCTGTAGCGCGTTGGCATCGATACGATTGCGATGCTGTAGCGCGTTGGCATTTTTTCTATAGGGCTAGCAAATGCGACTAACGCGCGTCAGTAGCGAACGAAACGCGCGACCGCATCGCTACAAAAAGTCGTTGTAGGCGAGGTGGGGATTTGTGGGTGATTTGTGTAACGAAACATGCAAGGTAACATGAAAGGTGACATTTCATAATACGAACCAAGCATGCACCTACTCACATAGTTGAAATGTTCTGTTCGCGCGTGTAGTGAGCACGGAACGCGCGCGCAAGGCATCCGCACTAGGGAATTCTGTTACATTGCATGTTAAGTTAAGAAGTCTGCACCTTTAGTTTGACTTGTTTTATTGATGTGTAAAATCAGCAAATAGAGGTGTGAAACCAGAGAACGGGAGAAGTTTCTCCCGCCCTCTGGTTAAAGCTAGAACGTCTGACTTTTTTGGACTAAAACATACATGTGTTCCTTCATTTGCCATTTGCGTTTCAAGGTCACGGTAACTCTTTCGAACCATCTCGTAGCCCTAGCAGACATCATCCCGAGCGGGCCTCGTCATGTTTTAAAATGTCTCTGATTTTAACAACTTGATAAATCATTTTAAGTGCATCGTTCCATGTAAATATCAGTAAAATCCCAGGGCTGCCAGACGTCACGTATTTTCTCGCGAAGGAAATGTGGACGATTGAGTACTGTTAGTATGTACTAAGAACGCATGCCTATCTGCTAGCTTGCTTAGATGGCCAATTTTCAGGAATCAGGTAATCAAGGTACATAAAAACAGTACTTACTTCACGTAAATTCGCAATATCTTTAAATCAAGTCGCTAATACTCCCAGACACATTCCGTCGGCCGTATTGCTTTACAGACGCTTTAAAGCTCCCAAAATAATGACATAACTTCACGTAAATTATCATGCTTTTATATATGTTCACCAGACAACTATTTTAAAACCTTTTACAAGAAGACAGATCGATCCAAGGGGCCAATCATCCCCTAAACTCAATTTAATTTCCAAAATAATACAAAAAAAATATCTGTGATTTAAACAACGTTCCTGGAATAATTGATGTAGATGCTGCCAGGCTGTAACTGTTTATTAACAATTATATGACCCTTGGATCGGTTTGTCTTCTTGTAAAGGAAAGCAACAATATTTTATTTTATTTTAAGTATACTTATAGAAACCTGCAAGGTATAAAAAGTTAGTTAAATTGAGAACCGCTACCGTTTACGGAATCAACAGCTGGGGCATTAACACTTCTACCTAGGGAATACGTAGGTTGATAGGATAAAGTTCCAAGTTGACTGGAGATCAAGCTGTCGCAGCTTCGCAGAGAGCCGCGCGGACTAGGGAGCTGACGAGCCAAAATGGATTTTCTACAATTGTTTTGTTTACACTGTTTTCTTTAAAAGCATACTATAAAATCGCACGCCAATCCTTCTTAAGTCGCCTTGAGGGTTATTTTTAATTGGGATAGGCTTCATTAACGAACAAACAACAAGAGTGTTCCGAAAACTCATCTTTTGAATTTACTAGCTGCATTTAGAACACTTCGTTCTATTTTGGACTTTATTGTGAAGTCGCCTCCAATTAATTCGCACCATGGTTTCTCGAGTGTCGAAGCTCCAGGAATACCAAGCTCATAAAACCGAATTAGAATCACAAAATAATCGTCTGTACATTGTCATGTCACTAAATCACGTTGAAAGTGCATCGATAAGTTGAAAGGTTGAAGATTTTAAAATAGCTGATCCGTTTATCCGGTGTAATCCCCAGTTTCCCCGACGTAGCATTAGCAGCTTATAATATTACGACGCTTTATGTTGCAAAAATAATATAGAACGGAATCGAAATGCGCGTCGGAGATCTGTCACGCCTCATCGATAGGTATTATGTTAAATCCGAGACCGTATAATAATGCCTACGTGAATGCACAAACAGAATCATCGATTCTGCATATTGTCTGTACATGAATGCACAGAATCATCGATTCAGTTTATGCATTCACTTAGAATATTGAATCAATTAATCGAAGCGTAATTAGGGATCTACACTAGATATATGCTTTAAACTGAACGTCAACTAATGGTAATGCGAAGGGTATTTAGGCGTTATGTGATTAACCGTAGCTGTAGTCTCGAACGACAGTAGCTCGGTTCAACAGTACAGGCGAATGCGCTCAAAGCTAAGTGGGTAGATGATCGGTATCTTTCGAGGCTGATTTAATTAGCGAGTTTCGCACTGAAAGCTCTATTAGTTTGTGTGTATGCGCCCGGTATTGTGAATCCTGCAAATGCTTTCATCCCGTCTGTGGCTAGACTGAGTTTTAATTGGTAAAGTAACACCAACGCTCAAATATTACACGCCGGAAAAAGCTTAGCGTATTATAATTAATGTTTGTGTGAGTTAAACGCAGTTCATTTTATCAAAATAATTGGTATTTCTAGGTTCTAGATTTCCGTGTCTCATTAATGGGAATAATGTCTGTCTAGAGAAATCCTAATCATAAAATGATTTATGCTCAGCGTAGGTATCGCTCTTAGACTGTTATTGGTGTTAGTCTAAGATAGACTCTATCTTCTATCTTAGACTGCAACCAATAAATAACAGCTTATGATAGAGCCATTGATGGATATTCAAAGCATGAGTACAGACACACAGAGCCAACATCGTTTACTATGACAGCCAATCACGCGGAGCCCATAAGTCGCCGACGGCGTATGATAGCTTTGAATTTGTAACTACATAAATATCCCTTATAACAGCAAATTGCCAACATTGACTTGATAGTTCCTTTATGAAAAACTCGTGTAGTATCAAGACAGTGATCCAACCCTCCTTGTAGCGGACTAAGAGGGAGTTTAAAAAGTGGACGTAATTACAAGTTAGCGCAAGGGCCGCGCAAATGTCGTGCATTTGTAAGTTGCGCGATAGTGAACTGCGACAGGTGACTAAACGAAGTCTTTTAACTCCTCGCCACCCCTTCTATTTCATTTCACATTTAATATTTGAGTACGTAATGTATTAAATGCATAAAAGTTACTTTTATTTTGTAAAGCAAGAAAGGTAAGTATTATTTTTAGTGTCATGCGAAACCTGAATATTGTTTGTTCAGAATCAATAACTGAATCGATTCCAATAATTTTTACACCATATTATATTTTTTCCCCAAAAATATTAATTAAAGATCACAAGTTGGACGCCACGGCCACTAAGTACAAAACAGGTAGGTCATAGTGGGCATTAGGATACAGTTGGATGCGGAAGTAAACAACCCCTGAGTTGCCCGGGTGGCCATGAATGAATGTCACCAACTAGGTACCAAAACTGGCTTATAACTTTGTGATTTTTCATATTACAATTTTGAAATTTTGTACATAAGTAGATCCTTTACATAAAAATACTACAGGTGTGTCAGGTTTCGTATTTACTAAAAATAAGGTTGTATATCAGGTGGGCAAGTACTAACACGTTATGCAATGAGAACAAACATATCAAATATGGGAGCAGCGTGCCTTTGAAATTAATTTGCAAAGGCATGTTTGTTCTCAAACGCGGAGTATGGAAACAGTATTTGGAAACTAATTTTCATATTGAAAATCGCAGCTCAAGTTGTTTGCGAGCACTAAATTCACGGCCGTTCTGCGAATACAGTGGGTATGCCGGGTATGCGGGCATTCCGGTCTTCATATCATAGTCAACAATCAGAAGCACTGTTGTTTAATGCAATTATCATAAAGAATTCAAAGATCGGTTCTGAAAATACAACTGGATAAAACCTAGTTAAATTTGTACTTTATAGTAATTTAACGATTATAAAATCTAGACGTTCAAACATTTTGAAAAGTACGTCTTGCGTTTGTTGCCTCTTCTTATATCAACCACCAACATAGATTATTTTTCTTTCTTGATTCGTCAAATTTAGAGCATGTTTCACCACCTATGATTAAGTTTTCGTTAACTTACTTGGTAAATTATTTCATAGAAATTCTCGAAGTAATGTCTATTCGGGCATTGTGAAACAGGCCCTAAATATATAAAAGAATGCTCAAAAACTTTATATTTGCCTGTTTTCAGTTGCTGCGATAAGACAAGCCGGTGGAAACCAAGATTTAATCTATTATCTCATGAGATATTTTAATAGATATACCTAATATCCTTAACAAAAACCACAGGGTAAGAATAAAAAGAAAAATTAGAAACTGATGTGATTGACAGTGAAATTTAAACTACATTCATATTTCTAAAATAAAATTATATCAAGGTTCTAGTTAACTGTGCGATTGGTTTTCGTCGTTTTCAAAACAAAAGTGCCGTCAAATATTGATCTTGATTTGATGCTCAACTAGCTTGAAACTCGGAAAGTGGCATAGGGTTGAGAGAGGGAAAGTTGTATTTTTTGCATTTCTGTTTTAAGCTTAAACAAATTTTTTTTGTATTATGATTCTTAAACCCAACCTAAATATGAAACAGATATAATCTAAATAATAAACTTCAAATCACTCTCCTGTAAAGTAAGCTTTTCCACTTCCGATAGTTTACCTGGGACAGTCGAAATGGAGAGTACAATAACGATAAATACATATAAATTGACATACTTAAGTAGTTAATAAACAAGGACACAAGTAGTTCTACACGTCGCCGCAGCGATTATTCATATGTTTAATTAACTGTTAGAACAAACATTTAATTAAGTGGGAGCTAATACAAAGTGACACTTTGCTAATGGGCGCAATCCTTTGTCACATTATAGAACAAAGCTCCTTCCTGCACGCTGCATTGTCTTTGTAACTTGCTTTAACTTTATATCAGTGATACACAACCATTTTAATAAAGTTATGAGTGATACACAACCATTTTAATAAAGTTATTAAGTACCAACTTATAGATAAATACAGATATTATTGGTGTATTATAAAAACTGTTAGTGATAAATAGGTGATTATTGACGATGCAAATGTCTCCCTCCAGAGGTCAAACTAAAAATAAGTAAATTGGTCGTCTGGCAGATAATGCCTAAGGCATTAAGTCCGCCTTTGTACAGTTTTTTTGTGCATAAAGCTTTAAATAAATAAATTCTCAAAAAGCAAAAAGAGCGACTGATTGTTAGAAAGAACACAATAGGCTATTCCAGTTATTAACATGTTAGTAACAATTATTTATATGTATACGTGTATAAAATACATTAGGAAATGGAACTACCAGTCTTCCTAGAAATTATTCGTAGTTCACTCCTTGCCACTTGTGAGCAAATTTTAAAGCGGTAATATTCAAAGTCAACGTTCAAAGCTTTAGCCACATGGCAAATATGAGACTTAAGAGCGGCCAAACCGAGATACATGCCCAAACAACAAATCTTAAGTGATTATGACGTTATTACACATCTTTCTCTAGACATTTTAACAAAGTTATCTTGTGAATATTATCTTGATTTCTATTGAAATCAAATCTATTACTAAACTATTTATACTAAAATTATGTCCCACAGTCACGATCACGACCCTCAGCATTTGATACAAAAACACAAAGTACACTCAGGCGTCGAAGTATTCCTCCACATCGCTGTCATCCGCAAATGTGCCCAGAAGACTGACAGCATTGCCGCGTTGAATGGCAATGCTAATTCTTTGGGCGAAGAACGAGCATGTAATGTTATCTACACTAATAAAATAAAGAGGTAAAGTTTGATTTTTTGTTTTTGTTTGTAGGAGGTAATCTCTGGAAGTACTGGTCCGATTGCTAAAATTTTTTCACCGAAAGAAAGCTGCTTTATTCCTGAGTGACATAGGCTATATTAATTTTATGTACGCGGGCGAAGTCAGGGGTAAGAGCTAGTGTGAGTACAGTGTGTTTGATTCACAGTGACATATATTAAAAAATCTTAAAACTCGTAAAGCTTAAACAAAGAACCGACTTTCTAGACACGTTCAGAAAAGATCGCTTGTGCGACAACCCTATGCGTGAAGTGTGTCTGCGAACTTGTTCCGCCGCCAAATGGTTCAAACTCTTTGGTTTTCGATGTCACTGCACTTTTTAAAGTCATTGTAGACTCGGCGAATATATCAACAAGTTGTACAAACATCGGTTGGATATCTGTTATTTATTTTCGTGAACCTAAATTGAGGTAAATTCAAGAAAAGAGTGACTCTGAAATATTGAAGCATGTGGTATTAATTCACATTCTTGACAGTTGTGTTTAGATTAAAATATTCGCAAATACTATAAATAGCGCTACTTGGGAGTGGCCTATATTCGGCTACATATTTCGATTTGGCTTGATTGACTGACCTACTATAATGTTCTGTGGAATTTCTCTATGATAGATATCGGGAAAGAGACGATACTTCATGAGGATAGATCAAGAGTAAATTAACTAACATCCTTAGAAACCTATATGCTTGGATATTCTTTATATTTAAAACTAGTTTTTGCCAGCGGCTTCGCCTACGTGAAAATAGAAAATACCTTGGTTACTCAGTGATAAAGAAGCTTTCTACTGGTGAAAGAATTTTGAAAATCGGTCCTGATACCTATAGATTTTAAAGGCAACAGAATTTATCCTTACCTCTTGTCCTTCCCCGGTCCGGTAGCGCACCCACTTGCCCAGCTTGGGCCGCCAGTACTCGATGACGTAGGCCTCTGCGTACTCCTGCCCCTGGCCATTGCCGAACCGGCCTTGCGTGCCGGTCCCAGTGATCACATGCACCGAGTGCAGATCGATCTCCAGCCACTCTGTCGACTCAGTCACGATCTGCGACCGCGGACACCAAGCTCCACCCTTTATGTCCTGGTTTAACCTGTTGAAGCATCAAAACTATAATTATTTTGCATCTCCCTTCTTCTTCTTCTTCTGGCCCAGTATTTGGCCACGGCAATGCCGTCCACTGATGCTGACATTAGATCCTTACGTGAACAGGTAATACGCATGAACGCACAAGGCTGATTTTGTCAGTAGACTGCTTGGCCCTGAGAAGGGTCTGTTAGGGTTTAAGTTTGCCACCTAACTCACTAAGACTTTCTTCTATCAAAAATAACACAAACTTCGCTATAAAATCTTCCTTGCATACACGAAACTTAAACGCTTAGAGTCTACACAAGCTAATTTAATTTTGAAAAATGTTTGCACGAAATATTTCGGCCATTGTGAAACTGGGGATGACGAACAATGGTGATCCGGAGATGGAGCATAACAAAGGAGTTATTGCGTTTTTAGATACATCTAGAGATATAGTACTGCTCATATTTTCTTTAAATTAATCGCTATACGACGATTATAGCACTGGTTTATGAGTAGTCTCTATCGCATATTACAGCTTTGCGTAAAGTGCGTGACCGCGGAAATGTAGGATGTAGTGTCTGTTTAGTATGTAATCTGTGCTTAACTAATAACTGCACAAGTCTCGCCCACGCGTTCCGGCATGCCCCCAGTCTTATCTGTGAGAAGCAGGGAACGTGAGCGTGCATGGCCGCCCTTGGGTGACAGCAGTCCGCTGCTCCACCCATTAAGTTAAGTAACGTCATGTTTTGCAGCAAGGGCTTTACACAGTAATGTTGTTAGTGAGCTATCAATTGCGAGAGCCGTGTGGCCACATATTCATCAACATCATAGCGCCACGGCCGCAGTCCGCTCTCCGGCTCAATATAACGAGTCACTCGTCAAAGGAAATTGACAGCCTCGTGTTATATGTATCCTTGTACATCTGTTCAAACAGATCGTCAAAGCACTTTCAACATTATAAGAGAAATGCAATTAGTTTCCGAAATGAGATTTTTCGAAGTTTCCCTTTGAAGAGATTTCCTTAATAAAAATAGACTTATAAACTTGTACGTGTGAGTATCATCCACAGATTCATTTGAAACACGATCATAATGATAGATGAGCGCATGTCTCTATATATTACAATTTATGTATTTAGAATTGCTTTAAAATTGTTATAAATGACACCTGTAGCCATTAAGGATAAAGGCAAGGACAGTGACAAACAGAAAAACATAAATAATATACAGAAAATTATAGCGTTCCACACAAAATACGTAAATAATAATGGCTACAGTACGTTGCAACACACGATATTGTATTGATGACACTAAATACACAGTTAGAGCTAGCGCAAGATAAGTTGGCGCGTGGCCGAAATTGGAAACTAATCGTTTGACGTTTATGTCATGTGTCAGGAGAATGTGTTGTGTTCTGTGTTTTTTATAATTTCTAAAGTAAATTCGTCATTATTATACCAAAAGTGATTAAAAGTGTTAGTAGGGATATTATCTTGAAAGTCAATCGTGTTTGTGAAGAGAAATGAGAAAATATTGGGCCTACGGTACCATTTTCCAAAATTAGACCCACTTGTCAAATAATTTTTCGGGTGACCATTATAATAAAATTTCCCTAAATATGCGTACCTGAGCGGTACCTAGCAAGTCAACAAAGATTTGAAAATTAACTGCTACTATGCGCTTAAATCTTAATCAAGTGACTATCATGACGATATGAATTCTGCAAACTTCATCCATGAAAAAATAAATATCCATTAAATGATTTACAAAGTTTTTAAGAATTTTTAAATTAAATTAAAAATTAAAAATTAAATTACTTATGCAAATGAAAATAACCTATAGTCAATTTGTTTATGGTTTAGGTACTAGCTGAAAATCTTGACATGTTTCTGTACCTAAAAATGCTTTCTTTTTAGATAAATTTCAAAAAGTAATGATAGCTATATTTTTTACTAATCTATATTATTTTTAGAAAACCTGAATGTATTATAATATATGTTATGAAACATATTTCCCATTTTTAAAAACATATTTGTTTTACAAGATATATCAAAATTGTTTACTTTCTTTTTAATAGGTACTATAAATTTAGTATAGCTAATAAATTCTTTAAATTATACTGTGTTATGAAAGAGCGTTTTTAATCAAATTAAGGAAAATAGATTTGTTAGGCTGGCAACATTAAGCACGCCCCCAGCTACGCGCCAAGTTATCTTGCTCGCGCTCTATGAATATTACTCGTACATAAATACTTACAAACTAAAACCTTGTTATAAAATTTCATCGATAAAGTGTCATAAGCCGCAATTAAAAAGTTTTCTAAAGTACCTACACTACCTACATACCGTTACTGACTCATAAGTTCGCGCGCAACAAAGTTTATAAGCCATGAATGTACAAAGCTATTCGCCTCAATAGGCTGGACGTACAAAAATTAAAGACGCGTTGTTATTTCACAACGATCCAAGATTCCTCCTATAATATATCAATCAAAGCTAATAATAGTGTTGTTATTAGCGCATTCACTTATCGTGTGTCACTGAGGCTGTGTAATCGTTCGCACCAATCACATTCCGAGATGGACAGTCATTAAGCTCATTGACGCGCCACCGACCGCTCTCTAGATATCAATGAGGCGTGAACAAACTTTCATAATTTATCACTTAGCATATGCGCCGGCTAATAGGTTTTGATACTATTTCAACACCGACACTAGAAATGTTGAACACTTCCTTTTGTCTAATCCTACAAATAGTGCTGCATTAAATCATTGATGATATAACATAAACAACGCGCTGGGTGTTCGATAATGAAGAAAATAAACATGTCGCAGATGAAGTTTTATAATTAATGGCTTGTAATAAACAGGCAGTAACCATTGGTTCACGAGCGGCGCTTGCGCTGTAAACAAATGAACATTTCCATGGATCGCACTCACGACTTCGGCTGTCAATATAATTTTGACTCTTATTACCGATCGGCGCGTTCAAGTCGAGCTTGATTATGAGTTTAAACGACAAGAACGATACCGAAATGTTTACGGGACAAAATTTGTCTCAAGTCATTTGAGAATTTCTGAAAAGTACTCTTTTAAAGGGATTAAAGCCAGCTGAAGTCTTGCTTTACGAACAAAACATCATGTCACTAATTATGGCAGTGTCATTTCCGTTTACCGTCCCCAGGGCATCTGTCCAGTCTGGGTGGGTCGTCTGTCTATATATTCAGTAGGTATTGGACGTCTGGTATGACGATGGCATTATGCATTTAAACCATATCAACATTTATAAGCCAGCGTAAATAGAAACATTGTTGCTAATGTGTCGGACTTGTAAGCTTTACCATATGATATAGAATCCTTTTCCAAGTGATTTTATCGTTGTTGTGATTTGACAACTCAAGTAAATATGAGACATAAGAGCTAAATAGACCTACTGAAAAAAATATCACTACATTAAGTTCCTTCGCATCGATATTCTCATTATTCCTCTTCAAAACCTGTTACGGATAAAGATCTACCGTTTCGAAAGACTTCCCCAGATAATGCTCCAAACGTTTCAAATCTGTAGATACCGTAAGTTGTTCGTAAATAATGGTAGTAAATGATACGAACCTGCCATTCTGTGGGGCCACATTGCCGTCGTTGTAACAGGAGCTCGCGCTGATATCCCTGTCGGGAATCAAACCGCTCTCCATGCCGAGCGGCGCGATACATTGAGCTGTAAACAGACACGGTATATAGCAGCATACATAGCATGACGTGTTGTTCAATATGCACACCCGGTTTATGCACCACACCGACCCGCCGACTACGGCCAACTTAGATGACATTTAGATGCTTGTCTCGCCTCTAGTCAAGATGCGCGTAAATCATTCAAGACTCACAGAGGTGACTTTACACACCATTAGAAAGCTTTTCGCTGTTAGCATTGCCAAGAGCTGCAGGTAAATCAATCGCTATACATATTCTGGACGCAACAAAACAATACACGAAAATAGAAAAAACATAATAGAAAAAGAAATAAAGATAATTGAGCCACAATAAAAAAAGTAATAACCGCACTAATCACGGAAAAGTCAATTTAAAAGTTTGTGTGGTCGCGTCAAAAGTTTTGATGAACTGAAATCGATGGTGACTTCTAAGAACAGGCTGATGTGCGGCGGTCGGCGGCAGGGCGTCGCGTGTGTTATATTTTTTGAAACACAATGAAACCTTCAGTCTGCCGCCACCCTCACCCTGGCCAGTACAAGTAACGAGCAAATTAATTATTTTCGAAACATCCGCACAGCATGTTTCCACTTAACATTAGCACGCTTACGTAGACAGAGGTATTAATTAATAAAATGTAAAAGAGCACTAAATTAAATAAACATGAGACACAAGTTGTCAGGCGTATTTCTCATTGGGCTTGTACAGTGTAATTCTCAACGGGGTCACTTATTAGTCAATCTATCAAAGGGTTTTCGCGTGCGGTAGGTATTAGACACGACAAACAAACTGATACGTTGCATAGACGTAGGTATGTGATACATATTGAATCATTTAATTAGCTGCCAACGACTGATAACTAGTGTCGCATGTGGAGGCCAAGCCACGCATCACTGGCGAGCGCTCAAGCGGGCGAGCGCTCTATTGTATTGTCCAAATTATCTTATTTCATTGTTCAGTTCCTTAACGATTTATTAATGACTTATGGTTGCTATACCTTTCCATATAGATACTTTCAGCTTACAAGATTATTATTATAACAAATGTAATACCGAATTTAAGTTTTAATTTTCTAAATCGCTAGCGCTTATCGTTTTCACCATCCTTTGATGTACAATAGCCATCAATCATTCCATTCAAGTATCGCTCGTTGCATGGCCCTTATTAGACGAAAATTTAATTTTGTAGCGTTTCACAATCAGACATCTCTCGTACAAAATGAGAGCACACGGGCGTGAAGTATGTAAAGACGATACGGCTATCAGTAGGTAAACATTGCCACTGGGGGCCACACATGCTTAACAACAGTACAAAGTTAACATAAAAATGTGTATTCATTTAATTCTATTTTTATTTTATGGTGGAGTCATTAACCCAAATGTGAATAATAATGGTTGATAGTGAAATCAATCCACTACAAGCGACAGCTACATGCGTAAAGTAGCTGCGTCCCGCTCTAGGAGCGGAACAGGAATGGATTTAAACAGCCATACAGAGTTCTTGACGTCTGCTCAATAGCCTTAATTTATATTCACACAGCAACGGCGCTTACACACATAAGGAACCGAACATAATGTATATCGATGACAAGTCGCACAGCGATGTATAAACCTGGTGTCAGTCTAGCCGGACACGTGCTTCTCATAATGTATAGCACCGTGCAAACCTTAATGTACTGAATGTAGAAAAAACAGATTTTCTGTTAAATTGGTATCTTTTGAGAGTCCTCGCTGTTTTCCCCTCAACCAAACAAAAGACAAGCGCTTATAGGTCAAATGCAAATAGAATTCGCTTGTTGCGTGTCTCGTTATTTAAGCAGGCCTCTTGTTGCTCAGCGCTTGAGAACAAATTGCAAACGTCATAAAGCCAGTTTTGAATATTAATAAACACGAATAAATGATCTGGGTTTAAGCAAAAGCATTTACTTGGGCCAGCGGTTCACAAAGTGAGCGTGCTACTGACGTCCGGCAAATTGGATATATACTTTTTTCACATCGTCCAGTTTAGCTGCCCCCTAACAATTCCGCTGTGTATAGTTTTGTTTTTAATTCCATTGTAACAAAACACTTTCAGCGCACGGTTGAGTGAAAGGCGAATGGTAAAATTTAAAGCGGGGAAAGTTTCAGAAGCACTGAGCTTGTGCGTGCTTATGCTATTGCGTGACATGTAGTCGTCTAATGAATAATAAACAGCGCAGTGGCGACTCGCTACTAATTCATATCCATCCACGAAAGGCAATATTCTTTTTACATAAAACGATCGAATGTCAGCTTAAACCGCCTACTATATTGGCTACAGTTCGTATAAATTTGTGAGCAAAGGCGGCTAAGCGGCAGACTCTCCACGGAGCCTCTCCGTTACCTAGATACGTGTGCGACTGTGCGTTCTGAACCATTATACACGCCAACTTACAATGTCACTTGTTTTTCTTTTACGACTTGAACCACTTTGCGTGATATCGTTGGACTATTATTTTAATTACTTTCATTGTAGGAGGGGGTCGTTAGCATTTTGTTTTTTTTTTTTCATGTTCAGTAGTTTTCACGACGAATGTGTACGGAACGTATAGCTGACAGCGATAACGGTCCGGCGAGGTAATGACTTTCCAAACTATCAACATGCCGCGACGACAGCGTACGTATAAATGGACAGCAAGTAATAATTACACTATACGGCATTAACCATTGATGGTAGATCGATAGAAGCAGAGCTACGGTATATTCAATAATAAAATACACTTTCAAAATTTGTTCCGGGATATTTTAGACCCGGACCCATTTAAAAGGGCGGCTCTTGCGTTTCTTGTAATCGATACCAGACGAATAATTAAACAAAACAACGGGATGTACGAAGTGTAGGTAATACATGTTTTAGTCAAGGGTTACGTGGATAAAGGGTGCCGCAGGGTACGTGTGGTTCCTGTGTGGGTACTAAGTACTCTCTTGTGTTTTAATTAAAATAAGTGTAACGTACTTACTGTGTTCCAGTATATTTTTTGTATCCTCGTACGTGGTTCTTATTTATGTGGCCAGCTAAGTTTTAAGAAGCTCATTTTATTCTTAAAAAAAAACCGGCAAATTGCGAGTTGGACTCTTGACGAAGGGGTCCGTACCACTAACTAAAATACATATAATCACGGTTCCATAGGGCATCTCTATAATTTTTGCCACAACTGCGTATCTAGTACGATTCCGTTTGTTGCCTTTCGGGTACGGAACTCTAAAAAGCATACCGTTCATTTAATCAGATATTTCTAGTTCATTACGCAGTGAGCCGCTGGGTGTTAAATAAACCAACGGAGTGCCTTTCGCCGTGTAATCGGATACATTAAGCTTGTTTATTAAAACCAACTAATAATTCTGTAAGCTTAAAGCTTCATACAACGGAAATAAATGGTACTTTCACAAAACGTTTAAATACACTATATTCGAGGCAAGTTAAGAGGGTGCTTTTCCACTCGCCTATCGCCGACATCGAGCATGCTTTAAAAGCTTGTTGCTTCATCTAACGCAATCCAACGCGATGTTTGATGAAGAGGCAATGCAAGAAAAGAGAGATAAGTAACGCCTGAAAATTCTGTTGGTATTCCGTAATTCCGTGATTAAATCACGGAATTACAAATACGTGTTTTTTTTTAACCCTTAAAAGTTTTTCAGAAAAAGTGTCTCCATTCAGAATCTTGATTAAATGTGCAAGGCTTCTATTAATTTACTTTTTTATATTTTTAATATACATATGAGTACATTATGGAGGGCCAAAGTTCACGTAAAATAGCAGATTTTCAGAGGTCTTTACTAGATTAGTTTTACACTAATATATGGTTTGAATTCTATAGAAGAATAGATGATATCCACAAGATAGCTGTGTGTCTAAAATATCTAGAGAAAGATAATCACGTAAGAGCATGAAAATACACATCGAAAAGGACGCTCTTAAACGCTTCTATTTATAGCGACTTAATTTTAATAAATATACCTTGCTTTCTCACAGGTTTAACTTTAAATCTTTTCTGTCAGTGTGAGCATTTTACTAAAGCAATTGCTTATTTGGTATAAGATCACAGTATTCCCCGTTGGTATAGTTACGTCCTGAGATGCGTCTGCGGCTTCCGTTTAGATTCTTTAGAATTACAGGGCATGACGTTATTCGCCATTGTCGCAGACACCGGTCGTATCTACGTGGACTGATTACCAACGCTCAGCGCACAGCGGTAACGTCAGCGTTCACCACAAATAGTGAATGTCGCAGGACTTGTATGCTTAGCAACAAGCTGTTTATACAATACTATTTTTAGTATATGCCAAACCTGAACATAGTTTGTTCAGAGTTAGTAACTGAATCGATTCCAATAATTTTTACACCATGTTATATTTTTTTCCAAAAATATTTAAAAAGGTCACAAGGTGGACACCACCCATACTAAGTACAACAGGTCACCGAAGCGTACAGCTGGGTGCAGAAGCAAAACAACCAGTCAGTCGCCCAGATGACCCGGTGGCCATGTATTTGTGCGGACAACCAGGTAACATAACAAGTTTATAACTTTGTGAGTTTTCATAATACAGTTATAAAATTTTGTAAATCGTTTTTTTACATAAAAATACAAGACATGTGTTTCGGGATTCGCATATATACTAGAACTAATGTCGTCTATCTCCTAGATAAACTTAAGCTTTCCCGCACACATATTAAAGTGCTGTCGAACACTGATTTGCCCACCCCAGTTATAAAAGAACCGTGAAGCTACATTTTATAAGCCAACATACATTGTAACCTCTTGTCAGCAAACGGGAATTGCATATTAAGAATTCAGGATATCGCGTGAATAGAATTCGATATTGGATCGGTGTAATTTAGTAATTACCTTCTACATGTACAATTTTGTATGAGCTTAGTGTAATGACATCACATTTATTACTAGCTTAATTATTTCATTTAGTATGTAATAGGATATAATTTTATAATTGCGGCGTATCGACATCCAATACGTGGAAAATGTAGAAATATTTAAACGCACCCATGTTTGAACTGAAGTAGATAAGTGGAAGTAATTATTGTTAAGTGCAAGAGTGCAAGCGGCATAGCTGAATAAAAAACGAACGTAAAACTACGGCCACAAAGTAAGATTAATAGGAATGTTTAAAAGCAGGCCAACAATGCCTATGTAAACATTTTTTTCATCGTAACTTCAGTTTATGTCTTCATGCAAACAAAACTAGTATTTTTTTATAAAAAGCTGCAGCAGTAAGTCTAAGGGCCGGGCCACACGATGCGTTGCGGCGCCGCACCGCAAATATTTCGACGAATCGGCGGGCACACGAGTGACGCCACCCTGCTCGTACGGCTCGCCGATTCGTCGAAATATTTGCGGTGCGGTGCCGCAACGCATCGTGTGGCTCGGCCCTTACGTGTTCTCTTATTTCAATACCTACCAAAACATGACAAGTTTGTAACAGAACTTTCTCTTATTTGAGATATAGTTTCAAGAATACATTCAACTGTTAAAATGATTGCACAGCTTTGAATCATAACATGAATTAATATTATATGCCAATATGTATCCCAATTTTACAATTTGCGATACTATGGGTATCAAGAACACCTACACAACACATAGATAGAGCAGTGAGTCCAGAAACGACTTAAAACTCAAGAAAAAAGATAAAATATTAAAAGCACAGCGTCTGCTTCGCATCCGTTCCATTGAAAGAAACTTTTGATATGACGAAGTTCAGTAGTTCTTCACCGTTAACTTGTTGGGTGCAGGACCTCTCTCAAATATCAGTGTTTTGAATAAAGTCCTTGATATAATTAGTGTTTTCATTAACGTTCCCACACAAGTTTTAGTTCAATTGAAATTTTGAAATATAACAACGCTAAAAGCGACTGGTGGAATTTATAATTCTTCGTACAAGTTCACCGAGGCACGGCGTCCCCGTTGCTCTGGGAGCAGAGAACTTTCTAATTAAATATTAAGGCGGTCCATGCACAGACATCGACGGGGGACTTGCCACTATTACTTTTTATAGTTGTGTGATATGGTCATAATGCCTCTTGGACCAAATGGCTGTTACAAAAACGTCGCTGCTTTGTAAACTGTTTCGTTTGCATAGATAAAGAATTCCAAGTAACTGTGAGATTTAAGTTTACATGCAGGTACATATTTCCTGCAGATATAAATATTCTGAGCACGCAGATAAAGAATTATTTTTTGTGCGAATGTTTAGACTTTATTTCGTGAAATTTATTAAAGCTGACTAAAAAACCGTACGAAGTATCTTTACAGTGCCCATCTTCAGCAATGAATTTCAATCTTTCTTCCGATCTCATATTGTAAAGGATATAAAAGAATAAAGGCAGCGTTGTCAATGGGTTTCAGAGATGAGTGGGCGGATAGGCACTGTTCCATTCAACCAATAGTAAGGATGCAGACGTTTTGTTAAAAATTGTCGATGCAGATATAAAAGCACGGCGAAACACCAATTATTTTCGCTTTCAGCCTTCAGAGTTTTTTCATGGCCGTAAGAGCGCCAACGTGACTACAGAAAGCATTATAAAGCAGCTGAAATTCCCCGTCGGGTGGTGACTAGTGACTAAGTGAAAACTTTTGTTAGTTCTCTCGCAAACAATTTGCTCTGCCTATCTCGGCACTAGGGAAGTACTACATAAATGGTAATTACCAGGAGGTACTTAAAAGCGTGGATTTCTATTTTTCATGACGAACAAAGAAAGGTAAGAGCTGCAGACTGCTAATAATAAATTGGAACCATTTTTCCGTCGGTTGGTTTTCAATTTGAGTGTTTATTTATTTTGTTTGCTGCATAGATTTTTTTCTATTTCTTAAGAAATTCACTTTGCAGACTATTTTAATGGCTATTAGCTTATTTTTACTCAGCATTTTAAATTACATGAAAGAAAAGAAAAAGTTAAAGCTGTTCGTTCTTCAACTATATGACTTACAATGAAAACCTGGTACATTTGCGTCGTTATAAAACATTTTCGTCTAATTCGGTATATCTATAACAACATTTTATACTAAACATCAAATAACACTAAAAATAATATAAAGTACACTTATTAAGATATTAATTTGATTGGAAAATAATGTTTTTGGTAGGCCGAGTAACAGGAGAGTCCGAAAATATAAGTATCAAATTTTGCGGCCGCGGCCGGGAGTTTCTCTTTACGAGTATATACAGATACACCTTCATACTCCCAGAGGCACACACCACACCTGGCGCCTACGCCCCTATTTACTACAGTAACTACCTAACTAAGTATGACATTATACAGTTTTTTCTCAAGAATTGGCCAACTCAACATCTGGCATCCACATTATTGTGAGTCTAATTATTCTAGAGTTTATTTAGCTGTTTGTCAATTTTTTCAGTTGCTTCGTTAACCTTGAAAGTTCCAGTAAATGTCAGTTTCAACTTTTTGTGACTGTTAAATCGATATCTTCATTGTTTCTACGAAATATTTCGTACACACGGTTCAATGAAATGCTTCGAATTAACTGGGTTAATTCGAAGTACTTCGTACATGTTTTCTAAAAGTTTCAGGGAAGGCTCCTTGTATTGCGAAAATTATCTAACTTTAGATACTCGACGACATCCAAGAAAGTATTTATAAATGTTTCCAGTTTAAAAATGAGACTGAGTCTAAAACTTGAGCTTGAAAAACGAAACAGAGAAACAAGGTTTGAATATGAATTTAATTAATGTAATGCAGAGATGAGAGGATGCTTGTCGGAAATTATTTAACTATGAAACTAAATACCTACGTCAAACTGAACTAAACTTTTAGTACAATCAAACATTTCAAACAACCTTTCAAAAAGCCGAGGCGGATCTAGTAATGTTGTACTGGCTTGAAATACATGTTATATACTCATCGATATAATTATATAATATGTACTACGCACTAGATTAGGCGTGCCGAACACTCACTTTAGTCGACTCACGTGTAATGTAGACTGTACACCTTGAACATTACACTATGTTGAACGAAACGCGTAAGTGCCACGAAATTCCTGGCGCTTAAGACATTTTGGTCGCGAAAAAGTATCCTCTAAAAGCTATCTTAGCGCTGCATGTTTTACTAGTTCTGTTAGACGCATAATGCCAATGTAGCGCTGCAGCGAGCTCTTGTTTTAATTTTTCAGTATTTTGAAAAATAGTTTCCGTGAAAGGGCTTGTCTATCACTAGAATATAAGTCGATGTATATACTAGGTGTATACATCATTACAGGTGACGTAGAATGTGCTGTGAGCTATCTCTGAAATTACCTGTCCTTTACACATGCTGCCTTTGTATCTCGTCCATCCAATCTATCGATCTGGGTTCTCAATAAACGGAGTCATGTTGACTACATGTATCAAGAAGGCTTCTCTCGAGTCTCAACGACAAAGTGAACTATTTAAAGTCAATGTTAAGGGGCATACGGTCCAAGGAGCCTACGTTACAAGAGCTTAATCTCAGCTTTAGAAACGAAACAGTAACATGTCTTACTGGATATTGTCGTTAAGCACTGTTCGATAGGGAACATAAAAGAGGGTTCGTACGACATATTTTCCAATACATAAATTGAATAGCTAGATTCCAATAGAAGCTTAAAATTCCTAGGTAGAACCGTAAAATATCTGCAATATCATATTTAATCAGGTGCTACGTGCATTCCCCCTTAAAATACCGATATTCTTAGCATAGCTTTAACATACATATTACCAGGGACTTAAGAGCAGTTTGCTTCGTATACACATGTACACGTTTCTCGGCGTCAGAAGCCTGGTTTTGTAGTTATTAGTTTTAATAGGTTAAAAAGTACAATGCCGTTTTGTATGATTACACCATAGTCCGACACGACTGTTTTTGTCTACCACTGCATGTCATTTTCGGTCAAGGCGAGTGGAAAGGTCGGCATTACCCTTTTATAATGTGTACTTACATACATTAATTTTATATAGCATCAACATGTTATGTCATCCGCTAATTTTGCGATCGGGAAGGTGTGGTCTGTTTATAGTTTTTGGGCCGGCTCGTGAGTGAGTAATTAGGGTGGATTCTTTTTAATGGTTTATTCATATCGTTATGATAAATTAAAATAATAATAATAAAAAAACATAAAAATAAGGAAATTAAATTAGTAAAACGAAATCGCAGCGCTGTCGGAGATGCAAGGAGGTAGTCAGTACCACAGAATAAGTAATTACAAGTACTCACATATGTCGAGAGCGTGCAGCGGGGCGGCCCCGCCAAGCATCAGCAGAGCTACCACACACAGCACCATCGCGCCGCACTCACTTCACCATTCTCCGACACCACAAGTCTGCAACAAAACAAACAAAAATTTACACAAAAACATCTTAAGACTCCCGCCGCCCGAGTCTTGTGTTCATGAAAATCAAACGACACAAATCAAATCAAGACCGTCTGCGATACCACTCGTAAAATCCTAATAACAACAGATCATAAGATATTACGAGGCCCAATTTCATGGAAACCTTTTCATAGTGGGAATCCCGATTTATTAGTCAATTAGGATGGAAACCTAACTATCAGTTATTTATGCCACGTTAAGCTTTTCAATAATTTAACAGAGCCAAGAGAAGACAGCGACCGGGAGGTTCTATTTTAAGTAAAAGATAACGAGAAAAATGCTAGGGCTTTCTATCTTTACGAAGGTTTTCTTTACAGACAAAGCTTCAATTCTTACATGTTAGACACTCGTCTGCGAGGACCCTTCGACTGTAAAACAAAAGAATGTCTGGGGCTGCCTAACAATAGCGAATGTCATTTAGATGTAGTGTGTCGTGTCAAGGTCTGTAGTGTCGCTAAGGGCGATGCACATTCTGAAGTAGCCATGAAAACGTGATAGTCGCATCTGCATGTATAAAATATATTTATGGGTCTAATAAATATCGATAAATACTTAGGTGGAGTGGCGTTGGAACGTGGGGACCGAACACGAGCGTCGAGACGCGGCGAGCGCGCGGCGGGCGCCGGCAGCGATGGAGGAAATGATTCTAAAATGTAAGGAGATAAACGGCGGAGAGCACCGCATGTACTAGGTTTGGTACTTTCCTCGACGTCTGATGGATTTCCCGACTTCTGTATTGAAAAGGAAATTTATTTACAAACCCACGGATTTATATTAAATAACGTCTAGTTTGCTGAATATTTTCTTCAACTGTCCATTTTACTATTCTATTTTATTATTTTACCCATCAATCATTGAGATACTTACTATAGAAACTACAAACTTGTAAAAGAGTATAAACAAGCCTAGCATCATGATAAAATCCGCGCATTCTCACATCCACTTATGAAACATTGTGTAAAAATAATTGTTCGGAAACGGTTTTTTTTAACTACTTAGTTCTGTAGCGCGTGAAATGTAAAGCAAAACTCTACGAGTAGGCAGGGATTGTAAAAAACAGAGAATTGTTTTATACTGGGATTACAAAAATAGCGTTTTTTTTTGTTTGTAGTAAACACATTTCTAGAAATGGAAAATGATCAGATAACGAAAATTATTCCTTACATAGCCCCGCACCGCTTTAGCCTGCTTGTATTATACAACCTAAACGCGATAAACTTAAATGCTAGGTACTTAAAATGATTTTCGTGCAATTTACATCAATAGACGCAGTGATTTTTGAGAAAGGTTTAAGTGTACATGCATATTATAATAGAAAAAAGCCGAGAATTTCAAAGATTTCTGACACCCGTATGAAGCTGTGGCGGTGATCCGACTGCAAAATAGTTTTGATAAAAATTAGGTAATTTAAGGTGTACATATAATCCGCAACATCGACTTTGAGCATCAAACTCACACATGCGCGAGAAGCCACTATCTATATATCTATCTATCACTAAGTTCTCTAAGCAACCTTTTGTCCCATACTTAATATGGAAAATTGAAAGGATCCTATGTGATAGTAGTTTCCTTGTTTTTCAATACTTAAATGAAGTCTTTGAACAGTTTTATACATTATACAAAAGAAGGAACAAATAAAACGTGAAGTAAGTACCTGCGTAATTGTTATTACATGCAAAGAGAGAAATAAAAACAATAAGATTTATGTCAACTTTCAGACCTTATGTAAATTCAGTTTATTACCGACCATGAAGTAAACACGCAGGTTATGCCGCTTACTTTTGCATGAATAATATGAAAACTGTTTGTACTAAACAATATATATATAGTCTACACTAAAATAACAGCATTACTAAATAAAAAACATAATAATATAAGCATAGTATACATTTATACAATACTAGCTTCTGCCAGTGGGTTCGTCCGCGTGAGAGTAAAAAATATAGGTATACCCTGTATCACTCAGCAAAAAAGTAAGATTCCACAGGTGAAAGAATTCGTAATATCAGTCCAGTACTTTTTGAGTTTATTCATTACATAAATAAACATAAAAAAAACTAAACAACTAAACTTTTCTTTTTATAATTTTAGTAAGTGTAAAGTATAGTTTTTCGGCAAGCTTAACATAACGTTCGACAAATTTCGTGGAATCATTTTACGAAGCTGTTCGTTCACATAATTTACGGAGTCCGTTTTTATCCTAACATCGAATAAACGTAATGCGTCACCATAATAAAAACAACACCTTGAGCAATAAGAAATATTAACTAAAAGAACAATAAACAAGCTTTTCATACAGGCCATTTACATTTAAACAACTAAACCAATATAGAATACAACAACCACATTAAGTAAAAAGCTCCGACCAACAATTTATATGAAAGCGGGAAACACGATGTGCAGCTGGGTCCAGTAGCCGATCCGGCGGCCGAGACCCGACTGCCTAGCCAATCAGACGCACAGGACAGCGCGGGACGCTAGGTTGCCTATACCTCTTAGCCTAGCGCAGTTTCTACCTTAAAGCAATGCTAAGTGACGCGTAGTCCTCGCTGCGAACATAGAACAACATGTGACCGATTGGTTCCTCGAGTACACTGAGGCTTCGTTACGTATAGATTTCACTTATTTAGAATATCTGGAACTCTAGCAGAGCTGCCCTGAAAGTTTTGTGGCAGTTTTTACCCGATTCCAAGAAGGATGTTATGGGTAATATGTATGAGAATATTTACTGATACGTTCTTCTTCAATATGACTAAAATATAATAATTACAGACTCTACTTATTTGTACAGAACCCTAATTAATCATTCTGTAAATATTGAAATGAAAATAATTACAGAATGATTAATCATTATCTAGATCATTAACTAGTCTGGCAATAAGTAAAACTAAACTTAATTTCAGCGATCTAGACCTGTTTTCTGAACCTTAAAGGAAATTCAAAATAACGGCATTCAACTTGTTAAAAAATTCAACTTAATTAGTAATAAGTCAGCTCCACAGAAATCTTAATAATAAGGCAAGGCCTTATTATTAAGATTTCTGTGGTCAGCTCTATTGTTTGTGAACCACAATTTAAAAAACTATTTGTATTCCTTTAAAAAAAAAACTTAAAAAATGACAGCGCTTGTCAAAATGTCTCACGTTTTTATATGTGGAGAACGTTGTTGATATCACATGTGTAAAACTATTGTTAAGCCTTTTTATGTACCTAATTCCCTGTGTTATTGTTTGTTTACCCTAAAAAATAAAATAAAACTATTTTTAATTTGAAACGCATTCTGAGGGTTTCAAATTAAAAATAGCTCTGAAGATTTTTCTGTACTTAACATCAACAAATTAAGCGAAAGTGCTAATAAGGTCAACAAATCGCAAAATTCGTTAGCTCGGTGAACGAGGTAATGGCCGACTATTACCTCATTTGCCGGGCAAACTAATTTCGTTTAAGAAGCGTTCGCCGAGCGTTTCGCGAAAAAGTTTGCGCAGGATAGTTACACCGTTTATTTTGATATCGCGCCGTACCAAATCGTGCTATAATTTACTTGTGGAACTCCACAACAAACGGGAACGAAAGATATTGCATTTTGCTAAAATCGACGCTAATACAAGCTGAAATAAAATTTAAAAAAATACCGTCACTTCAAACCTTTGTGCGTTGAAGTAGAATGGAAAGTGTTTTGGACGTGGTAAAAGAGAAAAACACATTTTAGAGTAAAAAATCTGGGCAAGTGCGAGTCTCACACCGAACCCCAAGGTTCGGTACAAACTTACTATAAATAGTTCAAATCCCGAATGGAGTTTTGAAGACTTTTCCGAATGAAAAAAAAAGTTTTTTTGTGATGTTAAACAAATTCACTGTTTTCAGAAATAATCCTATATCTTGCTTTATGCCAAATTTCAGGATTCTGGGTCCATGGGAAGTACCCTATGAATAAACAGGAAAATTATTAGCGTTTGTTTATATCCAAAAATGTCACTCAATTTATGGAAATATTGTACACGCTATGAATGAATAAATGACGATCAAAATAGAAAAACACTGCGGGTAGTATTTTCTAGTAGCAATTATGAATTTACCAATTATGACAAATTTTCGTGGACAATTTAGGGATTTTGGTTTTTTTACTTTTGACTAGACAAATATGATCAGTGACGGGTACGGATAGAGCCCCATTTTTTTGGGACTAATTAAAAAAATAGGGGTGTATAATCTTTAAGGAGTGGTTACAGAGGTGCCACAGCGTTCTCACTTTCAGCTTGATGCAGGTCCTCACAGGACGCGGTTGTTTCGGAAGGGATTCTGTTTCAGATTCAGTCAGATACCCGGGCGTAAAGTTATCTGATTTTGTGTTTGATTTCGTAGGAGTAGGTTGGCCCACCGTAGGCGCGTGCTTGCTGACGGCGAGCAATGGGTAGCAATGGGTCTCGCCGTCCGACCGACCTTCCGGTAACCTTCCGGACCATGCCGAAGTCGTCGACAGCGTGTATTGTTACACGCACGCCTCAAGGTGATGTCAGCGAACCGTAGGGGCCTAGCAGAGTCGAAGTCTTCTGAGGCTACGGGCCGTGTGAAAGTAAAACCGGGGGCCCTGGGACAAAGACAAAGAAGGAACAAGAGTGGGTTTTTAGTCAGTAAATGTCTGACACACTCTCCCGTTCCGCTCAAGAGCGGAGATGTCATTGGATGATATTCCCACCTAAAAAAAGGATTAGGTTGGCAGTCGATCACTTACTTCTTAAATATGACGTGCATCGCTGACACAATAGTCTGAGCAGCCGTACAACATTATTCTCAATAATTATCCTCCTTTATTGCATTCCATAACGTATTACAGTTGTTGATAGGCCTAAAATAAGTACTAATTTATGAACCCAGTCTTAGGTAGCAGCTTTATTATAAGTTTGTTTCAGTTTGTAAGACAGGAAAAGGAAATGCCAGCTTAGATGCTGCCAGTGACCGGTCCAATGCAGTAGCTAACTACCAACCTATATAAATAAACAAGTCTTTAATTAAAATATTTTTTTCATAGCAAGCTTTTATAGCGTAGCCTGTACTTATATAATTAGATAATACTCGTCAAGACGAATCATACGAGTCCAAACTCGATGGGGTTGTGTCGTCTAACCACCTAGTTCCTATAACCACCTTCTGGTTCCATCAGCTCCATGTCATAATAATTTTGTATTGTCATCTGATTTAGACATGCATGCAAAATTTCAGCTCAATCGGTAAGCGGGAAGTGGATCAAATTTAATTTGCAAGATTAGATTACAGACAAACATCAGGACAGGTGGAACTAAATAAAAGCTTGTAATAAAAAATGGATGTTGCTCAGCGCAAAAATTGAGAATAGTTCGACCAATTCGGAAAACTTTTTTTTCGACGTTCCCGGCACATGGAAGGTTTTTATCTATACAACATTATTTTACAAGCTTTTATTTAGTTTCACCTGTCCCGATGTTTTGTCTGTCATCAAATCTTGCAAATTAAATTTGACCCACTTCCCGGTTACCGATTGGGCTGAAATTTTGCATGCTTGTGTAAATCAGATGACAATGCAAAATCATTATGACGTGGAGCTGATCTGATGATGAAACTGGAAGGTGGCTATAGGAACTTGGTAATTATACGACACAATCCCATAGAGTTTGGGCTCGTATGATTCGTCTTGATGAGCATTAATTGTATAGGTATACCGAGCTATAAAAGCTTGCTATGAAAAAATGATTTTCATTAAAATCTTGTTTAGCATATTATGCGAAACCTGAATATAGTTTGTTCAGAATCAGTAACTGAATGGATTCCAATAGTTTTTACAACATGTTATATTTTTTCCCAAAAATATTTAAAAAGTTTACAAGTTGAACACCACCGACGTTAAGTATAACACGGCAGGTCATAACGAGTATTAGGCGCCAGCACACAGCTGGGTGCAAGTGCAAAACAACCCCTCAGCCGCCTGGATGGCCCGATGACTATGTACTTTTGCTGACATAACAAGCTTATAGCTTTGTGATTTTTTGTCATGAGACAGTTATGAAATTTTGTAAATAGATGCTTTACACAAAAATACTAGACGCGTGTTTCGGGTTTCACATTATATACTAAAACTAATGTTGTATAAATAATAAGGTAGGTAGGGTAGGTAGTCGGGAGCGAAGCCGTGGGCAAAAGCTATTCGTAAATAGAAATAACATTGAGAAAACTATTATTTTTCAAGTATTCTCTGTTAGGCAAGTCATTGGTATTAATTTGTCTTGAGAACATAAGAGGTTCCTACCTGAAACCATCACAAAACAATCTACGCTACTTACGTGATATGATATTTATTGGCAATATGGGAGACAAAGGATTGAGAACTTCAATTTTAGATTTATAGACTTTAAATATTAGAAGCAGCTTCTTAAAAGAATTGTTGTCGTCTTGTGCAAATCTATTTCGAACGTCCTGTCGTGGGGGCTATTCATTTATTACGTAAGATGATTAAAGGGAAGGGGGGTCGACCATTTTTATTTTTATCTTAGGGGTGGGTGGAAGCTATATTTCTTACGCAATATCACAAAAATTCGCAAAGGTAAGATTTAAAAAAAACTTTTAACAAAAACAATATAACCGACTTAAATGTTAAAAAACACTGAAAAGTATAAAAAAAACTTTAATTTCGGAAGTCGGTGTTAAATAACGAAGAGACAAAACTATTATAGAAACAAAGGCCCGTACTAATAAAGCCGCGTAAACGCGAGATTCCTATCAAAGTCGTTTCGTTGTCGATATCGTTCAAAGAAAATCGTCCAAGTCTATCCAAATCTGTTTATTAACGATGCGATCGATCGCTTTGAGCTGTTTCGACAAACAATATTGATCCCCAGTCGTGTTAATTAGATACCATTTGCAGACACGTGCTTATTGCATACCGTGCGTAAGCTTAGCTTTGTGCAGACGTTTGAGCGCGCGCTTAGAGCCACGCTATGCCGCGTATCGTTCAAAGACCTCTACTGTGCAGACAACGACATAATCACAGAGCATCGTATAAAAGTGTTATAGTAATCTTTTATCACATGTGACGTGACGCGTGCGTTTTCTGCCATTTTTACGTTGCAAAATAAAAAAAAACCTAAGACCAGAAAAACCTACATGTGAAAAGGGCTATGCTCGGAGTTTCCTTACATGATCGCATCCGGGCCGAAAGGTTCTAGAGTGGCGAAAAACCTCACAAATAATGATATTTGCAAGGTTTTTCCGCTGGTTTATTTTCAGTTTCCCTATGACGGATTACAAAAAAAAATGGAGTTTTCAGCAAAGAGGCTTAAAATAAAACCATACGATTTTATTAACTTTGAAACGCAAAGGCAGCCGTCGTGCGGACTTCATAAACAAGGCTAGACTAACAGAGAGAACACCCCTTTCTGTTTTACTTTTTAGTATGCTTTCACTTTGACGTCTCAGTGAGGGATACATTTTTGTTACAAAAAATTGCCACCGAAATTAGTTTCTGATGACGGGTTTTTCCAATAATATGGACAGCAAAATTAACAAGATAACCAAGACATTTTCTGTCGAAACGAAAATGTCAGTCGTACGAACGAAAAAGAGGGTTGGATCTATACCCCATCATCATCAGCCTTTTTAATGTTCCCACTGCTGGAACTCAGGTCTCCTGTCTAGGAGAAGGAATGGGCCGTAATCCACCACGCGGGCCCAGTGCGGGTTGGTCAATGTCACATGTTCTAGGACATGCCGGTTTCCTCACGATGTTTTCCTTCCCCGTTTTGAGAGCAGTGGTAATGAAATAAATTACACAAAGAAATGCGCCTGGCAGGGTTTGAACCCGCGACCTATAACACGTAAGTCGGAGCCAATACCACTCGGCCACCACTGCTCTCAGCACTGCTCTATACCCCATATACAAGGTGTCGTTTTGTAGCTGCAAAATATTTCAGGAGGTAATTTTGTTAGTGATTCTCGACCCGAATCAATAATAAAATAAGTAGGTAATTTTTTTTTTTTTTATAACCGCGCTTTTTTTCACACACACAAACACGGAACAATAAAGGGCGTTTTCACACACACTAACTCGCAACGATAGTTTCATAAATAATGTATCATCCAATCATCATCCCGCACGCCACACCCTAGCCACGCCCCCGCGGCCATCGATCAATCGATTTAGTTTAGTGTAATTAAAAAATAAAATAACAAGTATTACTGATTATTGACCAGGTATCGTATTTTTACATGATTATTTATGAGTTTTATTACAACCTCCTGAAATATTGTGCAGTTTTAAAACTGCACCTTGTATAACTCCATCCCTTTAACAGATTAGGTCATTAAATGGATCGCGTTATGAGCTCGTGGTAGCGCCTCTGGACTTGGACTACACGTTCATGAAAAAGACGATTCGCTTTATGGCAAAGATTAAAATCAACAACGATTAAAAAAACACTATTTAGGCGACCTTTACACGGTCATGTAAGCGTCAATCAATTCCATCAATCATGAATGATGGTTTTCGTCAATCAGAACTAAAAAAACGTCAATCATCGCATTAGACGGTAGGTTTTTCGTCAGTCAAAACTTTGACAATGGCAAAACTAGCAAAACCTATCGTGTAATGTTCGCCTTAGGAGTTATTAAAACCATCGATCAATCATCATCCAGTGATACTTTGACTAATGCTGCTGGCTTGCTCATATAAAAAGAAATTAGGTAGGCAATTGTTATAAGAAATCTATCGTGATATTTTTTTCAAATCTGAATGGATTCATTGCGGATTTTCCAATCACCGCTATAGAAAATAATTCAATTGGCTTTCGAGCTAAGCAAGGTAAACTGGTTAAATAAATTAAAAGGCTTTTATATATCTTTGGTTACCATTTGGATGTTACAAAAGAGTTTCTACTTAGTAACTCTACTGTGGAGAGTATTTGCACAACCGTCGAAGAATACTTATCAATGGAATTCCCAAATAGTCTTTGATAAAAAGTACGCTATATAAATTGAAGCTTGTTATAGAAAACTTGTCTGGATTATAGTCAACTCGTTAAAACATAAAAGGCTCGTTTTGACGTTTGAATAAGACCCTAAATATAACTTGGAACGAAACCGAAAGAAACAATAAAATAATGACTACATAGTATAAAACAAATTCGCTTTCCGCTGTCTGTCCCTATGTATGCTTAGATCTTTAAAACTACGCAACGGATTTAGATGCAGTTTTTTTTAATAAGTATAAGTGAGAGTGATTCAAGAGGAAGGTTTAATGTATAATACAAGCATAATATAGTAGAGAAACATTGATCATTTTAGAGGTTTCTAATGTGATGTCGTAAATAAACACATTTTCTTGCGCTTACATTAAAAGCTGTGAACGTTGTACATAAAAACATTCCATTATAGCATTAGTACATTTAGTATCAGCATTGCACCCGTGCGAAGCCGCGGCGGGTCACTGGTAATTAATAACATAGTTTTAATGTAATTACATAATGGTTACATAATGTAATATTGACGGTTACATAACGTAAATAAAAACATCAAATGTTAAAACGGGCCTTTAATTTTTTTAACAAATTTTCATCTACGAGGGTAGATCGAAATATTCGCGGCCTAACACATAAATACTTGAACTATTTTAATGTAACTGACCTCATTCGATTTGCTTACTCTCTGGTTGTCACATTGTAAAATTCTATCGCAATAGCATTATCTGTTTTTAAATTAGACTGAATTTTGTGAGCCTAAGTACAGCGTTTTTTAAAGAATGGAGAAAATTGAGCAACGTGCGGTCATCAAATACCTGTTTAAAAAAAAACTTACTCCAAAAGAGATTCACGAAGATAATGTCAACAACATTGGGGGAATCTGCTGCGTCGTATTTGACTGTGAAAAAGTGAGTTGCAGAATTTAAACGCGGACGAGAGAGTATTGAAGATGACCCTCGCTCCGGCCGGCCTACGACTGAAGAAAACATCGGGAAAATCTGTGATCTGATATTGGCAGATCGGAGATTGACCATCAGGGAGATTGCAGACACTATTGGCATCTCGTATGAACGAACACAAAACATCATAGTCAATGAACTTGGATTTTCTAAAGTTTCTGCGCGGTGGGTACCCAGATTGCTTTCAGTTGAACAAAAACGAATACGGTTCACGATTTCTCGCGACTGTTTGGAAATGTTTGAGGCTGATCAACAAGATTTTTTGGCCAATTTGTGACAATGGATGAAACCTGGGTACACCACTACACCGACCGACTCCAAAAAAAGCCAAAGCAATTTTGTCAGCTGGCAAGGTGATGGCGTCAGTTTTTTGGGATGCTAAGGGTGTCATCATGGTGGACTACCTTGCAAAAGGTGAAACTATAAACTCGGCTTATTACTGCACCCTTTTACGTCGTTTGCGTGAAACAATCAAAGAGAAAAGGCCAGGATTACTCAGCAAGAAAGTGTTATTCCATCAGGATAATGCACGCGTTCACACGTCTGTTGAATCTATGGCTCAAATTCGTGATTGTGGCTTTGAATTACTGCCCCATCCCGCCTATTCCCCTGATTTGGCACCTTCAGACTTTCATTTATTCCCAAACCTAAAAAAAACACCTTGGAGGTCAAAAATTTTCATCAAATGAGGAGGTCGAAGCTGCGGTGGGTGACTTTTTTGAAGAAACTTTTTTTATGATTGGAAGAAGTGCATTAAGTTAAGGAGATTACGTGGAAAAATAAAATTACTTTTGTTTATAAGTATTTTATATTGTTACCTTGCTGAGGCCGCGAACTTTTCAATCCATCCTCGTAATAATAACTTAAAGCTTATAGTTCATAGCACAACAATATCGTTCAGCATACATTTATTTAGAACACGTTCACACTTTGCTATACAACATAATATTATCTATTGGCTAAATTAAATAAATGTATAATGAGCGATATTGTTGTGCTATGAACTTTAAGTTATATGCTACTAAGTAGGTATATTATAGCGTAGTCTGAAATGAGATTTTATAATTTTTATTGAATATTATTATATTCTTTACACACCACATAAACAACAAATACTGGACAAAAATCTACTTCTTCCATCTGGTTTCCAACGCTTGTAGGAAACCAGATGGAAGAAGTGCATGAAGTTAAGTGGAGATGGAAAAATAAAATTACTTTTGTTTATATTTTATATTGTTTTCTTGCTGAGGCCGCGAACTTTTCAATTGATCCTCGTATATTTTTGTATTTTTTTTTCTAAAAAGAGCAAACGGGTAAGCCTTTTATAATGACCGATGTAATCACTTATGGTTCGTTTGAGTAAAACATCAAAAGACAGATAAAGGCGGTCGAATAGGATTAAAGTAGATTTAGTAAAAGTTTTGAACTTTTAACGAAATTGAAGATTTCAAAAGATGTACACTATCGTCCAAAAGTTTGTAAGCATATTATTTATATCTGTTTTAAAATATTATATATTCGTCGTGAATATTCGCATTCGCATTCGCAAATGTGAGAAATTTAACATTCGTTACTTCACTAATTCATATCAGTTGTATAGTCTGTCTAAAAAGTCAACCGACTCGGGAATTTTTGTATAATATTTTATTATTTAAAAAATACTTATATCAATATCTCTTAATCAACCGTGATTATTGAACCAGCGTTGACTACATCAGATTTCATTTTACTCTAAGGCCCGGCGCCCACTATCGGTGGGCATCGGTGCGGCTTGGTAGAGCTCGAGCGCTTTACGCCGGCTTCGGGCGGCTTTGGGCGCCTTAGAGCTGCGTCGGGCGACTTCGGGCGGCTTTGGGCGCCTGAGAGCTGCCTCGGCAGTCGTAAACACGCCTAAGGACGCCGTAGCTGATTTTGGGTAGCCTAAGAATAGTTCTGGCTGCAGAAACATCGCAGAGCAGTCACTCGTAACGTTCCGTGAAAACATTTATGTGTGTGTATTTATAATGGTGGATTGGGACTTAGTTCTCATTGTTCATCTTGCTGAAGAAGAAGAGAAACTTGGAGCCTTAAGACAAAGAAGAAGATTTATTATTTTATTTATTATTATTATAGCTTATTATTGTTATTTTTGTAGCTTTTAGTCTCAAATTGTTTTGATATTTATTTTATTTTTACTTGGTTTTAGGACATTTTTATTAGTATTTTGGTTAAAAAAAAAAATCCCAATAACAGTTTTCTTTACGAATGTACATGCGCAGAAGTTCGCAGAGCCTATGTTCAGGACTGCCAAGTTATTTTGCGTCTACTTGTACGATACGATAATGAAGGCGCGTGCGGTGATCGAAATGACTGTTCTGCGACGTGTCTGATCCGAAAATGCCACCCGAGCTACCCGAAAACCGCCTCGGCATCTTTAGCCATGCTTACGGCTGCCGAGGCCGCCCGAAGTCGCCCGACGGAGCTCTAAGGCGCCCTAAGCCGCTCGAAGCCGGCGTAAAGCGCTCGAGCTGTACCGAGCCGCACCGATGCCCACCGATAGTGGGCGCCGGGCCTTATAATTACCCAAGTCGGTTGACTTATTAGACAGACTATATTATCATTTTGTATTAATTCAATCAATACTTTAATACTCACCTTTTTGTATGTCAAAAAAAAGTTGCCAAATATTCGCATGTTTCTTGTGAATTCGAATACGAATATCCAAAAATGTGCGTTACATCACTACTGGACACATCATTGTAGTCATTTTGCAGTAAAAAAATAGTAATAAAATTAAGTTTTATGTTCTTTGACGATTGTTGAGACAAAAGCAAGGCTAACAATATGTTTTAACAAATTCTATGATATTGACGAAACGCATGTTTTATGACTTGCGGTATTTGGACTCTACGTGAGGAAGAATACATTAGATGTCAAATCACAGAAACAAGGTTAAAAGGTTTTTTTTTTTTAATTCATTGGTTAAAGGTGTAAACTGTAAACGTGCGGGATGTAAAGGTACACACGCATAACATAATGGCATAATCAGCTTAATGTTCCCACTGCTGGGACTCAGGCCTCCTCTCTTTAGGAGAGAAAAATAGGAAACTTATAATTCCCGAGTTTCAAAGATTTTTCCGAATTGAAAAAAAAAAATCTTTTTGTGACTTATGCAATCAACATATTTACTGTTTTCAGACTTATTCCTCACCTGTGCTATAAGACTTTTCTTTGTACCAAATTTCGGGATTCTGGGTCAACGGGAAGTACCCTATGAATTTCGATCTTTAAGAGTATCAAAATATACGTTTTTTTTGCTACATAAACGGCCGTATCACGGAGTAAGTACAAAGGGCCGTATCTTTTTTATTCGTTAAATTAGAAGTTTGATTTTTTCACAGCTTGAAAGGACCGCAGACCTGAGTATTTGGTTTTAATTTCAACTCGATACCTCCACGCGTTCTCGAGATAAAGGGTCTTGACAGACAGACAGACAGACCGACAACAAAGCGATCCTATAAGGGTTCCGTTTTTCCTTTTGAGGTACGGAATCCTAAAAATTGATAAAAGGTTTAGTAAGCTCTACAACAAATCAAGACGATGGATATGTTCATCAGAGTGCTCTGTACACGGAATCCTGGTTTAACTGCATCACAAATAACCCCGAATGATTCGCGAGGTCAAAAGACGACATAATACTCTCTACGCCTACGCGGGACTATGAGGATGGGATACTGCTAAATAAAAAAAAAACTACTGAGGTGTCAAGGGACACCCGGATGGAACGAAGTTCCGTTCTGGCTTGCTTTCTATAAGAGAGAGAGAGAGACAGACATAGAAACATGCGCACGCCGCACGGCTTACAATAGCTTACTATAGCAAAAAGTATCGTTACAACTTTTCGTGAGAATTTTTTCCGTCTAGCCAATACAAGATAACTAAAAAATACTATCCCATTTTATGTACATTTTGACAGCACTATTTCAACATCTTCGAAACCATGAAAACGACACTCATGACGAAAAAGTTGATAATTTCTGACAGCCGCCATCTTAGATTTACATTTTGACAGCACTATCGGCTTCAACAACCTCGAAAACCATGAAAAAGACACCCATATCGAAAAAGTTGATAATTTATTGCAGCCGCCATCTTAGATTTACATTTTGACAGTACAATCGGTTTCAACACCCTCGAAAACCACGAAAACGACACCCATGACGAAAAAGTTGATAATTTCTTGCAGCCGCCATCTTGGATTTATATTTTGACAGTACTATCGGTTTCAACACCCTTGAAAACCATGAAAACGACACCTATGACGAAAAATTTGATAATTTCTTGCAGCCGCCATCTTGGATTTATATTTTGACAGTACCATCGGTTTCAACACCCTCGAAAACCATGAAAACGACACCCATGACGGAAAAGTTAATAATTTCTTGCAGCCGCCATCTTGGATTTATATTTTGACAGTAATATCGGTTTCAACACCCTCGAAAACCATGAAAACGTCACCCATGACGAAAAATTTGATAATTTCTTGCAGCCGCCATCTTGGATTTATATTTTGACAGTACCATCGGTTTCAACACCCTCGAAAACCATGAAAACGACACCCATGACGAAAAAGTTGATAATTTCTTGCAGCCGCCATCTTGGATTTATATTTTGACAGTAAAAGTGTCGGTACAATTTTTCGTGAGAATTTTTTCCGTCTAGCCCCCTTTCACAACGCGCGATAAGGAACTTCGTTCCAAAAACAAATCTTACAATTCGACGTAAAGGAACATAGACTACAATAGGCAATGGACATAAAAACTGAACTATAAAAACGAAGTTCACATTTTTAACGGACTTCTAAAAAAGGAGGAGGTTCTCAATTCGAAAGTTTGTATTTTTTTTTTGTATGTATGTTCGCGCATAACTTCGTCGCTTGCCAACCGATTTAAAAATTCTTTTTTCGTTGGAAAGGGTATACTTTCCAAATGGTCTCATAGTCACCAAGTCGGGATCTGATGATGGAATCTTGGCGAAATCGAGGGAACTCCTCAAATATTATAGACAACCATATAGTTCTTTTGGTATTTTCATCAAAGACTTAAGCATTTAGAGTCAAAACATGACATTTGATGAAGTAGAACTGTTGAAGAACACCAGAAATGGCCAATGGAAGTTCATACTCATACAAATATCACAATTAACATAGTTATGCGACTACGATAATACAAATAAATGAATGGTTCTGAATAGGTATGTTGAAAATAGTTTCATCGATGTGACCTGATGATGATGATGGAGCCGGAAGATAGGCACCGGAACTCCGTAACTAATCAATGTATCTTAGCCGTGTTTGGGCTTATTAGAATTGTCATGAGATGCACTTTGGCTATAAGGTACTATCGAACTGCTCTGATGATGATGATGATGAAGCTAGAAGATAGGCACCGGAACTACGTAATTAATCAATGTATCCTTGCCGTGTTTGGGCTTATTAGAATTGTCATGAGATGCACTTTGGCTATAAGGTACTATCGAACTGATCTGATGATGATGATGGAGCCGGAAGGTAGACACGAGAACTTCATAATAAAACAATGTAAGTATCCTAGCAGGGTTTGAGTTAATTGGAATTGTCATGAGAAAAATATACTCTGGCTGTAAGTGTATTGCAACTAAAAAGTGTGAAATAAAAATCTTTTTATAAAAAAAATAACCGACTTCACTAAAAAAAAAAAAAACCCTAAAACCATCAAAATAATTTTAATTTCGGAAGTCGGTGTTTAATAAGGAACAAACAATATCAATAGAGAAACACCGACTTCCGAAATTAAAATTATTTGATGGTTTTAGTGTTTTTTTTTTTTTTTAGTGAAGTCGGTTATTTTTTTTATATAAAAAGATTTTTTGGATCCAAAAAATGTGTAAGAGAAGGCTTTAATAGGTACCTCTACCTACAGTCATCATCATCATCATTTCAGCCGAAAGACGTCCACTGTTGGACATAGGCATGCCCCAGGTGTTCCCATAATGACCGGTCCTGTGCGTCTGGCATCCATCGGATTTCCGCGACCCTCACCGGGTCATTGGTCCATCTTGTGGGAGGCCTTCCTTCGCTGCGTCTTCCGTTACGCGGTCGCTAATCCAGAACCTACATGTACATGACATATACATATACAGTGCCTACTATCAAACATGGTGGTAGTACGAGTAATACTAAGGTTCTGGAATCAAACTAAAGCAGCAAAACTATTTAAACGTGCTTAAATATTCCGCTATACTCAGTAAACTGAATTATATTAATCCTGACTGGGTATACCCAGTCCTGGATTCACTTTTTAACAGGAGTAGGATCCTAAGCATTCATTAAAATTGAACCACACCACCAGAACATTTTGAACAAATAAAAAAATCATGTAAAGGATCTCAATCATCTGACCTTTCTCTCATTGAACTTGTTTGGAATGGGCTATCGAGTTTATCGGTAAACTCAGAAGGGTGAAAGATCGATCTCTAACTAGCTCAAGACATTTGTGGCATCTCTTGCAGAGCAAATGGAATAAGTTAGGTGAAGACTATTACATATATCTATTAAATTAATTAATATAATGCCGAATAATATACAGGTACATCATGCCGAAAAAAAATTATTATCAAGCATGCATATGCAAGGAGCATATGCAGTGCGTTTTCTTTTAAGCTATTGCATAGCTTCTATCGCGGGCCTTGAGCGTGGAGACCGAATCCAGAAATTCCGTAACGAAAATAACCTAACACCCCCCACTCATTTGTTTTTTGAGCGTGGTGACCGATAAGAAAACAAATGAGTGAACAATCAATCAAAATTCAATTCAATGTGTGAAAGTGTAACTTCAATTAATATCAAAGAAAAAAAAACAAAGGAAAAGAAATACTGCATAAATAAAATAAATAAATAATTATAATTGCATAAGTTGATAAAAATGCTATGCAATAGCTTTACCGCGGCAGTCCCCGAGTGACACACGTCTTTTTTTTTTTCATAGGCTCGTGCTTGACCACTGTCTTCCTTGATGGTAAGCGATGTTATGGTCGACAATGAAGCACGCTTGCCTAAAGTAATCTATTCACTATTGACTTAAAGACCCCCAGGTTGTAGCGATCAAGAAACATAGACTGGGGCAGGGAAAATGGAAATCCACTCCTTAGCAGCCGAATGAATGTTTCCAACACGTGTTGTGGGATGTCCACCATGTACCGGTGGCGCAACAGTACCTACGTCTAGTGGTACGACGATGGAACCAAAACAAGAAAAAGATCGACAATTCTATAAAGTTTTAATTTAATTTACTCTGTTCTAATTTTAAACGACGAAAAAAATGATTAACAAAATTAATACAAAAATGTTTTCTTTTACAAATTAAATAATCTGGTATAATTTAATTTGCTGAGCTACATCTGCCATTTTGAATCTAACCATAAAATAATGTAACAATTAAAAGTAATTTAACTCTTTTCTTTCAACTTTTAGTTAAACCTGTAACAGGTTTATTATTTCATAAACTGTGAATTGAAGTTGTCTGAATATCCACTTGACTTGACTTGTTGTGGTCCACTATTGGCCAAATTTATATGAATCGTAGACCTTTACCCTTTGTGTAAGACGAATGCAGTAACGACCTCTGAAAATCTGGTATTTCGCATGAACTCTGGCCCTTTATTATATTCTAATAAATTAAAAAAATAAAGAAACAGAGATACCTTGCAAATTTAAACGACTGAATGACGGATGTCTTTTCCAAAAACTTTTAATATTAAAAAAAAAAAACAAGTTTTTGCGGGCACAAGTTTTGTGAAATATGCCGAGTGAGTGAAAGATTATCCGAATGCCAAAACAGCGTTCAGGCGTTATCTCTCTTCTTTTCGCATTGTTTCTTTATCAAACGGTACGTTGGATTGCATAAGATGAAACAACAAGCCTTTGAACCATGTTCACGTTGTCAGTAAACGGCTCGGGAAGGGCCCCCTTAAGGCTTGTCCTCGATATAACTCACAATTAGCACCTAATTGAGAACAAACTGACTCTGAATGTGACTAATTAAGGAGCTTGCTAGAACACGGAATTTACCACTAACATTTAAAATCTATTTCAGTGCCCTGCAGTTTAAGTTTAACTTCAGAGCCAATGTCAATGTACCTACAAATAAACACGGAACCCACCACTAATATTTAAAATCAATTCTAGTTCTGTGCGGTTAACCCCAAAGATAACATTGAAAGGCAAATGCCATTGTACAAATTTGATTGAAATGGTGGTCCAGCTGACTCCAGATGATATTGAACATTTCTTTTTTGTGAACTACTATAGAAACTCGACAACTGCGGCATCGCTATTCCAATGCTCTACCTATTGAGGTCTTACCATGACGTATTAAAATGTCAGGCGTCCGAGCGAGAAAGGGAGATTGAGCTATGCACCCTATATGTATAGCTCCATCCCTTTAACCACAGACCAGATGAAAGAGGTTAGAATGGGCGCCCACAAGGGCGGGGTAGCCGTGCCACAAAATAGGGCAATGCTCATAGTTCAACTACCAAACTTCCGATCTAAGTGTGCGTGGTCTGTTAAGTTTCGTAATGCGCGTTCGTATTGGATTATTGCTTGTAGTGTAGTTAAAGGGTGTAAGACAAGCGACCACACTCATTGTAGTACAAATCGGTGTACAAAGTGTTTTCTTTCTTACCTCTTTCATCTTTTCTGTGCCATCAACAGGGCCTCTGATGTTTGTCGTAGCACAGCAGCGTCTCGAGTACTAACCTTTCGAATGCCGTAATTAGAGACAATAGAAAGAAAATGAGAGAGCGAACGCCTCTCTCATCCACAAAACCATGGAACCGCTATTTGATAAAAAAAATGTCGAGTTACTCGAAAGTTCGAGGACTTCTGGATCAAGAATTTTTATGTCTCGAGAAGTAAAAAGATCGAGAATCGAGAAACCCTAGCCTGGGCCTAGCTTAATCGACCCAAGACGATTACTTCCGAGATTGAAGTCTGAGGCCAAAACATGGGTTAAGTCAGGTTACATAGAGGTCGAGACGACGCGCGACGGCATCTCGAAATAAAGCATGGAAACCGATGCTTAATGATGATTAATTCCTAACGTATATGTTTTACGAGACACTAAATTGAATTTTTCTAACGTTTTTAACCCCGCGTGATGAAATCATCCACTCCCTGCGCATACGTAAACATTTATTGTGTCCAGTTGCTTCCACTTAACACATACTCATGACGATCAAAAAGTGTTCGGTGTCGGTAACTGGAACAAAAAGTGTATACGTTTGCGCAGCGCCTTAGAGCACTTGCTTAAATAATAAAGATGGCAGACTATTGTAGTATTCTTTTTTTTTAAGATATGGTAAAATGTCATAAAAAATACTAAGAATAATTATATAAATTAACTATAAATAAATAAATAAAAAAGCCATGTCCAAAATCTATAAAATTATTTAACTAACATATTGCATTTATAATATTTTTTTCTTTTTGTTTAACATTATGAGTTTATTTTAAATAAAGTTTTATCACAGTTTTTTTTAAGTATTATTTTTATTTATTACTATATAACTTAACTACCAATGTAAATACATTATTTGTTTTTGTCGATGGCGATGGTACGATGGTTTGAGTGGGATGTTTGGCCCAGGGATTGAGCGATTGGCTGCTTCGCTGTGTCGTGGGTTTGATTCCTGTTCAGAGCACATATTTTTTTGGCCTAACGATAGTTGTTCTGGGTCTGGGTATCTTGTACATGTGTGTTTACGTATATGGAAACGCACCCACGATACAGAAGGAATAGCCTTAGTGTAAGGTAGTGTAGGTAAACAATACGTTTAAATAAATACGTTCCATCATCGGACTACCAGAATACGGCTATGCGCCACCGATATATAGTGGATATCCCACCTACACGCACAAAACGTTTTGGGAACACAGTCATTGTGCGTGCACCTAAGGAGTGGAATTCCTTGCCGGGGTCTCTGTTTCCTGATAGCTACAACCCCGGAATCTTTAAGTCGAGAGTGAATAGGTTTCTTCTAGGTAAGCGCGTTCCATCAGGTGAGATAGCGGTCAAGCGCGAACCTATCAACAATAAAAAAAAAAAATATGAATGCGTCGAAGTACCACATCGCTGTCATCTAGGCACGCCAGAAACGTCACCAGAAGACTGACCTAAGCCACGTCAGCCAACGTCCTCTAGTCACGCAAAGTGTCAATCAGTCGGCGAGCAACACCTTTCGAAAGATGAATACACTTGGACCCCATGACCCCAAGCGTTTCGACCATTAACAGCTCAAAACTGTAAGTTATTGGATTTTTCCTTTTTATATAGAAAGGAAAAGTAGAAAACGACGATTAAAAACGACACACAGGTCCTCAACCTTTTAACCACCTACGTCGGATATATCCAACAAACACTATCGCGTTTATTCCGCCAGGGACACTTTTTTTTTTTTTGAAACATCTTCATTGACAACCCCCACTCTTGGGCGGAGCGAGAGATAGTGTCATACTCTTACTGACTAAAAACCCACCCCGTTCCTTCAAGTCTTCGTACCGGGGCTCGAGTTGTCTTTCGAAACTAACCCTGGCCCCGGTAGGCTACGACCCAGCTGGGCCCCTGCTGTTGCTGACAACTCCTTGAGGCGCGCGGGAACAGTGACGATCGGACAGCGAGCTAACCATTGCTCGCCGTCCGCAAGCCCGCGCCTACGGTGGCCGGAAATCGGGATCGAAATCCCGGTGGCGGCTGGAGCGCTGCCAATTGGACATAAGCACTCTTCCGACCAATCCGATGCACCGTAGGCGTATGCTTGCGGACGGCGGCGATGAGTAGCACGCCGTCGCCGTCACTATAACCTATTTCAAAATTTAAACCTTAGGTGTTTTCCTAGCAGAAGGATCATCATCAATATTATTTCAGCCGAAAGACTTTCACTGTTGAACGTAGGACTTCTCCAAGTGTCGCAATAATGACCGGTCCTGTGCGTCTCGCATCCATCGGATTCCTGCAACCCTCACCAGGTCATGGTCCATCTTGTGGGAGGCCTTACAACGCTACGTCTTCCGATGCGCGGTCGCCACTTCAGGACTTTTCGTCCCGATTGACTATTAGTTCTGCCAGCAGAGGGATGTTTTGCTCGATTCGGTCATTGAAACGTCTCCAGAAATTCCTGCCTTTTACACCTAGTTATTCTTACTCAGACTCTTCCTTAACCTCTTCTAGACTGCGCTGATGTCTATTTCCTTGATGCGCTTAAGAAACTTTTTGATAACCACGAACGTCTTAAGAATTTGTGTATCCGCTTCATTTTTGGTCTCCAGCAGTACGACCATGTGTCGGAATTTCCAAAGCATTTGAAGTGGCTGTTAGGCAGCGTCGGGATTCCCACTTTTTCTTTTGTCTTATCTGTCCTTCATAATCCCAAATTCCCAAGTCCTTTTTTATCGGGAACGCTTTGAGTATCTTGTTCTGAGAGGAAAGCCATGTCGTTCGTCATCCTTTCTTCTCCTTCGTTTCCCTTTTCATTCGTCTATCGCTACGATGTATACGCCTTAAGGGCTAGCCCTTCGTTGGAGGTCTTTCCCTTAAACATGACCCGTAAAAATTTGTTTTTTATTTATTGTTTACATAATATCGTCATTGCCTCGTTTGCTTTATTGGCCTCTTGGCTGCAAGCGCGATTGCTGAGTATGGGGTCCTGCGTTCGATTCCTGGGTCGGGCAAAAAGTGCTATTGGGTTTTTCTATTAGGAATTACTCTGTAGCAACCCGAAGTTTGGAAGTTGGTGGTGGATACTCCCGTGCCTACTTCTAATGCCGTTAGGCCTTTTTTTATGGTGGGAAAAAAACATCCAATGACAACCCCCGCTCTTGGGCGGAGCGGGAGATAGTGTCAGACTCTTACTGACTAAACGACCCACCCCGTTCCTTCTAACCTTCATACCGGGGCTCGAGCTCCCTTTCGGATAACCCTGGCCCAAGTAGGCTTCGACCCGGCTGGCTCCCTGCTGTTGCTGACAACTCCTTGAGGCGCGCGGGAACAGTGCGCGCCGTCGACGACTTGGGCTTGGTCCGGACAGTTACCGGACGGCCGGACAGCGAGCTACCCATTGCTCACTGTCCGCAAGACCGCGCCTACGGTGGCCGGAAATCAGGATTGGAATCCCGGCGGCGGCGGCGAGAACGCCGTTGCCTGATGCATTCGGCCTCCTCCTCTGCGAGCATTACTGCTTCGCAGAAGTCGGCGACCGCCTGCCACTCCTCCTCGCTCCGGACCATGGTCTCAACCAAGGCCCGGCGCGAGAGGTCTCCGCCGCCGATCGCCCCCACGAGGGCACGGCGATGCTCCGCTCAAGCAGGGCACACCTCGACTGTGTACTCCACCGTGTCCTCCGGGCATTCCGCACAGTGGCGACACCCGGGCGTCACTTCCGCACGAATTCGGTGCAGGAACCTCCCGAACGAGCCATGTCCGGTGAGGACCTGCGTTTTACGGAAGGTAAGGGCGCCGTGAGGTCTTTCCAGCCACACCTCAAAGAGGGGACTTACCGCCATAATAATGCCGTTTCTCTCTAGTCGAGTCAGATTGATTTATGAAAGTAAATGTGCATTTGGCCGGATTTTTTATTTTTAACTTTTGAAATAACTTTATTCCGAAATTAATGGTAGCGTCAATAGCGACCATGTTGGCCTAATTTAACAATAAACTAAAGCTTGAGTTTATTAAGCTTAGCTTAAGCCCTTATCATAACGATCGATCCACAAGTATACTACGGTCAGTGTATTAAATACTGGAGCAACTATTTTTGGAAATCATTGAATGACGCTGCCGCTGGCGCTGACTTGTTTCGGTATGGGCTTATTACCATGATGCGGCGTCGTTAAGAGGGCCCTTTCGGATCCGTTTATCATCAACGTGAGCATGGTTAATGCTTTTTGTTTCATCCAACCTAAATTTTATAAAAAAGACGTGTGGCACTCGGGGACTGCCGCGGTAAAGCTATTGCATAGCATTTTTATGGGTAGTAATAAAAGCTCCGACAAAAAAAGAAGAATTGTCCTTACTCAAAATATTAAATCTACTGCCTAAAATACTAACTTTCCGACTACTTTTGTCCGAATAAAAATGACGAAACGACCGAATGAGATACTGAAATCTTCGAAAAATAAACATGACTGTCTATTGCCATAATACTTTTCTACCAGCATAAATTACGTTCTACTGAAAACTTTGCTTTGTAATTTTTATCTTTACTTGCCTACTATTAATTCATAAATTACCTTTCATATTTCATAGATTGTGGTGCTATTTTAACTGTCACATTATACTGAAAATATTATTCTGAGTGGCTATACAGAAACTTATAAAAATATAAAAATGTACTTGTAACAATAACTTTTAATTGCAACATATATCATGAATTTTACTTACCACGGGTATGCTTCGATATCGGTACCTATTTCAGGCGTTAAAAAATTAAAACAGTCGTATTCATGGGTACGTATAAAAATCCCGAATTTTAAATTACCGATGGACGAGATTCCGAAAATTGAAACGCCAAATGGTCGTATGGTCGAAAGTTTAAAATCCCGAAAGTTCATTTGTTCGAATGTTTAAAATCCCGAAGTTCAAAATCCCGACTCATCCGTGTCGAGGTGCCCTAAGGTCCCGATTTGTTTTATTTTGAGAAGTAGCACTCGCCGGCCACTGCCGCGGCGCCGCTCGCTTCGCTCGCTCGGATCGCGCGCTTTTAGTCACAATTCTAACCTAACCTAACCTATTTCAGCCACAATCTCTCGTAAAAATGTGTTTACTATTGTCTAATAGTCTAGTCACAGGTAGATTGTATTTTGGTTGCACTTTGAACTGGGTGAAATAGGTTAGGTAACGTTAGAACTGTGACCAACCGCTACGTTCAAGTAGTTTCGTCTATTCGGGATTTCGTCCTTTCGGGCATTTGAACATCGGTATTTTGTGTTTCGATATAACGACTATCGGCGTTTAAACCTTTCGGTATTTTGAATTTCGGTGTTTTGCACGTCGGTATTTCAGCCATAGGTATAATGAACTTTCGGGATTTTGATACGTACCCCTATTCATGCCTTAATCGAAAACCAAGTAGACTTTGGTTTCCTAGAATATTATACTGTATTATTAATCGTCAAATTTCTTAACTTTTATAATGTCAGCAAGAACAAAGATAAAAATAAAACAAAACTCAGTTTATTATGAAAATGTAGTTACGTAGTAGATCCGAACTCCATCGCGCGGGCCGAACAGTTGAGGTATTTTCATCATTATTGAGAGCTAAAAAATAAATTTGATAACCAACAATAGAAATTAAAACAGTTCATGCAAGTTGTAAAAATATGATTATTTTGATCAAACCTCTGTTGTCGGTAACTTAGTAATTTTGTCGGAGGTTCAGTATTCTATTCGGAAGTTTAGTTTTTTTATTCGAAGATCCATTTTTTTTTTAGGAGGAAATGTAATTTGAACATGCTCTTATTTGTTGTTAAATTGGATATTTTTTTTCGTTTATGTTTTGGGTTTTTTGTCGGTAATTCATTATAACGCTAGTTAATTAGAATAATAGTCGGCCACAGATCGCTGGAGATTAAATTGTTTTTCGGAACCATTATTATTTCCCCATTTTTATCAATCTATGCAATTATAATTATTTATTTATTTTATTTATGCAGTATTTTTAAGCTATTGCATAGCTTCTATCGCGGGTCTTGAGCGTGGAGACCGAATCCAGAAATTCCGTAACGAAAATAACCTAACACCCCCCACTCATTTGTTCTTTGAGCGTGGTGACCGATAAGAAAACAAATGAGTGAACAATCAATCAAAATTCAATTCAATGTGTGAAAGTGTAACTTCAATTAATATCAAAGAAAAAAAAACAATTTTTTTTAACTTAATTTCTAACTGATTGACTTCTTGACATTTCAAAAGTGACCTAATTTATTTCCAAATATAATACCTATATTACAGATTACAGTAGCGAAAAGCCGAAACATTACAAAGATCGGTAACACCCATGCCAAGCTTGGGTAAGTCAGTGACTATCTATCTACTAAGATAGATAAAGTCAAAGCGTCGAAAATAGTTTATTGCAAGCTTGATTTGATAAACACCCTATGACTGATTCTTTAACTTAATTGTATGTTTTGAATATTAATGATGACTTAAGATTCCTTGATTATCAATTACTTTTACAAATATTAATATAACTGTTAGGAAAATAAAAATAAACGCGTTTTTTAAAAGGTAGTCAGTAGATGGCCTTTCCCGAGTTGGGGAAGGGGTTGAAATTGGGACAACTCCATACAGGCATAAATTGCTTGTAATTTGATTGATATTTGCAGCTTCCATATTTAGCGAAAATTCACAAATAATAAGTTAATGAAATGTATGCTTTAAGATATACGATGTAAAGTAGCAATCACAATCTACGGCGGTAAAATCATAAAGTGGGGTAAGTCCGGTGTATTTGCAATATAACAGACCGTTTACCTATTATATTCAACAAAGTGCTATCTATAATTTAATGGTAGGACGAAAAATTGTCTCTATTTTACTGACTGAGTTGTGAACGTCATAGCTATTCAGGAAAAGCCTATAGAGACACTAGATGGTGTTTCCCCGAAGACGGACTTCGACGCATCGACTATAAGTCTTTTTTAGTTAAAATCTGTTTTTTTTTTTTTTAGATAAAATCATCATAAGACTTCTCCCACTCTAGGATGTATGCAAGCCGGCGCCTACGATGTCCAGGAAACGCCCAGCGTCTCCTGACGTCTGGAGCACCCCCTGTGGCGTAACGATTCCGTTCCATCACGGTTGCGGCTATCTCTTGATGCGGAGATGGCCGCTTCCCATTTCCTTTTGTTCCGGATTATCCAGGGCCAGACTCCACGAGGACAAGGCAGTGCTCCGTCCAAGCAGAGCAGACTTCCACCGTATCCTCCTAGCGATCCGCACAATTGAGACACCCGGACGTATCCTCTGCTTGAATACGAAATAAGAACATTTTCGAATTGGTCATGTCTGGTGAGGACCTGAGTCAGGCGGAAGGTGAGCACGCCGTGGCTCCTGACTTACTACTCGTCAAAAACCGGCCAAGTGCGAGTCGGACTCGCTCATGGAGGGTTCCGTAGCAGCAAGTAACATAATATAAAAGTTCTTGTAGTTTGTTGTAACTTTGATCGATGTTTTAATAATAGTGTATTTTTTTAGATTTATGACGTATAAAAAAAAAAAACTACTTATTAGATCTCGTTCATACCAATTTTCGTTGGTAGTTTACATGGTAATGTACATCATATATTTTTTTTAGTTTTATCATTTTCTTATTTTAGAAGTTAAAGGGGGGGGGACACACATTTTACCACTTTGGAAGTGTCTCTCGCGTAAACTATTCAATTTAGAAAAAAATGATATTAGAAACCTCAATATCATTTTTGAAGACCTATCCATAGATACCCCACACGTATGGGTTTGATGAAAAAAAAATTTTTGAGTTTCAGTTCTAAGTATGGGGACCCCCAAATTTTATTACTTTTTTTCTATTTTTGTGTGAAAATCTTAAAGCGGTTTACAGAATACATCTACTTACTAAGTTTCAACAGTATAGCTCTTATAGTTTCGGAAAAAAGTGGTCGTTTTTTGCCATTTGGCTACGGAACCCTAAAAAAGGAACTAGAGCGCCGCAATGGTGGTGTACCCAGCGGTGGGTTGCGACTAGTGTTGCCAGGTCCGATTGGATGAAAATCGGGACAGACGAAAAAACAAATCGGGATTTAGGGTTTTAGATGGGGACAATTTTTTTTTTCAGTAATTTTTTTTGAGCAGGGCACACTTCCATCGTAAGCTCATTGGTGTCACCTGGGCCGTCCACACAATGCTCACACCCGGGCATTTCTTTCGCACAATTCAGATGCAGGAATAAAGACAAAAATTTAAAAAAAATTGAAGTTATGAATGATCCCCGCTGTTTTAAAAGTTTTAATATTATATTGTCGATTACATTTTACTGCATATGAATGGAATGGATAAACGAAGATGGATTATTGAGTCACAGATTACTTATATAATTGTGTGGATTGAGAGGCTAGTTGCCGTAAATTGTAATTAGTCCGTCTTTTAGATTATTCAAAAATAAGGGACACGTATTTTTTTATTTGTAAATTAAACCAAAAATGACAAAGATATAGCCCATTAAAGTTACGTGTAACGTCACGCCGTGCTGCATTTTTTCGCACGGGGTGACGTCACACGTAACTTTAATGGGCTATATCTTTGTTATTTTTTGTTTAATCGAAAAAAGAAAAAATACGTGTCCAATATTTTTTTATAATCTAAATTACGGACTAAATAAAATGTAATTATTTTGACCCTGGAAACTACCCTATTAGAACTTTTTGATTTATCGGGACATTTGGCGTCCCGATCAGGTGCAAATCGGGACGCGTCCCCAGACCCCTAAAAATCGGGACGTCCCGCGCAAATCGGGACACCTGGCAACACTAGTTGCGACAGTCGCATCTGCATACCACCAAGACATCGTGCCGGAATTCTGTCCACCAAACCGCGATTTATCGAGTCAGCGGAGTTTCGCCCCAATGTTGCAGCACCATGTGCAAGCAGTGCATGTGACGGTGGCGGGCCGGCAAGAAAGCTTGTATCCTGATGGGTCCCAGGCTTTTCATCGTCGATCCGATGTCGACGTTTGGTTCACATCGTCGTCAGGTCGTTATTTAGGAGACCCTGCGATGGCGCATTCCGAGTGCTATGAAAGCACATGGTCTTGGACTTGCGCACGGCCACATCGAGTCCCAGCTACCAGATGTACTTAACTGTCGCAACCCTGCATGACGCTAATTCGGCCGCCGCCGGGTGCGACTCCACTGCGCCAGGACATTGTAAAAGACTACTCATTACGAATCCTATTCCACTGATAGCCTTCAGTTGGCTTTTACCCTGATAAATTATATTTATTTTGCAAATAGGTTTTTTAAAAACATTTTTATATGTCAATCCCTTTGTCAGTTTAAACTAGATGAGGCCAGTGTTTCCTAGCTGACTATCATGAGAAGAAACACCGAAACAAACTCAGGGGTCAAAAGTCTCTTTCAAAGTCTATATAGCAAACATGTAATGGTCTGATCATAAGAGAACCATGCAGATTAGTGTCCGAGACGGTCTTTTGAGGAAAGAACCACACAGATTTAAGTGGAACTGTCCAATCATTGCAAGCAATTGACAGTATTCATATAGCTCAACTTAGGACTACTAAGGAGCTCAATGATTTGACGAACAATACTAAGGAAAGGGCAATTGGGCAGGCCACAGAAATAACTACTCAAATTGTCAGACATACATAAAAAAAAACAATAGAAAAGATGAAAAGAAATGTTCCACATAGTCCTCATATTTACAATAAAAAAGAAAATATATATAAAATAAAGTTTAGAAAAATTGAATATCTAACAAATTAAATATTTATGTCAATCATGAATGAAAAAAAAAAATTCATATCTATAATATAAAAATGAATGGCTAAATGTGTTGCTAAGCGCAAATTTCGAGAACAGCTGAACCGATTTTGCTAATTCATATGTTGTTGTGTTTGTGAGAAGGTTCTTATGAAAAAAAAAAAATGAACATTAGGGTAGTGTAGGGCAGAGTAAGGTAGAGTAGGTTAGAATAGGGAATGATAGGGTAGAGTAGAGTAGAATAGGGTAGAGTAAGGTATAGTAGGCTGGATGTGGAGTAGGGTAGAGCGGGAGCGAAGCAGCGGTCAAAAGAAAGTTACAAAAATAAAAACCAATATCAATGTCAAATGGTAAAAAATGATTAACTATGTAAAAGCACAATTGAAATATGTATTTAAAAAAATGTCAAAAGAGAAGAATGAAAACTGAATATGAACATCAAAAGCTGAAACCATTGTTGCAGGTACACCATTATGATAGGGATATTTAGGTTCTCAAATGTAAATAGAATTTATCATTAAAGAATTTAGCAACCTGTGTCGACACTCTTGTGCCATCCCATATTCCATGTACGGCGGGCTGAGCTGGCGCTGCCACTGCTGAGACCCTTAAACAGCGCTAATACTGTGACGTTATTGGTAAATACAGTTTTGAGCCATTTGGGGTTGTAACGCTTGGGTCATGGGCCGGGTGAGCATCTCCTTTTAAACCTTTCAGATACCGTCAATTTGAGACACAATAGTAAGACTATAAATGCACGAACCCCGGCGTTCGCTTGGAAATTTCTCGCCGACTGATCGACACCTTGCGTGACCAGAGGGCTGGCAGGCATTCTTTGCTCAAAGAATTAGCATTGCCATTCAACATGGTAATGTTGCCAGTCTTCTGGGCACATTCCCGGATGACAGCGATGTGGAGGAGTACTTCGATGCCTGAGTGTACTTTGTGTTTTTGTATTTTATTTATGTACATTATGTATTTATTTAGGTTTTAGAATAAATAGTTTAAACTTACGTATATTTTATTTAAAAAACGCATACTTATTAAAAACCTCCAAAAAGAAATTAATTTATCATCAGTTCTTGTTTTGTGAGAGGAATTTAGATTTTATATTATGTTATAGACACTATTATTTATAGATACCTATGAATAATAGTTTAATTTTAAATTGTAATTTTCTGTATATTGTTTTTTAGTTTTGGGAAAGCAAGTTGATTATATTTTATAGTTTTATTTTTATAATTGCAAAAAAATATATATCAGTATCATCACACAGTTATATACAAATGATAATCAAAATCTATTGATATGGGTCTAAGCTGTTACTAGATCAAATAGGTACTAAAAATACTTAAACCAGTCAATGTTTTTGTACCACACTGACTACACTGAATTTTGTAATTATTTTAATGGAAATCTGGGAGGATGTACCTGCGTTTCGAAAAAAGAATTTCAATTTCGAAACATTAAGAATTAGGTACGTATTTCCCATATATTTCGTTTAAAATAAATAAACGACTATTATCGGTATTCATAATATATTAATATCGGTTTACACGATAGGTAAATAAGAGCATACGGATAATGACCCCAATAAGAAGTTTCAAATCAAACAAGAATACGTGCGCCCTAAATATTTACGTAAAATAAAAATATCAGCGCCTAAAAATCAACAACTTTAAAATGCTATATTTACAAATCGTTTTAAGCTGCATGCAGGCCAGCATATCAATCAACGAGCATAAAGGAGAATGTATTCGTGTACAAGGAGGGCCCTTCATAGCCCTACGCGCAAGTTATTTATGTTAGTGAGTGCTCAATGAAACAAAGGCCCTAAGTATTCGCATTCTAACATAAATGCTTCCAGATTTAAATCCTTTACTAACCTAAATTTAACAAAAAAATGTATAAACATCATGCAACGCACCTTCAAGTGCCAGGTACATAGGTGGAACCCGGTGACATGGGGAGTAAATTAACATAACTTCGTCCTTACACTGTTTAGAACACTGGCCATAACTTGTGAAAGTTCACACAAAAAGCTCATTCACGACTGAAAACGTTCGATAGACACCATTCTACATTCACGTTTAGTTATAATAATACGGACAGACACTCAACGAAATAAAATAATACAACACCTCCAATTAATCGACCATAGCATAAAGCCCTTTGAAGTGCGTTTGTAAAGACCGATGAAAGCGTAGTCTCTGTGTCTCTGTCTATGCCAAATTTTCAGGCGAATGAACATCGAACCAAAATAAAACAATCATAGAGTGAGACCGAGTGAGAAATAATGAATGAATGGTTTTCTTCATAAGCGGAAGTAAACAAGAAGGGAACAAGAGCAATTCATAGTCAAAATATCTCCTAAAATATAAAAGAAACGAAACTCTCTTAATTATGTACTTAATATATAATCAGTTAAAAGGAATTTAATTACTAACAAAAAATTATAGTTCCCCATTTATCAGGTAACAACACAATCATATCAGCAAAGGAAAATGTAGACCAACCTTTCAAAGATAAATTCAAACAATTTCAATTGCTTGAGTGTTTATTACTTTTGTATTTTTAACTATTTAATCACTTGTGTGTGTTTTTTTAGAGAAACAATATATTAATTTTTTGGTAGGAAAGCAGATTTTTAGATTCAACATTCCACTTTTATACCAAATTAAATGGTAAAATAATTTAATCACGTTCTGACAACACTACATTCGTATCTGCCAATCTGCCATCTGCCTGCCTGCCTGCTTCATATTGGTTCTCAGTTCTCAGAGTCTATTTGAATAATATTACTTCATTAAAATTTGTAATAATGGCAAATATAGCAGCCAAACGCATAAAACGGGAATTCAAGGAGGTCATGAAGAGCGAAGAGGTGAGTTAACGACGTTAGCGTGTTTTGTTAAAAACATAGATGGTAGCAGTTACTTGCACTTTTGTTAGATGTCATATTTTTAAAGAACATCGATCTGTGCGAGTACAAAGTGCGCTCGAAAGTAATACGATTCCGCTCAATTATAATTTGCAATACTGTAGTGATTGATTGTGTTTTATTTAATGTTGTGATGTGAATGATTCAGCATGTTAGGTAGTCGTGATGTGTTTTTATCTTTCCATCACCAATCTAACGTTGGCATATTCTAATTTGAATTTCGTAAATATCAAGATGATTTCTCTGATTTAAACAGAGTTAGAGACCTGTAATTTCGAAAGATTAATAAGTTAAACTTTGTAGTAATCAGAATACCCTTTCTGCCAAAATGTTGATTTACCCACTTAGGTTTCTTTATGACCTACATAAATACGTATATTGTGTTGCTATTGCGATTTAGAGATTGAAAGTAAACCAGTGAGATAGTTTTAAATTACTAATTTTAATGAACATTAACAGATATTCTTTAATGTTATATTAACATTGAATATAATTAGCACTGATGATGAACTACCAGAACAATTTTTAAAACATGTTTGTTTTGAACAGTATTTTATGCCATTATAATTATTATGTTACTCACATATTTTAAATTAGTTTTCAAATATCAGATGTATCTGTGTATGGTAAATACACTTTTTAGAGTTAAGCTCTTTGTGTAACTTATTATTTCATTGAGTCTGATTGAGCTTTAACCTTTCGCCGGTGTTCGCTTGGGGTTTAATGAATTAAATATATGAATCACAGTTACAAAAAACAAGAAAATTATAAATTAAGTATATTATTGGCTTGATAGTTTATTAATTCCAAACAGCATGCAGTAAAATTATCATTGCCAACGACTGAATCTGCTGGTAACACAAAGTAAGGTTAAGGTACTACGGGCTGTTGTCCGCAACTCCACAACTAAAGTGCGTATTTTGCGTACTAAACACAAAGTATAAAAGCTTAATTTTACACATAAACAGAGTTGGAAGGAGGACGGAAGATGAATTCTTTACAAATAAAAATAGATCCAGGCTCCTAGGTGAAACTGTTCTTAACCTATCAGATACTGTCAATTTGAGACACAATAGTAAGACAATAGATGCGCAAACGCCGGTGTTTGCTTGGGGTTTAATGAATTAACAATGAATGACATATAACCCCCTGAGTACCTATCTTTTTATACCAAATGTAAAAAAAATATTTTTAACGATTTGAACCTACTGTATATAAACCTACAATGCATGCTTGGCATTTGGTGTGTTTTGTCAAATTAACATAAGCAACATTAAAGCGGTGAATGTAGTAAGAGTCTAAACAACATCAACAAAAAATGAATAAAACTAATATTAATGAGAAATAACGAATTAAAACATTTATCTGATAATAATAACGATATATTGTCCAAGAAAATAGATAAATGCAAGTAAATTCATATAAACCGTAAATCCCCACTATCTGCAAGCTGTTAAATGTGAATGTATTAATAAAAACAAAATGCTGCAGTATGAAATGCACTGCAGCTCTGTGCAATTATTAATAATTTATATATATATAGGTTCCTCATCCAATATTATTCCAATTGAGAGAACCTGTTTCTTTTTTATATGACTTCAAAATAGGAAAGGTTTATTACATTATTACTGTCACATATTATGTATGTTCCCCGATTTCATGAACATGCTTGAACCAATTTGGATAAATTATTTTGTTTGTTTAAGAGGGTATACTTTGTATGTGATGTCATGGTCATCAGGTAAGGATATAGAAAAATCGTAGGAATCCTAATTTACTATAGAACTTGTAAACTATTTTATTATTATTTAGATTTAGCTGAGCGATACCTAATTCAAAAAGTATAAAATAAAAATACAAAAAAGTGCAAAATAAATTATTTTTTTAAAATAAAAACCATGTCTAAGTATTAGGGCGCCTTCAAATGAGCCGCGATGGCGACGGTAGCGCGGCTACGGCGCTGTAGTCGCGCGGCACGCTTCTTTTTTATTTACATGGAATAACAAAGTACCGCGGCACTTAGCGGCTAATTTGAAGATGCCCTTATTTTCTCATTAAATTAATAGTAACGAAATGTACAGTTAAAAAAAAAACACTTCAGATTTCATATCAATCAAAGATTTGGACTAAGAGTTTAGTCATTGCTATATTTTACTAAAGCAGCAGCATCTTATTACTTTAAAAATCTTTTAGTAATTGTTTTCTCAGAACAGTAAACACATTTAAAGTCATCATGACAGTGTTTATTTATTATTATAATAAAATATGCTGTGTCAGGTTTTTTGGCACGCAACATAGGTGCACTTTCTTTGTTTTTAAAGTTTCAGTAGTAGATGTATGATTCTAAATATAGACTTTACATTGAAAAATTATTTTGTTATCTGGGTATAAACAAATGAATACTCAATAACTCTTCATTGGCTGTGCATCTGTTTGGATTGACTATTTACTATGCGAATTCTATCTTCTACCTTTGTTCCTGAATGTTTTTTCAATAATAAAACTTATATTCAATATTATTCCGTGGGTCAAAATACTTGAAACTTGGCATAAATAGTAACTTAAACATAGCGCGCACTGGTGACTTTGTCACGGTGAATTTTGACAAAAAAGTCACTGGGCTTGTGACCCACCATGCAGTGCATGCACTTGAAGACGTGACAGTTGGGTAAAAAAATTATTGTCACCGTGACACAAGTCACCAGTGCGCGCTATTTTAAAAGGTTGTCATTTTCTGCCTTTCAAAACTACCCCCATATGACGATTTAAGGTTTTTTGTGAGGTGGTAAACCATATAATGACTTCTCCGGCTCTCAGCGACTAAAACCACACCTACCTACGTTCCTTCAGTTGCCCTTTACCTTCTAGGACCACGGGTTTCTCTTTCAGAACAACTCATGACCCCATAGGCTTCGGCCCTGATGGGCCCCTACGGTTTATGAAGCTTGGCGGCTCGGGGTCGGTGGTCTACCCCTAAGACGACCCACTGACCAATTACTACTTCGCGAAAGAAGGCGACCGCCGCCGATCGCCCCCACGAAGACACGGTGGTAGTCTGTCCAAGAGGGGCACACTTTCACCGTATGCTTCACCGTGTCCTTAAGCGGTCCGCACAATAGTGACACCCTGACGTCTTAGGTGTTTCTTCCGCCTGAATCAGGTGCAGCTGATTCAGGCGGAAGAAACGAACGTCCCGAACTTACCATGTACCGTGAGGACCTACGTCATGCGGAAGGTGAGGACGCCGTGTCGTCTCTCCAGCCACTCCTGAAAGAGGGGACTTACCGCCATGATTACGGCGTGTTCAGTACTGGGTTGCGACAGTCGCTGTCGCGTTATCGTCACGAGATTTCGCCGGAACTCTGTTCGTTATGCCGCGACTTGTCGTCGCAGCGGAGTTTCGTTTTGCATCTGCATGCGCAAGTCGTGCAGGCGTACAAGAAATGTTGCTTCTAGATCTCATGGCGGCAGGAAAACGATTTTGAGGTGTGTTAAAGTTGTGTGAACGTTGCTTATTTTTGGGGCTAATGAACTTTAAACTTAACTGTTTGTTACACACGGTGTCTACAGTTGCCATCACGGATCTTGAGCGGTTGCGCAGAAGTCAAATATTCAGTCTCTTTAGTGGTGCGAAGTGAGACGCGGGGGCGGGGAGTGTCAGTGATTGGCTCGCTGCGCCATCGCGTCATAGACGTCACTCCTAATTCGTTCCCTGCGTTGCTGCATGTATCAAAAAACGAAGACGATTGGCTCGCCAATGTATGGAATGCGCAAAGCGATCCCCACTCTGACGCCGAGCGCTCAAGATCCGTGATGGCAACTGTATATCTCTATTTATTCCAACTCTCCTTTCGCAGGTATGATGGAAGAGATTTATTTAGAAATAAGCATCACCTTCGTACCTATTTTTTCGTTTCCTTCTTTTCTTTTATTTTTATGTGTGTACATAATAGTTTAAATAATAATAAATAGTTACTTAAATAAATAAATATCAAGATAGCGTTATTCAATTAATTTATTGGAAATGAAAAACTTTCATGAAAACATTTCATGATGTGCAAACAAGTTTCAGGCAGTCAGGATTCGAGCTGCAGGATTGTTCGAAAGAGTTTACATTTTGACAGATGGATTTTAGTCAGTAATAGTCTAACACTCCCTCTCGCTCCACCCATAGCGAGAGAAGTTATTTAATGTTTTCCTACCATAATAAAAAGGTAGTCAGTATTTCTAGGTTGGTGCACGTCCCATCAAAGACCGCCTGACTATAGTTGCAAAACTTCTGAAAAATTCGGAATACTTCTGGGAAAGTTTCTTTAAATCGGAATTATTCAAAATGAATTTAATTAAGATTTTTTTTTTTTTGCTGAAAAATTGTATTTTGCATCGATCGTCGATCGCCGCCGCCGCTGCTGCAGCGCTGGCCACAGAGTACTTTGTACACTGGCGACGCGACGCGCGCACGGGCCCGACTGCTAGGAGTGAGGCATATTTATTGTAACAGATAGAAGTAACAGATATTTACAAATAACTAATAACAATTGTTACTATCAACTTATTTTATCTGTTATTTTAATAACAGACCCTCGAACACTGTTACCGCGGCTGTTACTGTTATTCATTGTAACAGTCCCTACACAAACAGACTGTTAGTTGTTACTGGTTGTTACCAGATACTCAATAAATAATAGGTGTGTCTCTTTTCCTCATTAAAGAATGGCCTTTGCGAAAAAGAGACACACCTATTATTTATTTCGGAACATGTTTACTTCTCACTCTTACTAAAGCTAAAAAACTACGCTAAAAAGAGAAGCTGCTAGTATTTATTAATCCTAAAAATAATATAGTTGGTGGTCTTGCAAGACCAAAAAGAAACGAAAAAGTGACTCCTAAATTTAGCTGTATTACCTGTTACGTGGCCTGTTACTGACCAGTGACCATAGTAAAAAAAAAAAAAAATATTTTCTATAAGGCAATTTTAGATTTAGTTTAAAAAAAAATAGGTCCATATTAAATAGTAAATTGTTTTAAACCAGCCAACCGAAACGCAAAGCGAACGCAATAAAGAATTGAATTGAAAGCTTTAAACTAGTCAAATATTGATTGTATAATCGTATCTATCTTTAATGTAATTAATATCTTTGGTTTAACGGAATTAATTTAAAAAAAAATCCAGTTATTTACGAGTTTTTTTGGCCAACCTGTATACAAATCAAGTAAGAGTAATTTGCCAAAGTTGGTAAGTTTTAACACAAATAGTATTATTTTTAAAATAATATTTTTCTAGATTTGCGAGGCAACCATAAACAATAACATTTATTGTGTTAGGACTACCTTATAGTCTTTGGTTTGACATTTGATTGGGATTGGTTGTAAAATGTTTCAAGTATTTACGACTTTAAAATTATGATTATAAAGATGACTTTCAATTGAAAGTTATTTAGCTAATTTGTTTGTTTTATTTAAAATTTTGAATTTGAAAATTTGAGTTTTTCTTCTTTCATTACGATTGCGAACGAAAGTGGTGAATCGTAATAATAAAATTTTCGTAAAGATTTCTCTGTTTCTCAGTGTTTGTTTACGGCGTATTAAGTGATAAAATAAATTGAACACTTTTAAATGTGCCAGTTTCAGAATTGTGTAGTAAACTGACAATCCTAAGCCTGTAATAAAGTATGAAGCAAAGTGTTCAGTTAGGAATTTTCTAAAGAACTATCAGTATCTCCTATCTGTCCAATCTATAATATGTTGGGGTTGGGGTCTCAAAAATTCAAATTAATTCATTTATTAAAATTAGGCCGAATGCAAGCATTTTTCTAGTATTTCAGCAGTAACTGGACAACAAAAATATAAATACACTTTTATACCTATTTTCTATACGATTTTCGGCTTTTAAGAGGACATAATAAAGAAGATATTCAACTGAGATTTAAATACGTATTTATCGTCCGTACAAAAATAACAGGCTGTTATTTATTAACAGGTATTTGGATCTGTTATTTTTATGTAACAGTAACAGTCATAACAGATATCGTGTTTAACCTGTTACAACCCACCTCTACCGACTGCCACGAGTCGTGCGTGCAGGCGATGGCGGTGCGGGGTGCGGTAAGAGGGGATATGCTCCCCGGAGAAGTTTTCCCCCCCGCGAGAAAGATTCGTACCCCGCAATCGAATGTTTCCGAATATTTCGCCGGATTGCCGGAATATGTAATTCAATCGGAATAAACGTGTTTGTAAGTTAATAATTGTTCAGTGGCACATACGTAAGTAAAATATAAATGTTTATTTTAATATAAATGGGATTGATTAGTGTTAGCCTGCGATTAACAGGATTTTTATTCTTTTGTTTTTAGGTAGGTACCTACTTATTTCGAAATCGAATGCTATTTTTATAAATGTCGGTCGTGAATTAAAAAACCAGGTCTAGCATTATTTGATTTGATTTTTGAAAAAGGGTTAGAGTCTGTCTAATAAGTTAAACGACTTGGGTAATTATTAGGATATAGTGAAATCTGATGTAGTCAACACAGATTCAATAATCAAAGTTGATTAAGAGATAGAGATCATTGTTTAATAACAGAAGAACCTTATAAAAAGTACTGAATGTTTGTATTTTTCAAATGATTAAATATTAGGTATACAAAATTCCCAAGTCGGTTGAGAGAGATCTCTGATTCGCGAGTCGCATAGCCTACCAAGTCAATAAAAACATTACGCGTAAATAGCCCAGTCAATAAATACATTTTATTTGTTGTTTGTGTTTGTTGTTGTTTGTTCTATGTTTGTTTTGTTTGTGTGTTTGAACGAAAAATATTAATATTATATTGTAAAAAAGGGTGGGGCGCTTTGTGCCATATGTTTCGTAAGAGTCGAATCGAGCACCCCACGCTTTTCCTAAAGTCAATGACCATGACCCCTAAGTATTTGACCTAAAATGTTATCGAAAAAAAATTGATCTGTGTTATTTAGAGAAGTAGCGCTCGCCGGCGGTCAAAGCAGCCCTTTGGTGTCCCGGGCGTTTCCCAACATTTTTGCATTTGACCTTGAGTTCAAGGTGATTGACTTTGGTGTCAAGGTCATGCCCTATGGTGTCCCAGGTGTTTTCCAACTTTTTATACATTTGACCTTGGGGTCAAAGTCATTGACCTTGAGGTCAAGGTCTGGCCCTTGGGGTCAAAGTCATTGCCTTTGGGTGTCACAGGCGATTCCCAACATTTTAATGAAGTAAAGGTTTAAGTAAAGGTCATTGCCCTTGAGATCAAGGTCATAGAATAAAGGATCATAGTGTTGTCATCAGTCTTTGATGGGTGTGCAAAGTTTTAAAAAAATGTGATCGCTCTAAGCTGGTCAAAATCGAGCTCAAAGGCGTTGATTACAAACAAATATATAGGTGAAGCTAATAAAAGCGTGTTAAAAAAGGAGGTTATGAGTTTGAACCGTATGTATGTATGTTTGTCCGCGATCATCTCGCGTTTGGCTGAACCGAATTTGATGCAGTTTTCAGAACAGTATTATTAGTCACTATATGTACCTATACGTGACATAAAAAAATGTTGAAACAAAAATGTTTAAGTAAAAAGATAGAACTGACTTCAATGAAGCCGGAGCACTTCAAACCACCACCAAGCGAAGACTTTATTGAAGAGGTGCTGGCCGGACTTCAATAAAGTCGGAACTTTATTGAAGTCGGTTCTATTGTCCTTGATGCGACGTGCACTCACAACTATAAACTTAATATATTCCTACCGCTCACAATACAACTAAAGATAATATTTTACAACTTCCAAGCGCGAAATAGGTAGTAAGGTCGATTTTCCTGGTTTTTTTTTTACAGTTGAAATATTCCGAAAGTTTCGGAATATTTCGGAATACTTCCGAAGTATTCGACGGGAATGATTCGGAATTTTTCCCGCCAGCATCTATACGCCTGACCACCTCTAAGTTCATTTTTACTTGCACTCGGAAACGAAATCTTCAAAGAGTTTGGTTTGGCGCCGCGCCGCAGGATTATTTTTATGTGAAAAAAAAAGAAAGCAAAATGACCGCGATGGTACATGCTGCATTAACCGTAGGTGCCGTAGGTATGGTTAATGCGTCATGCAGATGCGCCAGCCCATTTCTCACTTTACATACTTTATAACTTGAGAGTACTAACTTCGTTGTTACAGGTAGCGGGCGGTACCATTAAATTAGAGCTGGTCAACGACAGCTGGACAGAACTTCAGGGCGAGATAGCCGGCCCACCAGACACACCGTACGAAGGTGGCACATTCCTCCTAGAAATAAAAGTGCCAGAGACTTATCCGTTCAATCCGCCGAAGGTAATATTATTGACATAAAGTTTATCTAAACCTAAAATTTCCTGCAAGTAGTTTCCCAAAAATTAGTTTTGCTGCATATTTCTAAGAATTACTACAGAATGAAATGAGAGCAGTGGTGGCCGGGTGGTTACGGTCTCAACTTTCGAATTGTTGGTCGCGGGTACAAATCCCGTCAGGCGCTTTACTTTGTGTAATTTATTTCATCACCATTGCTCTCAAAACGGTGAACTGTCCAAGAACTAAAAATTCGAAGACATGTGACATCCACCAACCCGAACTGGGCCCGCGTGGTGGATTACGGCCCATTCCCTAGAGAGGAGACCTGAGTCCCAGCAGTAGGAACATTAAAAAGGCTAATTATGCTATGCTTAAAAAAAAAATATATATACAACAAAATAAAATATATATGTAGTATAATATTTATATATTTTTATTTATTTATATAAATATTATACTACAGAATACGTTGAGATTGACAACATCGGCAGTTAGTGACGTTCTTTCATTTTCTGACGAGCATCATTTTACAACAGAATCAACTTTAACTTTCAACAGAGGAGGTAACTGCTGCTGTCGACAAAAGCAACTAGAGCGGTTGACATTGATCGGCAGCAGTATTCGACATGACGATGGCAACTACCCACCATACTGACAATGTTGTTGTTTACTATCGACGCGTCGAATGCAAACGCCGCCGCCGGCCGATGGCGACCCCTACATTATGTCGTCCGGAATTTGAGATCTACATGGTGGGCAGCAGCCGTCATCGTGTCGAATATTGCTGTCTACCAACGTCAACAGTTGCAGTTGCTTTTGTCGACAGTAAAGTGCTGCTCTTCTGAAAGTAGACCTATTATTTTATGCCTGATGGAATTTTTCAACGTCAAGAATTACGAATTTCAATACAAATATTCATATCGGGCATGTAGGTATTTCTGAGAATCCTTAATTTCAACTAGATCCAGACCCAGCAGTTAAAGCTAACTGTTATCTGAAAGCGAGTTAGATTCTTTTTGGGCAGTTTGCTTAGAGAGGAACGTTCCATTGAAGCATGGAAATGATTTGTGGTCGTATTGGTTACAGATTCGGTTCATGACAAAGATTTGGCATCCTAACGTATCATCGGTAACTGGCGCCATTTGCCTAGACATACTCAAAGATCAATGGGCGGCTGCCCTCACACTCCGCACAGTACTGCTGTCCATCCAAGCCCTGCTGTCAGCTGCTGAGCCGAACGACCCTCAAGACGCCGTCGTAGCAAAACAATACAGAGAAGATATACAACTATTCAATTTGACTGCCAGACACTGGACCAATGCATATGCTGGAGGTCCAACCGTCATTTGGGAGTTCAATCAGAAAGTACAAGTATTACAAGATATGGGCGTTGATGAAGACCAAGCTAGAGTAGCGCTGTCTACTTTTGACTGGGGGTTGGAAAGGGCAACGGAACATCTCTTTAGTTAGGTATATTTTAGATAACTCTTAAACAGCTAGCATTAATGCCAACAATGCTACTGTAATGTAACTAAAATATAAACTTGCGATAAATGTTTCTCCGATACATCGCCTGCACTTTACTCACATATTGTATCAAGTGGTAACTTGAGATGGAGCGCCAGGTGTAACGTTTTAGGGCCGACGCTGCGTTAAGCGGGAGGAGCGCGGGGGCACGCGCGGGCACCCGTCGCGGGCGGCCGCGTAACGCAGCGTTCAGCCTTAGTCGCTTTTGTGATGTGTAATATTTCATTATAAACTAAATTAGTGTGAGAATAAAATCAGTAGTAGATGTATTATCAAATATTTAGAATCGACACGTTGGTTTTCCAGCAAATTATATCTTTAATTAAAAACCAAGCTTCTCACTTGGATGGTCTTCGCAAATAAATAAAGACGTATGGAATTGGTGGCAGAGAGCTGACGAGATGGAGTATTTGGTCGTGTATGTGCGACCCTGGCGAAATCGATGCAAGAGTTTTTGTTGGATTAATCCAATGTTCAAAGGTTAATCAGGATCAGTCTATTATATATACATATTTGATGAGTTCCCACCTCACTGGGGTTGGTGAGGAAAGTTTTCTGTAGTAGCAATGAAAGCCGTTATACCTACCCTATCTCAAATTATCATTTTTTACGCACACACAGTAATATTACTTGGACACATTGCATAAAACAAGATGACATTACTTCAACCATTTCACATAACTGTGTCGCAATATTTCTTAAATTACTTATACGTTTTTTTTCGTTTTTTTTTTTTTTTATATAGCACTTATTTAAGTATATTTAGGTTAATTTTCCGAATTTGTACTTCAAGTTAGTTTAAGCAAGCGTCGAAGATTGTCAAGATGCGTGGGCTTCAAGGCTTGAATAAACTCGGACTTGAGATGAGTATTTCTTCAAGGTTACTGATTCATATGGCCTAAATTTTAATTTCACTTTCAGCCACACGTTAAAATTTACCTATACCTACTTACAAAGACAAAATAATATAACATACATAAGTAATTTAATTTAAATAAAAACACGATTTAATAATAATTAGGATAAAAATCAACTTAAATGTTGGCCATATGAATTATATTATGAATCAGTTAAATAACCTTGAAGTAATACCCAGATAATGAACATTGCAGACCACCTCGCATATTGAAAATCTTAGCGTTTTCTTCCAGAGCTTATTGTTCGAAGAGTTTGATACATATTTTTATACATAAATTGTTATTTCTGCTTCCTTTATCTAAAGCCAAAATAAATAAAAAAAACCTGTACTCATTTAGTGAAATTCTAATTTTGAATTTAATTATCCATTTAGAAGTGTAACTTTTTCTCATGTATGAATGTCTTCAGAAAATATGAAATATAATGTAATAATTTAGGTTCTAGATATAATGATTCAATTTGTCATCAAAATGATCTAATTAAGTTGACTCCGGCAAAATTTTACAGATGAACGTAACTTTACAGAGTAAATGTTAAAACCTTAGGAAGGAAGATAGAAAGTGTATGTCTGATAGCACTTGGCTGTTAATTATTTTGATTGTTGCAATAAAGCAATTGATAAAACTATCCATTACAACGATTTTTTATGTCTACTGAAAACTACAACTTCCCTATGCTTGTACAATCTAGTCGTAAATACCTTCGTCAGTTTTCAATTCTTAATTATGTCAAGTCAAAAAAAAGTATCTTTAGAATTGACGGTTATGACCAGACGGGTTGCATAGAAAACTATGTTCGTTTTAAAACTTAAAATTAATTTTCCACTGGTAACATTGAACTTGTAAACTTTTTCAAAATGCCACTGTCTAGGCCTTTTCTATGAATTACAAATCAAATCATGTTATCGTCAAACGTCTTTCCGTGACTTGTAACAATCTTAAGTCGATAATGTACTTGTTAAAAAGCAAAACGTATTTTATCTTGCATGAAATAAACAAAAGTAGACGGTAAGGTGACGAACATTTTTCAACTGTGACTGTAAAATAATCAGGTGATGATGCGAACATTATTATCTGAGGCCTACTGTCTACGTATGCGTAGCTTCATAGACGCGTCTTTGTCATTATACGCTTGGTGTACGCCTGCGTGAAGCTTACATATAAAACTCCGGCCTAGTACCCACGGACGCATAGCCTCATAGACGCGACACGATGGCACAATGCTGCCGCTTCGTCGATAGAATGTGTTTTATTTTATTTGTAAGTTTCACGCAGGCGTACCAAGCGTATTTAAGACGAATATGCGTCTACGAAGCTACGCGTCCAGGGACAGTAAACCTAAGCCTTTTAGAACAACATGTTGATGTAAAGAAATGTGATCTCCAGCATGTCAGTTACGTACTTCTTTAATTTTACGAGCCTTTTGAATTTATTGAATCCTGCGACTACAGAATGGTTTCAGTTTCTTTCCCACAATAGTGACTAGCCAGCAGGTTGAATGCACCAGATTAAAATTAAGTATAGTGCAATGGTTGGGCGAGTTTTTTTTTTAGGGAGATCGCTTCGAGATACCTGTTTTTCTTGCCGTATTATGCCATATACCAGCTCCTCTAGCAAGTTACAACCGTTGAGATGACGCGAGAAAAAAAAGGAATCGGAGGTGTGGCCTAACAGACGTTCGATGCAAGAGAATCAAAACGAAACGATCGTAACTTGGCTTGGGGAGCAGCTGTGTTACTAATTTGTAACTCTGTTTATCTGCTTGAGACGTCCTTAATAAAGAAAATAAAAATACTCGATTCTCTTCTAGATGCAAAAATAAAACAAAAAAAAAAAAATTGTACTCTATCTTCCTAACCTTCACTTAGGAGAAATATTCCTAGTTTTTACATGTAGTTAGTTATATATGTACCTATAGGCAGCTGGGTGGAGTGGGTAAGGATTTAAAGTTGTAACAACAATATATGTAAGTAAATTCTATGTGAGTCTGTCTTTTATTGTTTAATTCCCCATTGATCTTGATTTTTAGAGTTCCGTACCTACAGAATGGTTAAAAAATCTTGTCAAGTCCAAGTTTGATTCGCTTATGAAGGGTTCCATGACCTTACTTGCGAAATTTCATGTCTCTGGGTCAACAGCAACTAGGTAACTCTATAGGTTTTGCGAGTGTCGACACACTCGAAAAACAGATAAAGCTTATTTCAGACTAATTACGAGGGTAGATCGGAATATTCGCGGCCTAACACAAATACTTGAACTATTTTAATGTAACTGACCTCATTCGATTTGCTTACTCTCTGGTTGTCACGTTGTAAAGTTCTATCGCAATAGCATTATCTGTTTTTAAATTAGACTGAATTTTGTGAGCCTAAGTGCAGCGTTTAGAATGGAGACAATTGAGCAACGTCATCAAATACCTCTTTAACCTAACCTGTAAACTAACTCCAAAAGAGATTCACGAAGATATGTCAACAACATTGGGGGAATCTGCTCCGTCGTATACGACTGTGAAAAAGTGGGTTGCAGAATTTAAACGCGGACGAGAGAGTATTGAAGATGACCCTCGCTCCGGCCGGCCTACGACGTCTACGACTGAAGAAAACATCGGGAAAATCTGTGATCTGATATTGGCAGATCGGAGATTGACCATCAGGGAGATTACAGACACTATTGGCATCTCGTATGAACGAACACAAAACACATAGTCAATGAACTTGGATTTTCCCAGATTGCTTTCAGTTGAACAAAAACGAATACGGCTCACAATTTCTCGCGACTGTTTGGAAATGTTTGAGGCTGATCCACAAGATTTTTTGGCCAGATTTGTCACAATGGATGAAACCTGGGTACACCACTACACCCCTGAGCCAAAACAGCAATCCAAGCAGTGGATAAAACCTGATGAACCGACTCCAAAAAAAGCCAAAGCAATTTTGTCAGCTGGCAAGGTGATGGCGTCAGTTTTTTGGGATGCTAAGGGTGTCATCGTGGTGGACTACCTTGCAAAAGGTGAAACTATAAACTCGGCTTATTACTGCACCCTTTTACGTCGTTTGCGTGAAACAATCAAAGAGAAAAAGCCAGGATTACTCAGCAGGAAGTGTTGTTCCATCAGGATAATGCACGCGTTCACACGTCTGTTGAATCTATGGCTCAAATTCGTGATTGTGGCTTTGAATTACTGCCCCATCCCGCCTATTCCCCTGATTTGGCACCTTCAGACTTTCATTTATTCCCAAACCTAAAAAAACACCTTGGAGGTCAAAAATTTTTATCAAATGAGGAGGTCGAAGCTGCGGTGGGTGACTTTTTTGAAGGCCTTGAAGAAACTTTTTTTATGACTGGCATACAGGCATTGGAAACCAGATGGAAGAAGTGCATTATGTTAAGTGGAGATAACGTGGAAAAATAAAATTAGTTTTGTTTATAAGTGGGTATTTTATATTGTTACCTTGCTGAGGCCGCGAACTTTTCAATCCATCCTCGTAATAATAACTTAAAGCTTAAGTATAGTTCATAGCACAACAATATCGTTCAGCATATATTTATTTAGAAGACGTTCACACTTTGCTATACAACATATTATCTATTGGCTAAATTAAATAAATGTATAATGAGCGATATATTGTTGTGCTATGAACTTTAAGTTATATGCTACTAAGTAGGTATATTATAGCGTAGTCTGAAATGAGATTTTATAATTTTTATTGAATATTATTATATTCTTTACACACCACATAAACAACAAAAACTGGACAAACATCTACTTACATATGCAAAAGGAAAAACTGACATCAGCACAGCCGAAACTACGAAAGCAAAATTTTGTACAAGGTTTACTTTCATGACATAGGCGAGCACTAAGAGAGGATTTTCCAAAATTCCCTTAGTCGATGAAATTATACAATCTTTGGACCTCTGTTTCATCCAGTTTTGAGAAACCTCCATATATTCGGGCGAAGCAGGCGAAGCTGCTGGTAGAAGCTAGTTAAAAATAAGTTACTTAACAATGAGTGGAGGGTGGCGGTAGGTACCTATATATACACTTGAGAGCAAAAAAATCGCACATGGCTTGTAATTTCGTACTGTTTTTCTTAAGTCTAAAGATATTGAGTACAAATTATTAAGCAAAATTAAAGCATACAAAGTTAGCTTTATAAAAACACAAAATTAAGATCATTGACCTTCACGTAACTCACAAAAACCAGCGGTATACCCAATTCCCCAAATTCACCCATTTGCATTTCACTACTTGCACCTTTACCTGGAGCTACAAAAAGGGTGCTGTTTTGGAGTTTTAATCAGTTTCTGTTATCGTGATAACGTCTCTATTAGAAGCAGACGGATTTACTGGAAAAATATGGATACCACGTCCGCAGAAGCCGTTCAAGTTATTGCCTTGCCCAAAGCAGGCCATAATCAAAATGAAGTCGCTCGATAGCTAAATTTTAGCTGCTTTCCTGTTCGTCTAGTATACCAGAGGTTTCAGGAGACCCGTGGGTAGGTATATTCAGCGACCAAGATCTGGCAGGGGCCCCTAGGATCAGGGTGTGATTATCTGTAACAAGTCGCTTTTCTGTAATAAGTACTTTGAGCAATCAGCTACTGAACGCGATTGAACTGACACAAAAGCTTCAAGAAGTTCGCAATGTCAGTATTAATCAGTGGACGATTAGGAAAAGACTGGGTAAAGCAGGCCTGACTACACATCACTCCTCAAATGGAACCAAATTGACCACAGCTCACCGACAAGCCCGGCAATAATTTGCCACGAAACACTTAAATTGGATGTATGCCTAATGACAAGCTGTTGTGTTTTCTGATAAGTGTAGAATGACTGACCATGATCGATGCTGTAGGGTCTACAGAAGGTCATCAGGACAATTTTAACAATGCTGCATAAGCGAAGAAGTCGGTTTTGGAGGCGAATTGGGGTGGCATAATGTTGGACACTAAAACTGACATTGTATTCATCACTGGGCCATTACTGGCCTGATATCGAGAGGGTTGAAGGCTTTATGATACATCAAAAACCGGCCAAGAGCGTGTCGGACCACGCTCAGTGTAGGGTTCCATAGTTTCCCGTCCGTCACAATAAGTGTTCCCACTTATGAGTTTAAAAAAAGGCTATTTGTTACGTTGACATACTAAGTACGGAACTCTAATAAATACGGAACCCTAAAAACGGGCCCACAAAGGACGGTGATAACTAAAACAGTATGCAGGTAGTAGAAATTTCAGCGATTGTGACTGACTCGACTGATTGACTCGTAAAATTACGAATATATTTAAGAAGCAACGATTTTTTACAACGGTAGGTCATGAAAGCATGGAAAATCTTAACATCGACTTTTAAAAAGATGACGTCATTACGCAACGCCATCTATCGGACCATTTATGAACTGGTGAATTTTAGTTTTGTTCTAAATTGCCTTATCATGTTCCTGATAGAAGTTTTATGTAGTTATAAGATAATACCGCCAATGCCAAGGAGAGACCAACCGAACAATTCGATAATACCCCATCAACTCAGGAAAAATCCTAACAGCGCGAACGCGAAATAGCCCAAAAGGACAGCGCCATCTCTCGGGGAATTGGGTTACTAATTAATACATAGGTACCAGAAGAAGTTTTCGGTGGTAATTTTGGAATGCGAGAAACGATTGTAATAATTATTTTTTTACACCACCTGCTCGATAATGTCGTTTTATACGTCATACAAACCTCACCTAAAGCAAGTCATTCTATCCCTAGGGAGATAATGCAGTATGGCCGATCCCTAGGGAATAATGAGATTTGAATTTGGAGCACCAAAAGTCGTCAACATTGTGAATTAAAATGTAGGCGCATCGAACAAGTTGACTCGAAATTCAAACCAAACAGTATGTAATCACTATGATTCAAACTGGCCACTAACAAAAAAAAGAAAATAGAATAAAACGTGCGTACTGACGGGAGCATTATAGAAAATTGAAATTATAGAATCTTGGAGTAGTGAATTTTGTTTGTTTGATGAACTTGTAAATACAATACTTATATTTCTTTAATATATGATTTGGTCGACCAAATTGTCTTTTAATTACCTCACAGATGGTGTAAAAAGTAGAGTATGCAACACGGGGATAAAGCTGTCTTTGTCTTGGGCGGCTTGAATTCCTCACTTCACTCAGGTTTCTTTATTAACTCCCTCGCAATGTTCGGGAGTTAATTTTATAAATCCCTCACTATCGTTTGGGATTAAAATCAGCAACCTTCGTTTCGTTCGGAATTCAACATGCCGCCCGCGACTTAAAGACACTGCTTTATCCCCTAGTCACATAAACTACTATTTTTGTTTGAAAGAAGATACGTTCAGGATAATAAAATATGTAAATAAAGTTATTACGTATACACATATACGATTATACTACAAACTTAGTCCAGAAATTATTTTGTACAACCTTTTTGTCTTTTTTGTACAAAAACTGTTCTTTCCATCAAGTTCAAAATGATTTTCCTAGAAAGTCCTTATAAAGTTCTACTTTTCAGATTTTTTTCATATTTTCTAAACTTATGGTTCATAAGTTAGGGGGACACACATTTTTTTTACTTTTGGAGCGATTATTTCCGAAATTATTGACATTATCAAAAAATGATTTTAATAAACCCCTTTTCATTTTTAAATACCTATCCAACAATATATCACATGTTAGGGTTGAAATTTAAAAAAAAATCACTTCCCACTTTACATATAGGGGGGCTACCCTAATAAAACATTTTTTTCCAATTTTTATTTTACCACTTTGTCGGCGTGATTGATATACAAATTGGTATCAAATTTCAGCTTTCTAGTGCTAACGGTCACAGAGATTAAGCGAGGACGGACAGACAGACATGGCGAAACTATAAGGGTTCCTAGTTGACTACGGAACCCTAAAAAAAGTGCTCGAAGAATATGTTAAGCCACTTGTGTGGCTTATGGTACATTTTTTTCCTTAATGCAGAACAACACTAGATCGCATGTCGCTAGAACAGTTTGCCACTACATGTAAGACGTTAGAGTCATTGCGATAGAGAGGCCAGCTCTTAGTTCTGATCTTAATCCAATTGAGCATTGAGCAAGTCATGATATCAACTGCACGCGGTCAGCTGCAGTCGAGAGAAGTCAATATCAACTACATGCTGTCGTGTCTTCGACTTTACGCGGTCGGCTACAGTCGTGTAGTGTCGACGCACGCTGTCCATCGCTAACCGCATACAGTCAGTGTGCAGTTAATTACAAAGAGCAAACGCACATTGACATTGTCAACTATATTTTGAGGCACAGATCAAATCATACTTGGTTAGATGCGTGGCGCCAACTGTGCAAAGTCAGATCAAACTGCATGCAGTTGAATATATTGACTGCGTGCGGATGCGGCGATGCAGTCCTTTTAATGGCAGCCTACTCTATTGATGCTAAAACGCTAACAACTCAACTGTATCGGTGCTGCATCGCGTCTGTATCGCGATAATAACGATGCAAGACCACGGTTCTGGTGAGTATGTACAAACCGCCATGTCAAGGCATCAGCATGTCTTAGGTGGTCTTTTTATAGAACTCAGAACTTGAACTCAACGATACGATAATCAATACCAAAGGACATGTTTTTTTTTCTTGCCACAACTGTCCCACTGCTGGGCAAAGGCCTCCCCAAGTCCTGACGAAATGCTTTACACCCAAATCCATCCAAGACCCAATCCCTTGGTGAAGAATCATCTCCGCAATCGTCAGCCAAATAGGCTCGGCACCTTTTGGCAAGGTGTAGATAATAGAGCACTGCCCTCATCCCGGGAATCTTTAAGTCAAGAGTGAATAGGCTTCTTCTAGGTAAGCGCGTTCCATCGTGGACCGCACCGCCGTTCTATTAGGTGAGATAGTGGTCAAGCGCGAACCTATCAACAATAAAAAAAAAAATCGCGAATCTAACCTTAACCCCACGCGTCAAGCCCCGTTCATTTATGTCTTTGTGTTTTGAAAAACGTCGTTTGATACACGTGTAGCCACCGCCGCCCTTGGCTCCATAACATCCTCGCCTGCAAGCTCGGGCGAATGAAGCCTTAGTCGCAATGACCAACTTTCTTCACTTGTATCAAAATGTACCATTTTCTTACTTCTCCGCTGTTCTTTTCTGATAAAGGAGAATGCTCTTGCTCCATAGAAAAAAAAACCAGCTTCGACAGAAACCAGATGTATCTCTAATTATCAATAGGTAATAATAAGCAATAAAACAATAACCAGCTCTTATTATGATCCTTACTTGCAAACATATAAAAATGGCCAGTTTTATTAAGCAGGCGTCCGCGTCGGTTTTAAAACGGGAAGGATATTCAATTTAGTTGTATTTTTTATATTTGGTTTTTTTATATGCTTTTTAATTTTTTTATATTGTTACCTCGGAACTTCTTCGTTTATGGACCGATTTGCAATTATTTTTCCTCCTAAATGGATACGCATCCAGATTGGTCCCTTTTTCAAAACCCAGTTCTAATGATGGAATCCAAGAGGAATCGAGAGTACTCTTCAAATATTCGGCTGTCCCATTTCAAAACCTAGTAAGGGACACTTTTTACAAAAACGAGATTTTTAAACTGTCATTTAAGCAGTTATTTTTAAGCATCGATACCTAGTAAGTGCACCATTCACTCCCTCGTTACTACTTTAAAACCTAGTAAGTCGCTTTAACATAATTAAAACCCAGCAAGTCTCAGAGACTTACTAGGTTTTTAAATGGTCGATGCACCTTACTAGGTTTTTGAAATCAAGACCTTGAAATACAAGCGTATACAGGGGATACAGTAAGTCATAATACTTGCGCTTACGGTCCAGTCGACGTCAACGCGCGAACGAAGTAAATTCTGTGTGACACAACTGCAAACTGGGTCCTTTATACTGCAATGATTATGATAGTCAAAAACTCCTTGAAAAATCTTAAATCGGTGATGATATCAGATTATTCAAGGATATCTAACAAAAGGTCATACTGATTAATTGATCACGAAATCTCAGAAACACACCGGGGACATAGGTACTTAAAATTTGGCAGGTAGGTTCCTTATGGGGTGTAGACATTCGCTAAGAACGGATTTTACGAAACTCTACCTCTAAGGGGGTAAAACGAGGGCTGCCCTAAAGCGAAATACCACTCACCGATTAATCATGAAATCTCAGAAACTGTAACACCTAAAAACTTAAAACATTCGTTAAGAACGGATTTCGGGAAACTCCACTCCTATGGGAGTAAAACGGGGGGTCTAAATTATCTATGGAGAAACCAAATTTCACGCGGGTGAGGTCGCTGGCAGAAACTAGTAACTATGTACTTAGTTAAACATCACTTAAGTCGGATGTTCATTACTATTTGGATTTGAATTTTAATTTTTAGGTTTCCATACCTTAAAAGGAAAAAACGGAACCTTTAATATCCGTCTGTCTGTCCATCTGTCAAGACCCTTTAGCTCGGGAACGCGTGGAGGTATTGAGTTGAACTTAAAACTATATACCTTAGGTCTGCGGTTCCTTTAGGCTGTGAAAAAATCAAACTTCTAAATTAACGAAATTTTATATACGGCCGTTTATATAGCAAAAAACGTACATTTCGACACTCTCAAGGGAATAAAAACTACTGGTACCTACTTCCTGTTGACCCTGAAATCTAAAATTTGGCCAAAACAAGATAAAACAAGGTCTTTTAGCACTGTTAAAGGAAAAAATCTGAAAACAGTAAATTTGTTGGTACGTCACAAAAAAACTTAAGTACTACTTTTTGCGATTTGGAACAATCTTCGAGACTCCATTCGGAAATTGAACTATTAACATAGGTAATTTTAGTTTATACGAACCCTCAGTGCGCGAGTTCGACTCGCTCTTGCCCATTTTTTTTATTAATAAACTGGTTTATTAAATTAATCATTATTTTATTTACACACCAAATACAGTTACTAGAATTTAATGAATGAGATATGCCATGCAAAAACCTTATCAAAACCTAGCAAGTGCTCTTACTATGTTTTGAAACTAATTGCTCTAAGTATCCCGTGTCTATTTTCAAAGTTAGTAAGGGTTTAAAATATGCAATATACACTTATATTAGAATGTTTTTAGTACCTACTATGTGTTCTTTATTCTTTACAACCAATAGCATTTTTTTTACTTAACTCAAATTCTTTTCATAGGCTGAACTATTTTACGTTTTAGCGCTCACCTGTAAAATTTAGTTTTAAGCACTTACTAGGTTTTGAAATGGGGCAGCCGTATTATAGGCAACCATATGGTGATTTTGGTATTTTCATCGTGAACGCAAGTATTAATACTCGTCAATAAGTAACACTTATTGAAGTGGAACTGATGAAGAAGACAAAATGGCCAACGGAACTTCATACTCACGTAGATATCGCAATGGAGGTAGTTAAGCGACTATGACAATACAAGTAAATAAATAGCTCTGAATAGTACTGTTGAAAATGGTATCATCGATGTTATCTTATGATGATGATGGAGCCGAAAGGTTGGCAACGGAACTCCGTAATTAATTAATGTATCCTTGCCGTGTTTGGGCTTGTTAGAATTATTATGAAATGTACTTTGGCTATAAGAATAGAATAGAATAAACTTGATTGTACACCAAAAAGTACAGTGGTACTAATAGTACCGTACTATCGAACTGATCTAATGATGGAGCCCGAAGGTGGAAGGTAGACACGGGAACTTCATAATAATTATAACAGCGTATCCTAGCAGTGTTAACTCTCATTGGAATTGTCATGAGAAATAGGTACTTTGGCTGTAAGTGTATCATAACTCAATTTTTTATTTTTTTTTTTACGAAAAAGCTACCTATAAACAAAACGATCAAAATAACTAGATGTTTCTGGTTTTGCAGGTTTGTTATCACCTACTTCTGAAAGTAAAGTTATTTTAAAAGTTTTAGTGTGAGTTGCACCATTTAACTATAACGATAACAAAGCCGTATATTTCTATGCCGTTAACAGTTGTCAAATCGTCGAATTGACCAATATGAGGCCGTTTCGCGGCTGGTTATGGTTTGGTTATCGTTATAGTTAAATGGTGCAACTCACCCTTGATGTTTTTTAGGGTTCCGTAGTCAACTAGGAACCCTTATAGTTTCGCTATGTCTGTCTGTCCGTCTGTCTGTCTGTCTGTCCGTCCTCGCTTAATCTCTGTAACCGTTAGCACTAGAAAGCAGAAATTTGGTAACAATATGTATATCAATCACGCTGACAAAGTGGTAAAATAAAAATTGGAAAAAAATGTTTTATTAGGGTAGCCCCCCTATATGTAAAGTGGGAAGTGATTTTGTTTGTAATTTCAACCCTAAAGTGTGATATATTGTTGGATAGGTATTTAAAAATGAATAGGGGTTTACTAAAATCATTTTTTGATAATGTCAATAATTTCGGAAATAATCGCTCCAAAAGTAAAAAACAATGTGGCCCCCCCCTAACTTTTGAACCATAAGTATAGAAAATATGAAAAAAATTTGAAAAGTAGAACTTTAAAAGGACTTTCTAGGAAAATTATTTTGAACTTGATGGAAAGAACAGTTTTTGTACAAAAAAGACAAAAAGGTTGTACAAAATAATTTCTGGACTAAGTTTGTAGTATAATCGTATATGCAAGCATTTTTTTAAACTCATAAGTGGATACACTTATTGTGACGGATGGGAAACTACGGAACCCTACACTGAGCGTGGCCCGACACGCTCTTGGCCGGATTTTCTTGTAGTGCAGCGGTCCATAAACGACGGAGTTCCGAGAAAACCACATAAAGAAAAAGCATAGAAGAAAACAAATAAAAAAATACACTTTTTTTAAAAATTCAGTAAAAAAGAAGGAATATTGAATTGTAATTAAGCAATTTTTGAAGTCGACGCCTGATTAATAAAACTAGCAATTTTTATATGTTTGCAAGTAAGGACCATCATTATAGCTGGTTATTGTTTTATTCACCTTTTTACTTAAAATATCATTGGTTTTATTACTTACTATTATTGACAATTTGAGAGACATCTCGTTTCTGCTGGAGCTGTTTTTTTTTGAGCATTCACTTTTCTTTACGGGATTTCGAATCTACAGTTGATTTTTTTATCCGGGACTCCTCTAACTGCATTGACTCGGCGCATTTCTGGTGGTTTTCAGTGTATGGTCTCTTATCTGGGTGAAGCGAAAGGGCGTGTCAGATTTTACCTGATAAATACTTACCTCTGTTCCTTCAGTTCCTCTTTGCGTTCCCAGGCCACGGTAACTCTTTCGAGCAATCCCGTAGCCCTAGCAAGAGCAGTGTCATTGCCTACGTCATTTCCGAGTCACATCATGAATCCCACCGATAGTTTTCAAAATCTAGGTTGTCATGAGAAATTCTTATAGGAAAATTTAAATGGCACTCCTTTTCTTGATCGAAAAGTGAAATCATTATAACATTTCTTAAGTGTTCCTGCGGCCACTGTCGTAACTGCGTATTAGCTATGGATTTCAAAATCAAAACGGAAAAAAAAACTTATACTTACAAAATTTCTTAAGATGGTATCTACAATCAAAGTTTGCGACTATGATTTCTACCCAAATATAAAGACTGATGAAAATCCTGACAACTCTTCCTATGAGCGGTGCAACATCAGAGAGATTAGAACAGAGGCTGCCAGGTTTAGCTCTTCTAAACATTCATCCTGATATCGCCCCATGAGCACGCCATAATTATGGCGGTAAGTTCCCTCTTTGAGGAGTGGCTGGAAAGACGTCAAGCACGGGAAAGAAGTAAAGAAGAGGTTTTTGCACCGGATTCATACGGAAGAAACATGCGGGTGTCATCATCGGTCCACCCGGAGGACACGGTGAAGCATAGAGTAGAGTTGTGCCCCTCTTAGGCAAAGCACCGCCTTGTCCTCGTGAGGAGCGAAGGGGGTGGCAGGCGGTCACCTCCTTCTGCGAAGCAGTAATGCTAGCAAAACAGGAGGCCGCACGTGCACGCGCGAGGTGGCGGCCCTCTCACCCCAGCCGCTGGGATACCGATCCCGATTTCCGGCCACCGTAGGCGCGGGCTTGCGAATGGCGAGCAATGGATTGCTCGCACTCCGACTGTCCGGTAACTGTCCGGACCGAGTCCAAGTCGTCGACGGCGCGTCCTCTTCCATGCACGCCTCAAGGAGATGTTAGCAAAGTCGTAGGGGCCCAGCAGGGTCGAAGCCTACTGGAGCCATGGGTTGTGCGAAAGAAAACCCCGTGGCCTTTTTTTTTTTTTTTTTTTTTATGGTGGGAAAAAATCATGCATTGACATCACCCGCCCTTGGGCGGAGCGGGAGATAGTGTCAGACTCTTACTGACTAAAAGACCCACCCCGTTCCTTCTAGCCTTCATACCGGGGCTCGAGCGCCCTTTCGGATAACCCTGGCCCCAGTAGGCTTCGACCCGGCTGGGTCCCTGCTGTTGCTGACAACTCCTTGAGGCGCGCGGGAACAGTGCACGCCGTCAACACCTTGGGCTTGGTCCGGACAGTTACCGGTCGGCCGGACAGTGAGCTACCCATTGCTCACTGTCCGCAAGCCCGCGTCTACGTTGGCCGGAAATCGGGATCAGAATCCCGGCGACGGCGGCGGCGATAACGCCGTTGCCTGATGCGTTCGGCCTCCTCCTTTGCGAGCATTACTGCTTCGCAGAAGTCGGCGACCGCCTGCCACTCCTCCTCGCTCCGGACCATGGTCTCAACCAAGGCCCGGCGCGAGAGGTCTCCGCCGCCGATCGCCCCCACGAGGGCACGGCGATGCTCCGCCCAAGCAGGGCACACCTCGACTGTGTGCTCCACCGTGTCCTCCGGGCGTTCCGCACAGTGGCGACACCCGGGCGTCACTTCCGCATGAATCGAGTGCAGGAAACTCCCGAACGAACCATGTCCGGTGAGTACCTGCGTCATGCGGAAGGTAAGGACGCCGTGAGGTCTTTCCAGCCACGCCTCAAAGAGGGGACTTACCGCCATAATTGTGGCGTGCCCAACCCCGTGGCCCTGGAATGAAAGCAGTGAAGGAACGGGAGTAGGTTTTAGTCAGCAAAAGTTTGACACGCCATCTCGCTCCGCCCAAGAACGGAAGAAGTCAATGGATGATTTACCACACAGATAAGATGAAAGAGGTTATAAGGGCCTTGTGGGTGGGGCAGGCGTGCCTCAAAATATGATCAGGCTCATAATTAACACAACCAATAGCAAACATGCGATCTAAGTGTGCGTGGTCTGTTAGTTGCGTAATGCGCTTTCGTATTGATTTATTGCCTATAGTGGAGTTACGTGGGAGACAAGCGGCGACACTCTCTGTAGTACAAATCGGAAAGTATTTCCTTTGTAAGTAACCTCTCTCATCTTTTCTGTGATTTACCACCTAAAAAAAAGAGATAGCCCCAGACAGGCGTCTTAAATATTATCAACCGATTTGCCACGAGCAGTGGTGGCCGAGTGGTAATGGCCCCGACTTACAAGTTGAAGGTCGCGAATTTGAACCCAGCCAGGCGCATTACTTTGTGTAATTTATTTCATCACTACTGCTCTCAAAACGGTGAAGGAAAACATCGTGAGGAAACCGGCATGTCCTAAAACCAAAAATTCGAAGACATGTGACATTCACCAACCCGCACTGGGCCCGCGTGGTGGATTACGGCCCATTCCCTCTCCTAGAGAGGAAGCCTGAGTCCCAGCAGTGGGAATTAAAAAGGCTGATGATGATGATGATTTGCCACTAAAGTAGAGGACTTCCATTCAGAGCATAATGTGTGCAATAAAATTGTTAACCGCGCAATAAAGTCTAATTTACTCGACATATATTATTGTATTTATTAGTGACCCCCACCAAAATTGTTACGTGGCTAATCCGCAAAGGTGTAGTCGACAATCGACACGTTACAATCTGATTTGCACGCAACTTCACGCAAGCATCACACAAATTATTACCTTGTCTTGCGTGCAGGCTAATTGCGATTTATTTTATTAATCGGATTGTGTCATACCAACAAAACGAATTGTTTAGACGGCTCTAAAGGAATTTCTTAACAAGCAGTTACGATGTTGTTATCAAATTGATCAATTATCTCCGTGAAAGGTAATTTATTTTTTTAATTATTGATAGGCTAGCGTTTGACCACTGCCTAACCTGATGCTAAGCGATAATGTGGTCGCCGATAGAGTACACAGGTACACTTATAGACTCGCGTTTGACCACTGGGCAGTGATAGGTAAGCGATAATATGGTCGACGATGGAGTACACTTATAGGCTCGCCTTTGACCACTGCATAACCAGATGGTAAGCGATAATGTGGTCGACGATGGAGTACACTTAGGCACGCATTTGACCACTGCATAACCAGATGTCCCAGATGGTAAGCGATAATGTGGTTAACGATGGAGTACACTTATAGGCTCGCGTTTGACCACTGCCTAACCTGATGGTAAGCGATAATGTGGTCGACGATAGAGTACACTTGCCTAAAGGGAACCTATTTACTCTTACTCTAAACTAAACAGGGCGCTATTATATCTTACACGATTTTGCTAGGTACTTATCTAAATTCTTAAGCCTGCAAAACACGTTGGCCGAGCTGAGACCAACGCGAGCCTAAGCAAATATAGGCAAATTGACACACGGCAAGCGCCTCTACACGTTCGGCAAGCGCCTGTCTACACGTTCGGCAAGCTTGAACCAATGCAAATGGCCAATAAGACGAGTTTTGAGGAGACGCCCACATGTTGGGCCCTGTCAGTTGTTATTGTGCATTTAAACAATATGGACGACGTAGAAGTCATCGCGGCTGCTGCTATTTATTTAATAAGCGCTTATAATTATTATTATTAAACGAAAAAGTATGAAAAGAACCGAAAACTTCATGTTTGTTTTTTTCAAATGCGTACTTTTTTTAAAATTAATATAAACTAGATGACGCAATCTGATGGTGAGGCGCACTAGTTTATGAGGCCTATGTCCAACAGTGGACAGCAATTCTTATAGCGCCTAAATGGTGATACTTGGGGGAGGCTTATGTCCAACCACGGAACAGTAAAAACAGTGGAAGTAGCTTGAGAAAATGTTTGTTCCAGAACCGGTGTCGCCAAACTCATACATTTACAATTTACTCTTACTGCAAACCTAAAAATATGATTGGCTGAAAACAAAAACAGGGCGTAGACGAAATGCAAAAAAAAAATTATACGAAATGCAACTTTAATTTCAATAGTCTATAAATCAAATTGACAAAAACAAGAAAGAAATACATTTTTGACTACCAAGTACTGCCACTCGTCGCTAGATGGCATTGTTCAGTATATAATATTCAGTATGAACTGTAACTACGTAAAAATAAGATTGGTATTTGAATGGCGTATCACTGACGCGAATGCGCTCGCTGCTACTCGGATAGGGGAGGAACCTTATTCGATCGAAATATGTATCGATTGTATGAAAACGTATTTAAAACATAACATGCAAAAAAAAATTGTATGCGATAGTGTGATAGTATTAAAATTATGAAATTAATATGATTAAAGGCAATTTTTAAACGTATTAAAAAGGGTATTTATTTGCATAGTACATCAATTATCATCATCTCAGCTGAAATCATCGTCATCGCCCACTGCTAAACATAAGAATATTAAGTATAATTCAAACGCCCTATGTTGTTCCTAACTCTTTAACTAAATTTATTTAAAATACGTCACAAATATCATACCACAATTTTTATTTTATTATATTTATTAATTTAATAATTATCTGTATTATATTACTTACAAAACTATTAAACTATAATATATATTTTAAAAAGGCAATGTAATACATATTATACATATCGATTGATTTTATCGATAAAGTCACGCACTATTTGGATAGCGTCAAAAGTATAGGTAGACTAACGAATATTCCAGAAAAGTTAATAACCGAGAAAAGAAAATCAACTTTATTTTGATGTAACTAAGGACTAGTTTTGTTTGTATATCCTGCGCAATGTTTCACGCAATTTTATTTTTTCATTTTATTAAAATAAATCCGAAAATAATACTTTTCGGTGGTATGATACACCTCCATGAGTTAGATTTTTAGTCAGACTATGGTTTTTAAAGTACAGTATGGGACAATTAGGCATTTTAATATTATTTTTCGTTAATTATTATGTTGCGCAGTCTAGTTAGAGAATGAGGGCGCTTGAACAGCAAGTGCGCAACGCGATTCTTACTAGCGGCGACAGTGCCACGCCTACTTACTTCTTCCACTGTTTTTACTGTTCCGTGTGTCCAACAGTGGACACAAGTAATTATAGCGAGGGGAGACTTATGTCCAACAGTGGACATCAGTCATTATAACGCCTAAATGGCGATACTTGGGGGAGGCTTATGTCCAACAGTGGGCATCAGTCATTATAACGCCTAAACGGTGATATTTGATGGAGGGTTATGTCCAACAGTGGGCATCGATCATTATAGCGCCTAAATGGCGACACTTGGGGAGTCTTATGCCCAACAGTGGGAATAGGTCATTATCGCGAGGAGGCATATGTCCAACAGTGGGCATCAATTATTATAACGCCTAGATGGTGACACTAGGGGAGACTTATGCCCAACAGTGGGCATAGGCCATTATCGCGAGAGGAGGCTTATGTCCAACAGTGGGCATCAATTATTATAACGCCTAGGTGGTGACACTTGGTGGAGGATTATGCCCAACAGTGGGCATAGGTCATTATCGCGGGAGGAGGCATATGTCCAACAGTGGGCATCAATTATTATAACGCCTAGATGGTGACACTAGGGGAGACTTATGCCCAACAGTGGGCATAGGCCATTATCGCGAGAGGAGGCTTATGTCCAACAGTGGGCATCAATTATTATAACGCCTAGGTGGTGACACTTGGTGGAGGATTATGCCCAACAGTGGGCATAGGTCATTATCGCGGGAGGAGGCCTATGTCCAACAGTGGGCATCAATTTTTATAACGCCTAGGTGGTGACACTTGGGGGAGGCTTATATCCAACAGTGGGCAGGGGTCATTATAGCTAGGGGGAGGCCTATGTCCAACAGTGGCCACCGATCATTATGGTGACACTTGGGGGAGGCTTGAGGGAGTTCGATTCTGATCAAGCTGACGACAGTGAAATCGAGATTTTGGCTGAGGAATATTATTATTATTATGTGTATAGTGGGCGAAAATGTACCACTCGTACATTTTCGTCCACTATAATATTCCAATTTCAATAAAACTTGTTTTTTTTTTATTTTTTCATGAAATTAACCGAAACAATGAATAAAACATTCGAAAGATATATTTTTTGTTCCCAAACGATTTTTTCCGCATAATTTTAATGCAACATGTGAAAAAAACGGAAAAAAACAACAATTTGTTTTTTTCATTGAAAGAAACAATTGTTTCTTTATGAGGTCTATACACGTTGGCGCACATTTGCGAGCGCCTTTGATTTGTGCAGAAAAACCGACTCCGAAGTGAGGCAAGTGATCGCGAGCGGCTGCGAGTCGTGACAAGCTACTCCAAATGAGGTCTATACACATTGGCGCACATTTGCTTTGATTGGCGCAAGTCTACTCAACCAACTAGGCGAGCGACACCGAGCGATGACAAGACAAGGCAAATGTACTGTCTACATATTGGTATTGGCCTTCACTCGGCAACGCTCGGCCAACGTGTATTGCAGGCTTTAGTTCATCATTTGCTCTTGCCATTTTAATCAAATAATTTCCAACCACCTACTTGGTGGGGAATCTAGACGTGTGGGCGTATACATCAGGGTAACCATTCATCTATTTTGTGGGGGTAACCGAACCCAGTGGGTACCACAGTGGGTACCTGTGTGCGAGGTGAGTTTATCTCTCAATCAGTAAGCCGGTGTAGTTCGTTTGGATCGAACAGAGTTCTCTGAGCGGTTATTAGTTGAGAACTTGAGATCAATCATTAAAGAGTACTGTAAAAAGGATAAGTAATTTTTTTTTTCGTAAAAAACTTTTTTAGGGGTTTATTTTTTTGAAAAAAAAAAGGAGTAAGTATCCGATTAATCAAATCGTCATGAATCGACTTCAAAATGATGAATGGTTTTTTTTTATCTCATAATTGCGTTTAATTTATTGATGGGCATTCATTATTTTGCAAGAAATTGCGCGAGTAAGTAAATAAATGTGCCCATCACAAAAATAATTAGAAAACTCATTATTTAATCGTTCTAAGTAAAATATTTTTTTGCATATATTATTGTTATCCAAAGACTAATATTTTTCTCATATTTTTTTTGTAAGTAGGTAGTTGGTATTCTAATTAAAAAAAAAAACTTAAATAACTCCCTATTGTGTTTTCTTGCAAGGTACATAATGGTACCTACCATATATTTGCTACATAACTGATTAGTGAGTCCTTATTTACAAAAGTGCGCACAGATTCCGAGTGACTAGTCGACTACCATAGCTGTCTAAGGGTGCGTCTCCACTGACGCGGATCTGAGCGGATTGGAGAGGAGCGGACCGCGAACTGGCCCATCGCAGTGCTCGGAATCTCCACTCAACAGCAGTGGAAACAGTATAAGTGGAGCGGAGTTCAGACTTTAATAAAACAAATGAACACGTGGCTTTGAGCCACTGACTTCTACTATTTACTTACCACGCTGGACCGGCGGCCGTCAAAATGTTTTTGTGTCCGTTTGATATTCGCCATATTGGCGCTGTCGGCTGTAACGAGTGTTGGCGAGTGTCTACGGTACTAATAAGGTAGCTCAAATACACTAAGCTCTTGCCTCTTATCGCTGTTATGCTTCAGTGGAAACGCACCCTAATTACGGTATACCGACCTATAGGTACCTATGTTTATGTTAATATTAGGTATTGGTTTCTATACTAAATAATTATGTAGGTATATACCACTTACACTTAGTTAAAATTCTTAAAAAAATAATAAATAGGTATAAATAATACCTAGGTAAACTCTAAAAAACTTGTAGGTAGGTACCACACCTACTACCCACATATATTATAAGAAAAATAAACTTTTTATTCTTTTTTGTTCCTTTTTAGTTCGTACCAGGCGCCGTTTGGTCAACATACCTAGGTGCTAAAAACAAATACCTGTTATCGGCCATATTGAATGTAGATATTTACTATAGGTACCAGTTACGGTTATAGCCAACAATAAGACCATTAGTTGGCATCATCATTCAGTGCAACGTCGGATCAGTGTCTACATCGAATGGTAACTTTAAAAAATCCAGTGATTTAAAACAAGCCGTTTTCATTGGACACAACTTTAAAACCTAAACCATCCTAAGCCTTCAAAGTTCCACAACAAATAATGAGATGCAAGTTGCATTCACTCTCGTTGAGCCCAAAGGTTGTATTAAATTACTTGTAACGCCATCTAGCGGCGCACGCGATGACCCGTTGCAAGGCTGGTGTAGAACCTGCGCGAGGGGCTGCGTCCGCGCGCTCCGCGAGCGCCGCGTTTATCACGCATGAACAAACCGCGAGCAGCGAGCGAGTCACTTGAACAACATGCCAAGCAAGGTATCAGTCACAGTTGACGCTACTCTGTGGACGGTGTTCTCGCGCGCCCCTCCTTTATGCTTTGCAACAGTACGAGGAAGGCAGAGTGCATAACACATCACCAGAATGTGACATTATAAGTGCACTATTTAGTTAAAACTTCCCTTCGCCTTCCCTAGTAACTAACGCCAACAAACTTTTTATTACTTTCTAAAACGTATTTAATTTTCCGCGTGTGTCTCGTTCCAAGCTCGCGCCAACAAACGTGTGTGTGTATAAATAAATATTAATTTTATAGTGTGTTAAGCTGTACCAAACATGACTATATCATACGCCGGTGAAGTACCTAATGGCAGCAGTTTCGGATGTTTCTGGAGGATCCTTTGCAAGTAAGTTGGAATCTTATTAGTGGGATGTGAGGCTTTGACCGCGGAACTGTGTTCGGTGGCCCCGGAGCCCGAAGGCACTCAGCGCGGGTGAAACAGCTGTTCGGAGCGGAGCGCCTCGCTCAGCTGCATGACGAAATCACACACCGATGGTCCGTAACCACATAATACATTAACAATAGCAGGTCTTGCCGTCCGTCTATTGTGACGCGCCACTTGTATGTTTAATTTAGAAAATAACTTTGTTCTCACCGTGGCATGTTTACGTCGAAAAGTAATGAAAGTTTGTTATTATCTGCCATAGCTAATGAGAGAGCGAGGATCACGACGGCGACGCTAGAGTCGACCTCGGCAGTCGGCAGGCGCGGTGATGAATGCTACTTGTACAGCGCGAACTAGAATCGATTCAATGTCTGCTCGCAGCCCGCAGGCCGCAGGTCGCTTGGCCCTGACAACGAAAGGCGGCGAAAGTAACCGTGACGCGTGCACCAATCGATTAAAACTTTATTCAATCATGCTTATGATCACTTGATTTCCGTTAGTGTAATAATTCGAATTGAATTCCATTAATACAATGCCCAAGCACTTGGGTTATTCCAATTAGTGTCAACTTTTTCACTTGTAACCATTAGGTAAGGAGGTCTATTAATAAATAAGTTAATAATTAGGTAAGATCCTTAATTAGCAAATCTTTTCCGTCCTTGGGTTTTAAAATAAATGTCATTACGCGTTATTAATGCTATATAATATAATTGATTACCTTACATCTTCTGTACTCTCTAGAAAACTTTACATAGTTTATTTTGAAAATAAACCTACCCTACCTAATTAAACTAGTTACTTAGCTACCTACGATAAAATCTCTGAGGGGATTCTTTAAAACCTGACTACAAAATAATGAACAAAAAAATCAACAGCTAAAACTTACATTCCAATGCAGTTACCTATTTGTAAGTTCGAGATAATGATCTCGTATGAAATTTGTTTAAATATACAAAAAGACAAACAGACTCACTGACATATCAACGTACAGCCGAAACTACGGAGACTAGGAGTATGAAATGCACTAAAAGAGGATTTTCCAAAATTCACCAAATAAAGGTAAGTATGAAATAGGTGTCCAACGTTTATGTGGACAAACCTACTTTTACCCGGTCGAAGCCGCTGGCAAAAGCTAGTTCTATAAAGTATCTTGACGACTAAAAACCCAATTGGTTTGGTCCACATGTAGATAGAATACCGCTACGAACGAACTAAGTCTATTTATTTTATTTTTCAAATGGATAACTAAACTGAACGGTAAACGCAATAAGTCACAATGAAAATAAGTTTGCTGTTATATGCGTACCTACCTACTACATAACCAAACCTGTCTGCGTCAGGTTACGGTATACCTACCTATTTACACGAAAGCACTAACTATCACATTCATGAACATGTTTGTGACATTAGAATCTTCTTTTTGTAAGGCATTTTCACTTACGCGCTTATTTAGGCAGAGATATAAGCTGCGGGAAAGATAGAAAGAGTTATCGGTATGATTCTTTCTTCAAAAGACAAATCTCAATGGTTCTCATGTGATTTTAATCATTACATTTATTCAGGTACTGTATGGATTTTAATAGAGACTGACCCCTGAGCTTGTTTCGGTGTTTCTTCTCAGGGTAGGCTAGGAAACACCGGCCTCATCTAATTTAAACTGACGAAAAAAATTTTACGTGTAAAAGTGTTTTTTAAATCTATTCGCAAAATAAATATAATTTATCATTTATTTTGGCCCTGTATCGCAGAAGGCAATTGAAGGAAGACAGGTGCACTTTAGTCAGTACAAGTCTGACATCTCACTCCACGAAGGGCGGGAAGAGAATAAAATAGAATTTCCCAATGATATTATATTTAAAAAATATCATTGGAATTTCCCAAGTAAAAAAATAAGGCGAAATAATTTTATTGAATTTATTTCCTAGCAGGAAGACATTAGTCTCCTTCTACTAATCTTAAAAAGTTGTATTTTTCCAGTATAAAAAAATTGTCTAGACATAAAAAAAACTGGTCAAGTGCGAATCGGACTCGCACACGAAGGGACCCTCACTAGGTACAATGTTAAAATCGAGTAAAAAAACGCCGACAAAATAAAGTTCCTTGTATGGAAACCCCCTTTAATTTTTAACTTTATTATTTGTGGTTTAAGCAACAGAAATACACAATCTGTGAGTTCAAATCTACCACTAGCCATCCGCTTTAGAGCGGAGCGGGAGTGGCGGCGGGTCTTTCAGACTTTAACTGATGTTAGTCAGTAAAAGTCTTATACTCCCGCTACCGCTGCGCTACACGTTCTTTCTTTGCCCTTTGTGTTCCAGTTCCACGGATGTTCCTTTCGGAAATAAACCCCTGGGCCCAGTAGGCTTCGACCCTGCAGGGCCCCAACTGTCTACCACTTATGGTTTATAAGATATATCAGCGGGCAGACAAGACAGACGTACGGCTGGACAGCGGAAACTTAGTAACAGGGTCACGTTGGCACCCTTCAGGGCGTTGACGTGTCTTAAAATTTCATTTAAACGAGTGAAAAAGGGGGATGGAGTTATACACCCTATATAGCTCCTATCCTTTAACGGTTCAGTTTCGGTCGTCAAATGGACCGCGTTAAGAGCTTATAATAATAATAATTATATTTATGTTTTGTGTGATTTTGTTAAAAAAATATTTAAAAATGTATTACAATATGTATATAGAATGAATAAAGAGAGTAATAATATTTCCACAACTATCACACAACGCCGTCTAGTCTCAAGCTAAGCAGAGCTTGTGTTATGGGTACTAGACAACTGATAAACATACTTATATATTTCTAAATACATACATATTATATATAAATTACACCCAGACACAGAACAAATGATTATGCCCATCACACAAATATTTGTCCTGGGTGGGAATCGAACCCACGACCTCCGGCATAGCAGTCAGGGTCACTAACCACTAGACCAACAGGCCAGTCAAAAGGTGGCTTATGGTAGGGTCTCGGGTCCCAGTTTTCCAGATCGTATCTTGCATGAAATCAAGAATTCAAGATTAACATCCAATCAAAATTAATTGTTATATAAAGGACCAAACTAATTGTTGCTTTATTAAAGCTAGAACTACACTGCGCATACGTGCGCCACACACACAGATCTGGGCCGCTGGGCGCCTTGGTCTCCATACATTTTATATGGAAACTAAACTTGTAGAGCTACACTTGAGCCACGCCACGCGACGTCATTCTACGTACAAATAAGGCGTGTTACACGTGTGCATAGTTGGTCTAGCTTTAAGCATAGGCATTGGCTATTTGGTTCAACGTACAAAGTCATTCTGAAGAATACACACTGTATGCGCACGTAATTAAAATATTGGCACAGCTTATTTAAACACAGCTCTTATGTACTATGTACATATCACACGAATCTGCAAACGACTGGTTGTAATTGCATTTCAGTTCCGAATAGTCCCGATGTTTACTTTAAGCACCCTGCGACTTAACTACGAGGTTATGACATAATATAATTATACAATCTGCTGTACCTATGTAAAAAAACCTAGGTATTGTGTAGCGATTATAATACCTCATAAGAATCTAATTGGAATCAAGTGTGCGAATAAAAAGTGAAGTATACAATCGATACTATGCGGTCCAGGAAAGTGATCCGAAAATGCAATACGAATTTTGTTAAGGATGTATTAAGAAATATTTCGGTAAAGTAGGTATAAGATATTTGATATTTTTATTTTTCTTTTTTTTTGATATATAAGTACTTTTTGTATAGAAACGGGAAATCATAATCCTTATCCTTGATCGTCCTTCCTTATCCTTAAATTTTATTCTTATATCAAAATCCTCCGCTGCCTCTGTTTGTCTATTGGCATTAAATTCGAAAAATACTAAAGGTATATATCATATGGCAATAAACAGTAGACAGAGATATCCATTAGGAAGTTTTAAACGTATAATATATGCGTAAAATAGTAGAGAAACGCGGAGAATTTCAAAGATTTCTAACAACCGTACGCTGAAGAGGCTTGCAAGCGAACGAGCAAGCCTCCCCAGCTGATGCCGACGCCAGTCTAGCTTCACATACCGATAAGCTAGACTGGCGTCGGCGTCGGTCGACTCAGGACAATAACAAAGTACTAACATACCAAACGTAGAATTATGTTCTATACTGATGCAGATTTGTAGTATAATTATTTGACTCTTAACCCAGTATTACCGATTCATAATCCGAGATCGATTAAGCAATAGATTTTTTGCTCTTAAGTACAGATTCCGAAGGTCGGTCGACACTGTTATTAGTAATTAGTAAGCGGTGTTGAGTCGCAGCACGACCGTGGTAACTTTATGACAAGGTTAGAGAATTTTGAAGAATTCTGACTTAGTATTCCGCATGCGCAAGTGCTGTGCAACTTGGCAATTTCGCAGATAATTCAAAAACTCGCAGTCATTGTTTTCAAAAGGAAAATTCCGCAATTTTCACTATTAGTATTCAGATTGTAAAATGCATCATACTCTTTTCGTAAGATACAGTTCTGTCAGCCAAAAGTTACGCTAAAGACCTTCCTGTTGTTTTCTTTTAAAAAGTTTCTTCACACGGCCATCGAAGGCTAAAGAATATAGCTGGTGGAATCTTAATCAACTCGTAAATCGTACCGTGAACGTCAAACTGGGACTTGTTATTAGTTCGCGCGATATTATTGTAATTCGTACCGGTTTTACCACTAAATCTTATAAACGTGGCCGGTAGTGTAATTATTTAGATTCATCATCATAATATCATATCAGCGCAGTCTTGATCTGGGAAGAAACAAAAAATCTCACGTGGCAAGGTAACGAAAAACACTGACGAGTTCATGATCGTGCCAGCATCTTACTTATGTTTTTTTAGCAATGAATAATAATTAAGCTTTAAAGTGATGCCTCTGTTCTAATATAAGTATGAGGTGTTAGAATCTTAAATAAGAACCACTTTTAAATCCCTGTACATCATCGGCTTATGCCTTTACTGGAAAATCATCAAATAACCGAGAGGGAGTGTTAGTTTTTACTAACTAAACCCCCCTGCGTTTCTTCAGTTGCCTTTGCTTTCAGGGTCACGGTAACTGTTCTGAACAATCCCGCAGCCATAGCAGGCACATAAGTCTATCCTGGAATTCTTATTTATATTTGCATCCTTTGACATCCAAATTCCTATGATTCCGAACCGACGGCCGTTGGCCGAAGTTATGCAAATAATAAAAATAACCCCATCGCCGTATCTCTCACGTTGACGTCTTGGTGGGGCTTGTGCGCTCCAATAAACCCTACATCTGTGTCGGTATTACTTTGCCGTAACATACCTAGGGTGTGGGGCCAGACCAAGAGAGATACAATCCGCAGGGCAATTTTGTGGCGAACTTTTGGGCACCCCACGGAACCGATCTCCCGGGAGAATTCTTGTTCTTCATATCCGGCTTGCCTTTATTGGCCGGCCGTAGTGAACACTGACGAGGATCAGAGCTTCCACCTCTGTCTTGCCTTTATTGGCTGGCTTGAGTGGAAATTCGCAAACGCACTCGGGAGAAGGATGTATAATCCAGTAAGGTGCCGGTAATCGTAATTCAAAGATTGTCCTGATAGCCGTGGTATGCCTCTCCACTCCTCAAGCACACCGATATATGTTGCCCTCTTGTTGCTACGTCACTTAGTGCTAGCGATCGTTTTTGGGGGCCCATTTGTTGAGTGTGCAAGTCACCCCCTGCATTTTATCGATGGATATTAATTAACAACATTGTTCGGGCAGGGGCCATAGCCTTATCATAGTTCCTGGTAACTAGTCCACTTAAGACTTCAAAAGCCTTATACCTTAGTTTTCCATAATTATGTTGAAATAGTTTTCCACCAACCGGGGGTTGTCCTTGGATGCACTAACATAGCGCGTACAGGGATAATTACCGGTTGGTAGTTGGTACCACATTCCATTAAAATCATCTAAAAAGGGCATCGCGAGTTGGTTTCGGCTCCTCATACGCCTTCCAAAGGTCCAGGACCTCAGGTTCCTGAGATAAATGTATAAATAATAATAAATCTTTATTTCCAAGTTTACAATTTATTGTACATTACAGATACTTGTAGTAGTCATATGTGGTTTGCAATTACTACTCGTACATGTAGAAAATATATAATGTTTCGATCGTTTGATAAGCTAATCCTCGTACCGTAAACTAAGGACTCACGACTGTCTGTTTACACATAATACCTAACATGTAACTAGACCATTAGGCCCGCCACGATAAGTCCCGATATGAGGAGTGGTGGTTTGTGGGGTGATGGTGGTGGTGGACCGAAGGCCTGCCCTGTTCCGGGCCATGTCACGGAACAAAGTAGTTACAACCTCCCTCTTCGAAGCAATAACGTGAGCGAACGAGGTGATCAACACAGTGTGAGGTAAGGGCAATGTTTCAAAGAGCTGTCACCAGAAATGGCCGGTCCCGCTAGAGCTCAGGTGAGGATGGGATGGTTCGAAAGAGTAATCACGGGCCTGGGATGCAAAGAGAAACTGAAAAACACAGAAGTCAGTAAAAGTCCCTCATGCCCACACTAACCGGGAAGAGATATTTGAAGATTTTTTTGCAGCTCAAAAAAACAGATATATTCTGTACAATTTATAAGAATTTTTGCCTTGATTCGAAAGTGAAAATTACCTGTCTCTGACATTCCTTGGGTTATGAGAATACACCTACGAACAGAGAAAGTTTCGAAACCCGATGAATAGAATATCGAAACAGTCTCAAACAGTGTCGTTATGCTTTGTGTGACCCATGTTGTACAGCAACGCTAACGTTTCACATTAATTCGAAATTTATGCGAATTGGGTTACCCAATATATTGTTAACCTATCACTACGAATTTATATTTAAAAACATTTAACAAATTATAATTACTTACAGTAAAATAAAAAAAAACCCTACGCTAATTACAACTAAATTAAAAAAATAACTGCAACTAACAACAACAACTAATATGGCGTCAAAAAACTCATCCACATCGCTGTCTACTGATAAGACCCAAAACACTGGCGGCATTGCCATGCTGTATCCTAATTAATTAGTAACTGTGACAGCAACTTCTAATAAACCAGCAAGCGTTTATTTTGAAAAGGATATTTTTTTGAAGGTGGACTGACGACCTGGTGACAGTCACGGCAATGCGGTGGATGCGAGACGCACAGGATCGGTCGTTGTGGCGACGCTTGGGGGAGGCCTATGTCCAACAGTGGACTTCTTTCAGCTGAAATGATGATGATTTGTTTCACTCCCCCCTTACCCCCGTTTAGACGGTGAATTGCTTTTTTAGCAATAACTTTCATTGTTCGTCAAATCTTAAAAGTCCTAAGTTAGAGCTACCACGAATACTTGCACTGAGTGGACAGGTCCACTCAAATCTGTGTGGTTCTTTCTTCAAAAGACCATCTGAAACACTAATCTGCTTGGTTCTCATATGATTCAACCATTACATGTTAACTGTATGGACTTTAAATATATAATTCCTAAGTCCTCCTAAACGGCTTGACCGATTTGAATGAAACTGTGTATATTTGAATGAGTCCCTGGATGATTTGAAAATACAATTGGTGCGGCAGATGGCGTTGTAATCAAGTTCTAAATTAGTCCTGACGCAAAGCCAGCTATTGGGCAGGACAACTTTTTTTGAAACCGCTAGTTTATGTAGAAATATAGGTTTATATATAGGTAATTAAACCTATAATGAATCTTGTCTTTAGCTGTCCAATTAACCACGAGATAATTGTGCATCACCAAAGGATTACCTTGACCGAGCATCATAATTATTCTAAGAGCACGGGCGTTATTCTCGTAAAACCTCGATTAAAACAATACTCAGATAAACAAAAGTAAAAAAGTGTTTGAATTTGAGTTCTTTTCAGGTTTTTCCAAAACAAGAGAACCTATTCTTTGAACTATTCAATAGAGATATGTGTGGGTAGTCTATAATTCGTATCCTTCCTTATATGTACTTACAGACAGTAAGATCATAAAACGTTGACCACTCTGAACCGGACCACCGAACTATGCGCATACTTACTCGAAATAAAATAAACATTTCGCCAAATGATTCTTTGCGAAACTGTAACGCTAGTGAAGGAGGCAGCCGCACGCGTGAGGGAACAGACTTCCTCACGCTTCAGCCGCCGGGATCCCGGCCCCGATGGCGAGCAATGGGTAGCTCGCCATCTGGCCAGCCGGTAACCGTCCAGGTTCAGACCGAGCCCGAGTCGACGACGACGGCGCGTAGTGTTCCACGCGCGCCTCAAAGATATGTCAGCAAAACTGTAAAGGTCCAGCAGGGCCGAAACCTACTGGTACAGTAATTGCCATCACGGATCTTGAGCGGTTGCGCAGAAGTCAAATATTCGGCCTCTTTAGTGGTCCGAAGTGAGACGCGGGGGCAGGGAGTGTCAGTAAGTCAGTAATCGCGTCATAGACGCCACTCCTAATTCGTTCCCTGCGTTGCTGCATGTATATGCGTTGCTAACAACGAAGACGATTGGCTCGCTAATGTAATGGAATGCGCAAAGTGATCCCCACTCTGACACCGAGCGCTCAAGATTCGTTTTGGCAACTGTACTGGAACGCAAGGCAATGAAGACATAGGGGTGGGGTTCAGTCAGTAAAAGTCTGACACTCCCTAGAGTGGGAGAAGTCTGAAAGTCTCCTACCGCGTCCATCTGCAAGTGATAAAAAAAAAAACTGCTGAATTTATTTTCATGCAGTTGTCATGAATAGACAGAGAGATTCTTAAGGAAGGTATAAGTGTGTAGTACATGCATATTATAGTATAGAAAAGCCGAGAATTCCAAAGATTTCTAAGGGGCCGTTCAAGTATTACGTAAGCATCTTTTTTGCAAATATTAACTCCCCCCTCCCCCTTGTCAGCAAAAGTAAGCAAAGCTCTAACCCCTTCCCCCATGCTTACGTAAATAATTTGTCAATGTGTTGGTTTCGGTTGCACTAGACAGTTGTAAGTCTACAAATAAGGAATGGGCTTGAAATAAAGGAATAAACAAACTTCATGTAAAATTTTGACATATTAATTTAAATTAGTCCTAAGTCCATGATACACGAATCCATGACTAAATCTTCAATGACATTCGATGTTTGCTACTCAGTGATGTGTATCTGCACACTTTCTTGTGATTTTGGAACATCGAGATCGTTCTCTTAAAAAACTAAGAAAAATATATACTGCTGACGTAATCACCATCTAGACCCCCCATCCCCCATGTCATCAACATTAAGAAATGCTAAACCCCCCTCACCCCCCTATAGTGCTTACGTAATTCTTGAATGGCCCCTAACACAAGAAATACAAGGTCTTCGTGTGAAGGGGTGGGTCGCTAGTAGATTTTATAGTAAGCAGGCAATGTTGGCACCACACTAAAACTGATTTTTCGCTTACCGTATTAAATCACAAATATGTACCATTGCGGTCATTTCTGCCTGATCACTTTAAAAAAAAATTCGTTTCAATCCTGCGGCGCGGCGCCAAACCAAACCCTTTGTAGTATTCGTTTCGAGTGCAAGCAAAAATTAACTTAAGGTGGTACGGTGGTAAGGCGGAAGTGTCTTCGATGGTACCTAATAGCTTTCAGCACTAATAATTGTGTCATTGTTGACGACAAAAGAAATCTCGACGGTAGGTCTCCAAATTTCAAAACAGTCTGGTGACAGACGGACGGACTGCGGAGTTCAGTCTATAAGTAGTAATAATAATAGGGTCCAGGGTACGGGTCCCTTAGGGTACGTTACCCTAAAAATATAGTCAAATTTGTTTAAACCCTACTTGCAACCACATCTTCGACCATCACTTAAATATTAAAAACCAATCGTGCTCCAGTGTTGCAACATTCAAAACATTTAAATCCAGCTGAAATCACAAAAAATAATTATCAGCTATAAAAAAAATAAGGTAGGGCCTACAAGGCACGATCCCACCACAAAACAATTCCATTAAAATGATAAATAAAGACTTGCCTTTTATAATAAACTTTTGAAAGAGTAATTTGATGGTTATAGTGTTTTTGTGCACGATCTTAAACAAAAAGGAATGCGCTATACATAGCACATAAAAACTGCTAAATAATACTTTTTGCTGACTTTATACAACATTAGAAACTTGAATATATACTTCAGAAGCAGTAACTTAATGGATTCCACTATTTTTTACACGTTGTTATATTTTTTCCAAAAAATATTTAAAAAGGACACAAGTTGGGAACCATCGACATTAAGAACAACACAGGTCACGGCAGGTCATAGCAGGCATTATGCGTCAACAAACAGCTGGGTGCAAGTGCAAAACAACCCCTCAGTCGCCTGGATGGCCCGGTGACTATGTATTTTTGCTGATATGCAAGCTTGTAACTTTGTGATGTTTCATGATACAGTTATGTTTTGTACATTGATATTCTTTACATAAAAATACTAGACACGTTTCGGGTTTCGCATATACTTACTAAAACTAATGTTGTATAGGTATTAATGTTTTTCACTTTTTATCGTGTTGTACTGATTACTTTATACCTAAGTGTATTTATCATAAGTTCATTAATATTCGTTATACTCGTCAGTAAGAACCAGGTAACTCGAATTTTATAAATTTTAACTCAATTAAAACTACATCATTTAAATATATCAAGAAGATACGTTTCACAAAGGCAATTTTTGGTTGCCAGAGCCAAAAATAAATAGGTACCTACAATGTATAATGGTTATTTTTTTATTATTATTATTGGATAGGCTTGCGTTTGACCACCGTCTTACCAGATGGTAAGCGATTACTCTGCTTGTAACGCTCAGTCCTTGCACTTTCTCATCCAGTCTCTCCTTCGACCTTCGCCATTGGTCCAACTGACACCTCACTACATACCTTACCACACGAAGCCTACTGGGGTTATGGGTGATGCGAAAGAGATCCCCGGGGCCCTGGAACCATGACAAGGAACGGGAGTGGGTTTTTAGTCAGTAAAAGTCTGACACGCTATAGAGGTGTCATTGGATGATTTTCCTTATCAAAAAAAAGATACCTTACCACACACCCTGTAAGAATATTAACAACAACAATGATTTATTACAGACAAAACTTGCAAGAAATAAAATCATAAAAACACATTAAAACTTATCAGATGGAGGTATGAATAGAGTACACAGTCTCCTAAAAAAATATCCTGTTATGGTTTGACGTCTGTTTATGTTTAAAACTAAGGTGTTCTGTAGACACCTGTCCAGTCCTATCCAGTGCTTAGTTAATATAAATAATAGGGCTGGATAACTTACATGAGGCAGCCCTCAAATTTCTGTTACAGACGGTTCTGTGACGGTGCGGTGACTTCTCAAAACTTGCAAAAAGACGCAACTATCGACCTCATGATTGTGTAAAAATCCTGGACCCTCGTGTCGTGTCGTGTGTGTGCAGTATCTCGGCAGTTTTATTAAAGCTCATCATTGTACTGAACTTTTAGTGCACTTAACATCTTTTTTGTGTAGGTAGTAGCACCAAAGTTGCTAAGTGTATCTACTTTTTTTATTTTTAGGTGGGAATTTCATCTAATGGCATCCCCCGCTCTTGGGCGGAGCGGGAGATAGTGTCAGACTTTTACTGACTAAAAACCCACTCCTGTTTGCCATTGTGCCAAGGCCCCTGGGATCTCTTTAGCATCACCCATGGCCCCAGTAGGCTTTAACCCTGCTGGGCCCCTACGGTAACTGATACACATTGGTGCACTTCATACATCTCTGTCTGACCATGATACTTTCGTTCTCGAGGGGCGATGTCTGCTAGGGTTGCTCCCACGTTTAAAAGAGTAACCATGGCCTAAGAATAGAAAGGGCGACTGAAGGACACAGTAGATGCCCTCTCACCGCTCCTCGGGAGAAGCCTAACCACCTAAAAAATACGCCATTACGTTACTATCGTTCTCAATTTACAAGCAAAAGCCGCTACAAAATGGCAGTTATGTGTGCATTCATGTCACGTTCATGTAGCGGGCCTTAAAAACAGAGGTTGATAATACATTCGTAATACGATAGGTACAGTAATTCGACAGCCTTTACTTCCGACAAAAACAGGTGTCATGTGTTAATTTACTTTCCTAATTCGTATTCGCGTACGTTTACGGCAAGTCGCATGCGTCCTAATAAGGATTCATATTCTATTTTTGTATATGCACTGGCCCCTACAGCGGAGGCAAGGGCACTTTTAATTAGCGACTAGAGTGGGTGTGTCCTATCAAACTTTCCTGTACTACGAGTAATTAACTTGTACAAATATGTGTGATATTAATTATAGCATCAAAATAGGAGTCCAAGCTTGTCTCTTCGTCTGCTGTTGTATGCCGTGGTTTCCAGCGGCTTCGCTCGCGTGAAATTTGGTTTCTCCATACAAACTTTGGTCCCCCTTAGGGGTGGAGTTTCGTAAAATCCGTTCTTAGCGGATGTCTACACTTGCAATTTTATCTTTACAAATCATGTACCGGATCGACCCTCCACGGTATTAAAACGATTAAAATTTAGCGGTGTATTATACTAGCTTTTGCCCGCGACTTCGTCCGCGTACAATAAAATATAGGCTTAGGATATATTCAGGAATAAAGCAGCTTTCTATCGGTGTAAAAATTTTAGCAATCGGACCAGTACTTCCAGAGATTATCTCCTATAAACAAAAAAATATAAAAACAAAAAAAAAACAAACTTTACCTGCTCTTTATTACGAGTATACATAGATTTAGTTCTTCTGTCTCAGTCCCATTAATAGGAACATTATAAGGCTGTTCATAATATGAATTTAGATCTTCATCAACCATTCTTTGGTATAAGACCTCTATTTATTATTATATTATTATTATTTTATGAAGAAAATAACAAACTGATTCGTGTTGTGGTAGTTGCGTGTAAAATGTGAATTTATCACGAGATCAGGAGGCTGCAGCACTCAGAGGAATGTAGGCCGATGATCCGACAATTGGTTAACAATTGAACTCATCCTACAATCATTTGTAATTTGTAAGCCATCGATCCATTGTCTCAACAGAAGGCAGCGAGTGTGAGAATAAGAACAATGTGTTTTCGTCCATATAATCGAAACCATAACAAAAACTTTATGTAACCTTGCTTACCTTCTTTCTAGCTATACACACATTATTTTTATGTGCTATACAGATATTATTATTAAAGCTTCAGTAGCAATTAATAATAATAATATATTCCACAACTATCACACAATGCCGTCTAGTCCCAAGCTAAGCAGAGCTTGTGTTATGAGTACTAGACAACTGATAAATATACTTACGTCAGCTGAGCGAGTCCACTGACCTGTAGGTAGTAGTCGGCGTTGCGTACAAACTACCTACAGGTCATTGGACTCGCTCAGCTGACGTTTTCTTAAAGAAATTAATTTCGTACATGCGTAAATTAATACGAGTTTTGAAAAAAAGGTACTTTATTCTTTAATTTTGTCTATACAAATCAATAGTGTTTCATGTACCGGATCGACCCTCCACGGGATTAAAACGATTAAAATTTAGCGGTGTATATTTCTAAATACATAGGTACATATTATAGATAAATTACACCCAGACACAGAACAAATGATTATGCTCATCACACAAAAATTTGTCCTGGGTGGGAATCGAACCTACGACCTCTGGCATAGCAGTCAGGGTCGCTAACCACTAGACCAACAGGCCAGTCTAAGTAGGAATTATTATTATTAGTTAATAACTAGCTTTTGCCCGCGCGGCTTCGCTCCCGCTCTTCCCTACTTCAGCCTTACTATACCCTACTCTACCCTACTATACCCTACTCTACCCTACCCTACTTTACCCTACTCTACCCTACCCTACTCTACTCTACCCTACTCTATCCTACTCTACCCTACTCTACCCTACTCTACCCTACTCTACCCTACCCTACTCTACCCTACTCTACTCTACCCTACTCTACCCTACTCTACTCTACCCTACTCTACCCTACTCTACCCTACCCTACTCTACCCTACTCTACTCTACCCTACTATACCCTACTCTACCCTACTCTACTCTACTCTACCCTAAAAAAAAAAAGTAGGTCTTATGTCCGTCTCCTGGTTTTAAGCTACCTCCCCACCAATTTTCAGCCAAATCAGTTCAGCCGTTCTTGAGTTATAAGTGGTGTAACTAACTGACTTTCTTTTTAGGGTTCCGTAGTCAACTAGGAACCCTTATAGTTTCGCCATGTCTGTCTGTCCGTCTGTCTGTCTGTCTGTCTGTCTGTCCGTCCTCGCTTAATCTCTGTGACCGTTAGCACTAGAAAGCTGAAATTTGGTACCATTATGTATATCAATCACGCCGACAAAGTGGTAAAATAAAAATTGGAAAAAAATGTTTTATTAGGGTAGCCCCCCTATATGTAAAGTGGGAAGTGATTTTTTTTTTAATTTCAACCCTAACGTGTGATATATTGTTGGATAGGTATTTAAAAATGAATAGGGGCTTACTAAAATCATTTTTTGATAATGTCAATAATTTCGGAAATAATCGCTCCAAAAGTAAAAAACAATGTGTCCCCCCCCCCCTCTAACTTTTGAACCATAAGTTTAGAAAATATGAAAAAAATCTGAAAAGTAGAACTTTATAAGGACTTTCTAGGAAAATTATTTTGAACTAGATGGAAAGAACAGTTTTTATACAAAAAAGACAAAAAGGTTCTACAAAATAATTTCTGGACTAAGTTTGTAGTATAATCGTATAAGCAAGCATTTTTTTAATCTCATAAGTGGGTACACTTATTGTGACGGACGGGAAACTACGGAACCCTACACTGAGCGTGGCCCGACACGCTCTTGGCCGGTTTTATATATATAGATTTTGGATGTGTGCGCGGGCATTGTCTAATTTTACTCCGCCATCTCCTTTCTACCATCGGGCAACCTGACGTACGGCGAGTATCCACCCTTACATTGTTAACACTTCTACGGTCCGGAGTAAGCGTTTCGCCTTGTCGTCGTTTATTCCGCGTAAATCAAAGGACTGGAATAATTTACCTGCTGCGGTCTTCCGATTATAATTTAGGCGTCTTCAAGGCTAGAGTGTAGGCTCCTAATAAACTATTGCGCCTCACCGTCCATGATTGCATCACTGCTTACCATCAGATGGGATTGCTGGCAGCTGCTGCAGTCAGGCACTAGTTTATATTACTTAAAAAAAAATAAGCCCAAGAAATTGAAAGGAATCCAGGCGAGCGGTGTAGCGCTACTGGTACATGGTGGACATTCCCACCTGTACGCACCAAATGTTTTGGGAATACATTGTGCGTCCAGCTAAGGACTGGAATTCCCTGCCGGAGTCTGTGTTTCCTGATGGTTACAACCTGGGAATCATTAACTCAAGAGTGAATAGGTTACTTCTAGATAAGCGCGTTCCATCGTCGACCGAATCATCGCTTTCCATCTAGTGATAATATCGGTCAAGCGCGAACATATCAAAAATAAAAAATTAAAAATCCTGCGATAAGCAATAATTATAATTATAGAATGGATGAACAACACACAAAATAATAAAAAAACTGGCCAAGTGCGAGTCAGACTCGCCCATGGAGGGTTCCGTAGCAGCAAGTAACATAATATAAAAGTTCTTGTAGTTCGTTGTAACTTTGATCGATGTTTTAATAATAGTGTATTTTTTTAGATTTATGACGTATTAAAAAAAAACTACTTACTAGATCTCGTTCAAACCAATTTTCGTTGGTAGTTTACATGGTAATGTACATCATATATTTTTTTTAGTTTTATCATTCTCTTATTTTAGAAGTTACAGGGGGGACACACATTTTACCACTTTGGAAGTGTCTCTCGCGTAAACTATTCAATTTAGAAAAAAATGATATTAGTAATCTCAATAGCATTTTTGAAGACCTATCCATAGATACCCCACACGTATGGGTTTGATGAAAAAAAAATTTTTGAGTTTCAGTTCTAAGTATGGGGACCCCCAAAATTTATTGCTCTTTTTCTATTTTTGTGTAAAAATCTTAAAGCGGTTCACAGAATACATCTACTCACTAAGTTTCATCATTATAGCTCTTATAGTTTCGGAAACAAGTGGCTGTGACATACGGACGGACAGACAGACAGACAGACATGACGAATCTATAAGGGTTCCGTTTTTTTGCCATTTGGCTACGGAACCCTAAAAAGAGTAAACAGAGATACTGTATATAGTTGCGCTGAGCGTGCCTAAACCGAAAGGGTCGCCAGCTCAGCAATTGCTGTGGTTCAGACGGGTTCCTTCTATTTGGCAGAATCTTGATACTCCGAATTTTATTTGGCGTAACACACTTGGCATGATCTTATTTAATCGAATATTTTTAAAGCATAAAAAATATTTAGCATAACTATTGTTTGGAAGAATATTTTCGTGTCCGAATTCACAATGGCATACTTTTATCATGGCAGAATTTTGTTTCGCATTATAACCTTTGCCATAATTCTTATTACGCATAACTTTGTTTAACATAAAGATGGGATTATTTGGTATGGGTACATATTTAAACATCAAAAATTAAAATACATTTGTATCTTCTTGTAAAAAGTCGATATTAAGTTGTGTTACAAAAGTGTAATTCAATTCAGCGTAGACGCGGAGGTGTAGGGCGGCCCGCAAGCTGAGAAGCGGGTTGTTTGAAGGCCTGCCGCCGCGGCTGAGGTTGGCCGTTAATATCATCTGCGACGATAAATTCGCGTGGGGCCGCCCAAACCCCGCAGCGCCGGAGCCGTGACAGAAACAACGTGCTTGCATACTGCATGTCTGCTAGCATGCTGCATGCCTGCTTGCATGCTGCAGGCCTGTTGCATGTTGCATGCCTGTTTCCAGGCTGCAAGCCTGCTAGCATGCTACATGCCTGCTTGCATTCTGCATGCATGCTTGCTTGCTGCGTGCCTGCTGCATGTTGCATGCCTTCTTGCATGCGGCATGTCTGCTTGCATGCTACATGCCTGCTAGCCACCATGGTTATTTTTTTATAAGCACCCAGAAATAGCAGGTCCTGCATGGGGCCTCCGTTGACCCTATGTAAACCAACAGTGTTTCGTAATTAAGACGTTTCTGACTGAATTTTCTGCTATATGGTGGTTTAGCTTTTTAATTATTATGGATATGAACATTATGCCAAAAGATGATTCTGGCTAACAAAATTATGAGTTTTTAATGTATGACAAATGAGTATATGCGAAATGATTTTCTGCGAAATGAAGTTTATGCTATCCGTTGTTATGCAAAACAATATTAACACATAAAAAATTCTGCTATAAAAGGTAGATCTCGTCGACTCAGACACCCAATGTTGATGTCCTATCCTGACTCGAAGCCTAACAAAAATGATATCAGTGAAGTGGCGGTGATAGACACTTGTCAGCAGTACCAGTACCAATCACTATTACCAGTTGCAAGATGCGCGATTTGAGCGGCCAACTAGTCACAGACGAAGCGCTTAAAGTTAGGTACTATGCGTTCCAAATAAGAATAGCATCGGTTGCCGTGTTGTGACGTCACGTCATACAGTCAAATCGAAGAAATTGGGTAGGGTGAATAAAACAAGACATTTTTAAAATTTAATTTATTTACGAATCGTGAACGAAAAAAGTTTAATCAGAATCCACTACTTAAATTTTGCTTATCTCTGCGCCACTGAGTAGTGGCAAATGGAATAAGAAGGCGAACTGTTCCTAACAATGAAAATAACAAAGAATATAGTTTTTATTTTAATTAATTAAGACATAAAAACATTATATTTAGGTGATTTACATTAAACAATAAGGTTTTTACATCATCTAGATTTAATTAAGACTTAGTAATACAAAGCAAAACAAAAACCTTTATTGATACGCAAATAAGTTTTATTTACGAACCGTACTTTTTACTAACATTACAGACAGATGGTTATTGACTTTCTTAATCTTATTTGGAACGCATAGTTGCTCTCGTGGTTGATACTGGAACTGGTGGTGGGTACTAGTACTGGTGGTTGGTACTAGTACTGGTGGTTGGTACTAGTACTGGTGGTTGGTACTAGTACTGGTGATTGGTACTGGTACTAGTTGTGGCACTACACACTAGTCTAGTACGGCGGGTATTAACAACTCCAGCTGTGTAATTGCTGCGATATTGTTTACTCTCTTGTTGTCACGTTCCTAGAATCATCCGGCTCACGGTTAAGCGATTAGACATGCAATTATACTCGATTTTTTGTCTGACACCCTGACGTTAAACAAGTTTTTAGAAGCCCACATCACTCGTATCACGTCACGGCCAGTCAATTCGGTTTTATTTCTGATAATAACATTTTGAGATTTGAATATCCTGCGCATATCTGCTGTAATTTGTGATTCTTTAGTTAATTGATACGCGGATTCTTCTTTTTTCGCTTATCTGTATGTAACAGTGTATTTGTAGTTACATTATTTTCCTCTTGGTTGATGTATTAAGTTCAAAGCTGTGTAGGTTTACAACATTAGTTTTAGCATATATATGCGAAACCCAAAACACGTATCTAATGTTTTTATGTAAAGAATCTATGTACAAGATTTCATAGCCATATCATGAAAAATCACAAAGTTATAAGCTTGTTATGTTATCTGTTTGTCCGTACAAATACATGGTCACAAAGTCATCCGGGAGACTGAACACTGTTTTGCTCCCGTACCCAACTGTACACTGGTGTCTAATTCCCACTATGACCTGCCGTGACTTACGTTGTACTTAGTATCGGTGGTGTCCAACTTGTGAACTTAAATATTTTTAGAAAAACAAAAATTAACGTGGTGTAAAAATGATTGAAATCGACTGTTACTGATTTTGAACAAACTATGTATATTCAGGTTTCGCATATAATATACTAAAAATAAGATTGTATTGTTTATATATTATGGATATTCTTTCCGATAAAACTGGAATGACACGCGTGTGTCTCCTATAATCGTGGACAAGGTCGGCTGTGAGCTGTGGGCAGACCCTGTTCGCGAGAGCGCTGTTACACTATCCTGATAGAAATCTTCCTTATTTTGTAACAAGTAAATAACGAGCTTTCCTTTCGCTTGCAGATGGAGAGGCAGCGTGTACAAGCTGGTGTGGCGAGAGTTACTAGCATACCTCACACTCTACTACACCATCAATTTATTGTATCGATTTGCGCTTACAGAGCAGCAACAGAGGTGAGTTTTTCTAAGATAAAAGGGATATAGGCCCTTTTATCTACACCACCGCTCGATATTCAGACAGTCTTACTCGTTCGAGTAAGACAGTCTGAATATCGAGTGCTTAATAACTCGTAGTGTAAGCGTCCCTGCACACGGGCCTCAAAAAAACGCCGCCACAAAACAAAGCTAGAAGCGGCTACAAAAAAAAGCTAGAAGCGGCCGCAAAAAACAGCTGAAGCGCGCGGCACCTTGTGTGTCCGGGGAAGATTGAAGCCGCTTCAATTTTTTTTTTGTGGCGGCACCGCCGCACGCGACCCATAAAAAAGGCCGCCTCAAAAAGAAGCTTGAAGCGGCGTTTTTTTTATGGCCCGTGTGCTGGGACAGTAATAGGGCCTGAAGATGTCAAAAAATAAATCGTTTTGACATTTTTATTTGGACTACCTATCGGCTTGTCCGGTGTAGTGTAGCTGATATCAGCGGAGAACCTTATGAACCCACACGATTAATTATCTATCATTTAGCATATTTTTAATAGGACGTGCAATGACAGTCAAAACACTTTTTCCGAGGCAGGCGACCTATAAAATAATAATAATAACTTTCACACAATGCCATCTAGTCTCAAACTAAGCAGAGCTCCTGATGTGATTACTAGACAACTGATAGACATACTTATATATTTCTAAATATATACATATTATAGATAAATTACACCCAGACAAAGAACAAATGATCATGATCATCACACAAACATTTGTCCTGGGTGAGAATCGAACCCACGACCTCTGGCATAGTAGTCAGGGTCACTGACAACTACACCAAGAGAACGGCCTGTTAAAAAGATTTATCACAAAATAAAATAAATATATGTTAGTGGCATACTTATTAATTAGCATTCAAAACAATAAAGCTGCTGGTTTTAAGTCATTTTGGACTCACCGAACCTATCTATTAAAAAATGGAAGGTCAAAACTGCATTATTTTAAAACTGGTTTTAATTAGTAAACAATTGTTATGTGCTCAGTTTACGTTACTACTTTAGATTTTGAACGAAAAACGTTTTATTTTGGTGTTGGTATAATACGTATAGCAGTATTAAGCTATTTGACTCGATCTCTTCATCGTTAGGTTGGTACTAGGGAATGCAAAAACCGCCAAAATTACAAACCGGTTTTTTTTTCGGTTTTTCTAAAAAAAAACCGGTTAACCGGGTAACCGGTTTTAAAAATAGTTTTTTTGAAATTTATTTTTAAGTGAAAATTTTAAATTTTTTTTTTGCTTGTAACATTCTAAATAAATATTTTAAAACTTATCTTGGAACTTATCTATTAAAAAATATATTGTATACCTAATATGAATCCTGTTAAAAATCTCAACTTCATAAAAACGAATGTCTCAGAATGATAGTAATGTAGAGAATCTAAGCTAAAAGTTAATATATCGACGGTGAAGTACCAATACCTTCTAACTGACACTTAGAGAAAATTACTTTTTAGCGCTTATAATAATTTAAACGTGTGTTTCCGCATGTTTTTGTGTAATCTCTGAAGCAGATATTTAGTTGCAACTGTATCAAGATAATTCTGGAAACACTTCCTAACTAAACCAAATACTTCTACTCAAAATATCCACCACTAGCTTTTGCCCGCGGCTTCGCCCGCGTACATAAAATATTGCCTATGTCACTCGGGAACAAAGCAGGTTTCTATCGGTGAAAAAAATTTAGCAATAGGACCAGTACTTCCAGAGGTTACCTCCTACAAACAAAAAAACATAAAAACAAACAAAAAAAAACAAAAACAAAAAAAAAACTTTACCTCTTTATTATACGAGTATTAGTATTAGTGTAGATTAACCTTAACACAGGCTTTTAAGCGTTTAGGCCACGTGCCATCTGTTTACGCATGGTGATCATTGGAAAGTTGTCCACTGCAATCGTAAAGAATTTTTAAGAATTTTGAATTATTGTTACATGCAGCCCATGCTCCCTAATATAGATCTCAATTTGTAGTTCACGGGTTGAGGTCTTTTTTTATGGTGGGATAAATCATCCAATGACAACCCCCGCTCTTGGGCGGAGCGGGAGATAGTGTCAGACTCTTACTGACTAAAAGACCCACCCTGTTCCTTCTAGCCTTCATACCGTGGCTTGAGTTCCCTTTCGAATAACCCTGGCCCCAGTATGCTTCGACCCGCCTGGGTCCCTGCTGTTGCTGACAACTCCTTGAGGCGCGTGGGAACAGTGCGCGCTGTCGACGACTTGGGCTTGGTCCGGACAGTTACCGGACGACCGGAAAGCGACTCATTGCTCACTGTCCGCAAGCCCGCGCCTACGGTGGCCGGAAATCGGGATCGGAATCCCGGCGGCGGCGGCGAGAGCGCCGTTGCCTGATGCGGTCGGCCGCCTCTTTTGCGAGCATTACTGCTTCGCAGAAGTCGGAAGCCACTCCACTGCCACTCCTCCTCGCTCCGGACCATGGCCTCAACCAAGGCCCGGCGCGAAAGGTCTCCGCCGCCGATCGCCCCCACGAGGGCACGGCGATGCTCCGCCCAAGCAGGGCACACCTCAACTGTGTGCTCCACCGTGTCCTCCGGGCATTCCGCACAATGGCGACACCCGGGCGTCACTTCCGCTTTAATCCGGAACAGGTACCTCCCGAACGTGCCATGTCCGGTGAGGACCTGCGTCATGCGGAAGGTAAGGACGCCGTGAGGTCTTTCCAGCCACGCCTCAAAGAGGGGACTTACTGCCATAATTGTGGCGTGCCCAGCACTGGGTTGCGATAGTCGCTGACGCCATTTCACCGTGAGATCCTGCCGGAGCTCTGTCCGTCATGCCGTGACCTGTCGCGGCAGCGAACTTTCACCCCGGCGTTGCATCTCCACGCGCATCTATCGTGCATGTGTGCAAGGACTGTTGCCTCCAGATCCCACGGTGGTAGGCCAGCAAGAAGGCTCGCCGCTTCGCGGGAAACCGTGCGGTATCCCCGCACCATCCGTATTGCCATGACCCTCTGGCAGGCGTTCAGCATGCTGCGCCCACAGCGGCCCATGGTCCGAACGATTCCCGCATAGAGCTTCCGGCAGGAGGCATCTGGACTCCCAAGGTTGGGCAGGAGCCGCTTGAGTGCAGCCCCCGTCCGGTTGAGTTTGGGAGCCAGACGTCGGAAGTGCTCCTCGAAATTCCACTGGCTGTCGAGGACGAGTCCCAGATACTTCATCGTTGTGATGTGAACTCCTCCTACCGTTAGTTGGGAACCTGATGGTGGCGCGTTCCGAGGGCCGTGAAAGCACATAGGATTTGTGTAGCGCCACCTGGAGTCCCAACTCCTGGATCCTACCAACGACTAACGCAACCCCGCGTGTCACTTGAACTGTACAATTGGTGTAGCTATCACTATGGTACATAAATATTCATAAGCAAACCTACGACTGATATCAAGCCTCAAGAGCGTTTTAAAACTGTTTGCTTAAAAATAGTGTAATTTGAAAGGAAAAAAAAAACTCGAAAAAACCGGTTACTTGAAAAAAAAAACCGGTTATTTTAGTCATTAAAAATATGCCGAAAAACCGGTTTTTCGGTTTTCGGGTTAACCGGTTTGCATTCCCTAGTTGGTACCATAACAGTGATAAATGGTAATATATATCTCGATCCAAATATTTAAACAGATGAGTAGCACCTACACTTGTTACTTGGAATTAAATTGTCATCTTAGAATTTCAAATTGTAGATACAGGTGTTTGGGTGAACTTGGGTGGGATCGCAGGAAAGATGAGAGAAGTTAGAAAGAAAATACTTTCCGATTTGTACTACAACGAGTGTCACCGCTTATCTTACACCCTTTAACTCCACTACAGACAATAAACCAATATTAACAGACCACGCACACATAGATCGCAAGTTTGCTATTGGTAGTTGAACTATGAGCATTGCTCTACTTTGTAGCGCGCCTGCCCCGCCCACAAAGTCATTCTAACCTCATTCATCTGTTCTGTGGGTGGGATAAACTGCTGCTTTGTCGAAATATTCTGTGAAATGAGAAACAGAAATAAGTTGTGCATAAAGAAAGCATTTCTTTACGGAATACTATTCAAATTTCACATTTAGACTTTTGAAGTTCAGAGAGCTTACGCTAACGGATATCGGTTTTCAGCGACGCTGACCAGATCATCGGTCCACCTTGTGGGAGGCCTTCCAACGCTGCGTCTTCCGCGGTCGCCACCCCAGAACCTTTTGGCCCCAACGGCCATCTGGTCCAGTTTCATGTTTTACCTATATTGTAGTTGGTATTAGATACTAGACTTTTATCGAAGTTACAAAAATCTATAGTATCTTAGCATAATTTGCGAAATTGTTGCCATATCACCTTTAGCGTTGGTAGAACAAGGGCATTTTTCATTTGTCAAAAATATCAGTAAGTATACCAAAATATTAGGTAGGTATACAATTTAAAACCAAATTGGTAACAACATGATTAAAAAAACTATAGTGGATAGTTTATTTAATGGAAAGAAGAATAACTTAAGAGCTAATGTAACTCGAAGCAAGATCATTCTAAATGCAAAAAAAAACTTAAGTGACTTTTCTGTACAACTGCAATATTGATTTTTATTGTTTTACCGAAGGTGCCATATAACACCTACCTATATAGAAGAGGATTAAGAGGTCATTGCTGTTTGGACTATTGTGGTAATAATAGCTAATGGTATTCTGGCAGAGTCTCTACAGACACCAGAAGATGCTCTAGTTAGGCAGTAAGATCAAGGGCTCAAGCTCGACCCTTTTCCTGATACCGGTAAGATAAGTGTCTTACCGGTATCAGGAAAAGGAACTTATTTTACCAGTATCAGGAAAAGGAACAATGAACATATTACTATCTCCAGTCCGTTTATGTGTTGACATAAATAATCATGATGATCAGAATGAACATACATGCGCAATTAATCCATTCATTGAATCGTGGTATTGCGACATTGAGTATACATAACGGTTAAATAGATACGATAAATAGGTTTCATTCGAAGAATTTGCTGCAAATATTATTCTGGATTTTTCCAATGATGTAAAGTAACTTGAAAGTATACGGGCATAATGTTTTTATTTTTGAATAATTTAAGTGGAATGCATTATGTTGACGTGATGTTCAAATATGTTTAGTTACTTTTCAAAGAGCAGGTCAGACGAGGTCATTCTTAGAAGGGCAATAGGTGATCATGGTTATGTCATAATGATGTAAAGGAGGAAGGAGGAACAATTATATCGTGATGTATATATATATATATATATTTTTTTTGTGGAAATTCATAAATGTGGTCATAAGAATAGTGAAAGACTTACGGAACGATTGATTGAATCATAGATTGAAAACTGAGAATAAAAAATTAAATATATCGTAGGCGTAGAAGAAAAAGCTGCAAACAAATCTTTCTCTCTTTGTCCACCCGTTATCCACATAATGCTGGTTGTAAAGTACCTGGGTCTACGCTAGAGGAACCGAGCACGAGTGGAGCGAGCTCAAATTCGTGTAGTGTTGCTCGTGCTTAGTTATAGTTCGTAGACTTCGCGCTCCCACTCCACACAGTTCACACTACAAGCATTTGAGCTTGGCTCGTGCTCCGCTCGTGCTCGGTTTCTGTAGGATAGACCACCTTAGGGCTTTTCAAATCGATTAATAGAGAGAAATCTTCTACATTAAAATATTATAAAGAGGTAATGTTTTTTATTTTGGAGCAGGTAATCTCTGAAAGTACTGGTCCGATTGCTAGATTTTTTTCACCTTTATAGAGCTGCTTTATTCCTGAGTGAAATAGGCTTTATTTTATGTATGCGGGCGAAGCCGCGGGCAAAAGCTAGTAGTTATTTTATAATGGGAAATCATCAAAATAACGTCTCCCAGTCTTGGTAGCGAGCTGCGAGATTGAGTGACAACCCTAGGATTACTCGTAGATCATTTGTCACATAAAAAAGTCGTTCTAACTTTAAGACTGGTTTACTTGGGCTAGAACAAAATGGGAATGTTATTACATTAAATTATATTTGACTTTCCTGTATTACAACATCTAAAAGATGTGTACTTGCCGGCAGCTAATAGATACCTATAGTTAATAGATATACATTGCATAAAATAAAAAGAGTATTAAAATAAAAAATCTGAGATTTTATCGCACTTAATCCTTCGCAAGTGTTGTATTAACGAAGAAACCAAACCAGAAACAGGTTAAAAGACATTTTTAATGTTGTTGTTTGTATTTTTTAAATAATTATTTGTGAGCGATTAACTCAAAGCTAACACTAATCGTCACCAAAGTTAATACCAAAAACGAAGCGCGGAGACGGAAAATCTTCTTGAAAATCTTTAATCTGTTTCCACCTCCAACATAAAGCGCGAGAAATCATTGGATGATTTAAAATCTGTTCATCTACATCTACACTAGTATAAGAGGTAAAGTTTGTTTTTTTGTTTGTAATCTTAAAAAGTACTGATCCGTTTACTGAAATCATTTAATTTTGTTCCTGAGTAACTTAAGCTATATTTTATGTAGGTACATAAGCGAAGTCACGGGCAAAAGCTAATCTTAGATAAAACAATCACAAGTCAAGTACGATAGATATTTAAGCTCGTGATAAAAAAAAAAACTGCGGAAGTAGACAACAATATCTCAGAGAGTGGCTGCGAACATTTAGGTAGTGACTAAGGAGTTTTACGCAATATTATATTTTCGGAAGAAATAACAAGGTTGTGACGTAGGTAAACAGGTAAAGTATCAATTCGGACGGACGCTGTGATTCCCCAAAGCATGCTCTCTACGGTTACCTTAGTAACAAGCAGTGGCGTAATGCGTGGGGGCAGTGCCCCGGGGCAACTCGACGGAAGGGGGGGGGGGGCGAAATTCGATTAGCAACCTCTAATTGAACTAGTCAAAACTTCTCCCACCTTTAGAATCTAAATAAAATAAATTAAAAAAATAATAATAATAACACCCTACGCTAATTACAACTAACTAAAATCAAACTAAAATATGTTAAAATAAAATATGTTTTATTATTATTATTATTTTAATTTACTGTAATTATAGTTTTTAGTTGTGTATGTAATAAGTTTAATTGATTTAAATAAAATAGGTTACAAGACGACTTTAGTCATGTCATCTCATTAAACACATAAATACCTGTCAAGTTTCAACTTCTATTCTTCGTAACAAGCACTGGTGTAGATACCAAAGAGGGGCAGTGCTCCGGGGCCCCCAAACTCGGAGGGGGGGAGGGCGAAATCTGATTAGTAAGCCTCCAAATGAAATAGCCAAAACTTCTCCCACCTTCGGAATCTAAAGAAAATAGGTTACAAGACGACTTTAATCATGTCATCTCATTTAAAAACAGAGAAATTCCTGTTAGGTTTCAACTTTTATTCGCTTGAAAGGAATTCTCATATATAATACCACAAGAGCTTCAAAATTATCGAATATTTCCCGATAGGTTCGTTGCAAACAAATGAAGGAGTCAAGTTTTTCAGGTTAAAAAATCACGAGCGGCGCGAGTGATTTTTCCTGAAAAACTTGACGATTTTATTTGTTTGCAGGGAACCTTGAGGGAAATATTCGCCAGATAATTTTGAAGCTCGTGTGGTATTCGGGGGATTATTTTTCCGTCCCAAATGTCGCAAAATCTCCAATTTTCACAATTGAATTCAACCTGTCAGTGATCATGTTTTGTTTTTTATATATGTCAAGGACCAGAGAAAATTTTCAAAAAAAATTGTCAGTATAATACCATGTAGGTTGTACCACGTGACGTCGAATGGTGCAATTCTATTGGTCGATATTTGGGTCGGAAAAATAATCCTATATTATTTTTGTTGTTTGTGCAGTGTTGTTGCCACCCCAAATCCTTTCAGACATTTTAAACACTTTTTTCTCGATCATTAGATTTTTGAGGTATGAAAAAGAGATTTCACAACTCAAAAGTCGGTCACCAGAAAGCGGTGGTGCGATATATAGATAAATCCTGAACAGTTTAGGGGCCTTAGTATTTTTTTTTTGGCCCAGGGCCTTTGGTCACCTAGCTACGCAACTGGTAACAAGTGGAACTTGTAAACAATCTGTAGAAAACTCATTTTCATCACACACCTACTAGCTGCAGCCTCCTGTTATTACTTCCCACTTTTCAATCGATTTTCTTTTTATTCTACAGTTTTTCCTTATTTATTTTTTCTTTTATTTATTTTAACCACCCTTGCATTAAAGCGAACAAAACAAAATTTTCTTCGCGGCCTTCAGAGAGGAATGGTGGCGTGGTTTTTTTTGCGATACCGGACCTGATGTGATGACCACGGCCACTCTGTCAAGAGTGATTTCTACAAGGTAGAAGATTTAACAAATTATCTCAATATGACATTTTTCTTTTTCCATGAACGGCTGTCTTCAGTTCTACCTTTATGAGTCTGTCTTCTGGGAAGGAGATAAGTCCGTCTGTCCGGCTTTAACTTGGTCTGATTCGATATTATGAGTTCCGATCAGTGGTTCTTTTAATCCGCAGCTCATGAATTTATGACTGCACTTTATTGTGCAACCAAATTACAACACAATTCTTCAAGACTCATAATTGGATGACATGAACCAATTAGGTGTCATAATAAGTATTTCTAATTATATTTATAGTGGTCAACTGTTGTTATTATATCACACTTAAGCTAGAGCTACATGCGTAACGTACTACGTACGTTTTGGGAACACATTCTTTGTGCATTCAGCTAAGGAGTGGAATTCCCTGCCGGAGTCTGTGTTTCCTGATGGCTACAACCCGGGAACCTTTAAGTCAAGTGTGAATAGGTTTCTTCTAGGTAAGCACGTTCCATCGTCGTTTTTCATCATGTGAGATAGGGGTCAAGCGCGAACCTATCAATAATTAAAAAAAAACATAGGTACGTAACATGACGTCTCGTGGCGTCGATCTAGTGTAGCTCTACAAGTCTAGTTTATATATTTTTATAATTTTAATTTTTATTTTTTATTTGAACTTTTTTAAATTTTTTAATGAAGGCAGACGGGCCCAGATCGGCGTGTGTGGCATGTGTGCGCAGTGTACTTCTAACTTTATATTGGTAAAAGTCCCAACCTACTTTTTGAGCCCTAATGCGTGCTCATAAGAATCATTTTTCATTTGTTGATTTATAACTAAATAAAGTCGATCTTAAAACGGTGAGCTGCCAATGGATTCTTTGCCAGTATTATTTGTTATTTCAAGATTTAAACTGTAGTATGTGATGTTCTCCAATAGCCAGAATATCTATATTTATATGAATATATATTTAAAAGCGAAATACCACTCACTGATTAATCACGAAATCTCGGAAACTATAACACCTACAACCTTAAAATTTGGCAGGTAGGTTCCTAATGGGGTGTGGACATCCGCTAAGAATGGATTTTACGAAACTCCACCCGTAAGGGGGTAAAACGAGTGTCCATCCAAAGTTTGTATGTAGAAACCGACTTTCACGCGTGTGAAGCCGCTGGCAAAAGCTAGTATACCCTACTCAACTATGTATGTGTGACGTGCGTTTTTAGGGTTCCGTAGCCAAATGGCAAAAAACGGAACCCTTATAGATTCGTCATGTCTGTCTGTCAGTCTGTCTGTTCGTCCGTATGTCACAGCCACTTTTTTCCAAATCTATGAGAGCTATAACTGTTGAAACTTTGTATGTAGATGTATACTGTGAACCGCATTAAGATTTTCACACAAAAATAGAAAAAAAAAAAACAATAAATTTTGGGGGTCCCCCCCATACTTATAATTGAAACTCAAAAATATTTTTTCGTCAATCCCATATATGTGGGGTATCTATGGATAGGTCTTCAAAAATGATATTGAGGTTTCTAATATAATTTTTTTCTTAACTGAATAGTTTGCGCGAGAGACACTTCCAAAGTGGTAAAATGTCCCCCCCCCCCCCTGTAACTTCTAAAATAACAGAATGATAAAACTATATGATTACATTACCATGCAAACCGCCAACGAAAATTGGTTTGAACGAGATCTGGTAAGTAGTTTTTTTTAATACGTCATTAAACTAAAAAAAATACAATATTATTAAAACATCGATCAAAGTTACAACGAACTACAAGAACTTTTATATTATGTTACTTGCTGCTACGGAACTCTTCATGGGCGAGTCCGACTCACACTTGGCCGGTTTTTTCTTATTCCTTGACGCTTAAACGACGGTACAAATTGGATGAAATTTGGCACACATATAGACTAAATCCTGGAATAGCACAACGAAGTTTGATCAAGGTAATATATTCCATTGGGATAATTTTATACTTTACGCAAGCAAAGGCGACGGCAGAAGCAAGCATTCACAAAAAAAAAAACTGTATTCTTTGACCCGTGCGTCACTAGCTGACATCGGTAGCTGTGTTGATTGGCTAATTCGTTCTAATTGATATCCCTCCGGTACTCATTGGCGACAGACGATATTTGGTCTGTACTTCTTTATTGTTTACTAGCGGCCTGTCCCGGCTTCGCACGAGCAATAAATAAAGCTTATGTTACTCAGGGTGAATTGTACCTTTCCAATGGTGAAAGAATTTTTGAAATCGGCACAGTTTTTTTTTTAATTTATTCATTACAAAAATACACACACACAAATACAAATTTTCCCTCTATAAAATAATATTAATATAATTTATTTAATCAGATAACTGAGATCCATCTTATTACAGTAAAATTAATAAGTAATAATAAGCAGCGACTTTGTCCGCTGTACTAATTTCCACATTAGTGGACAATCGTTTACTTGCTATGGCACTCAGGATGCTGTGGCGACTTCCACGCAGCCGAATGATGAAAGAAGCGGTCTTTTTGCGCCAGATAGCTGCGAAGCCATCTGTGCGCGCTTCAGCAAACATTGCTGATGCACTACAAAAACGTGGAAGCCGCAACAGCGCCCTGAACGCGTTGTTGAATTGGACCTGCAGAGCATTCTATGCTCTCCGGGTATAGTTAGCCAATAAACTCCCGTGTACAGAGAGGTACAACACGCCTTAAGGGCCAAGCGCCCGAAAAGTGCCATAAAACAGTGATTTTCTGAGGCCTACTCCTCCGTAACGGCTAGGTCAATTGGTTTGAAAAAAATATATGTTTATTGTAGATTCATGAACAATAATATCAACATTTGATTTTTTCGTGCAATTAATACTTTTGTCAAAAAAAAAAATTTAGCAATTTCGCAACTTTTCCCTACTCCTTCAAAACGGCTTGGACCTTTAGAAACATTTTTACACATAAAAATTGGTGGTTAAATATTCTTCAAAGTAAACATTGCATATGTAAATCAATCAATATCTCGCAGAGAAAATGGATTTAAAGCGCTTTCCGGGCGCTGCTGGCCGCAAATAAATGCACCGATTTGCGTACTGCCGCCTAGGCGAGTGCGAGAGTTGCGTTCACATAATTTCGGCCAGATGGTTCAAGGAACTATACGCCTTAAATAAAGTAGTTTTGACTGCGTCTGTACAACGGGAGAATCTGCGAGCCAACATATTCGCCCGAACTGACAATGCTCTGCGTTCCCTCTCCATGTCAACATCGTCTTTTAAATCATCGGGTAACCCAATGTCTAAGATATTTGAAAAGGTATACTCTATTTAAAGTCTCATCATTGAGAAAACGTGGTTGTACAGGTGGACTCTTGGGATCCGATATTATTAGGGATGAATTTTGGAAAATCCGCTCTTAGGGTCGGTATATATCTGACGGAAAATGCGTCGCGTATTATCGGTCGCGTAACGCCAGATTAGACAGATAGAGATAATTCAAATGCTTTACTAAGATTTAAACATAATATGATGTAAGAAATTATTTAATCCGATTCAATTTTATTTCGATTTGTTTCGATACACATTAAAATAAGAACACAGATTGCATTCAATTATTGGAACAAGTCCTGTGAATGAACTACACGTAGGTAGGTACTCACAGCTACCTACAATGTTGTATAAACGAGTACATAATAATATACGAGCAACATAACAAGCGGCGAGTCACCGGCTCACCGTCATTGTCGAACACACGTACAAAGGACAATGGGCTAAGTTCGCCTCGTTCTTACATCTGTAGTTACAAACAGGTAGCTATAGGTACAGCTTCGTAGCTTACTCATACTAGGTACAGTCTCCGTCCGAAATATCGAATGAAAACTCATCGATTTCCAAGAATAAAAACTGATTTGTGCGATTCTTGCAAATATGTAAGTGACCTAGTATTTATGTAAACCTTTGAATGATGCAGAGAAAGATTGTGGTAGGTGCAAAATTTTATTATATCACACTTTATACAGATATACCCATTTAACTATAAATATTAAATACCATATACAATCTTAATTTTAGTTTATGTGAAACCAGAAACACCGGTCTAACAGTGTTCTTATGTAAAGAATCTATGTACAAAATTTCAAAACCGTATCATGAAAAATCACAAAGTTATAAGCTTGTTATGTCAGCAAAATTTGTTTTGGTTGGTTTTACACTTGTAACCAGCTATTTGCTGGCGCCTAATGCCCGCTATGATCTGCCAGGACCTGTATTGTACTTAGTGTCGGTGGGGTCCAACTTGTAACCTTTTTAAATATTTTTGGGAAAAAAATATAACACGGTGAAAAAACTATTGAAATCCATTCAGTTACTAATTCTGAACAAACTAAGTATACTTATTCAGGTTTCGCATAAGAAGTTATCGTTATAAATATTTTCTAAGTCTTCACCTCTCAAAGAGAACTCGTGCAAACGCGGAACAACAAACGCACGACTAGAACAAAAAAAGTAATATAAAAATACCACGAAGTGAGTACAAGTGGGTCAGAGCGTTTACGCCATAGGTCTCTTCTGGAAAGGTTATATATTTATAATTTTGCCAAAGAAGCCATAGTAGCATAAGGCCGCCAACCGTCCCGAATTCTGCGGGACCGTCCCGTAATAACAAGTCCCGTAAATCGTCCAATGCGTCCCGCATTCCTATCTTTTTTTGTAGATGAAGATTCGTTTCCAATCGTCTTGCTGGCATATAAAGGGTGTAAGGGACAGCCCTCCACAAACTTTAAGGGCTTGCTCAGTAGACGAAACTGAACAACCTCCCACAAAAATTTTTTTCAGGGAACGAAAAAAAATATCAGCCTCGCCATACAAACTGTCCAATCAAGTTTATAATTTTGTATGGTGAGGCGGATTTTTTTTTTCGTTTCCCGAAAAAAAGCCTTATGGTAGGTTGTTCAGTTTCGTCTGCTGAGCAAGCCCTTAAAGTTTGTGGAGGGCTGTCCCTTAACACCTTGTATACTGGTGTGCCACATCAAAAATACCAACGACTAGACGAGACGTACCGTACTTAGGTAGGAATCTATTACTTAAATACCTCACACCGCAGCGCATCATCAGGCGTGTTCGTTTGTGCTCGACTGCGCGTGTTGTATACGTGAGTGTGACCACCAAATCCTCAATCTTCTTGCAGATAGGGGAGGGGGTGTCCCACATTAACGTATTAGAATGTTGGCCGCCTTACAGTAGCAAGTACATCATCACCAGCCTTTTTAATGTTCCCACTGTTGGGACTCAGGCCTCCTCTCTAGGAGAGGTAATGGGCCGTAATCCACCACGCGGGCCCAGTGCGCGTTGGTGAATGTCACATGTCTTCGAATTTTTGGTTCTAAGACATGCCGGTTTCCTTACGATGTTTTCCTTCACCGTTTTGAGAGCAGTGGTGATGAAATAAATTACACAAAGTAATGCGCCTGGCTGGGTTCGAACCCGCGACCTACAACTCGTAAGTCGGGGCCGTTACCACTCGGCCACCACTGCTTTCGTGGTATATACATCTCTAGCAGGTACATACGAGATGAAAATGAGCAGCAGACAATAAACAAAGAGAAAATTAAATATTATACTTGAAATATCAAACAAAAGAGAGGTATATTACCTATATTCAAAGAAAAGCAGGTTATAAGTGCATTGTGAAGCATATTATGCAAATACGAACCCCAATAATCTCTGCAATTATTGTATTGACACAATAATAGAACGGAGAACCTAACCTAATATGGATTGCCGGAAATAGAGTTGACAATACACTTTAATATAGGAACTGTAGACCAACTTTATAGTTAAAAATGAGAAAACTTTTAATATAACATGTTGAGACAAAACAAGGATTGATCTACAACAAATCAGACAGGTGACACCATAACGATGGGATTTTAATATAGGTAATAATAGTGTTTCCCAGCTTTTCCACTCGTACTATTTTTTATATTCTATTTTATGTCCCACGGCTGGGCAAATGCCTCCCCTTTCTCCCACCAAAACTCTGTCTAGGGCGATCTTTGGCCACGTTTGCCTTGCGAACATGTACGCCTAGCCAAGTTGCTAATCTGCAATCGTAAACGCTAGTAGTAAGCATCAAATGTACGAGAACGACGTCATTTCAACGCACAGTCACGTGGTCAGAACAAAAGACGGCGGCGCGCGTGGCGAACTCAAAGCGTTCGACGTAAGCGAAACGGTTGTAACTTGGCTAGGGGGGATGATCAGATTCCCGCACCACCTTCGCCTCGGTCGACCTCACGGTGACAACCCTGGCCTTATTACTATATTTTTAGTAAATTGTTTTATTTCTAAGGGTTGTCGCACATGGGCCACAGCCCACACGCCACAGCCACAAACGCCGCCACGAAAAGCCGGAAGCGGCCATAAAGGAAGCTGAAGCGCGCGACAGCCATTGTGGCCAGTAGCTGCAAATTTTTTTAACCCATACGCCGCACAGTATCGTAATGGACTTTGACGAAGGAGGTTTACATATGCGAGTGACGCAACCAACAAAACCTATTCTCAAACTCACAGACTCCGATTTCTGCATGAGAGCTCGAAAAATGTAATCAATCCCAGGCGGCAAGCTACAATTATTTAGCTTGCACTACCTTTTTAGGGGCTGTAAAACCAAATGTCTTCTGATAATGTCTTCTAGTTATGAACTAACGTAAGTGGTTTTGTTCCATATTTAAAACAAAGAAACTATATTACTAAAGTATTTTCATAGGTACTCACAATGTTTAAAAAAATACATATTATTTACTCTTTTGTTTGTGTTGCTTGTTCTTCGTGGAATCGCTGAAGGGTTATTATATAAATCGGTTGGGAAATGTGTCCGAAATTAGTTCAAAAGAAAAATTTATTTACGAATGAAGGCTTATTGTTCGTTTGCTATAAATATGAGTTGCGAAATTTCTGGATTCAGTTCGCAATTGTATGTTTTTTTTAACCGACTTCAAAAAGGAGGAGGTTCTATGTTCGGCTGAATGTATGTTTTTTTTTTAACTTTTTTATGTATGTTCACCGATATCTCGGTCATTGTAGACCGATTTTGAAAATTCTTTTTTTGATTGAAAGGTTATGCTTCCATACGCACAGTATCGTAATGGACTTTGACGAAGGAGGTTTACATATGCGAGTGACGCAACCAACAAAACCTATTCTCAAACTCACAGACTCCGATTTCTGCATGAGAGCTCGAAAAATGTAATCAATCCCAGGCGGCAAGCTACAATTATTTAGCTTGCACTACCTTTTTAGGGACTGTAAAACCAAATGTCTTCTGATAATGTCTTCTAGTTATGAACTAACGTAAGTGGTTTTGTTCCATATTTAAAACAAAGAAACTATAAATTTTAAATATGAATATATATACATACTAGAGTCTGTCTAAAAAGTCAAACGACTTGGGTAATCTAATCAAATAATCAAATTCTTGAAATCAACACCGGTTGAACAATCATAGTTGCAAAGAGATAATCATTGTTTACTAATAGAATCTTATAAAAAGTATTGTATGTATGTACTCATAGAAATCTTAATAATAATATTAAGATTTCTGTGTACTATATATAACAGAATTTTTAATTCGTTTAAAAATTCCAGTCCTTTGACTTTTTAGACCTACTGTTTTTGCAATCATTTAAAAAAAGTATTAAGAATACATCTTCCAAAAACAGTAATGCCTAAAGTATGGCGAAATTATCCCAATACTACATGGTTTGCCAAATCCGGAACTATACTTGAAATTTTAAATAATAATTTTTATAAAACTGCATATTTAGATTGGACTTGGAACCGTGCAATACATGTAATATGTGTTATATATGTATGTTGAGTCACGTTGTCGTAAATGTTGTAATTATGATGTATTCCCTGAAGTTGTATTAATATGTGTTGTCATGAAATTATAGTTGTGAACGTCATATTCATAATATTGATTTCCTACTGATTAAAATCAAATTGCAAGTTATTTCGCATGAACTACAGCTTATACGATACAACTTATAGAACAATGAAACTTGTTCCAAGAGTTTCACATCGAAAAGTCTCCCAGGGACAGACTGGATTTTACAATTAACACGTCACTGAATATATATATAAAAATTACTTCCTACTTTATACTGCTATAGCACACATTTTCAATACAGGTAACGTGTTTATATGTTGGTATTCTACAATGACGTTATGATATTATTACGTCTTCAAATTGTGAGCAAACCTGTTACTTGTTACCAATGCCACAAGAACTGGTGTTTTTACAAATTCTTATTATATATATTATAATTGAAACGAGTTTCTCAATAGGTACATATTATATTATTGATGTTTACGACTAAGTAAAAAACAATATCATTAAAGAAAATGATATGATTAAATGAATTAAACATGAGCACCTTGATTAACTGTAAAGTATTTTCATAGGTACTCACAATGTTTAAAAAAATACATATTTACTCTTTTGTTTGTGTTGCTTGTTCTTCGTGGAATCGCTGAAGGGTTATTATATAAATCGGTTGGGAAATGTGTCCGCAATTAGTTCAAAAGAAAAATTTATTTCCGAATGAAGAACTTACGTCAATGCTTATTGTTCTTTTGCTATAAATATGAGTTGCGAAATTTCTGGATTCAGTTCGCAATTGTATGGGATTCTACCCCAAATTTTATGTAAGCCTTTATACAATTTTATTTTTAACCGACTTCAAAAAGGAGGAGGTTCTATGCTCGGCAGAATGTATGTTTTTTTTAACCCACTTCAAAAAGGAAGAGGTTCTATGTTCGGCTGAAAATGGGCTGAATGTATTCTTTTTTAACCGACTTCAAAAAGGTTCTATGTTCGGCTGAATGTATGTTTTTTTTTAACCGACTTCAAAATGGAGGAGGTTCTATGTTCGGCTGAATGTATGTTTTTTTTTTAACCGACTTCAAAAAGGAGGAGGTTTTATGTTCGGCTGAATGTATGTTTTTTTTTTTTACTTTCTTTTATGTATGTTCACCGATATCTTTTGATAGATTTTGAAAATTCTTTTTTTGATTGAAAGGTTATGCTTCCAAGTTGGTCCCATAGAAATATTTTTATGATCTGATCATGAACTTCGAAGATATGGAACAGAACTCCTCATAGAATCACAGCAGAACTGTGGTTACAAGTTGCTTTGTTTATCCATGTAGTCGATGACTGACTGTCAGAAAAGGGGGGGATGTATCGAACTGATCTGATGATGAAGCCAGAAGGAAAAAAAAAATTAATGTAATCTAACCATGTTGGGGATTATTAGAATCATTATGAGATGCACTGTGGCTATAAGTTATTTAAGTTTGTCTGAGGGGTACTTTTTAGTGGTGGTACCATAACTAAAAAGTGTAAAATAAAAAACTTTTTACAAAAAAAAATATAACCGATTTCAATGTTAAAAAACACTGAAAAGTATAAAATAACTTTATTTCGGAAGTCGGTGTTAAATAACGAAGAGACAAAACTATTATAGAAACACCGACTTCCGAAATTAAAGTTATTTTATAATTTTCAGTGTTTTTTAACATTGAAATCGGTTATATTTTTTTTTTGTAAATTTTTTTTTTTTATTCCTATATTATTCGAAACCTGAAACACCTGACTATTATTTTTATGTAAGCAATCTATGTACAAAATTTCAAAATTGTATTATTTTAAATCACAACGTTATATGCCAGTTATGGCACCTGGTTGGCGGCATAAATACATGGTCACCGGGCCACCCGGGCGACTGAGGGATTGTTTTGCTTCCGCATCCAGCTGTGCTTTGGCGCCTAAGGCTCGCTGCCGTGATCTGTGTTGAGTTGAGATCAGCCCCCCTAGCCAAGTTACAATCGAATTCCGTTCTCTAATCGGTAACGCCTCGGTGACAGCAATTGTAGAAAACGATAAGTTGGTAGCCATGTTGAAGCGCCTGAGTCGGCCGCTCGTTCTACGATGTAGCGTTTGTATAACAAAGGATGTAGCGTTAAATATTGTAGAAACGATTTTGAACGATGTTAACTTGGCTACGAATTGTCTATTCGTTTGTTCTTATCACGCGACTTTACGTTGAGATGACGTCATTCCCATACATTTCATCACTTTTCGATAGCGTTAACGATTGCAGAATAACAACTTGGCTAAGCGTGCAGTGGTGTCCAACTTGTGACCTTTTTTTAAATATTTTTGAGAAAAAATATAACATGGTGTAAAAATGATTGGAATCCATTCAGTTACTGATTCTGAACAAACTGTATTCAGGTTTTGCTTAAACTAAAAATAATGTTGTAGATTCGCAATGAAAGACAAGTACCTGCTTACTTAAATCAGGTAATGTTTCGCAAGTTACAGGATAAAAATTTTAAAGGTTTTTCATTTATTATCGATAGGCTCGCATTTGACCACTGCCCACCTGATGGTAAGCGATTGTGGCCATGATGTAGGACGCTCAAAACATTATGAAACGTCACTTTTTCATTCATGCATTGTTGTCGTTTACAATGTTGTACTTGCTTGGTTAATTTTGTTATGATTACTTGTGTTCATATTTTAACATAGAAGATTAGCGAGTAGGTAGTATCATTTAGTCTTCATTATCTTGGCTCCCTTCTTTTTTGATTCGAGTTTTTTAAAACGACGAATTTTTTAGATTATAGCCATTTCCTATTGTCAGTATTCGCTTTGAAATCAGCGTAAATATAAAAAGACGTGTGGCACTCGGGGACTGCCGCGGTAAAGCTATTGCATAGCATTTTTATCAACTTATGCAGTTATAATTATTTATTTATTTTATTTATGCAGTATTTTTTTTTCCTTTGTTTTTTTTCTTTGATATTAATTGCAAAGTTACACTTTCACACATTGAATTGAATTTTGATTGGTTGTTCACTCATTTGTTTTCTTATCGGTCACCACGCTCAAAAAACAAATGAGTGGGGGGTGTTAGGTTATTTTCGTTACGGAATTTCTGGATTCGGTCTCCACACTCAAGGCCCGCGATAGAAGCTATGCAATAGCTTAGAAAACTTTTTACAGAAGTCGGTGTTAAATAAAGAAGAGACAAAACTATTATAGAAACACCGACTTCCGAAATCAAAGTTATTTTGTACTATTCAGTGTTTTTTTAACATTGAAGTCGGTTGTATTTTTTTTTGTAAAAAGTTTTTTATTTTACACTTTTTAGTTATGATACCACCACTAAAAAGTACCTCTCAGCCAAACTTAAATACCTTATAGCCAGAGAGCATCTTATAACGATTTTAATAATCCCAAACACGGTTAGATTACATTCATTTACCTTCTGGCTTCATCATCAGATCAGTCCGATATATCCCCTTTCCCTTTTCCTTCAGCCAGTCCTCGACTACACGTATAAACAAAGCAATTTTACTTGTTACGACAGTTCTGCTGTGATCCTATGAGGAGTTCTGTGCCATATCTTCGAGGTTTATGATCAGATCATAACAATATTTCAATAGGACCAACTTGGAACCATAACCTTTCAATCAAAAAAATAATTTTCTAAATCGGTCTACAAATTGACGGAGATATCGGTGAACATACATAAAAAAGACGTGTGGCACTCGAGGACTGCCGCGGTAAAGCTATTGCATAGCATTTTTATCAACTTATGCAATTATAATTATTTATTTATTTTATTTATGCAGTACATATTTTTTTCCTTTGTTTTTTTTTGTGTACGAATGTTGGTGTGCATTACAGCTAAAGCTGTTTGGAACAAGTCAAAATGATTTATCAAGCTTTCGGGGGAGCAAATCTGAGAAACTGATACTTGAAGTGAATCAATGTCATTCAATATGTTATCCATGGCCATCACTATTACGTATAAAGACACAAACGCAAAAGATAAAGGCATACAAAGTTTCCTAGTCAGAGGTTAGATTGATATCGCAGTTTGTACAAATCACTGTCAGTATCTACCTATACGATGCGATGTGGCGCCCACATTCTGGCGGAGGAAAATCTTCCCATGAGTAGTCCAGCAAAACTGGTAGCTATTCTGCTTACAAAACTCCCTAGCCAGGTAAAACAGTCTTCTTGCCTTTTGGGTAAGACATTCAGTGAGATATATTGGTTGAGGGCGACCGTCGAGTTCCAAATGAGATGTATTTAATTTGTGGCTTTTATTTGCCTGATTATGTTTTTTCACGGAAGTTAAAGTCCGTTCTTTTAATACTACTGATGAAAAGTCCACTATGATTGGTCTACGTCCACCTTTGTCAGCATTTAAGCGTAAGACATCTCTAATGTGAGCTTCATTAACAGTTACTTTGGTTGCCAGTCCTACCCTTGACACAATCTTCAGTAAATCCTCCTTTGTTTCCCTTTTTTAGACAGGAATATTCCTAATCTCAATGCTGGTTTGCTTTTGAGACCTCTTAAGGCTTTCCACTTTCAGCTCAAGTGTTTGTATGTAGGCTAAATGTGTACGTCTCTCAGTTTCCATGAAAATAAGTTTGTCTTTCATTTCCTCATAATGTTTTTCCATGACTTTTATAGATTTTTCGATTTCGCTGTTTTGTTTCTGGATCCCATTAATACTTTCCTGTATGGAGTTCTGTTGTAATTTAAAAGTTTCAAGGGTTTGTATGGAGTTCTGTTGTAATTTAAAAGTTTCAAGGGTTTTCTTGGTGTCTGATAAGGTTACAGTCAGTTCGTGGTCAAAAGAACGCTTACGAGGCCGATTTCTGGCGTGAACCTGACTTGAGCTCTCGTTATCGGTATCAGTGGCTGGTGCTGGACTATGGTTAGTATCCATCTTGGAATTGCCCTTAGAAGTATATGGATTAGTTCTTTTCAGTGACATAGCAAATAGTCAAAAGCAAACACAGTACCCCAAAGTTAAACAATTGGCCAAAAACTTGATAAAAAAAATGCAAAAAGATTGTCGGAACTGGGGACTCGAACTCAGGTCGCCTTGCTTCTGTATCAGACAAGATTCTAAGTCGGCTATTTGTACTTTGTAATGATTGACGAAATTAAGGATCTATCTTTACTAATTCTGCCACGCTCAAAAAACAAATGAGTGGGTTAGGTTATTTTCGTTACGGAATTTCTGGATTCGATCTCCGCGCTCAAGGCCCGCGATAGAAGCTATGCAATAGCTTAAAAAAAGACATACATTCAGCCGAACATAGAACCTCCTCCTTTTCGAAGTCGGTTAAAAAACAATTTATAATTATATTGCTGTACACAAGCTATCAAGAGACAACTAGGTATACTACTCGTAGTTCTCGATAGCTCGTTGTCGAATTACTATAGATAGTTAGATCAATAACAGTCACTTTGGTAATGAATCATTAATTTTACAGCCACTGCATGATACAAACACTGAGCATTGTTATACTGTTCCTTAGATCTTGTCATTGGATAAATTTTACGTCAAAGTCACGAATAGTGCATGTTTATATTTAGTAGGTATAAAGGCCACTTAAATTACGATTAATCACTATCTCCTAGGGTCAGGGTTGCAAGAGTAATTGGCACGTTAAGTTGTGCACGAGAAGTGAAATTTAAATTTAAATTGTGCTTTATATTTATAAAGTTACTGTTCAAACTAATTTGCATGTTTGGTTCAGAATGGCAGATTGGAATGGCATAATTCACTTGCTTCGTGGCTCTTTTTTAACCATTCAAAAAAAGGAGGAAGTTCACTTTTCGACAGATTTTTTTTTGCCTTGTTCATCGATATCTGCGATATACGTAGCGACTGTTTTGTCAAACGAGTTTCATGGTTTTTTTTTTATTGGAAGAGTGTTGGCCCCAGATGGTACCATTTAAATTAGTGGAAGATCTGATTAGACCATGGAACTCTTCAATAAATGATAGTGAATCTTTTGGCGTTCTTGCAATCGCTTGTCTGTTTATTGTTAACACTATTTCATAATATAACATCACGCCAGTATGCTCTAAAAGGGTACGCCGATGTATGAAGTTTACCCAGGTATACCCTCATTTCATCAATTATTTTTCAAATTCTATATTATGAGGTTATCTTGTGCAGAACTTTTTTATTTATAGATCGATTTTGATGATTATTTTGTGTTGTATTTGGTTATCACCTACGAAACTATAATTTTCTGGTAGTCCAATTACTTATATTTCATTTGTCGATCTAAAGGTTCGTTTTGGATAAGTGTGTGTTTAAGGCAATGTGTAGATTGAATATTACGGGTATTTGGTCATTCTTGCTCAGTTTTCTAAACATAGTTTTAGTTGTTATTACAACAAAAAAGTCAGTGTTAAAAAATTAAGAAATAAAACTAGAAACACCGCTGCACCGGGCTCTGAAATAAATTTTCATTTCGGAAACCGTTGTTAGTTTTTACTTTTTTTTGTTGTTTTTTCATTGTAGCTTAGCGTTGATATTCTTCTATATTGTGTCAGCCCAGAATTTATTTAGCTACGTCAAACGTCCCGTTTTTACCCGATGGATAGGTACGAAACCCTAAAGAGGATGTACCAACTGAAATATGACGTCATCGCTATTAAGTTACCTGCGTGCATAACATAAAAGAAATAGTGATAATGTTCCGACCATGGTCCATTCTTCCTATACGAGTATACGAATATTTGAAATGCTTATTCCTGCTTCATTTTACCCAATTTTGATAAGTTACATTGTTTGCTGTGTTCAGAAAAAGATTTCTTTTTTTTTTGTTGCTTATTTAAGTAGAACAAAAATAAAAAGGAAAATACTATTTTTTTTTTAATGCAGCGGTTCAAAAGAGGACTTTCTACACTTTGCGTACAGGTCTTAAACCTTCGTCTTATCATCGATCGAGCACTTCTCAGTATTTGAGCGTCAATAAACTTAATTGGGAGAGGGCGCGAATTAAACGGGCTGTTGCAAGAGGACACGGGCTGTTACAAGACCTATAGCGCCGTCACTCTCGGAATTCATATAAAAGAGAGAGATGCCCAATTACACAATGCTTGCAAATATGAAGCACTATCTTCTGCCAGCTGCTTCGGCCGTGTGAAAGTCGGTTTCTCCATACAAAATTGAGACCCCCGTTTCAACCCCTTAGGTGGTGAAATTCGGAAAATCCGTTCTAAGGGGATGTCTACGCCCTATTAGGAACCTACCTGCCAAATTTTAAGTTTGTAGGTGTTATAGTTTTTGAGATTACGTGATTAATCAGTGAGTGGTCTGGCAGAAGATAGTAACATACATTTTTCTGATTCTGTTTGCTGCAGTGAATCATTCATATATACATACATCTGCGCATTATAAAACTTGCGATTAGCTCCTGCAGTCCTGATAAGAGACAAAACATTTGAAATCATACTTTTTTATTGTTACGAAACTGAAAATAATGAATCACGTCTTATCAAGTCTTCTTCCCACCGTAGTTTATGAAGTAGAAATGTAAATTTTACTGACTACCTCGTACGTAACCGTCCAGAACGAGCCCAAGCCGTCGGCGGTGCGTAGTCTTCTAAGCGCGCATCAGGGAGTTTCAGCAACCGTAGCTGCCCAGCAGGGTCAAAACCTCCAGTAGGCTATGGGTGATGCGAAAAAGATCCCCGGGGCCCTGGAACAATGGCAAAGAAGGAACAGGAGTGGGTTTTTAGTCAGTAAAAGTCTGACACTATCTCCCGCTCCGCCGGATGTCATTGGATGATTTTTCCGTCTAAAAAAAACTGACTACCTCGTGCTACCTCCTACTTATTGTGCCCTTCAACATATCAAAGCATATTACATATTTATACAAAAATTAACTATACAAACTACCGCCAGTCCGGTCAAACAAGTCAAAAATACGATCGACAACTATAAAGTATTTCATTTTAAACCATTAAACCATAATACTCGAATACAACTTCAATTAAATACAGAGATTGTGGCGATTTCATAATTAATATCGATTTTATGTTTCAGAATACCGTTAAACGGCTGATTTCCGATGAAGCTGTCAATAATATTATTACTTTACTTTCGTGCACGTATATTGAAATATTAATGTCAAAGCAGTCTGACTGGTTTTCAAGGATATTCTATCAATAATGTTAATATAATCGTGTGGATATGTTTATAGGCTTTAGAAACTTGATTAGAAAATACTGTTGTAAAGTAATGTCCTCAATCCTTACATGTTATAACACTCAACAGACAGATAGACGCGGTCGGGGTGTTGGTTTTCTACACTAAATAATAAAGAGGTAAAGTTTTTTTTTTTTTTGTTTTTTTTTGTTTGTAGGAGGTAATCTCTGAAAGTACTGGTCCGATAGCTAAAATTTTTTCACCGTCAGAAAGCTGCTTTATTCCTGAGTGACATAGGCTATATTTTATGTAAGCGGTCGAAGCCGCGGGCAAAAGCTAGTATTATATATAATGAAAAGTATGGATAAAATTCCCCACAAAATCTGTCTGTCCGCGATATACTTTGGAAGTACTGAACCGATTTTCATGCGGTTATCACTATATCACAACAAATCTAAGGGTGAGTTGCACCATTTAACTTTAACGATAACCAAACCATAACCAGCCGTGAAACGGCCTCCTATTGGTCAATTCGTCGATTTGACAACTGTTAACGGCTCTGTTATCGTTATAGTTAAGGGCCAAGCGTCCGAAAAGTGCCATAAAACAGTGATTTTCTGAGGCCTAATCCTCCGTAACGGCTAGGTCAATTGTTTTGAAAAAAAAAAAAATGTTTATTATAGATTCATGAATAATAATATCAACATTTGATTTTTTCGTGCAATTAATACTTTTGTGAAAAAAAAATATTTAGCAATTTCGCAACTTTTCGCAACTTTTCCCTACTCCTTCGAAACGGCTAGGACCTTTAGAAACATTTTTACACATAAAAATTGGTGGTTAAATATTCTTCAAAGTGAACATTGCATATGTAAATCAATCAATATCTCGCAGAGAAAATGGATTAAAAGCGCTTTCCGGGCGCTGCTGGCCGCAAATAAATGCACATATTTGCGTACTGCCGCCTAGGCGAGTGCGAGAGTTGCGTTCACATAATTTCGGTCAGATGGTTCAAGGGACTATACGCCTTAAATGGTGCAACTCACCCTAAGAAGTACCGTTTGACGTTTCACTTTTCCTATAAAAATAGCTTTGTTTAAGCGTAATTCACACTATTCTATTACCTTTTCCGTAAAACAATTCAATTATGAAGCTATTTTTATTGTATCACAACATAATTATATAATTTTTAATCAAAAAATTAAAATTAAAATGTTCTACGCGTAGAACTGTTAAACCGTACTTCTTAGATTGGCCGGGCTTGTTAAAATTTCAAACATTTCTAAAATTATGATAAATTTCATTGTAGGAAAAAAAAAAATAGAAATAGAAATACATGAAAGATTTATTATAATAACAATTCATAACAACAATTCGTTAAATCATATCCTGTAAATCAGAAGGCGTGTCATCTTGTAATGCATACATAATTTGTTTGTTTACTTGAGTATGCAAATATTGCGTGTATTTAGTTAGGTACCTAGTATTAAGCCAACTTGTCGGGTAAGATGTTAATTAAATGGCAAATAATGAATGTACCTCTGTTACTCATCTGATTTTCCTGCAATCCTAATCGTCTGGGTATTTGTTAAGATCATAAGGAAATAATAAGAAGTATTTTTTTATTTTATTTAAAGTTAAATCAGCAGGATCGTTTTTAAATAAGCAGATAACAGAAAATGTCCTCATGAACTGATTTTGAGAAAAACATTATTTATTATTTTTATCGAGATCAAATGCAGTAATGTAGTGTTAGCGACATATGTTGTTTTTTATTGGAAATTAGTAGTGAGAATGAAATTACCTTAAACTTTGATTGTGATACCATTTCAAAATAATAAGTTCCCTGCCGGAGTCTGTATTTACTGATAGAGCAGCTACCACTTCCCCTAAGTTGTAGCTATCAGTAAACACACGCTTGCCTAAAAGTAACTTATTCACTCTTGACTTCAAGAGTGATCTTGAAGTCAAGAGTGAATAAGTTACTTTTAGGCAAGCGGGCTCCATCGTTGACCACATCATCGCTTACGATCAGGTGAGATGGTGGTCAAACGCGAGCCTATCAATAATAATAAAAAAATAGAAAACATCGTGACATTCCCTGTTTTTTTGCCTGTACACTTCAAACAATAGAATACCGTGATTAACCTGCTTCCATTTTAATCAGTCGATCAGGATGTAGTGGAGCCTAATTTGAGCTAAGGCGGCGTAAACGAGCCCGGCGTGATCACACCAAAAAAAAAAACAAATATATATCTGGACGTGCCCAGAATTATACTTGTTTTTTTTTTTCCACTTCATGTAGCCACTGCTACTTACTCAACTTAGGGTGAGTTGCACCATTTGACTATAACGATCACGGAACAGTAAAAACAGTGGAAGTAGCTTGAGAAAATGTTTGTTCCAGAACCGGTGTCGCCAAACTCATACATATACAATTTACTCTTACTGCAAACCTAAAAATATGATTGGCTGAAAACAAAAACAGGGCGTAGACAAAATGCAAAAAAAAAATTATACGAAATGCAACTTTAATTTCAACAATCTATAAATCAAATTGACAAAAACAAGAAAGAAATACATCTTTGACTACCAAGTACTGCCACTCGTCGCTAGATGTCATTGTTCAGTATATAATATTCAGTATGAACTGTAAGAGCGTAAATATAAGATTGATATTTGAATGGCGTATCACTGACGCGAATGCGCTCGCTGCTACTCAGATAGGAAAGTGACCTTATTCGAACGAAATATGTATCGATTGTATGAAAACGTATTTAAAACATATCATGCAAAAAAAATTGTATGCGATAGTGTGATAGTATTAAAATTATGAAATTAATATGATTAAAGGCAATTTTTAAACGTAGTAAAAAGGGTATTTATTTGCATAGTACATCAATTATCATCATCTCAGCTGAAATCATCGTCATCGCCCACTGCTAAACATAAGAATATTAAGTATAATTCAAACGCCCTATGTTGTTCCTAACTCTTGAACTAAATTTATTTAAAATACATCACAAATATCATACCACAATTTTTATTTTATTATATTTATTAATTTAATAATTATCTGTATTATATTACTTACAAAAACTATTAAACCCTAATATATATTTTAAAAAGGCAATGTAATACAAATTATACATATCGATTGATTTTATCGATAAAGTCACGCACTATTTGGATAGCGTCAAAAGTATAGGTAGACTAACGAATATTCCAGAAAAGCTAATAACCGAGAAAAGAAAATCAACTTTGTTTTGATGTAACTAAGGACTAGTTTTGTTTGTATATCCTGCGCAATGTTTCACGTAATTTTATTTTTTCATTTTATTAAAATAAATCCGAAAATAATAATTTTCGGTGGATGATACACCTCCATGAGTTAGATTTTTAGTCAGACTATGGTTTTTAAAGTACAGTATGGGACAATAAGGCATTTTAATATTATTTTTCGTTAATTATTATGTTGCAGTCTAGTTAGAGAATGAGAGCGCTTGAACAGCAAGTGCGCAACGCGATTCTTACTAGCGGCGACAGTGCCACGCCTACTTACTTCTTCCACTGTTTTTACTGTTCCGTGATAACGATAACCAAACCATAACCAGCCGTGAAACGGCCGCCTATTGGTCAATTCGACGATTTGACAACTGTTAACGGCTTTGTTATGGTTTTAGTTAAATGGTGCAACTCACCCTTACAGTGCTAAGATCTAATTGCTTCCAAAATGTTATTCTGAGTGTCAAGTACCACCGCGATTGTTTTTGTCCAATGCAACGTGTATTACTGTGTACTGTGTGGAAAACCATTTTCCTTAAGACCAGTACGCAGTGCGCAATTCTAATTACTCTGTTGCAAAAATATGATTGACGTGTATACCTTTAGAAAAGGGAAATCGTTCACTAATATCACGGACATGCATTTACCGCATCGAGATTTCTAAAATGTTTATTTTATCAGTGAAAATAGAGCCCTGAAGCTAGGGCTTCAGAGCGGGATCCACTTTACGACCTAAACTGAACTAATAGAGGGATGGAGCTACATAGGGCGTATAGCTCCATCTTATATAGGGCGTATAGCTATATAGGGCGTATAGCTCCATCTTATATAGGGCGTATAGCTATATAGGGCGTATAGCTTCATCTTATATAGGGCGTATAGCTCTATAGGGCGTATAGCTCCATCTTATATAGGGCGTATAGCTCTATAGAGCGTATAGCTCCATCTTATATAAGGCGTATAGCTCTATAGGGCGTATAGCTCTATAGGGTGTATAGCTCCATAGCTATATAGGGCGTATAGCTCCATCTCTCTTTCTCGCTCGCACACCTGACATTTTAATACGTCATGTTAACGCCTAAGTCCCTGTGTATGGAGTAGTACGGATACGGACCACCGAGATTCAATACGTCCCTGTGTATGAAGTAGTACGGGCCACCGACATTCAATGCTACTTAAGAGCCGGTTGTAGTCACTGAATATATTGTATGAACTCCACCCGGGTCTATGTCAATTTCGCGACTCCGTAACATCGGTTTTATTTTTATATATATAAAAAAAAAAAACTATAAGATATTTGTTTTTGCGAGGCCCTTTCAAAGAACAAGCTTTATTATTTTTTGTAACTTTCAAATATTTCCGTGACGTAATCCCGTAGAACACGTTTGAAATCGTAAGTTACGTGTTAGATCGTGTTGCTGTACAGCCGGGCAAAAATCAAAACCTAATAATGAAATAAATTAGTTAACTCGATAAAAAAAATCGCGAATCTGACCATTTAGTCAATTTTAATAAAATGGTTTTTCATTTCATCAAAGTTTAAAATTTGTAGAATCTGGCCTTAAACTTTGTGCACAAATGTTAGGACATAACCGCCTACTATTGATCCGTTTCTGATGTGTTTAAAATCAATGTACCTATTAAGTAAATATTACGCTAGCCGCTAGGAATGCAATGGAATAGAATGCCTGTTTCTGGCAAACAGTTATCCTTCATGAAGTGTTCATTTCCGTCCATTATTTGTCAACCTTCGCTCATACTTATTAAATCCGCATGCTATCATCAAAGTCTCGAAGGCTTTTCGCCAAACGTGACGGGGTCATTGCGCCGTTTAAATGCGACGATTACTAGTTATTATAATTGTTATGTATAGTTGTAGCCTTAATTAAGGCCTTTTTTATAGTAGTAAATATATTTCAATCGGTACGTCACTGTATAATATTTTTCTCGAGAATAGGGGTCGGCTGTCATTTTCTCATCAATCATCATCATTTCAGCCGATAGACGTCCACTGTAGGACATAGGCCTCCCCCAATTGTCGCCACAATGAACGATTCTGTGCGTCCCTCATCCATCGGATTGTCATTTTCTATTTCGTCTAAATACAGGGTTATTGTTATAAATGACCAGAAAATGTTTCTCCCAGGTATCAATCAAACAATATATATTTGAAAAAATACATTTCAAAAGAGAAAAAAAATATCAGCTACACAGTACAACTTATAGCTATAGCCTGAAAAAAATATGGCTGGTCATTGAAAAATAGCCCTGTATGGTACAGGTAAATATCGTAGTAATGTGTAATGTACATATTTAGTATAGGTATTCGGCAATCGAACCGATTAGTAACTTCATCACAAAGTGGTTACGAAACCGGATAGACTTATTACATAAGTTAACACATTGAATACCCGATACAGATATCTCGTAGATTATTTCATCTCAAAATATGCCACATACTAGATAGGTATATCGTAGTACCTCTATAAAACTCTAACGAAAGTATTAATATAGTTGATGCCTAAGTACGAGAATTCTCGCATAGGCTGTCGCTGATGTTGGTACTAAAGCATAGCATAGCATAATCAACCTTTCAATGTTCCCTCTGCTGGAACTCTGGCCTCCTCTATAGGTTGTTACTTAAGACTCCATCAGTCGTGGATAGCAAGTGTATCTATACCAGTTCCAAAGTCAGTAGAAGACTCAAAGCCTGTTATAGCTTCTAATCAAAATGTGTTTCTCCAACAGGGTATTCGAGAAGGTCCGTCAGTATTTCGGAGCACAAAGCGAGTCCATCCCCATGTCATTCGTGCTGGGCTTCTACGTCAGTCTCGTGGTGAAGAGGTGGTGGGAGCAGTACAAATTGCTTCCCTGGCCCGACACGCTCGCCCTCTTCATATCCGCGGGAATACCTGGAGCGGTCAGTAAAGTAAAGACAAGTATTCAATTTGTTTGACTATCTTCTCTTTTCACTTCTTCGACACTTCTAGTTCATTCGTCATCATCACTGTTTCTGCCTCAGCGAAATCAACAATTCCTACCTACTTTGAGCGATTGAGAGTTGCAACAAAAGCGAATTTCTATAGACATGTTTGTGTTTACGTAACTACAATTTGATAACGTGCATGAATTGGTTTCGTTTTGTGTTTAGAACGAATTAGTGGTTTTTTTTTTTGTAGTAAATAAATAATGTTGTACCCTCACATCATCATCATCAACACCAGCCTTTTTAATGTTCCCACTGCTGGGACTCAGGCCTACTCTCTAGGAGGGGTAATGTTATACGTTAGGGATTTGAGATCACGATTTATTATTTGTATTAGCCATCAGTACTTCAATACAAATAGGTCTAAAAGATATTCAACTGTGGTATACGTATATACAGATATACTGCATTATTATTACGAGTATACTCGGCAGTAATTGTATAATTGCGCCAATTATTGTAGTTGTACTAATTTCCCATTAGATGCAATTTCTAGGTGTTTTAAGTAGATACTTATCCAATCGTTTAGTATTCATTGTGTTACTAGCTACAACATAATTGACATTTAGAATTATGTTTGTAGATAGCAAGCTGTCAGGACTGTAAGTATGTCATAGACAGACATATAAATCATTGTGCAAAAATGTTTAGTATCGACAGTTACGTGGGTGTTCACATACATATATAATTTACTTTCCCCATTAACTGTATCAGAGTGTTTTAATACAATAATTTTGTGGCCGTAGTTCGAGCCTCACCAATCTGAGTCAGTTGCTTGAGTCGTTTCCTCATACAATTTGCGATGTTGAAACATTGATTAAGTACAGTTTCGCGAGCTCTGTAACCGCGACTATGACTGGCATGATAACAGTTTCGTTTCCTCACTAACTATAAAACCTTTTACTACTCAATTTTGTGCGACTTTACTGCCTTTTTTTAAATAGTTAATAACTCAAATGTTTGTTGTGCTCATTATAAAACCTTGCGAATTCCACTATGAGAACTGTTTGAAGTCATCCAGTTGATATTTTAGGTGTCTCTACAAAAAGCAGTTTTCCCAGCTATTGAAAACAATCGGGAAGCAACTACAAGGTAATGTACGTTAATGATGGAGTTAATTAAATGTTTTTTATTGTGTTGTTGTTATGTTAGTATAGCTTAGTAGTGAGTGAAGATTGTTCGGCGTCGTCGTCGGTAGTGTCTGACGCACGCCTGCCTCAACTAGTGTCGCTATACTACTATGTTTTACCGACAGTTGCAAGAATAGACTAATATGCTGTGCTACGCGTTTTTTGAATACGTTTTTGAAATATATATTACATAGATATTTTTTAATTAACCACTATTTTTCGTTTTAAATATCTCGTAGTAATTATACTGATTTAGGCGTATTTTTTGCGTCCCATAGATTTTCATTTTAGGTTTCTTTTTTTTATAAATATTTTTAGTTTTTACAAGTCTAGACTCAAACAAAGTTTTCTTTCTTTATACTTTAATATAAGGGCTGTATACCCGGTTGTTATTCTTAACAACTCACAAAAATACATCTAATATTGTAAGTAACTAATAATATGATGACCTACTTAACAAATTTTAAAATTCATATATTCCTCTTTTATATGGAAAATGTATCCTTCCTTAGAGGTCAAAGCCATATAAACCTTAATTGATTAGCAATAGCAAGATTAATCAAAATATCAACGGCACACCTATAAATCAATCCATAAAGTCATAGTTCGCATTGTTCGCGTTTGACAGTCGTCAGCTCGTAGTCAACAGACAGTCATCCTCGTTAGGTACTTATTAATTTGCGATTGTTCCTATTTATCGACGAAGCATTTTAATTGGATACTTAGTGCCGAAGGTTCGTGTCTATATTTTCATTCGCTAATGTTATAACCTTGACCACAATGCTACTTTGCACTCTTAGGCTACGTGTTCATGTATCTTTTTTTTTAATAACTAGTGCCTGACGGCGATCCCACCTGATGGTAAGCAATTATGCAATCGTTGATAGTGAGGTGCACTAGTTTATTAGGATTCTATTCACTCTAGCTTTGATGATACCTAAATTATAAACGGTCGGGAAGTCCGCAGCAGGCAAATTGTTCAGCATATAGCATACCAGTACATCAAAATGTACACGGTATAAAAGATGAGATGAAACGCTTAGACCGTAGAGATTACAACAACGTAAGGTGGGATGGTAGAATACTCTCCGTACATCGTGATGTCCGATAGTAGAAACAAGGAGATGGCGAAATCAAGTCATCATTACCTAGTAGTTGATTGAATTATTTTTTCAATTTCAATGCGATCTTAAAGCTTCAGAGATATATGAGGGGATACCAAAATTGCAATGCAACCCCACCCCTGCAACCTCGCAACGCTGTCAAATTGTCCGACAACATGACCTGCGTCACGTGAATGCGTTGCAAAATGTTGAGAGCTAGTTGCGGGACATTGGGCAACGTTGCAGGCGTCACGTACATTAAGCGTTGCGCGTTAAGTTTGGGGACATTTTGTCCCCTAATGTATGCAAAGCTTTATTTCTTTACAAAAGGGACATCACTATTTAATGTCATTTGAAGCGTCCCGTCAAATATCACAAGTCACCACCTTTATTGTTGTCATTATTATTTTAACTAAACAAAAAACCGTAAAGCTAATGTGCATTGTGTTTAAAACAAAAAGGTACATGTCATGCGAGGACGTTTCACACAAAACGTGCTATTTTGCTTCACGGCATATTTTTACTGTTTGTTAATTTACCAGAAACAACATATCAACATATCGAAATAATATGTTTTGTTTTGGAAAATTGAGTTGTTTTCTATGGATACTATAGATTTGGAATGTACCATGGAGGTATTGTCAAGGTGCGTCAATATTATTTATTGGTCTTTGAAATGTGATTTGTCCTTCCTTACATATTGTAAAATTAAATAATAATGACGACACAAGATAAACAAAAATACCTGACATAATTTACTTATACACAGACAAAATTACTCGTATTATAATGATGTGTGTACATACATACATAATTATACACCCAATTAAACGTATCTCATTCGATCTACAACACTATTGAATTCCGTGAATTGCTCCTCTCTCGTAACTTTGCTGAGCCCGACAGGGTCCATATTGATGACAATTTTCAACACCATTTATGTATGGATTGCAATTAAGTATTGAGTAATTAAAACAGAGCTTCTTAACTTAGTATTTGTTGTGCATTTGGTTTAGTTATCCTCATAATATAAAATTTCTTGTAAAGATATTAAGGGCCAAGCGCCCGAAAAGTGCCATAAAACAGTGATTTTCTGAGGCCTACTCCTCCGTAACGGCTAAGTCAATTGGTTTGAAAAAAATATATGTTTATTACCTATAGATTCATGAACAATAATATCAACATTTGATTTTTTCGTGCAGTTAATACTTTTGTCAAAAAAACAAATTTTGCAATTTCGCAATTTTTCGCAACTTTTCCCTACTCCTTCATAACGGCTTGGACCTTTAGAAACATTTTTACACATAAAAAATGGTGGTTAAATATTCTTCAAAGTGAACATTGCATATGTAAATCAATCAATATCTCGCAGAGAAAATGGATTTAAAGCGCTTTCCGGGCGCTGCTGGCCGCAAATAAATGCACAGATTTGCGTACTGCCGCCTAGGCGAGTGCGAGAGTTGCGTTCACATAATTTCGGTCAGATGGTTCAAGGGACTATACGCCTTAAGGTTTGCTGTAAGAAAACCCAAGTTTCGGTTAAGGTCGCCTGTGTACATCGGCTGTCTTACTGTGTCTATTTTGTAAAAGTTATGTACAATAAAGAAATGGATGAGAGAAAAAGAAAAAGGTGGATGAAAAAAATCTGCAAGTACTGGAGATGAGAATGTTGAGATGGATGTGGAGTGTGTGCGACGAGAATGGATAAAGTGAGAAATAAGCAAGTCTGTGTAAGTATTAGAGGGAGATTGAAAGTGGCGCCAGTGACGGAAAAGTTGAAAGGAAATAGTGTATGGTCATGTGAAGAGGAGGGATGAAACGCATGTCACTAATAAAAGTTCTGAGAATACAAGATGGATGGAGAGGGTGAGGGATGCCAAAGAAAACACGGATGGATTATGTGATTATACGAAAGAAAAGGGAGTTGGTGATAGTGTGACAGATGACAGGATAGAATGGAACAAAAAAAGGGTTGCGCCGACCGCGAGTAATATGGGATAAGGGCAGGAAGAATAAGAATGTTGGATGTGAGACGCACACCACCGGTCGTTGTGGTGGTACTTGGGTTGGCCTATATCCAGCAGTAAACGGCTTTTGGCTAAAAATATGATGAACGTTTTTCTGGTACAAAGTTTTACGTAATAATAATAATGTAGTATAAAGATATATATATGTTGGTTTAATTTAGCCTAAGGCTCGCTTTGCTCTGGAGTTAACACTTATTCCCCTTGCTACGCTCGGGATTAAGCCCCCAGAATCCTTCGTGACACTCGGGTTCCAATATACTTGTGACATAAGGGACTGCGAAAAGTGACGCTAAAATTAACTATAATAATTATTGTTCTCCATCTTTAAATAAGTCAAAGTTGTTGAATTCTTTCAGGTTTTCTGAATAATAACGCCACATGCAAAAACATGGTCAAAATATATAAGGGCTCATAAAAAAAAATGTGAGAGGATCTCAATTCTCAGTCATCTCTTAGGAAACTCGTACCCCAGCTCCCCCGATAGGTAACATTATAATTAACATTAGGTATAAGTTTTTTTTTTGAGTTGGGAGATCATCATATAGGTACATATATCTTCTTCCACCTGGGCGGAGCGATACGAGTGACTGACTTTTACTGTTAAAAGTTCACCTGTGTTCCTTTAGTGGACATTTACGTTCAAGAGCCAAATCTATCGAAAAGTTGTTTTTAGTCAAGCCTTTGGGTACCTATTTATCCGCTAAAAACCCTGTTCATACCCAAAATTGGATATATATCGGGTAAGTACCCGATGGGTTTTTACCCATCGCTCATCTGTAGTCATGAGATCTAGCCCCCGTCAGTGATACTAGTTAGCAGGGATATAACGAAAGTAATAAGTAATAGTATATCGGAACCGAAGGCGGAGTCGGAGTTTTTAAATTTGATTTATTGGAGTCGGAACCGGAATCGGAACCGGAGTCGGAACCGAAGGCGGAAGAGGGTCAAAAGTGGTGGCAGGAGAGAGATTTTTTATTTAAGGACAAATAAAACATTATTCAGTCAAAGTTTTTTTCTTTAATTTTTTTTTAATTATAAAGAAGATGAACGTCTCTCGTGTGCGTCAACAAACTAACAACAAGTGAAAAAATAATTGACAATAGAGTGAACGTAGTGGGAGTCAGGGCGATTCCGGACCTCCGATTAAAACCTCCGATTTAAAAGTATCGGAGCCGAAGTCGGAACCGAAGGTGTAATAACATCGGAAGTTCCGACTTAACGGAGTCGGAGTCGAAGCTCCGTAACATCCCTGCTAGTTAGATACGTCTCGGTCCTAATCTTTCTTATTCCATCCTTCGCTTTGATTTACATGATTATCGAATTATTTCCATTTAATTTATATAGCTTCCTTTTCCTTATCAAGTTTCACCTGTTTCATACATATTTATAAAGCGGCTATACTTGTAACTTAGTGTAACAATCGTAAAATATTTACGTCATAAACTCGATTAACTTTCGTTTTGAGAGCGGTGTTAACGTCACATAAAGAACTTATAACCTTACTTTTCATGTATGCAGGCGAAACTTGTTTACATTTAAAAGTAATTCATAAAATAATATAGTTTATTTTCTATCACTTGTGAAAAAAATTGTGGACACAATCATAAGGAATAAAAAAAAAATGTACCTATATCTTATCAGGACTGGAGGCGTATTTACATATCATTTTTCTTTTTGTTTATTTTGTGGAAGGAAAAGTCAGTGGTAGCCTTAGGGGCTGGCGAGGCCCCGGGCGGTTTGGGCATGCCACAATCATGGCGGTAAGTCCCGGCTTGGCTGGAAAGACCTCACGGCGTCCTTACCTTCCGCATGACGCAGGTCCTCACCGGACATGGTTCGTTCTGGAGGTTCCTGCACCGGATTCGTGCGGAAGTGACGCCCGGGTGTCGCCACTGTGTGGAATGCCCGGAGGACAAGGTGGAGCACACAGTCGAGGTGTGCCCTGCTTGGGCGGAGCATCGCCGTGCTCTCGTGGGGGCGATCGGCGGCGGAGACCTCTTGCGCCGGGCCTTGGTTGAGGCCATGGTCCGGAGCGAGGAGGAGTGGCAGGTGGTCGCCGACTTCTGCGAAGCAGTAATGCTCGCAAAGGAGGAGGCCGAACGCATCAGGCAACGGCGTCCTCGCCGCCGCCGCCGGGATTCTGATCCCTATTTCTGGCCACCGTAGGCGCGGGCTTGCGGACAGTGAGCAATGGGTAGCTCGCTGTCCGGCCGTCTGGTAACTGTCCGGACCAAGCCTAAGTCGTCGACGGCGCGCACTGTTCCCGCGCGCCTCAAGGAGTTGTCAGCAACAGCAGGGATCCAGCCGGGTCGAAGCCTACTGGGGCCAGGGTTAACCAAAAGGGAGCTTGAGCGCCGGTATGAAGGCTAGAAGGAACGGGGTGGGTCTTTTAGTCAGTAAGAGTGACACTATCTCCCGCTCCGCTCAAGAGCGGGGGTTGTCATTGGATGATTTTTTCCCACCATAAAAAAAAGGGCCCGGGCGGTTTCTCAGCCGCCTAGCACCCCTAACCAAGTTATAAACGTTTCGTGTCGAATTCCGTTCTCCAATAGGTAACGCCTCGGTGTCAGCAATTGTAGAAAACGATAAGTTGGTAGCCATGTTTACGCGCCTTAGTCGGCCGCTCGTTCTACAATATAGCGTTTGTCTAAAAAGGATGTAGCGTTGAACATTGTAGAAATTCATTCTATCATTTTGAACGATGTGATTTTGGCTACGAATTTTTTATTCGTTTGTTCTGACCACGTGACTTAACGTTGAGCTGATGTCATTCCCATACATTTGATTAGTTTTCGAATTGCGTTAACGATTGCAGATTATCAACTTGGCTAGGGGTGCAGGGCGTAGCTCTTGTAGGGCTGCTCGCGTAACAACTCGATCAGAATAAATAATGATATTATTTATTTTATTTTATTCTACCTTTACCTTATATAGTAATGCTAATTAGTAAAAATGGGGCTTTACCCGTACCCGTTACTGATCATATTTTTGTAGTTAAAGTAAGAAAAACATATTTTCCCAAAATTGTCCACGATAATTTGTCATAATTGGTAAATTCATAGTTAAATCAATGTTTAGCCACTGTCATTGTTTTTCCATTTTGATCGACATTTATTCATTTATAAAATCAATAACCTGTCTGTAGGCACAATATTTTTTATAAAAGAGTGACATTTTGGAATATAAACGCACGCTAATAACTTTACTATTTATGAATATTATTTATTGAGACTTTAATAATATTCATAAATAGTAAAGTTACCTTTTCAAATAAGCCCTTTAAGTAATTGTACTCATGGGCGTACCCAGGTTCTGGGTCAGGGGGGGGGGGGGGGCAAATCAGGTTTTTTATAAGCTCTCATATAAATAATTAATTATTTTTTCATGTAAATTCTTTTATTTGGTATACAATAGCTACTTTAAAAGCAACTTTCGAGGATCTTTAGCAAAACGGTTTATGACGTTTTCAGTGAAAAAATCGCCCATAGCGTTAACAAATTTTCTATGTACACTAACCATACAAAACCATTTAATCTACCCTCGGTCATAGTTGATCTTAGCCATGTTTTTAAGCGTCTACGTGTGCTAAATGATCGTTCGATTGTAGTGCCTTCAGTGGAATAAGGTATTACTTGTAAAATTCCAAAAAAAATCAGCTACTTGTATTAACTCCGCTATTCCAATACTTTCAAAGTCCTGCTGCTGCTTATTTATCCATTAAGTGCGAAATAGTTTGGCTTCCGATGTGATCCTTTCTAATTCATAAAAATCGGATTCTTCGACCATACATTTTTGTAATTTTTGACCTATATGGTACTACTATACTAGGTCGTATTGCGAATGGCAAAAAGTTCGTCTTTTTTAACTTTTATCGATAAAAGTTGATAGTTATTACGGACGTAAACGAAGTCCAGGGGGGGGGGGGGCAGGTGCCCCTCCAAAGTCATGCTAAACTTTTTAAAAAATGTAGGTCTTTTTGCCAAAATGTCTGGCTATATAGGATAATCTGTCCGGCTAAACGTTTCAAGACCTGTCTGTCAACCCTATCTGTATCTCATCCACTTTTATCATATTGGTATACAGTTTCGACTAACTCAAATGCGACTATCTTGGAACTCTTGTCATTGCCTCAGTTTGTTATGGAAATACAATCATGTCAAAGTTATGGTTTTCTTTTGTACACTGTTTATGTAGGTTCAAATAAACAAGACATAAGTATAAAGGATAATTATTCGAGTTCGTTTCAGATGGCCCCCTAAACATATTGTTTACTTACTTACATTTATAATTTTTTGTTAAACAAAAACATTTAAAAATATATCATTTCATCACTACAGCAGTTTTGCATTTTCTCACATATAAGAAATATATATAGGTAATTAGTTTTAATACACTTACTTTATACAAGGGCCTCACAAAAATCTGCCGCCCAGGGCCTCATAACAGTTAAAGCCGCCCCTGGGAAAAGTTACTTCAGATTTGACATACGAGTAACCATACGAAGGACCATAAAGTGTAGAAGAAGAAAAAATGGAAGAAACCGTCGCCGTAGTTATAAATGTTATAATTGCAACATAATAATTAATAATACAAGTGTAATATAAATATATAAGTAATATGTATATTCCATGGTTCCGTCACAATCAGAACTAATTTTACTGTGTGGTCTTACAAAGTGTATTTTGATATTTATTTCATATTTCGCACTCGTGCGAAACGGGGGGGGGGGGGGCTCAGAAGACAGATCCGGAGGTCACAGATACCAGATCCTAATACAAAGTCAAAGATATATTTTAAATAAAGGCCACTCAAACCCCAATCAAACGCCGGGAGTTCGCGCGTGATTTCGCGCCATTCAATTAAGGCATACAGTCCCTCCATCTGGCCAAAATTAAATGGACACAATTCTCATACTCGCCTAGGCGGCAATACGCGTATCTGTGCATTTAATTGCGGCTAGCTGCGCCCGGATAATGCGTGGCTGGGATTCAAACCCATTTTCTTTACGAAATATTGATTGTTTTACATTTATGCTATGCTCACTTTGAAGAATATTTAACCACCAATTTTTATGTGAAAAAATGTTTCTAAAGATCCAAGCCGTTTCGAAGGAGTAGGGAAATGTTGCGTAATTGCCAAATATTTTTTTTAGACAAAAGTATTAATCGCACGAAAAAATCAAATGTTGATAATGTTGTTCATGAAACTATAAAAAACGTATATATTTTTCAAACCTATTATCTTGGCCGTTACCGAGGAGTAGGCTTCAGAAAGTCACTGTGTTATGGCACTTTTCGGGCGCTTAGCCTTTAAATACCTAGCGAACTCCGGCGTCCGCATACCTACATTATAAAATTTTGAGCGTTTTTTTATAGGGATAGGGTATGTATCCAAGAACGCAAATAAGAAGTTCTTCTTAGTGTAGTCTGTACCTTTCCATTATTTTAATCTTCCTTCTGCAAGTTCATTCAGGGATAATGTTGTCAAAAGCATAAATGCACGTAAAAACCGTGCTAATCCGTAATGCCATGCTTTGTCTGTTCTGTACTTACCTGGCTTCATTATTTGATCACAATCTCAAGCTATTGTTTCTTTATTATAACATCATAATAAGGCCAAGCGACCCACACTTAATTCTATCGTTAGAATTTTCCGTGAAGCTGTGTCATTCAGTTTGTGTCATCAAACCTATTTTTTCATCTTTTCAAATATTATGAGTAAGTCTCGTCTATATTTTTAAAGCGGTGATTGAAGTATTGATTTCACTAGTACATTCGGGCCACTCGTGGAAGGCTGCTAACGTTCGAAAGAGTTCCCTGAAACGAAAAGGGCTATTAAAGGAACACAGGTGGTTTTCTCGTGCGGGAGAAGTTATACAATGACTTCTAGAAGATACGACAAACACACTTGGGCTCTAAAAAAGGCTGGAAATAAAGAGATCAGTAAATTCTTCCAGAAGATTGCTTTATGCGGAAATTATTTTTATTTTCTTAATCTAAAAAAAAAATTAACTATATAAATATAAAAGGTGTAAGGGACAGCCCTCCACAAACTTTAAGGGCTTGCTCAGTAGACGAAACTGAACAACCTTCCACAAAATTTTTTTTCAGGAAACGACAAAAAAAATCAGCCTCCCCATACAAAATGATAAACTTGATTGGACAATTTGTATGGCGAGGCCGAATTTTTTTTTTCGTTTCCTGAAAAAAAAAAATGTGGAAGGTTGTTCACTTTCGTCTACTGAGTAAGCCCTTAAAGTTTGTGGAGGGCTGTCCCTTACACCTTGTATATTTAAAGTTACACTAAATAAAAAAACCAGTGCTTAACACTAACTAAAAGTAATCTAAAGTATGGCATCGAAAAACTCCACATCAATGTCGACTGGTAATGTACCAATAATATCAATATCATGCTATATTCATTCCTGCAATATAAATGGTTACTCATGATTCCGGTGCAAAGATCCAAAGCATTTTATTTCAAATAAACCATTTACAGGCACTTCTGAAATGTCAAAAAGTCAATCTGTCAGAAAAATTATGCTAATTGCACATTCCAAAGCGTAGATCTCTATGGAGAAGAATTTGGAAGAAACTCCATCAACACTGTTTTCAGTCATGTTATGTATTACAAATATCTCTGTTACACGTTTCTCGTCGCTACTATTGTATGTATGTGAGAACAATGTAAATAAAGTAAAAATAAATATAGATATTAAAATAGCCACAAGCAGCTAACAGATGACCAGTCTCGACTGACTGCACCCGTTCACGGACATGAAGCGAACATTAGCACCACTCAGCTCAACCATTTCGAAGGGAACCGAATGATCCAAGTAGGTGCTGATTGCAAGTAGCTTCTAGAAGTGCTTGCACAGTCTACTGATTTGTCAACTGCTTTTGATATTTTTATTACCCACATAATTTTATGTTGGTGATTTTCTTATTCATAAGGAAAATGACATTACGAACCAACAACTACTTATTATTAGTAAGTGTGTACCTATGTTGACGTGATTTTAAATACGAGTTCTTGTAGGTACGTGCAAGTTACGTAATGTCCGTTACTAACTCATCAATCGCCACGTCTTAACGTTATTTTTTTAATTGTTGTTTGTCGAGGAAGTCGTACAAAGCAAAGGTTATGTCATTGTAAGGCATAGTTGATAAATATCTGAGATTCTTTTTTACGGTGCGAAAAGAAACAACGAATTTTCAGTGTCATTTATTAATTTGCGCTCGACACAGAGTGACTAATTTTGGAACTGGCATCGGCAACTAAAGCGCCTATTTCACTACGCGTTATACAGACTGTCTTATTTTTCATTCCGAGTAAGACAGTCTGACCCTAATTACACTACGCGACATAGACTAAGACTGTCTGAATATCGAGTGGTGTAATTGGCGCCTAAGGTCCTTTTTAAACTTCGTGTTTTAATTAAAGACTATGATTTGACAATACGAATGTTGCATGTTTTTTCCATTTCATAAATAGTGAGGTACCGCAACCGATACTGACCAAAAAACCGAAAAATTTTCTTAAAAATAATTTCGTTTAAATTTATGCAACTAATTATGATCAGCTTTTGTATTTCCTAAAGGTAATTTAAAAAAAATACTCATAAAATAAATTATAATTTAAGCTTAAAATTGAAAGACTAGCTAAAGCTGCGTCATTTAATTTTTTGGTCTCGATTTTGTGATAACGAAAATATATAACTACTCAAGCTGATATTTTTGCTGACATGTGTCAGCAAAAATATCATATCAGTTATTACAATTAATAATGACTTCGTTTTGGAAAACTAATAATAGATAAATAGCTGTAAAAACATACCTAAGTCCTCTTCTTGTACTATTTTCATGCGGATCTCTTCAAAATTGTAGCAATAAAAACGAATTGTGTGTCGGTTTTTTACAATGCAGACATTTGTATTTACAGCTTAACGATCAATGAGGATAACTTTTTTAATTCTAAAGCATAAAAGGAAGCCACCTAAAAATGTGGGTCTAAGTATATTCACGCGATCAGTCCAGTTGACTATAATCAGATAGGTTGCAGTAAATAGAACTTTTGGTGGGTTAAAGCCACTGCCTTAACTCTCGTTAGTCATACAGCACATTTATTCTTTTCAGTCGATTGATTGGGTTTCGTATTAGAAGCATGTTTATCAATGGGTTGGGACGGAGCTTTAAGCGTTCAGCATAGTTATCTATTTATTTTGACTTCTTCAATGACAGTCTTCATATTTAGGTACTTATGTATTTCAGTGTTACGTGTGACTGGTCGGGATCGGAATCCCGGCGGCGACTGCGGCTCTGTGAGCGCCGCCGTTGCCTGATGCGGTCGGCCTTCTCCTTCGCTAGCATTACTGCTTCGCAGAAGTAGGCAACCGCCTGCCACTCCTCCTCGCTCCGGACCATGGCCTGTACCAAGGCCCGGATGAGAGATCGCTTTTGAAACGAAAACCCGGCCCCGGAATGAAGGGCAACGAAGGAACTAGGAGTGGGTTTTAGTCAGTAAAAGTCTGGCACGGCCTCCGGGGGAGATGTCATTGGATGATTTCCCACCCAAAAAGAAAAAGAAACGAAATAGGAGAGTAGGTAGTAATGTACTGGTAGTAGTCTTAAAATTGCTTCTTTTCCGCCAAATAAAATGATTTTCATTCGTTTTCTTTCTAAATAAAAAAACACCGAGAGCATTGGTGGCCGAGTGGTAACGGCCCCGACTTACTTTGTGTAATTTATTTCTTCACCATTGCTCTCAAAACGGTAAAGAAAACATAGTGAGGAAAACGGCATGTCCAAGAACCAAAAATTTGATGACATGTGACATCCGCCTACCCGCACTGGGCCCGCGTGGTGGATTACGGCCCATTCCCTCTCTTAGAGAGGAGGCCTGTGTCTCAACAGTGGGAACATTATAAGGCAGACTATGCTATAAAAAACATAGGGAAGTACCCGTTTGAATGCGTAACTACCGCACCTACCTAATGATTGTAGGTAATTATTTTCGGCAACATCGATCAGCGAATTTATAGCAGAGTCATTTTCGCACCCAGTAGCTATTGTGTTGTGTGGAATCCGTTGCTGTTTATTTACGTTTCATTTCCGGGATTAGACGTCGAAAACCAATGATGTTCTCACACCGACAATTTAACAATCAGTTTAATTGTGTTGTTACGTCGTCGAGCCGTCGGCGTCGCGTGCCACAAGTGGCCTGCATTATGACATGAGCACTAACTTTGCTCTACCTTTGGATTATTTCATATGTATACAACTTTTAGTAATATGTGAATGAAACCTGATAGTTTGTTCACAACCAGTAACTAAGTGGATTCCAATAGTTTTTACAATTGCCAAAACGGATCTTGAGCGCTCGGCGTCAGAGTGGGGATCGCTTTGCGCATTCCATACATTGGCGAGCCAATCGTTTTCATTGTTAGACACATGCAGCAACGCAGTGAACGAATCAGGAGTGACGTCTATGACGCGATGGCACAGCGAGCCAATCACTGACACTCCCCGCCCCCGCGTATCACTTCGCACCACTAAAGAGACCGAATATTTGACTTCTGCGCAACCGCTCAAGATCCGTGATGGCAACTGTACACCATATTTAAAAAGGTCACACACAAGTTGGACACAACCAACACAGGTCATGGCAGATCATATCGGATATTAGGTACTAGCAAACAGCTGGGTGCAAGTGCAAAACCACTCCTCATTTTTGCTGACGTAACAAGCTTATAACTTTGTGATTTTTCATGGTACAGTTACGAAATTTTGTACATAGATTCTTTACATAAAAATACTAGACACGTGTTTCGAGTTTCACATATACTTACTAAAACTAATGTTGTACACATACATGCTCTTAGATTTTGTTTAGCAAATTTTAGTTTACCACTTAGTGGGCCTTAGTAGTGTGCAAATAAAAAAAACCGGCTAAGTGCGAGTCGGACTCGCCCATGAAGGGTTCCGTAGCAGCAAGTAACATAATATAAAAAGTTCTTGTAGTTCGTTGTAACTTTGATCGATGTTTTAATAATAGTGTATTTTTTTACATTTATGTCTTATTAAAAAAAAAACTACTTACTAGATCTCGTTCAAACCAATTTTCGTTGGCGGTTTGCATGGTAATGTACATTATATATTTTTTTTAGTTTTATCCTCCTCTTATTTTAGAAGTAACAGGGGGGGACACACATTTTACCACTTTGAAAGCGTCTCTCGCGCAAACTATTCAGTTTAGAAAAAAATGATATTAAAAACCTCAATATCATTTTTGAAGACCTATCCATAGATAGCACACGTATGGGTCTGATGAAAAAAAAATTTTTGATGGGGACTCCCAAAGTTAATTGTTTTTTTTTTTTCATTTTTGTGTGAAAATCTTAATGCGGTTCACAGAGTACATCTACTTACTAAGTTTCAACAGTATAGCTCTTATAGTTTCGGAAAAAAGTGGCTGTAACATACGGACGGACAGACAGACATGACGAATCCATAAGGGTTCCGTTTTTTGCCATTTGGCTACGGAACCCTATACATGTGGGTGGATAGACAGGGATAGGAAGGCCGAAGAAAATTTGAAAGGATTTATGGTGAGAAGTGATATGAAACAATCTATCCAGTCAGCATAGTCACGCTACTTGACTTCCTTAGTCAATGACGTTATCGTGACTACTGTTAAGATAGAACATGTTACGCCGATCTCAAGTATGTGGATGGGATTGGGACATAGGCAGGAAGATGATGATTATGTCTTAATTTTTATATACAGTGAGGTTTTTCAACTATAACCTACTTGATTTTTCATTCTTAACCGACTTAAAAAAGGAGGAATTTCAACTGTCTAGCTATCACAGTTCACGAGATACAGACTGGAGACAGACGGACGGACAGCAGAGACTTAGCGATTTGTCCCGTTTTACCCTTTGAGTACGGAACTCTAATAAGTGTAGAATAAAAATTTCGGAAGTCGGTGTTAAATAGGTATTGAAGAAACAAAACTAAAAATAGCGACTTCCGAAATTAAAGTTATTTTGCACTTTTCAGTTTTGTTTACATTTCTGTTGTTTTTTTTTTTGTTGCGGTTTTACTATGTTTTTGGTTTGTTACTTGCCGGACGTATTGAAGTTGGACACTTGAATCACGATGATCATACTTCAGGCTATTCGATAAACTGGGTGCCAATGGTGAATCGACGATGTTTTTTAGTTGTTCACGTATCGTGTACTAGCTTCTGATAGCGGTCTCGCTCGTGTGATGCTTAGTAGTAGGTTTCTCCATACAAAATTTGGATCCCTGTTTAATCCCGTCATTAGCAGGGGCGTAGCGTGGACTGATTAGGACGTGGCCGAAGGCACACCAACGACGCCATTTGCTTTCATAAATTCGAAAACCGAGACCGCAACTATCGCATCCCAGCCTTCAACCACATCGTCGCTTTACTATCAGGAGAAATAGTGGTCAAACGCGGGCTAAAGAGCCCTCACTTGAGCGAGGGCCCTTAGGGAAGCGAAGCCGTAGGCGAGGATTCATTTCGCCTTCGTCTAGCTACGCTACTAGTCATTAGGACTCCCCGACACAGGTCAGGTTCGAAGGTAATGACAGAGGCTTCGTTTGCTCGATTTACTCGTTCACTATAGCCCCCTCATCTCCTTGATGTTACGTTCTGCACAAGACATAGGAGCACAACGCAGCAGGGTTTCGCCTTGTGACAATCGTTTAGTACATTCATCATCATCATCATCATCATTTCAGCCGACAGACGTCCACTGCTGGACATAGGCCTCCCCCAAGCGTCGCCACAACGAACGATCATGTGCGTCCCGCATCCATCGGATTCCCGCTACCTTCACCAGGTCGTCAGTCCACCTTGTAGGAGGCCTTCCAATCCCACTCCAGAACCTTTGGGCCCCAACGGCCATCTGTTCTGCGAGCAATGTGCCCTGCCCATTGCCACTTAAGTTTGGCGATTCTTTGTGCTATATCGGCAACCTTGGTTCTCCTGCGGATATCTTCATTTCTGATTCGATCACGCAAGGAAACTCCGAGCATAGCCCTTTCCATTGCTCTTTGGGTGACTTTAAGCCTTTTGATGAGGCCCATTGTGAGCGACCACGTTTCGGATCCATATGTCATCACTGGCAACACACACTGGTCATAGACTTTCGTCTTGAGACACTGTGGTATGTTGGATGAGAAGATACCGCTTAGCTTCCCGAACGCTGCCCAGCCGAGTCGGATTCGACGGTTGACCTCTTTCTCGAAATTAGATCTACCCAACTGGACTGTCTGCCCGAGGTAGACGTAACAGTCCACAACTTCGAGTATAGAGTCTCCGATCTTGATAGGAGTGGGTGCTACATGGTTGTTTATTATGACTTTAGTTTTGTCCATGTTCATTTTAAGCCCCAGTCTTTCGGAAGCTCTACTGAGGTCATTGAGCATTGTGCTGAGCTCTTCTGTAGTTTCAGCCATGACTACTATGTCGTCGGCAAACCGAAGGTGGGTGATGTACTCCCCATTGACATTAATGCCTAGTCCACTCCAGTCCAGAACCTTGAAGACATCCTCCATTGCGGCCGTGAACAGTTTCGGAGAAAGTTTAGTACAGTACCTAGCGAATATTAATTTTAGATACGACTGACCACATTTTCTCTCAGACGCTAAAATTACCAGCCTAGCCCAAGCTACGCTAGTAATTAATCGTCATAGATCCAAGTCATTTGCTTAGCTGTTGATTGAAAGGCTGAATATCATTCGGGCCTCTAATTGAATGGCGGCGTTTAGTGAAAAGACTAGGTAGTCTGTTAAATGAATGACTATAAAAGTTAGTTGGCTGTGACATATGTATCACGTATGATTCACTTTAGACAATGTTTTGAAACACATGATCTGAAACCTTCATGTTCGCTGGGGTTTAATTTGTTAAATGATAACTTTCTGCTTTTATACGGTTCCATGACGATGATTAAGGCTTATAGTCCCTTGAATATTTGGCCGGAATTAAACGGACACAACATTCGTACCCACCTAGGCGGCAGTACTTGAGGTGTGCCCCGCTTGGGCAGAGCATCGCCGTGTCCTCGTGGGGGCGATCGGCGATGCGATCTCTCGCGCCGAGCCTGGCCGAGGTACTGGCCATGGTCCGGAACGAGGAATGGCAGGCAGTCGCCTCCTTTTCTGAAGCAGTTATGCTAGCAAAGGAGGAGGCCACACGTGTGAGGCAACGGCGCTAACGCCCCAGCCGCCGCCAGAATTCTGATCCCTATTTCAAGCCACCGTAGGCGCAGGGAAGCCTGCGGACGGCGAGCAGTGGGTAGTTGGCCGTCCGACCGTCCGGTAAATGTCCGGGCTGAGCCCAAGACGTCGACGGTGCGTATTGTTCCACGCACACCTCAAGGAGTTGTCAGCAAACCCTAGGGACTTAGCAGGGCCAAAGCCTACTGGGGTCGAGGAAAGGCAATGAAGGAACAGGAGTGGGGTTTTAGTCAGTAAAAGTCTGACACTATCTTTAAATATTGTTGTATTTTTATCTATTTATATTTTTTTTTAAAAAGGCTGCCGTACCAAAAAAAACCCGTAGGTATTTCCTGGAATAAGTTTTGTGAATTATTCGAGTAAATCAAGGAATTACCGAATGCCAACATAGTTTTCAGGCATCTCTTTTTTTGCATTGCCTTTTCATCAAACATCGCGTTTGATTGCGTTAGATGAAGCAACAAGCTTGCTCGATCTTGACGATTGGTGAGTGGAAAAGGACCTTAAATAACATAGCTTTCTTAACTCTTTTTCTTTATTTATAGGTTATTCCTGACCTAGGTAATAAATACCTTTTTAGTTGTTCAGGGAGTACTTCAAAAGTCTTCAAGAAAAGCTATGAAGTCGATACTCGCCTCTTCTTTTGACTCGACTCACGGCTCAACAACGCCTATACCTTACAGATGGAATAACAAAGTACATCCACTTACAAAGTATGTACTTAAATTCCGTTTATTTGTACTTAAGTTAAAAAAGGTAAGTAGTTAAACATTTAGAGACTTCTCTGGATGTTCAACCACTTTTTGAAGTCATAGGTAAATGATGGATGACTCATATGTAATCAGGCAAACCATTGCAGAATAAATCAATCAATGCAATGATCATTATACTGACTTAATTACCTATCTGTTGATCAGACTCTTAGATCAGCAGAACCTTTAGTTCTTTAAAATGTAATTATTTATCGTTAAAATCATAATTATGTTGTTGATTATGTCGCCTGCTGGTGTGGATCGACAGGCCGCGCGTGCATGCCGTGCAATGCCGCAACGAATGTATGATGGACGATAAAGCATTATATGTATATAGAAAGGATTTGTTATGCCTTCGCTACACACATACAAAGAAAATTATTGATTGTAGCGCTTGAGTTTTTGCCATTTGCGCTCAATTTAATATCCGCTGTAAGAAACAAACGAGCAGTTTTTATGTACCGAACGTGATTTTATGGATCGTGCACTGCGTAGGTTACCTCACTCGTAAATAGGCATGGTCCTTGATTAAAATTAAAAACTTAACTTTTTGTTTCGTCTGAGCAAGTACTCAGATTTTATAATTTACGTGGGAAATTCAGAAAGTTTTGAGAAAATATAAAACTAACTTCTATAAATAAAATATAGTTATTAAATCTTTTCGAAGAACTCTCCACCAGCCTCCTATACAAACCTCTCCATACAAAGTTTCATGTGTCTGAACCAATTTTCGAAACATTTTTTCCAGTCCGTCGCAGACACTTCTTCCACGGCCTTCTCGAACGCTGCTAGCGCGTCTTCCGGCGATGAAAACTGTATCTATCCCTTTCAGCAGACTTTTTATTTTAGGGAACAAAAAGAAGTCTTACGGTGCCAGATCAGGACTTGTAAGGAGGGTGCCTCAAGATTCTGATTGGTGCAGCGGTGTGGTGTCCAGGAAGTCCCTCCTTTTTAGCGCTGAGTGCGCGTTTGCGTTGTTATGGTGAAGCAGTACCCCGCGGAGTCCGGTGTTCGGTTGCTTGTTGCTCATTGCAGGCAAAACTTCTGGCAGGCATTTTGTGGTATACCATTCGGCATTGATGCTGCTTTGGTCTCTTAATGGAATGAAATCAGATACCCCGTCAAAGTGAAGAAAGTAAGAAACTAGCAATCAAAATTTTCCCTGCGCTTCTCGATTGCTTTACTTTCATGGTTCGTTTTGAAACAGCCAAACTGTCGACTGACGCTTTGTTTCTGGATCGTATTGATAAATCCAGGATTTGTCACCTATTACAATGTGCCTATTAAACGCGCCGAGACGAGCCTGCTCCAATTTTTTAAATCATACACCACTGGCACCACTCCACATGCGCCTGCTTCTGAGCTTCGATGAGGTTGTGCGACACCTAGCGGCAAACTATCCTCCTCACGCAAAGGTGTTCGTGTAGAATCTTGTGGACGCTTCCCAAACCAATCTGCAGTATATGCTGAATATCTTCGTGTGTAATTCACCTGTTTCTTGATTTTTTTTTTACTGCCAGCACACTTTCTTCCGTGACAGCCGTCGTAGGACGAGCACTCCTTTGTTCATCCCCCAAAGTAAGACGCGACCGCACTTGTACTCGCTATATCAGCGGTAGATAGTTGCTTTTAAAGGTCCTTCATCCATAAAAGCAATTTGAAGTCGATCAAATGACTTATCAGGTTTTAGGCCACATTTAAAATCGTAGAAAATCATCGCACGAAAGTGTTTTCGATGCAGATCCATTTTTAAATAAGACGCGATAATATTTAGCTCTCGAGAAAATGTGGAGGTAAATTTAAAATTCGAACAATGGTTTTTTACTTTATAACCAAAGTTTCCAAAATAATTACAAGTGGCCAGTATCTAATACATAAAATCAAACTCGCTGTGATAGTCTGTCTAATAAGTTAAAAGACTTGGGTAATTATTAGGATTTAATGAAATCTGATGTAGTCAACACGGGTTCAATAATCAAGGTTGATTAAGAGACAGAGATCATTGTTTACTAACAGAAGAACCTTATAAAAAGTATCGAATATAAGTATTTTTTAAATGATTAAATATTATACAAAATTCCCAAGTCGGTTGACTTATTAGACAGACTATAAGAAAAAAAATAATAATACAAAGTATTATGACACTAACCGATAGTAACACTAAATATGATAACATTCTTGGAAATAATGACATATGCCAATCTAAATAGAATAGAACTAATTTTGTAACAAATTACTTTTTATTTTTCTTAGTAAGAATACCAAATTTTCATTACTTTTTTTACCTTATTTCTATTTTCTTTTAACCACAAAGAGATATCTAGTAAAAAATTGCGTAAAAAGATTAAAGCGAAACTATAATGTTTCGAGCAAAGTTTCAACTTTACTTCAAAATTATTATTATTATACTTTAAAATATGAATAACTAGCGACCCGCCTCAGCTTCGCACAGGTGTTCGAAATCTCTGAAATATCCGACTTTTCTCTACTATAAGTAGTTAGCATATTTTTATTGTTGAGTAGCTGTGTTGATTTTGAATTGGTTTTTTCTAAAATAAAAGTAGCCTATGTTACTCCTTATTACATCAGCTACTTGCCAAAAAAAGTCCTGTCAAAATCGGTCCAGCCATTTCAGAGATTAGCCCGGCCAAACAGACAGACAGACAAAAATTGTAAAAAATGTTATTTCGGTGTATGTACCGTATATATATTCATATGCATGTAGTAAAAAGCAGTTATTTTAATATTACAAACAGACACTCCAATTTTATTTATATGTATAGATGTATAGATAGGTTTGCGCTTGAACGCTATCTCACCTGATGGAAAGCGACGATACGGTCGACGATAGAGCGCGCTTACCTAGAAATAACCTATTCACTCTCGACTTAAAGATTCCCGGGTTGTAGCTATCAGGAAACACAGACTCCGGCAGGGAATTCCACTCCTTAGCTGTACGCACAATGAATGTGTTCCCAAAACGTTTTATGCGTATAGGTGGGAGGTCCTCCATGTACCGGTGGTGCATCGTCGTACGCCTGGTGGTCTGATGGTGGAACGAGCTAATATGTATTTGTTACACTTTAACCTTCCTCATCACTGACTGAGTCACTCTGTCTATTGGTAAAAATCGCATGAAAATCGTGTTTAATAACATTCGAAGACCTAGGGCAGTTACTACTAATACATATATTTTAATTAATATCTATAAACTAATGCTTAACTGCAATCCCACCTAATAGTAAGCAGTGATGCAGTGATGGATTTAAAAATAAACTTCATGAACTCTGAGTGGACAAATGCTATTATGTAGGTACTCTATAAAAGTTTTGCTGATAAATCAATATTAGAATACTCTATCTATCGGGGTCATGGACTTATGAATAGATGACTATTCATGACTTCATGACCCTGACAACAGACATCATGAGATGCGTTTAGTGTAAGCACACAAATGTACGTCTTGAACACGGAACAGTAAAAACTCGAATATAATGAACAAGTCTGCCTTTTGTATTTCAGTAAATATTAAATCGTCTAATATATTATATTGAGAGTTTGCGTTTATTGCAGGAAGGAGTAGATATCTTTTTTCCTAATTTAAAAGTTTTAAAAGTTTTAATGATAGTATCGTTCTAAAGGTGCGTTTCCAATGACGTGGAGTTGGGTGGAGTGGAGAGTCTCTACTCCACATCAGAAAAGGCGTAGCGTGGACTAATTTAGACGTGGGCTGAGCGAGTTCAATGACATGTAGGTAATTAGTACGCAACGCCGACTACTACCTACAGGTCATTGAACTCGCTCAGCTGACGTTTTCTTAATGAAATTAATTTCGTACATGCGTAAATCAATACGAGTTTTTAAAAAAGGTACTTTATTTTTTAATTTTATCTTTACAAATCGATAGTGTTTTGTACCGGATCGACCCTCCACGGGATTAAAACGATCAAAATTTAACGGGGTATACAGGATTACTTGTAAAACACTAACAATCTTACAGGACTGTATTACTAACATCATAAACAACAACTTTTGTTCTATGACTTTTTACAAAACGTAATTAATTTACAAAAAAACAATCTTCAAGATTTCGTTGTTCTATCTAACACATTTTAACTCTGTATTTTGCTATACATACCTACGTCTTTATGACACGACTCAAGCGCATCAAGCACCCCCGCTGCCGGATCCTCGCTCTCCTTCGCTATTCTACTATCTATATTCTATATATATATACATGGACTTCGTAAAATTTAAAAAGTTTAATTTAAATATTTTTGTTTTTGTATGAAAATCGGATGAACTAAAATATGACAAATTTTTAAAAGTTATTAAGTTATAGATCAAAAGTTGTTGTTCATGATGTTAGTAACATAGTCCTTTTTTTTTTTTCGATGGCAGAAATCATCTTATGACAACCCCCGCTCTTGGGCGGAGCGGGAGATAGTGTCAGACTCTTACTGACTAAAAAACCCATCCCGTTCCTTCAAGCCTTCATACCGGGGCTCGAGCGCCCTTTCGGATAACCCCGGCCCCTGTAGGCTTCGACCCGGCTGGGCCTCTGCTGTTGCTGACAACTCCTTGAGGCGCGCGGGAACAACGCGCGCCGTCGACGACTTGGGCTTGGTCCGGACAGTTACCGGACGGCCGGACAGCGAGCTACCCATTGCTCACTGTCCGCAAGCCCGCGCCTACGGTGGCCGGAAATCGGGATCGGAATCCCGGCGGCGGCGAGAGCGCCGTTGCCTGATGCGGTCGGCCTCCTCCTTAGCGAGCATTACTGCTTCGCAGAAGTCGGCGACCGCCTGCCACTAGTAACATAGTCCTGAGAGGTTGCCAGTGTTTTACAAATAACCCTGTATACGGTGGAAGAGTGTCCTGATTGAGCGGCGCCCCCGTGTCCTCATGGATGCGTTTGGCGGCGGCCACCTCTCGCGCCTGTCTTTGGTTTTGGTCATGGTCCGGACTTCCGGAGCGAGAGGGAATGGGAAGCGGTCGCCTCCTTCCGCGAAGGAGTTGAACGCAACCGTGATGGAACGGACACCCTCACGCCCCAGTCGTCCCTAAAGGCGATGTTCCGGGCGTCGGGAGTCGCATAGCGATTTCCGGCCACAGTAAACCCATTGTTTACAAACGACGAGCAATGGGTAGCTCATCGGTCGCCTGTCCAATAAGGACCTGACCCGAGTCGATGGCGCGTCGTGTTGATACTAGCAAAACTTAAGTGGTCCAGTAGGACCGATGCTTGTTCGGGCTGCGGGCACGTTTGATATAGTAACCGTGGCCCTGGCACGCACAGTGGGGCTGAAGAAGTCTGGGTTTTATTTGGTAAAAGTCTGACACTGAGCGGGAGAAGTCATTGGATAATTCCAACCTCAAAAAAAAATTATTTAAAAACAAATTGTCCCGATTATTGGTATTTAGTTTATATTTAGTTTGTTCAGTATCATTAACTGAATTAGATTTCAATAGTTTTTACACCATGTTATATTTTTTCCCAAAAATATTTTAATAGTTTACAAATTGAACACCACCAACATTAAGTACCTAAAACACAGGTCACGGCAGGCCATAGCGGGTATGAAGCGCCAGCAAAAAGCTGGTTGAAAGTGCAAAACAACCCCTCCGTTGATCGCCTGGTGACTATGTATTTCTGCTGACATAACAAGCTTATAACTGATTTTCCATGATATAGTTATGACATTTTATAAAGATTTTCCGTACATAAAAATATATAAAATATAATATTAGACACGAGTTGCGGATATGCTAACATATAGGTACTAAAATTAATGTTGTATATGCATATCTACATAAATAATGAATGCGCAGAGTATGTTTTTGAATAATGTACAATTACTTAAAAATAGTTAAATGTTTTTATTAAACCGGAGATTTATTGATATATATTTGCACATTACAATGGAAACATACTCGTATGAGAAATATTGTAAATTGTGATTCATCCTCTTGTGCGCGACATTCGCGAAATAATAAAAAAGCCTTTCCTGAGGTTTTTCAGTTTCAGCGACATCTATGGCATCGCATAAGAACTAATCCTGCATCGCGCAATTAAAGTTCTCCGCGCGATTTGAACATATAGAACAAGCCGAAATCATCTATCGGTCAGTTGCTTACCAGACACACCCGTCTGGTCGGAGAATCCTTCCTATTCAACGGAGGTTTTTGGGACTTTACTCTCTGTTCCATATACCTCTAAACAGTAGATAATCTAACATAGCTTTCTGACTCGAACTAAGAAAATATAAACAAGTTCATAAATCATACGAGTATTTTTTTAAATTTAAGTCCGGGAGTCTGTGTTTCTGGTTACGAGTATGATTTTTTCGTAATTTTAACACTGAACGTAAAGTTACTTTGCAATTTTTTGAAGTTGGTTGTATTTTATTTGTAAAAACTTTTTGAAGAAAACGAAAACCAGACGACTTGAGAACATCCTCCTTTTATCGAAGTCGGTTAAAAAAAAAATCGTAAATAATAAAAATGTAGTTAATTAAATATTAATAGAGTTGAGTTGAACTTGCTAAGTTTTTCAAAGATATTAGTGACAAAGGCACGTCTACGTTAAAAAATAGTCCTCCCAACCGAATTCGCGCGGTTGTTAATGAGATTGATATTGGCCCCAATCTCATTAACAACCGCGCGAAGCTTGGACTTGTCACGTTGACACTGCTGAACTGATGTTGATAAAACTTGGCACAGATCAATAAAACTAACGATACCTACTTTTTATCACGGTAGTAAGTTTCCTAGGTCACGTATCTCGCTGGAAGAAGCCAGTTTTGTTACAAGTTTGTATCTAAATGTTTTGATTTTGGCGAAAAAGTACTATTACTGTGTTCACTATATAGGGTGACTGGTATTTAGTGTACGATACTTAAACATGTGATTGTGCTCATGATGTGATTGTGCTCATGATAACCAACAACTTTTACTACGGGAACAAACCTGAAATCGCGAAAAAAACAGCTGTTCAGTACATTTATGTTTGCCTAATGTACTGAACAGCTGATATTTTTTTCGCGATTTCGGCTTTGCTCTCATAATAAAAATTGTTTGTTATCATGAGCACAATCACGTGTTTAAGTATCGTACACTAATTACCAGTCACCCTATGTATAGTAAATACAATTCGAAGTAATAAATCAAAGTAGTAACGTAGGTACTACTTTAGGTAGTGACATACGGCGTTGCGCCTCAGGTGGACATTCCACCCACAGAAAAGATGATAGAGGTTCGAAAGGAAATACTTTCCGATATGTACTACAACGAGTGTCGCAGCCTTTTACTCCAATACAGGTAATAAATCAATACTAACGCGCATTACGCAAGTAACAGACCACGCACACTTAGATCGCAAGTTTGCTATTGGTAGTTGAACTATGAGCATTGCTCTACTTTGTGGCGCGCCTGCCCCGCCCACAAAGTCATTCTACCCTCTATCATCTGTTCTGTGATCTCACCCATAGGAAACGTACTTACAAATCATTTTCGAAACGCATTGAATTCATTATGATGATGATGATGATTCATTATGCATAATGCTTAAATTTGCACCTTTTCCGCAAAATAAATTATTTTTCTTTCTTCTTTCTATGCGTAGGTACAGCTTCTTAGCTGTTTTTATACTTTAATGGAATTCCCTGCCCGAGTTTGTTTCCCGGTAGCTACAAAAAACTAGGGGTCTTTATGTCCCCGGTATGAAGGCTAGAAGGAACAGGGTGGGTCGTTTAGTCAGTAAGAGTCTGACATATCTCCCGCTCCGCCCAACAGCGGGGGTTGTCATTGGATGGTTTTTCCCACAATAAAAAAGGGGTCTTTATGTAAAGAGTGAATATGTTACTTCTACTCAAACTTGCTTCATCCATTGTCGACCATATGAGATCAGATAGTGGTCAAACGTGAGCTTATCAATGATTAAGTTATTTATTGATAATCTCGCGTTTAATTGGACTTGCATACGCAAATCCAATTAATTTAATGTAATTATTTTTAGGGAGCATTCAAGTATTACGTAAAGCAATTTGGGGTTTCTTGTAAAACGTTACGATGCGTTACAAGGGCGGGGAGGGGGAGTATTTAAACAATGCGTTAATAAAAAAGCTAGGGAATTAGAATCTTCCAAATCAGCAACCCTTTTCGTTTACGGGGAAACCCTCAATAGTATTGTACGTTACTTTTATTTTTGTTTCCTAAGGGTGAGTTGCACCATTTCACTAAAAAAGATAACCAAACCATAACCAGCCGTGAAACGGCCACCTATTGGTCAATTCGACAATTTGACAACTGTTAACGGTTTTGTTATCGTTATAGTTAAATGGTGCAACTCACCCTAAGTTGGCAAACCTTTGACTTTAATGGTCACTCAAATGTTACGTAAAGTTTAGGGAGGGGGAGGGAGGGGTACAGAAAAACGTTACGGTGCGTTACATGGGGGGGGGGGAGGGAGGGTCTAAAATCTTCAAAAATTGCATTACGTAATACTTGAACGCTCCCTTACCGCGAGGACTGGTTAGAGACAGCGCAGGGGAAGAAAGTTTGGAATTACTTGGGGAAAGCCTTTGCCCAGCAGTAATGTGTGACTTTAAAAATACTACGTACCAAGTAAGCACACCCGGAACTAAGTCTAACACAGTCAACAATATTGATATGGCTGCGATCGTTGGAGACGTGAGCGGGCAGGATGCTCATTCAAATATCAAATCTAACCCTACAAGACACCTATCTAGAAGCAAATATACATCAGATCAATTACGGACAACAAGCAAGCACAGAGTTATGATATTTGCCGATCAGACCGGATATGACATGAGAGGACTTCTACAGGACCTACTCGGAAATACTTTCACTGTAATGTCTATTATAAAACCCAACGCGTCTACGTCTGAGGTGCTAAGTTCGTGTATTACGATGTGTCAAAGTTTCACCAAGTCGGACTACGTAATAATTCTGGGAGGTTTAAATGATCACAATCCGTTGCAATTTCAATCTTTTCTGTATTATATTGTAAATCAGATCCGAAGCACAAACATCATAATTGGTGAAATTCTTAAAAATAGATATTTGAATGTTAATATGCTTAATAATAAACTCAGGATTATAAGTCGCAACTGTTTAAATATATCTCTTGTACCACTACAGACACATCAAGGTAGAATATATGATCCTAGGTATCTAAATAAACTATATGTCAGTAGATTAATACACAGAGAAATTTTACGCTTAAATTACAAGCATGAATATCTTGCGTACACCGTTAAACTAGACAAGAAACGTGAACACTCTGTACAAAAATGTTTTAAAAATATGTGCACTCAAACCTGTAATTTAAATTAAGTCAAATACGGTGTGTATGGAGGCGGCAACTCAGACAGTCAGTGTTGTCGAAAATGAGGACTTTTTTCGAACCTAACATAGTGTTAAACTCTCAAAGTTGTCAAAATGATATGGTTGCGCATGATATTACTTACTTAACAATTTTTCATCAAAATTTGTGTGGAATTAGCATTAAAAAAGACGATCTGGAACTTTATGTAGAAAAAATATTACCTAAAATAGATTTTATCTGTGTTACTGAGCATTTTCTAAACAAATCAAATGCTCCTTTATTTGCACTTACTGACTACAACTTGGTTTCACACAATACTAGGGCAAATAAAAAAGAGGTGGTAGTCTCATCTTGGGACAAATAAATAGACAAGTCCTAGATTGCGTACAAATAAACAAATTATATAAATCTGAATCATTTGAAATATGTTGTACCAAAGATATTGACACTGGGCTACTCATATGTTGCTGTTATCGAAGCCCCGATGAAAAGAACTTTGAAATATTTATCGAAAAATTGGAAAAGCTGTTGAAATATTTTTTCAATAAAAAGTGTATCATTTGTGGAGATTTTAACATCGATCTCCTCTATGAAAATAGAAAGCGTACGGAATTTACTAGTCTTTTGCGATGTTATAATTTTAAAACTCTTATTCAAACGGCAACTTTTACTCGAAATCAATCATCCTCTTGCATAGACAATTTCATCACTAACTTAGATGACTCGTACATTAGAAAGGTTTCTGTAGACCACAATGGCTTGGCAGATGGGCATGCAGGATTTTTTTGTGAATTACAGCTTCAGATGGTACAGGGAAAAAAAATAAACAATAACCAGAACATTATTGTTGAAAAACGAATGTTCACGAAAAATAATCACAATACATTTAGAAAAAATTTTAGGTATCGACTGGTCTTCGATGGGAATTAACACGTTTTTAAGTAAATTTAATAATGCTTTTCAGTGTAGTTTCAGAAAGCAAAAAAAGCACGTAGTTTTAAATAATAATAGTGCTGGTATAAAATGGACCACAAAGGGTATAAGGGTGTCGAGCAAAACAAAAAGGTTTTTGTGTGTAAATAATGGAAATAGTCATAATACCATACTAACGTATAAAATGAATTATATTCGGCTGTTTAGGAAGGCTGTAAAAAGTGCAAAAAGTATTGCTGTGAGAGACCAAATACTTCTTCTTCCTGCCCTTGTCCCATCTTATTTGGGGTCGGCGCAATACGTTTTTTTCTTCCATTCTACCTTGTCACTCGTCATGCTATCACTAACTTCCTTTTCTTTCATATCATTCTTCACGCAATCCATCCATCTTTTCTTTGGCCTCCCTCTCCCTCTCCACCCATCCACATGTATACTCATAACTCTTTTGGTAACATGCATTTCATCCCTCCTCTTTACATGACCATACCAAGATAAACGATTCCCCTTCAGCTTGTCAGTCACTGGCGCCACTTTCAAACTTCCTCTAATATACTCATTTCTCACTTTATCCAATCTCGTCACACCGCACTTCCATCTCAACATTCTCATCTCCGCTACATGCAATCTTTTTTCATCCGTCTTTTTCACAGCCCAACATTCTGATCCATACAGTATGACAGGTCTTATCACGGACTTGTAGATTTTACCCTTCAACTTGAGGGGTGTCACAAGTTGTTCCACTGACCTGTCGCCATTTCATCCATCCTGAATTGATCCGATGTGTTATGTCTCGGTCTACCTCCCCATCTCCTTGGATAAGCGACCCGAGGTACCGAAAGTCGGAGCAGATTGGTATGAGCGTTCCAGTAAGAGACTGTGAGAGACCAAATACAAAAAGCTAAAAATAAAAGCAGGGCCAATCTGGCAAGTAGTAAATCGCCATAGGAACAAACACAAACCAACATTTTTGAAGAAACTTATAGTAAAATTGGATGAAAAAATTATTGATAACTCCAGGGAAGTTGCGAATGTGTTCGCTGAACAATTTAATCATTTTAACCATTCTTTGGATAGTGCAGAAGAATATAGTTCACTGTTTTATTTAAAAGAGTCTACTGACAGTGTTAATAATGAAATGCATTTGACACCCGTGACTCCTAAAGAAATAATAAAAATCGTGGGGTCAATGCCAAATAAACCATCAAGCGGGTATGATGACTTACCAAGAAGTATCATAAAACAACATGTTAATATACTTGCGTTGCCTTTATCGGATTTTTTCAACAAGTGTTTTGATGACGGTGTTTTCCCTGAGCAGCTCAAGATACCGAAAGTTATTCCCTTACATAAAAAAGGTTCACAAACGGATCCAAAATACTATAGACCCATCTCAGTTTTACCAACACTTTCAAAAATCTTTGAAAAATTAATTAAAATTCGTCTGGTCACTCATCTTAATACTAATAAAATTATCAATAAAAGATAATTTGGATACCAAAAGGGTGTTGGAACTGCAGAAGCAATTAGCACATTGGTTGGCGATGTGATCGAAAAACTAAATAAAAAACTCAAGGTAGCTGGTATCTTCTTAGACCTAAGTTCTGCTTTTGATACTGTTAATCATACACTGTTGCTTGCTAAAATGGAACATTATGGTATTAGAGGACAGGTTCTGGAGCTTTTTCGCTCGTACTTAACGAATAGGAGAATGTATGTAGAAGTAAAAGATTTAAATCAAGATAACGTTCAGAAAGTCTACCATTCAAAATTACGCAGGGTTTTGACAGGTGTCCCACAGGGATCTATACTAGTTCCAATCTTATTTTTAATTTTTACGAACGATTTACTTAACCTAGTAACAAAAATAAATCCGGATGTAACATTAGTAGCATTTGCAGACGATACAAATGCTGTTGTTAGCGAAACCACTGCAGAGGCATTGAGCAGCAGCATAAATACGGCTCTTGAGTTCTTCAAATTGTGGTTTACGGCAAATAAATTAATTATAAATACAAAAAAACAAACATCTCACTATTCAAGTCTACATCACGTGCTAGTGATAATTTAAATGTTCAGGTAAATGCAGATAAGATAGATACAGTAGATTCAGTAAAATTTTTAGGGGTTCATATTGATCATTTATTAAACTGGAAAAATGAACTAAAAGCCATAGACGGGTCAATATCATCAGCATGCTATGCCCTCAGGAGCCTACGAGATGAACTTAGCTTAAATATTTTAAAATCAGTTTATTACTCACTGGTGGAGTCAAGATTGAGATATAGCATTCAACAATGGGGAAATAGCTACAAATATAACTCTGATAGAGCATTTCTGCTACAAAAGAGGGCGATCAGAACTATGGTTCCCATTCCCCAAATCGAGTCCCGTCGGAAGTATTTCCAAAGTCTGTCGATACTTACAGTACCTAGTCTTTATATACTAATAGTCTTGACTAGCCTGGCAAAACACATAAATGATTATGAAACGCAGGACGAAAGACACATAAGAGAAAGCACACGGAATCAATACTTGAAACACAAAGTAAACCCCAAATTAAATATTGCAAAACATTATGTTCAATATCAAGCGGTAAAATTATTTAATTGTTTACCTAAAGAACTGAAAGAGATATTATATAAAACCACTCAATTTAGAAATAAACTCAAAAACTTTTTATTGGAAAAATGTTTCTAGTTCTACTCAGTTGAGGAATTCATGACTCAACGCTATTGTTAATGATGTTAATTTCATTTGTTGTTTTTGTTTTTATTATTTATGTACCACAAAATAACTGTTTTTAATGGGTTATGAAATATGTTTTTAAATTTTGTAAGGTAAATATATTTTTTTTTTTTACTATGACATTATGACATAAATTTAACTATTTTAATAATTTTGATTTACTTAGATGATTTTTGACAAATGATGAATTTTAAATTTTACTATTTGTTATTATTATTTTTAATTTTATTCATTTTTGTTATTATTTTATAAAATACTAGTGGTTGACATAATGAACTTGTGACATTATTATTTCTTTGTGTGTTGTCTTTGTTTTATTATTATGATTATTATTGAATTTTATTGATTAATTGATTTTATTGGAAATGTTTTAGCTATTATTAATTTATTTTCTATTTTTTTTTTTTGTAAAACATTCAGATACAATTTATATTGTTAAAATAAATAAATAAATGAAATGAAAAAAAATAAAAATGAAATGGCTAGTTAAAAAAAAAAAATGTTTTTATTTATGCTGCCATCTTTCACTCCAAGCGTAAAATGTTTGATATAATTATAATTATTTTTAATAAAACAACGAATGATATAGGTAATTAATTTTGCTTAATCTCAAGTTCTTATTATAATCATCTATTGTTTATTACATAACTTCTTATTTCATCTACATATACCTAACTACCGATTTGTATTTTGTCACTCAATGATAAAGTAGCATTCTATTACTGAAAGAATTAAAAAAAAAACAATTTATTAAATTCTTTCTGTAATAAAATGCTACTTTATCATTGAGTGACATAGATTATAAAATTTCTACTTCTATAGGGGGCAAAGTCATTGGCTGAGCTAGTTTCAAATATTTTCAGATCATATAACCATACTTAAACAAATTTAATGTTCACATTATATTTAATCTTTCTTTAGTTTAATTCTATCATTAGAAGCTTTTTACTTTTTCCAACTTTCGCTTTGCTAACAAAGCTAGAACTATACTGCGCACACGAGTGCCACACACGCCGATCTGGGCGTGTCGGTTTCCATACATTTTTTTAAAGAAACTAGACTTGTAGAGCTTGATCCACGCCACCCGACGTGGTTCTACATCATACAAATCAGGCGTTTTACACGTGTGCGTCAGTCTAATGTAGCTAAATTCTTTTGAGGATTGCTGAGCGAAGTTGCTGGGCATACAAGCTGGGCGATTTTGCTGGCCATACAAGCTGGGCGATTTTGCTGGGTGATTTTCTTATAAGTACAAACTCAGTGACAACCAATATTGAATAAAACATGCAGATGATGTTTGGCAAAACAGTACAGCCGGGCTTCCTGTTTAATTTGTCCGTAAAAACTTGTGAAATATACATGAATGAGACTCGTGTTTCTGTAGCGCATACCTACCTACTTATTTCCATCAAAGTCAGTGTTCTCTGATGCTATCTTCAATAATGTCACGTAGTACAACACACGGCGACTTCAGAATAATATGACCTACGTGTAACTTGCTGAACAATGCTTTGCGTTGGCACGTATGCGTTGCTGCACTTTTTAGTGCAATCTCACAAATAAATCAGTTTTAATTTTATAAATAAATATCGAATTATTTTGGCATTCTTCATTGTTTAAAGCTACAGTTCCCCTAGCCAAGCTACGACCGTTTCGTTTCGATTCTCTTGCGTTGAATGCCTCGAGTAGGCGAAACCTCCGATTCCTTTGTTCTACCACGTGACTGCGCGTTGAGATGACGTAAAAGGAATCGGAAGCGTGGCCAACTCGAGGTGTTCTACGCAAGAGAATCGAAACCAAACGGTCGTAACTTGGCTAGGTCTGCAGTATTGTTACTGTGTACCGTGTACTGTCGTGTCTCGGCCGGGTATACACCGATCTAACGAATCTGTTCAAGTCTACATACTCCATTTATATACTCCATCCAAAATCAGTTGAACCAAAAGTAAAAAAAGGTTGTTTAAATTTCCAACCTCGACGCGAATGGAGTTTAGGTCATATCACGAGTTTGATCGGGTAACGCTAAACCAGAAGGCGTCACGACACGACACGACACATTAATATGAAATCAACCTCAACCTGCCATCAAGTTCTCTGATCTACTACAGTTTACTTATACTATATGATAAGTACCTATACTCTGTTCAAAATAGCATTACACATTTATGAAAACCTTTTATTACTCTCCGTTCAACCGATTTTGACTTTTATTTCGTTGGAGGCATGACAAATGGCGGCTGCAGTAAATAGTTGGTATTGTAATCACTATTTTGCTTTTAATGCCATCCTTATGCCTACGAAATAGAAGTTAATATCGGTTGAACAGACAGTAAAAAAAGGTTTCTTTAAATGTCTAATCTTAACGCGAACAGGGTATGGTAGGTACACAATGACACATGACTTAATTGTCCCGCTTTTTGTTACAGGACGAGACTGGTCGACTAATGAGAAGAAATATAGTGAGATATGCCATTTTAGCTTACGTCATCACACTCCAGAGGGTTTCCCTACGAGTAAAGCGACGGTTTCCAACATGGCAACATGTTGTGGACTCTGGTAAGTGCAAAGGAGATCTATGTAACTATGAGAAATGTAAAAAAATCTGAAGATAATGAATCTTCTCTACCCCCCCTTTCAGGTCTTATGTTGGAGAGCGAGAGGAAAGTTTTCGAAAAGATGGATGGGAAAAGTCCGATGTCAAAATATTGGATGCCACTTGTTTGGGCAACCAATATAATAAATAGAGCTAGGAAGGAGGGTTTGATAACCAGTGACCACATTGTCCAGACGCTGCTAGTCGAGTTGTCGGACATCAGGCGGCGCCTGGGCGCGCTCATAGGCTACGATACCGTGTGCGTTCCTCTCGTGTATACTCAGGTTAGTAAACTAGCGTGTCTCACGCGTTAGCAAACAGTCATTTTTTTCGGTTATTTTTGTTACCGAAAACGTCACATTAAGCGTATATACGTCGGCTTCGCACTCTCGTCGTCTTTCTATTCTGTCTCTAATTACAGTATCTGAGTTAAAATAGATACTGAGCCAATGTGGTGCAAGTATGATTCTTCTGTAGATACGTGTGTTTGTCACCTATTTCTTCCTAAACGGCTTGACCAATTTGGATGAAATGTTGTGTGTATATTTTAGTGGGTTCTTGCCTGATTTGAAAATACAATTAGAGCCGGTAGGTGGCTCTGCAATCGGGTTCTTAATTTTTGTTCTGACATAATGCTAGCTTGGCTGTAATATTATGTATTCTAAAAAATAGTAGGTATCTACTGTTTATCCCACACGGGTTTCTTTTTTGCTGGCAATTTAGCTTCAGTTTTCTTGGACTGATCGACATTTGACTATTCAAAAGTGCCTGCAATTGGTCTATTTGAAATAAACGTTTCTGATTTCTAAAGTACAGGGAATAATAAATTATCAGACACAAGTGCATTTACGCAGCATTACGTACCTACCATAATCTCAGCTCGTCTTGAAACATTATATGTGAGTTGCAAGCGTCACTTGACAGAGTTAATGTTTAAATACCTGTAGAAAAACAAGACGTGACGACCGATATGATCTACCATGTGTCCAAGCTAATTCGTTCCGATGATAAACCATGGCATAATAATTAACTGTGCATGCGGGCGAGGTCTCACGCCCTGACATCGTTATACGTGAGGTTTTATATTACTCCACGATACTACATATCGACGCCCAAATGCCAGACTGTCAAAGTCGAAAATTTCCAGCAACTGGAAAAATCTTAGACCGTTTAATGCTCTAAGGGAAAAATCTTTTAATTTAATGTCATAAAAAAAATTGTAATTAACTTTCGAATATTGTAATTAATTATTATTAACGAATATCGTAATTATTATCGTAATAAACACAATAGAAAGACAATGAGAGAGCGAATGCCGGCTTCGCTTGGGGTTTAATGAAATATTATCTACACTAATATTAAAAAGAGGTAAAGTTTGCTTTTTGTTTGTGGGAGGACTGGTCCGATTGCTAAAATTTATTCACCGATAGAAAGCTGCTTTATTCCTGAGTGACATAGACTATATTTTATATGTAAGGGCAAAAACTAGTTAAGGATAAAGTTTCTAACTACATAATATATTTTATGTCAGTGTATTAATGTCTCAAAAAAGTTAGGAGGTAATAGTAAGCTGTGACAAATCAAGTCGTATCACAAGTAACAAAATATGGTCTTGTAGTGGTTCCGGAGCCAGGACTGTAACAGGCTAGTAAAAGTTTATAACCACGGAAAAGGGCCCATTGTATACGCGTACTTTTGCCAATAAAACACACATAGTAGACTTGACGAGCACCACTTAGACCAATAATACACTTATAGTTGGACTACGCAGAACTATCTGCTCCCGCGATGCTCACTATGACTCCGCGCTTCCATTACTAGCTACTTCAAACATTTGTAACTTTTTGTTATATTGAGTTGTGAGATTGCGGAGAAAAATAAAAATTAAAAAAAAGATAATCTATAATATAAAAAAAAAAATATTAACAAGTATTTCGCACGTAAGTAATATTATATATGCATACATGTTAGTACGGCAAACGCATAAATATTTTCGGTGAAGTATATTGTGTTTTACATCTCAATTTTTGTTCGCCTTTTGAACACGGTGTATTTACTAAGCTGTGTTTAAAAATAATATTAGTCCTAAGGTAACGCCATATTGTAACAAAATGGCCGTGAAGGTGCGATAAATATTAAAAGCTTAAACGGAATTCACGAAGATATCTTTGGATACTAATAGTTTTACAAGAAGCCTTTATATAGAAATTAAGATTATAACAGCATTCGAGAGTCCACATTAATACCAAGCACACTTACTCTTAGAAGAAACCACTGTAGAACTAATTCACTTAAAATTGGCACATAAAGTTGACTTATAAACACCTATAAGGTCAAGTAACAAATGCAAGTGGTTCTTAGCGCATTTAGTTCTATAAATTACTATTACTGGCTTATACACTTATAGTGCATTTATAATTACTTCTTGTAGGCGATTATAAGTGTAACTTACTGGACCAAGTTTTCTCAAGTGTATTTACACTTACGTAACACTTTTATAGGCCATCTTAGCCTTTACTGCGCCCATAATTTCGTTCTATACACGACTATAAGTCAACTTATAAGTACAGGTGTACTATAAACCCAAACGAACTCCGTGTAACCTGTTATAAGCTTGGTAGTAAAACCTGGAACCACTAAGAGAGAGCTACTAGTGCTGTGAGCCTATAAAATGTGCGCTACAGGAGAATTTTGTTACTTGGAATTGGCATACATGCAAAATAATTAAAAATATTTAAATTCCAGGTTGTAACACTTGCGTTGTACACTTATTTCGTGGCTGCCTTGATGGGTCGTCAGTTGGTGCCGCCTGCACCCGGGAGCACCTCTAAATACGAGCCCGACGTATACTTCCCACTGTTCACTGCATTACAGGTACTGCTACGTACAATATTTTCGTCGTTGGTAACTAACCACTTGAAGCTTAAGACTAGACGGTTGATTTAACCAGGGGTCATGGTGTCAAAAAGTAGAGTATCTATCACGGGGATAAAGCTGCCTTTATCTTGGGCGGCATGAATTCTTCACTTCCCTCAGTTTTCTTAATAACTCCCTCACAATGTTCGGGAGTTAATTAGATAAATCCCTGAGTGACGTTCAGGATTAAACATAGCAACCTTAGTTTCCTTCGGAATTCAACATAGGCTTTATCCCTAGTCACTAAGGGTGAGTTGCACCATTTAACTATAACGATAACCAAACCATAACCAGCCGTGAAACAGCCGCTTATTGGTCAATTCGACGATTTGCCATTGTTAACGGCTTTGTTATCGTTATAGTTAAATGGCGCAACTCACCCATACCCATAATCTACTATTATTCTTCCTTTTTTGTTAGTGGCCAGTTTGATTTTTTTAAATAAAATTGTTTGATGCACGTACAATTTTAATAACCTTTTAATGTGTTTTTTTTAAATAATGGTTTTAGACGTTCCAAAATCACCCTAAAAAAAAAAAAATCCCTAGGGAACGCCCATACTACACTATATCCCCATTGACAGAATGACTTGTTTTAGATGAAGGTTACATGACTTCATCTTGTGGTGTAAAAAATAAATAAATAATGGACTCGATTCATCGCAGGATTAATGCAATGGCTTTTAGTAACTTACGAATATATCAAAAATCTTTTTTTTAATGCTGTTCAAACACAGCTCCTTGTCAAACTAAAATGGTTTGAATATTGTGTTTCAGTTCTGCTTTTATGTTGGCTGGTTGAAAGTGGCTGAGGTGCTGATAAATCCTTTCGGAGAAGACGATGACGACATCGAGTTGAATTGGCTCATAGACAGACACATAAAGGTAAGTCGAACACATTGTGGGATCACCTGCCACCCTAGCCAAGTTACGACCGTTTCATTTCGATTCTTTTGCGTCGAACGCCTGCAGTCGGCCACGCCTCCACTTTCTTTGTTATAACCACGTGACTGAGCGTAATGAATCGGAGGCGTGGCCGGCCAACTAGCGAAAAATTGTCCCACCTTCAAAATCTAAATAAAATAGGTTGCAACACTAATTATGGCGTACATAATAATCAGACAGTAAAAGTCTGACAAAAGAAGTTATCAAATCATTTCCCACGCCACGACGGTCCCAGACGGAACGGTCCCAGTTATTTTTTTGCCCCAGAGCCGTTGGTCATCTACCTACGCCACTGGGGCAACGTCGTTACAAGATTGAGCGTTGCTCGTCATGTTGGGTGGCATTTTGTCCCTTAATCTGATTTGTTCCGTTTTAATACCACTCATCTAATACCACTGGTATTTGTTTGAACGCAATTTTATTACCTATTCTGAACGGAGACCACTCTTTAAATAATTTAATTTGATGTGCGACCCCATACCAGTGACTTTAATTTAGTACAGTCAGCTCAAGTCAACCTAATAAAATTTTGGGTTCCTAATATTTTTATACGATCAAGATATACAAAAACTTTCTCTAACTAATCCCTTTTTTTAGATATGTCTGAGGAAGCTATAATCAACCCTCAACATCTTGGGGGAAAACAGAAACCTTGACTTGCATAAAAAATGGTGGCTTGTTGTTATTTAGAGCAGGTGTGCAGTACACAATTTATTATTAAACGTAACGTAATACGTTTTTTTGGATTTTGTTTGAATTAAAGATCCTATACAAAGCATTTTGGCTGACTGTACTTTAGATCCTTGAATTTCTTTTAGTATTAGTTGGAGCAATGTTATCCATTCGGAATAGACAATTAACACGGGTTCAAACAAATACCAGTGGTATTAAAACGGAACAAATCCTTAATCTATCTGAGGCTTACTGCTAAAATTTTAACGATTTGTACCTACTTTACAGGCTGCCTACATGATTGTTGACGAGATGCATGAAGAGCATCCAGAACTTTTGAAAGACCAGTATTGGGAAGAGGTGGTCCCCAAGGACTTGCCGTACACCGTGGCATCCGAACACTATCGCAGACACGAGCCCCCCTGCTCTGCCGACCACTACAAGGTGAAGGCCGAAGATGCAGTCTACGCGAACGTGCAAGCTCCGAGGAAAAGTCACGACGAGACTTACGCTGATTATGTGAGTCTTCAGTTTGTCATTTCTTGTGGAATTTACGATCACAAAACGTTAATTACTGTCCCATGAGTTTTGCGGAAAAATTGCTTTAAAACAAAAACGGAAAAAATTGCGTTTACTTTCGACTAGGGTTCTCTCAACTTCTAAGTAAACCCTGTGTCGTCATTGCCTATAGGCAGCTTGAAGCATTGCTCTATCTAATGGACACATAATCTATAATATAAAAATGAATCGCAAAATGTGTTGGTAAGCGCATAACTCAACAACGCCTGGACCGATTTCGCTAATTTTTTTTTTGTTGTGTTCGTTATTATGAGGAGAAGGTTCTTATGGAAAAAAAAATGAAAATTAGGGTAGTGTAGGGTAGAGTAGGGTAGTGTAGGGTAGTGTAGGGTAGTGTAGGGTAGAGTAAGGTAGAGGAGGGTAGAGTAGGGAAGAGTAGAGTAGGGTAGGGTAGAGTAGGGTAGAGTAGGGTAGAGTAGGGTAGAGTAGGGTAGAGTAGGGTAGAGTAGGGTAGAGTAGGGTAGAGTAGGGTAGAGTAGGGTAGAGTAGGGTAGAGTAGGGTAGAGTAGGGTAGAGTAGAGTAGGGTAGGGTAGAGTAGAGTATAGTAGGGTAGAGTAGGGTATAGTAGGCTGAAGTAGGGAAGAGCGGGAGCGAAGCCGCGCGGGCAAAAGCTAGTCTATAATATAAAAATGAATCGCAAAATGTGTTGGTAAGCGCATAACTCAACAACGCCTGGACCGATTTCGCTAATTTTTTTTTTGTTGTGTTTGTTATTATGAGGAGAAGGTTCTTATGGAAAAAAAATGAAAATTAGGGTAGTGTAGAGTAGAGTAGGGTAGTGTAGGGTAGTGTAGGGTAGAGTAAGGTAGAGGAGGGTAGAGTAGGGTAGAGTAGAGTAGGGTAGGGTAGAGTAGGGTAGAGTAGGGTAGAGTAGGGTAGAGTAGGATAGGGTAGGGTAGAGTAGGGTAGAGTAGGGTAGAGTAGGATAGAGTAGGGTAGAGTAGGGTATAGTAGGGTAGAGTAGGGTATAGTAGGGTAGAGTAGGGTATAGTAGGCTGAAGTAGGGAAGAGCGGGAGCGAAGCCGAGCGGGTACAGCTAGTCTTAAATAAAAACTTCTAGAATAGCATTGTGTTCCATTGCAATAAGCAAGCTATTTTAAAACTCTTCTCTATTTCCAGGAAAGTGTTGATACACCATTGGTGGAAAGAAGGAAAAATTGGTTCCAAAGACAAATATCAAGAATGGGGTCGGTGAGGTCTGCTTCCACCGCCTACTCGTCGGGTGGGCTGTTCGGCCGCAATCGGCATAACTCGGTGGTGTACTCGAGCCCTGAGGCTGGGCAGGCCGTAATGCCGCCACAACCTCATCATAAGATGTCACTGTATGAGCGGCTGGTTGGCCGCAAGTCAGGACGAGGACAGCACAGACCAAGCTCTAGACATGGTAATCTTTACTTCATTTTATAGTTTCCTGTACGTTTGTGCGTCATAAAACTGTTCACGCTGCACTGTATACACAAGTATACAAGTCTCAGTATCGTTTATCGGTTCCTGATACAATATAGGTAGAGATCCTGATAGAAAAGTGTCACTAAGGAAATAAGTAACCACGAGCTCACGATCGACAAAACTGAACTATTGAAGGGATGGTGCTATATAGGGTGTATAGCTTTATCCCTCTCCCCTCTTATCCTTTCAAGTGAGAAAGAGTTCCCACTTCCACGATGGTAAGGCCCCTGGTCGTGCGGGTGATAATTTTATCCACGAGCTAAATTTTCATTTGGTGAGGGGCTTTATTGTAGTCTGGCGACTGCAGCTCAGTGTAGCTGTTCTGTTGATCTCTGAAATGATGAACCCTCTCAAATGGATGTTTTGAAGTTATTTTTTCTCTTCGGCCTATTAAATAAAATAGATTCAAAAATACATTCACTGTCTGCTATGTTGTAAAAACCTATGTTTAGATATTATATAAGAACACAAGTCTAAATCTGTAATATTGTTTCACTTTCAGGACAAAAAAGTAACGGGTCCGCAGTACCAATAACATTACGCAACAGGCCTCGTATACCAACACCAGACGTCACAAAGGAGGTTATGGATCGCGAAAACAGAATTGCCATGGGCATGCAGAACATGGGCGTTATCATGGCACACCAGGGCTACCAGAACGAGGTACCCGTTCTTGGCGCTCTCGTGCTGTCCCCCATTCAGGAATTGGACAGTGGATCCGTAAACAACACATTGCACGCCGGGCAGCCCGGGACGACGGCGCTAGCACAAGCGGTGCTGTCACCAGCGCTCGGTGGGGGAATGACGCCGATGATCGCTGCGGCGCCCGTGACGTTGGGCGTGTCGCAGCTGAGCGGGCTAGTGGGCTCGGCGCCCGCTACGCCGCGCGCCGAGCGGGGCGCCGCCGACGGCTCGGGCGGTTCTCCGCATGCGCCGCGCGCCACCGTCACGGAGCTGCCACCCTCGGACCGTGACAGCGAGCACAGCAACGCCAGCACCGGCACTCCACCTGAGTTTGCACGAAAACGCAGCAGCTCCAAAAGAGGAGAAGTTTACGTATAAATTATATCCGCCCGTAACGCGTGGTGCTTATGAAATTGTGATCGGTATCGTTTCATTAGTCGAGTTTTTCGTCTGGTAATGATACTAAGTACATGTACTTAGGAACTCATCATGGTTAAAATGAGAGAGCTCATTTATATAATTTGTAAGTCTATTTCCATTGCAATAATGGAACGAATTGAGTTTTACGCACAGACATTTGACATTGGATTGTATTTTTATTATAGTTTTTCATTTAATTTATCTGTTTTTCTCTCCATCCATTAATGATATCATTCTAGTGGGTTCGTCAATATACCGTTTGCATCACAAATGCACTTGTTAATAACGTAAAAGAATTATAAGAAAGGTTTTTATACTGAGGCCTTATAAAATTAAGCGATGAAACAGTTTCCAATAAAATTAAAATATACAACATTATTTTTAGTAGCGAAATCTGAATTAGTTCGGAATCAGTAATATTTTTTCCCAAAAATATTTAAAAAGGTCACAAGTTGGATACCACCGACACTAAGTACTACACAGGTAACAGCAAGTCATAGTGGGCATTAGGTGCCAGCAAACAGCTGGGTGCAAGTGCAAAACTACCCCTCAGTCGCTTGGATGGCCCGGTGATTATGTATTTTTGCTGACATAACAAGTTTATAACTTTGTGATTTTTCATGACACAGTTATGAAATTTTGTACATAGATTATTTACATAAAAAAACTAAACACGTGTTTCGGGTTTCGCATATACTAAAACTAATGTTGTAGATACGTTATACACAATTACCGGAACGGATCTTGACCGTTCGGCGTCAAGAGTGGGGATCGCTTTGCGCATTCTATACATTGGCGAGCCAATCGTCTTCGTTGATACATGCAGCAAGGCAGGGAACGAATCAGGAGTGACGCCTATGACATGACGGCGCGACGAGCCAATCACTGACACTCCCTGCCCCCGCGTCTCACTTTGCACCACTAAAGAGACCGAATATTTGACTTCTGCGCAACTTGAAGCCAGCGCTCAAGATCCGTGCCGGTAATTGTATGTATTTAGTCAAATGTTAATAAATTCTGAAAATTAAATTATGGGTACATTTGTATATATCGTCATTCAAGTGTTACTTAATAAATGAAAATATACCGCTGCGCCTTACTTGGAAGAGTAAAAACACTATCGTATGCTTTTGTCATCGCAGGTTGGGACTTAAAAACACACTTCTTTTTTTTTTAGTTGGGAAAATCATCCAATGACATCCCCCGTTCTTGGGCGGAGCGGGAGATAGTACTAGACTTTTACTAACTAAAAACCCACTCCTGTTCCTTCGTTGCCTTTCGTACCGGGGCCAAATCTTCCTTTCAGAAACAGATCCTTGGCCCCAGTAGGCTTCGACCCTGCTGGGCCCCTACGGTTTGCTGACAAAACCTAGAGGCGCGTGTGGAACGATTCGTACCGTCGTCTTGGGCTCAATTCGGACGATTACCGGACGGTCACACAAAAAACACCCATGAAATTCACCGCTACAAAAAAGGTGGTGGTATTGAGATGCACTTTTTTTGTTACTACATCATGGAATAACCCATCCTGCTGTGAGTGGAGTGACGGGCCGTGTTAGACTTTTACCGAGACCCTCCTATAATCCTTTGATCCAGGGCCAAAGTCTCAAGATCCAGGGTCAAAATCTTTTGGACAATCCCCCGTCCTATATAATTCGTACTTACTTGCATTTCTATAGTAGGTACAAGTTTAGTTACTGTCCCATAGGCGAAGCGGGCGCGGTAAGTTGTCCACAGTGCATCGCGATATGCTATTGTTTTTCAATTAGAGGAGGCGCCAAAGGGAGTTGAGTGTGCAAAATATGATTATGATTCTGGATGTTGCCAGGAAGTATATTGGTCCATTTTTTTTTACACCCCTCTCCCTAAAACAGCAAGTAACTTGACTGAAAAAAATGCCAAGAATCATTTAATTAATTGTTTAAGTAACAATATCTAATTGTTTCTTATGATTAAATTATAGGAAGTCAACAAATAAAAAGGGAGTCGGACTCGCGCACTGAGGGTTCCGTACAAATTTACACATGAAAACAGTTCAATTCCCGAATTGAGTTACAAACATTTTTCCGAATCACAACCCTTTATCTTGGGAACAACACATTCGTTCCCAAGATGAAGGGTCTTAACCCGTTGACCGACAGACAGGCAGGCTGAAAAGTAACTTTTAAGTATTCAATATGTTTTTTATCAACAATTCGTTTTATTTTTAACTTTACCCTTTTTTTAGGGTTCCGTACCTCAAAAGGCATAAACAGAACCCTTATAGGATCACTTTGTTGTCCATCTATCTTAAATAAAGAGTCTTGACAGACAGACAGGTCACCGGGTCACCGGGTTAAATAATTGTTTTATCAATATCAAATGTTTAATATTCAAATTAACACGAAACAAAATCAACCCACAACCTTTATTTCTTATAAATGTTTTATTAATAAAGGTATCAGAACCAAAACACAACAATTTCTTTAACATCTTTTTGAATACTCCCTATGAACAATCATAGTAAGAATAACAATATCAACAACAGTTTTACTCTTATATATTTATTCAGATCGAAGCGGAATTCGGTCGAAGCAAACTTGTGCCGCGGCCCACATTGCCTCCGCTGGCTAAACCGGATAGAACACTGGCTCATACGGCGAGAGAGAAAGCAGATCTCTTTGTATCTCTCTTTGCCCATAATTCACGTCTTAACACTGGCAGTGCTAGGTACTCCTCCGACTCTGCGTCACTGCGATACTTCGATGCCCGAGGTTCGCATAAAAAAACAAAGAAGTTCTGAGAGCACTGTGTAGACGTGAATAAAGCTAGTGGACCAGATGGTATACCAGCGATTGGTCTCAAGGCATGTGCGCCCGTGTTGTCTCCTGTATTGACGCGCTCGTTTAGGACTGGAATAGTGCCCAAATCCTGGATGCTTGCCAACTTGCAATCCGTGCCCAGAAAAGTCAGTCGTGCTGATCCTGCATACTATCGGCCGATTTCTACAAGATTATGGAGCGTGTATTGGATTCGCCGACCTAGAATACATACATCTCCTCAGTGACCGAAAATACGGGTTTCGCCGCAATCGGTCTACTGGGGACCTACTAGTGTATGCCACCAACTTATAGGGCGAGGCCCTCGAGAAGAATGGGGAAGCGATTGCTGTCTCCTTAGATGTCTCGAAGGCCTTCGACAGGGTATGGTATGCTAGCCTTTTAAGTAAGCTTCCAGCATACGGCATTTCCCCTGGTCTGATTAACTGGGTAAAAGACTTCTTGAAAGAACGGTCTCTCCGAGTTTTTGTCGATGGATGCTCATCAGAGCCCATGACGACTAATGCCGGAGTTCCTCAGGGGTCAGTTCTCTCTGCAACTCTTTTCCTGTTGCCATGATCTGCTAATGCCCGGTATTTATGGGTATGTAGATGATAGCACAGTTGTAGAGAGATACCTGCAAAGTGCTCGGGCTAGTAAGGAGCAAATCCAGTCCGAATGAAAGGCTATGGTAGAGCGTACGAACATCTCTCTTAAGACTGTGTCCAAGTGGGGCGAAACCGGTCTGGTGGGATTCAACGCCGCCAAAACACAGGCGTGTCTGCTCACCGCCAAAAGAAGCCCGTTCACCTTGGTTCCTACTTTTCCGAATGTATCATTGGATTGTTGTATCGACCGCCTTCAGCTTTTGGGTGTTGAAATTTTCTCCGACCTCAATTTTGGGCGGTTCATTCAGTCCAAAGCCAAAGTAGCTGCTAGGAAACTAGAAGTTTTTGCAAAGGTCCGGCGGTACTTCACACCGGGACAGCTTTTAATGTTATACAAAGCGCAGGTCCAATCGTGTGTGAAGTACAGTAGCCACATATGGGCTGGTGCTGCAAAATGCCACCTAGCAGATTGGTGATCCAGATTTGGTTAAGTCCAATCTTCAAAGCCTTGAGCACAGGCACAGGGTAGCCAGCCTTTCGGGGTTTTACAGGTTGGAGAGTGTGCGCAGGAATTGCATGATTTGATTCCGCCAGATGGCGGAATCAAATCATGCAATTCCTGCGAATGAGATCATTTCTACCATCGGACAACCCGACTTACGGCGAGTATCCATCCTTACGTTGTTGAAACCTTTACAGTCCGGAAGCGCTTCACCTGTAATAATCAGCCAATCGCAGAAGAGCGTTCTAAACTACAACATTTCTATTTTGTGATGAAAATAACGATATTTTTTGGAGATTCTTCTATGATTTTGTTTAAATAATCAATATAAAAAGAAGCGACATACACTCTCCCGGTGATATCAAATCACTTACGCGGTGTCGACACTTGCCAGCGGTAGATACGCAGTATTGTTATTTAGCGATTCCTGACTTCCTTATGGGAAGACAGGAAAAGGTCGAATGAAGCTCATATCAACAAAGTGACTGCCAATCAAGTCTTAGCGCAGATTGCCCGCAAAAACTTAAATTAGCTACATTTGTCAGATTCGCGGAATTAACCAATGCTAGTTACGTGGATTTGCACTATCCCCGACGATATGGCCGTTTATGTCGCAAAAAAGCGTGTATTTTGGAATCAAACTTTATTGGGTACTTCTCGTTGACCTAGAATTCTGAAAAATGGCATAAAACAAGGTCTCATAGCACTAATATACACTTGAGAGCAAAAAAATCGCACATGGCTTGTAATTTCGTTTAATACTGTTTTTTTTCTCTTAAATCTAAAGATATTGAATACAAATTATAAAGCAAAATTTAAGCATACAAAGATAGCTTTATAAAAAAAAATAAGATCATTGAACTTCACGTATCTCACAAAAACCAGCGGTATACCCAATTCCCCAAATTCACCCATTTGCATTTCACTACTTGCACCGTTATCTGGAGCTACAAAAAGGGTGCTGTTTTGGAGTTTTAATCAGTTTCCGGTAACGTGATAACGTCTTTATTAGAAACGGGTGGATTTACTGGGAAAATATGGATACCATGCCCGCAGAAGCCGTTCAAGTTATTGCCTTGCCTAAAGCAGGCCATAATCAAAATGAAGTCGCTCGACAGCAAAATTTTAGCCGCTTCCCTATTCGTCTGGTATACCAGAGGTTTCAAGAGACCCGTGGATATATTCGGCGACCAGGATCTGGCCGGTGGCGTATAGGATTAGGGTGTGATTATCGCTTTCCTGTAACAAGTACTTTGAGAAATCGGCTACTGAACACGATTGAACTGACACAAAAGCTTCAAGAAGTTCGCAATGTCAGTGTAAATCAGTGGACCATTAGGAAAAGACTGGGTGAAGCAGGCCTGACTACACATCACTCAACAAATGGTACCAAATTGACCACAGCTCACCGACAAACCCCGGCAATAATTTGCCAAGAAACACTTAAATTGAAAGTATGCCTAATGGCAGGCTGTTGTGTTTTCTGATAAGTGCAGAATGACTTAGATGACCATGATGGATGCTATAGGGTCTACAGAAGGTCATCATGGCAATTTTAACAATGCTGCATAAGCGAACAAGTGGGTTTTGGAGGCATAATGTTGGACACTAAAGCTGACATTGTATTCATCACTGGGCCATTACTGGCCTGATATCGAGAGGGTTGACGGCTTTATGATACATCAAAAAAGTGCTCGAAGAATATATGAAGCTTGTGTGGCTTGTGGTAGAACAGTTTGCGACTACATGTAAGACGTTGGAATCATTGCGCTAGAGAGGCTAGCTCGTGGTTCTGATCTCAATCCAGTTGAGAATATCTGGAATAACCTTGAAAGAAGATTTAGTGCAAAAAGCCTGGTTCTCCAAGCCTCCAAGAGCTTCAATTTGTCATTGACGAGGAGTGGGACGTTATGCCCTAAGATTTCATGGTAAAATTATTACGGTTGATGAACAATCAAGTAACAGCTGTAAATAGGGCTAAGAGAGGGAATACACTATATTGACAATCAGCATGACCAAGAATTTTAAGTTTGACTCATTCTTTCTGGTCATTTTTCCCATATGTTGGATTTTGTGCTCTAAACCCTTTCAAGGATATTTTTTTACACTGTATTTTATATCATTGGAAAGGTAGTTAAATAGGCTTTTAAATAGTGTATGAAATGATTTCAATATCTATACACATTCATGACAAAAACTGCCTGAACAAAAAGAGTTATGATGTGCGATTTTTTTGCTCTCGAGTGTAGGTAAAATTCTGAAAACTGTAAATTTGCCATTACATCCTTTTCTTGTGATTCGGAAAAATATTCGTAACTCAATTCGGGAATTGAACTGTTTCTATGTGTAAATTTGTACGGAACCCGGAGTCCGACTGACTTTTTTTTTGTTGACTTCCTATCATCATTTCAGCCGATAGACGTCCACTTGGTCATAGGCCTCCCCCAAGCGTCGCCACAATGCGCGATCCTGTGCGTCCCGCATCCATTGGATTCCTGCAACCTTCACCAGGTCATCACCACCTTGTAGGAGGCCTTCCAACGCTGCGTTTACCGGTGCGCGGTCGCCACTCCAGAACTTTTCGGCCCCAACGGCCTGATCTACGAGCAACGTGCCCTGCCCATTGCCACTTAAGTTTGGCGACTCCAGAACTTTTCGGCCCCAACGGCCTGATCTACGAGCAATGTGCCCTGCCCATTGCCACTTAAGTTTGGCGATTCTTCGTGCTATGTCGGCAACCTTGGTTCTCCTGCATCTTCATTTCTGACTCGATCACGCCAGGAAACTCCGAGCATGAAAACAGCAAGAGCTTGAAACGCGATCGAGCAAAGTTTTTAATGCAAATCACCTGACATATTCATTAAATGCCCATTACTTAATGATAGAGGGTAGTTCATGATTATTAAATTCACTTTTAGGATCCTTATACGTTTAGGAATCTTGATTGATGGTTCATCTACCTACTTCACGACTTGACTTTTTCGCGTCTAAATAGGTCAAACACTGTGCGGCTCGTGCGAATTCCGCCTCGGTTGCAATGTTAAACTTTCTGCACTTGTATCAAAATGCTCTATTCGTCGTAAGTGTTTTGTAAACAGTCGTTTGATACACATGCAAATTTGTTACTGCAGCCCTCGGCTCCATAACAAACTTTCTGCATTTATATATTATAAATATACAGGTATACTTATTCATTCACTGCAAATGTAACTTTGTAATCCTATATATTTATATGGAATTTTAAATATACAGTGTTTATACAATTTGGTTATTGAAAACTCAGGCTTATAGTTTTATACACACCGAAGTTATACTCGAGAAAAGAATGGTACGGCCGTGCCACTTTTTTGCTCGCCTTTGAGGGGCACAGCCGTGCCCCCTAATAATCCTTAGGCAACTACGGGGACAGCTGTTGTTCTCGGAAAATAAAATTACGAAACAAATAATCTATAGTTAACTTTTATTTTCTACAAGGACTCTTAATAGACCTATTTTCAACTACATCATTACAAAATATAATCAAACTTATTAAATACAAATCAGTACATGTACACAGTAAAGTATTTATTACCCAATTTCCCAAAACTGTGTATATCTCGAAACTAAATGGCCACCACAGGACCCTATTTGTTTGATCGTCCATATTATTATTAAAAACATTATACTAGTTGTGTCTTAAGTAAAAAAACTAACATAAAATCAACGTACAGCTACATTATACTGCATTATACTGAATTAACTATATTTGAAATAATAATTCGAGATTTAAGTTTTAAGTTCTAAATTTGTTTTTAAGTGACCATAAGGGTAAAAAAAGATGCTTAAAAAGTTTATAATGTTAATCTTGTTTGTTCTAAAATTTCAAATTTAACTCGTTATCTTAATTCAAATATAGCCGAACTCAGAAAACGCCTACTGTTCCGTGACATTTAATATTAAAAGATTCCTTTTATTTAAACGTTTTTTGCATTATAGACATTAAAAAAATACTAAATTAAATCGCATAATACCCTCAACACACAAAAATGTATCTTGATGTAAATTGTGAACTAGGAATTACATATTATTGTTTAATTAAAAGGAATCTATTTCCTTAATAAGGTTAAAAAAATATAGGAAGCGTTTTGAACCGACATACTATCTAACTAATGAGCAATCGCTGTAGGATTATTCGCACAAACGTTACATCGCACCAATAAATCATCGATGGAATAAAATATCGATCGACAGACACGACAAATTTCGCAGTAAAATAGGGAACCCATAAACGCCCACTGCATAGGATGCATGCTTGGAACGTGTTTTTTTTTTATAATTAGGAGAGAATTTTCCAAAATTCGCCCCCATAAGGGATGAATTTTCCAAAATTCATTTCATCAAACGGGGGTTCCAAAATGTGGTTACGGGCCCCTCCATGGCCATGGTCTAGCTAGACGGCACTACAGTCAACATTTATAATTATTTAGTTTTTGTATTGCATTCATAAAGTCAAGGAAATATTTGCTAAAATCAGATATTCCACTTTATTGTATTCTATTAGTCAAATTATTGCCTCAAAATCCACTTAATTCTAACTGTTCATGTAGTATAGCACTTTACTTTTACCTTAAATTAACTAGATGGTTTATACAGGATGATTGAGCGTATTTACTAATAATAATATAATATGTATGTTTTAATATGACCTATTTAGGTCTATATTGTTGCAACTCAGCGACACAACTGACTTGGTATTATCGGACTTTTCACTAAGAATTACTTTTTGGATAAATTAATATACTTCGTTTTGAGCATTAAACGGATACTTTTTTACGATTCGAAAACGACAAATTTTGGATTCTAAGTTATTGGGGACGAAATTGATGATTGAATAAATAATTTCAAGGTATGCACGCAATTACCAATCACCCTGTATATTGAGAGTGTTTAGGAAAATCCAAAATCCAGACTACCAGTTGGCGCCACTTAGGTGTCAGGTCTTTTCACATGATGTTGACATCTAACGTTTAACGTTGACGTTGATAGTCATTAACATAAACGTTTTGACGGGTGCTTGGACCTGACCCCTCAGTGCTGCCATTTGGTGAACGTCATTTTAGAACACCCTTATACAGGGTTATTTGTAAAACACTGACAACCGCTTAGGACTATGTTAAGAACATCATAAACAACAACTTTTGTTCTATGACTTTTAAAAATTTATCATACATTGGTTCATCAGATTTTCATACAAAAATAAAAATATTTGAATTGAATGTTCTAAATGTTACGAAGTCTAAGTACTTGTTCACGTTGAAACGCGCGGGCGCGGTGGCGGGTGTGGTCACGAAAACATGGCGAGTTCGTGTTCATATTGGCTGTCAATCTCGTCGCGCGAGCCGCTCGCTAGCATGCCCGCTACTTAGACCGCACGTGCGTTTCGTACGTGAACACTTCAATATTACGCCATATGTTTGAGATTTCGCGACCGCGCCCGCCACCGCGCCCGCGAGTCAACGTGAACGAGTACTATGCGAAGCAAGTGATCGTACATTAGTGGGGCGAGGCGTAGGTGAACAACTAAATCTTTAATGTTTGTTTTTGGTAAATGTATTACGTTTTGTGAAAAGTCATAGAACAAAAGTTGTTGTTTATGTTGTTAGTAATACAGTCCTGCAAGGTTGTTAGTGTTTTTCAAATAACCCTGGCAAGGTTATTTGTAAAACACTAACAACCTTGCAGGACTGTATTACTAACAACATAAACAACTTTTGTTTCAAATCTGTACTTGCTACTTCTGTACGACGCGACGCAAGCGCATCAAGCATCCACACCGCTTGCTTCACAGACTCACTGAGTCAATTTAAAAATCTGATGAGTTAAAATATGATAAATTATTGTTGCGTGAAAGTTGCGTGCCTGCCACACGCGCACGCCGACTGATGTTATTACTCTGTCATCTGTGTCTGTCACCGTCGTCGGGGAAACTTCTATGAAAGAAAACTCACTTACTCACTAACTCTTGTTCAAAACCTCTATGATGTGTGCCACGCGTTAGCCCTTAATATATATTTCTTATCTGCGAACTATTACAATTCAGTCAACTTACATTTACGTACACAAGAATAATTCTAGGAAGTATACGAAATAATTGTTTTTCCAATTAGTATCTCGTAAAATAAAGGACATACAGGATAACGGGTTTTCGCAGACGACAGAGAATAAAAAACAGAATAAAGTAATTTTATGATTTTTTTCGACTTAATTGTTTTTCGAAATCTAGCGGCGAAATTTTTAAAATTCATAGAACAAAAATTGTTGCTCATGATGTTAGTAACATATTCCGGTGGGAAAAAATCATCCAATGACAACCCCTGCTCTTGGGCGGAGCGGAAGATAGTGTCAGACTCTTACTGACTAAAAGACCCACCCCGTTCCTTCTAGCCTTCATTCCGGGGCTCGAGCTCCCTTTCGGATAACCCTGGCTCCATTAGGCTTCGACCCGGCTGGGTCCCTGCTGTTGCTGACAACTCCTTGAGGCGCACGGGAACAGTGCGCGGCGTCGACGACTTGGGCTTGGTCCGGACAGTTACCGGACGGCCGGACAGCGAGCTACCCATTGCTCACTGTCCGCAGTAACATAGTCCTGAGAGATTGCACGTGTTTTACAAAAAACCCTGTATATTGAACGAGAACACGCACAACTATTCTATTTATTACTCTTTTCCAAATCTCTATCTATAAAACGCGTGTTTATGAAAATATGGGAATTTATAAACATTTAAATGGAATAAAACGTAAGTGGAATTTAGATTTCATGCCAAAAAGTTGATTTGGTATTAACAACATTGATTTGAACATATTACAAAATCTTAGATTAATTTAGCTTTCCTTAATATTAAAATTATTACGAGATGATGGAATAAATTACTATATCCAGAGTTGACAAGCGTTAAATTTGTACGAAACTAGCTTTTGCCAGCGGCTTCGCCCGCGTGAAAGTAGGGTTTTCTATATTCACTTTAGAACCCCGTTTCATCCTCTTAGGGGGCTGGGCACATCATGATTACAGCGGTAAGTCCCTCTTTGAGGAGTAGCTAGAAAGAAAGACCTCACGGCTTCCTCCGCATGACGCAGGTTCTTACTGGACATGGTCAGTTCCTGCACCGGATTCGTGCGAAGGTGACGCCCGTGTGTCACCACTGTGTAGACCGCCCGGAGGACACGGTAGAGGTGTACCCGCTTGGGTAGAGCACTGTCGTGTCCTCGTGGTGTCAATTGGCGGCAACGATTTCTCCCGACGCAGTAATGCTAGCAAAGGAGGCGGCCGCACGCGTTAGGCAACGACCCTCACGACCCAGCCGCGACCAGAAATCAGAATCGGGATCCCGGATCGTGAGGGCTGTTGCCTCACACGTGCGGCCGCCTCCTTTGCTGGCATTAATGCTTCGCAGAAGAAGGCGACCGCCTGCCACTCCTCCACGCTTCGGACCATGGTCTGTACCAAGGCCCGGCGCGAGAAACCGTTGCCGCCGATCGCCTCCACGAGGACTCAGCGGTGCTCTGCCCAAGTGGGGCACACCTCTACCGTGTGCTCCACCGTGTCCTCCGGGCGGTCCACACAGTGGCGACACCCGGGCGTCACCATCGCACGAATCCGTTGCAGGAACTTCCTGGACTCGTGTCCGGTGAGAACCTACGTCATGCGGAAGGTGAGGACGCCGTAAGGTCCGCCATAATTATGGCGTGCCTAGACCCTAAGGGGTTGAAATAGGGTTCTAAAGTTTGTATGGAAAAATCTACTTTCACGCGGCCAAACCCGCTGGCAAAAGATAGTATAGAATAGTTTATTTCATTTGCACCGCTTCGCTTTGCGGTCGCAATATCTTACGTAGGTCATTGCATGACGCAACTGTATAGGCTGTCAGTCATGAAAGGCATCATAAATAAGGTCACTGTTTGGCTATTTTACTTTCAAACTTCGCTTTTCTTTCGAAAGACGTTTTCGTTGTATCTGTTGTAGTATACGTCTTTATGCTTAAAGGGGTTGTGTTTTAGCGTGTCTGAAAACGTCTTTGCGAATTTGCCAAAGTTCGAGTAGGGTGAGGTGTCCAACAGTGAACCATGAAAAAGTTGCACTTTCAAAGGTCAGCTGTTTTTAAACATAATGAAGATTTTTTTTACTAGATGTCTGCTCATTTATCTGTCTTTAATTGTGCATATTCATTTTAGACCCAAACGTAACCGGATAGAACATATTAAGGTTTTTTTTAAGAGAGCATTGTCACGTTTACAATGTAAGAGGGGTGGCTCAATGTTTACCACTGGTTCACTGTTGGACATCTCACCATACTGACTGCCTATCCACAGAGCTAATGTGGTCAGACTAGCGAAAATGTTTGAAATTTAAACTTTTGTCAGCTCTGAATATTTTTAGTTCCAATTATAATACAGCTAGTTACCACCATCCTGTTGATAGTGAGCAGCCGCTCCTATCTACGACTATATCACGAAGCGTCGGGCGGCATCACCGACTCCACTTTTCGCAGCATCTGGTCGAGGACGGATGTCCAGTCACTGCTGTTGTTGTTCAATAAACCCTGAAACATTACAACATGTTATATCATTAACATACATAAATCTTTTATTCATGATATTCATTTGATATTATAATCTTTAGATATAAACATACAGTGGAATATTACTTTAACTGTATGTGTGTTAAAAGTTACGATGGTCATATTGAATAAGATTTCTTTGATTTGATTAAAACTCAACGCGGTTATAAGTAAGGGAAATGGACGAAGTCCTGAGTGAAGTTATTACTTCTGGGGCCGTATTATGACCTCTTAAAACCATCATGTTTTCGGTGTGAAAAAGAGACGGAGCTATACAGGACGAATAGCACTATCCTTTTCTCACACAGAAAACATGATGGTTTTAAGATGTCATAATACGGCCGCTGTAGAGCTTAAAGGAACTGACACTAAAAGGACGTTAGGTATTTACGGGGTTACGTTTGCTAGCTTACTCAAGTTTCCGACATCCCCTTCGAACTTAACTAAACTGAGCTGGTGTGCCCTAACACTTTTGAGCTCGTTTCGTAGTTCTTTAATTCTTTATTGTACACTATAACAACACAAAATAAGTGGATAACAAAGTTCATGTACATAGGCGAGCTTAGTTTACTAACTAGACTAACGTGATTAGTTTAGCTTGTTCGTAGACTGTAATAATTAATTTTACCAAAACAGTATTTCCACAATAAGGAGTAACTTCCTAACTAATGCTATCACTAACTTTTTTTTAATTCATTTCACTTCTCACACAATCCACCTCCCTCTCCCCCTTCTTCCATTTACATGTATACTCATAATTCTTTTAGTGACATGCGTTTCATCCCTCCTCTTCACATGGCCACACCAAGACAAACAGGACCCTTTCAACTTTTCAGGCCCTGGTGCCACTTTCAAACTTGCTCTATTATACTTCTCACTTTATCCATTCTTGTCACACCACACATCCATCTCAACATTCTCATCTCCGCCACATGCAATGATCCATAATGACCAGAATGACGGGTTTTATCACGGACTTGTAGATTTTACCCTTCAACTTGAGTGGTATCCGTCGCCATTTCATCCATCTTGAATTGATATGATATAAAGTTATATTTTTCAGACTTTGTTATTGTATGTATAAACCGAATGTTACATTAAACGAATACTATGTGAAATATTTTAAGACTAATTAAAGTTATGTAATTTCAGCATAATGAAGCATATACATAAATGGGCAATGAAAAGGAGATCATTAAATCTAGGCTAAACGAATGACAGTGCCATGAGACGAAAGTGGTGTCCTAGGGCTCACCAATAATTTATTTACTCATTTAACAAGCAACGATTGGCGAAAACATGGCTCGTTATTTCATCACTATACACTTCATTTTTTATTCATATCTCATAAAACAACGTTTGGAATATAAAAAAGAGATGAACTTTTAGTAGGCTACCCGGAACCTAACTAGTTTCGTTCGTCTTTTATATTCTGGGTACCGACACTCATCTACTAAGTAAAAAGGCACGGAGAATTTAAGATGCAAAGAGCGAGCAAAGCGAGCTCGTTAATTGGAGCACTTTGATTCGGAAATGTTAGGTTAGAAGGGAATGGTGAGGTCTGGTAAGGGAGCGAAGCGAGTGAATACAGACGCCCGAAGGAACTCTGCGAAGCGGCGCTCCGTCGTCCGGCCCTTCGGTAACATAGGGGAGGGAGAAATCTTCCTTCCACCCAGGACACATTTTACTGCACAATTCATATTTTAATTATGCTCTAAAACACGATGTATTTTGCGTTAGAAAACAGGAATCAAATGAGGAACCATTTAGTTAAATTTTCGAAGAACTTTTCTCAGCTGAAAATCTAGTCGTATTTTATACTATTAAATTATAAAATAAAATTTACGGCATGAACTGTTTGTGAAATAAACAGTATATGAAACATTAGTTATTAACTAAAAACTTGTCAATGAATTTTTTTTTGTCAATGGTTAAAGTATGTTTATTGCTTAGCAAAAGAACTTAACCATTCCCTCTCGCTCCGGACCAAGGCCTGAAACAAGGGCGCCGCGCTCGCTAGAGGTATGAACTAGCCTGGACTATTATGATAAAAACTTAGGCCCGCGACCTGCGCATCCTGATGTGCAGGTCACGGGCCTAAGTTCATGTCATGAAAAGGGATAAATAACACGATAACTAGTATCGTGTTATTTATCCCTTTTCATTTCACTTAGCGATTATCAATCTAAATTAACTTACAAGTTCTTTATCTCCAGTGAAGTGTGATCCATCAGCGGAAAATATAACTCGGATTAGTGAGGCGCGCAAAGAATTCTTTTTCTTCAGCAGTGCTATTTTCTGAGCTAACTCCTTGTTAGCTCGTGTGCAATTTTCAATCTTGGCTTTCATCAGCTGCTCCCTGTGAAACGAAGCATGTCAGAAAATTGAAGCGATTACCGCTTACATTACAAACATGTTCAAATGTTGTAGAAATAGCTTTTGCTAAGAATTATACATAATCAAATATCTTCTACATAATTTCTGACATATTTTTTATATTTTATTTCGCTTATTCTTATATTTTGTAACAATCTTAAAGACAAAAATAAATGCAGAATAAAAGTAGTTCAGCAGAAAGTTTAACAACTCACGGATGTAACAAATATGCTCATGCCATATTCTAGTAAAGATAAAAAAATTTACTAGCCAGCTGTTCGAAACCCGCGGTAAAGTTAATTCATTCAAACTAGAATACATGGTAATATAGTTTCTCGCATTTATATATTAATAATATGAAGTGCTTAGTCCACGATTATTAGTTTGAGTACTCTGTGGTCCCATTAACATACATTAAGTAAACATGAATATCAGAGAATAAATTCTGCATAAAACGCTTATACACTGGCAATTTTAACTAACTTATGTCATTCACTATTTATCAGGTAGTATGCTCGCGCCGGCTTTTTAGCAAAAAAAAAATTGAGTAATTTGCGACTGTCTTATATAAAATGCATAAAAGTTGTGGAAAAAGTTTTAGAATTTGTACTAACATTGATCTTTTTGCTACGAGAGCTAATACTAAGTGTAATAAATGTCTGTCTTGGCACAGCGATCCACATGCAGAAATATAAAAGCGTTTGCAATCAATTGGTATAATTATACAATAATGTATGCATTTCCACCATTCGCATTAATCTCCATAACTATTTATACAAAAAAATCAAAGATAACATGTCCTGGGCATTTTAGTTTTTGCTATGTGGTCATCACAGCCTTCATACCCAAATTGAAGAATGAAGAATTAATAAATGCTAACTCAATAGTCTAAAAATGACTTAGCACTTCATAAAATTACCATAGAACTTCACTTGCTTGTTTTTATTGTATTTAATCAAGTATAAACGCAAAACAAAGCGTAATAGCAGATTTGGGCACATCATTTACGCATGCATAATATCCTGTCATAATACACACTGGTGTACATCGTGGTGATCAGTAAGTACATACTTGACCCCGTGTTCTGAACAGCTGCAGCTAAGAGATGCAAAATGATACCTGAGCTCATTACTATCACAATTTTTGCATTTCTTTGCCAGCGTTCCACCGGAGTCGAGCACGCCCGTAGAGCTGTTAACTGGAGACAAAACAAATAATTACCATCGCGGCGCTTGCAGTATTTACATTCACATCATAAATTAAAATTACTGGTTAACAACAAGTTTAGGTATGTGTTATGCCAACTCACTATTGACATAATTGAGACAAATCCAATTCAGCTATGCCTTATAAAGAGTTCATATCCAAAGTAAAGTAAAATCATAGTAATAAAAAGAAGAGGTTGACAATAGATTGCTCTTTGGAAGTATTACACTTATTTAAAGCAACATAGACAGTTGGACTTCAGGGAATAAATATCACATTAGCCTAGAACAGTTTTTATAATGGCAAATATCATGTCGTCATAAGGAGTCTGTAAGTCTAAGTAATTGTTCGAAACGATCCACTGCACTTGCGCCAAGGCCATACACGTTTTAGCCCAAAAATGTTTTTCTCATGCTAAGAATCTTCCTCAAGTAACAGTTATTTATAAGGTATTATAGATTTTGCATGTGCCTAGGTCACCTGCTCCATTTCATGCGCCATTTTTATAGTTGTACTTTCACGTACTTCAATGTAATTATCGCAGTTTAGAAATAGTACTCAATTTTTCAATGGATTTCAGGCGGCGATTAAAGTATACAATAAAGATGAGAATGCAGTTGGCGAAATGCAAACTAATTTTAATTTATTTAGCATATTTTAAATAACTATTACACTTGCATAAAAAACAAAATATTTTGAAAATTGTAAGGGTTTAGTTGTTTTGCTTCGCCAAGCTGCGCCAGTTTGGGAGACCTTATGTCCTGCAGTGGCTACGATGAGCTGAGTTGATTAAATGATTTATGTGTTTTTACATTTACATAAAAATTGATTAATTATTACTAACAATGCAAAGCAAGAAAACTTTTGCACTTCTGCAGACATATTTTATGTATTGCAACAGATAGTTTCAAATACAGATAATTATTATTTTCCCAGATACTATTTCATTATCTATATATGGTTATTACAATTTATTATTCGCAATTGATGTGGTTATATTAAATCCGTTAAAGGGGCGATACTTTTAAGTTCACTCAAGGGTTTGGTATTCATATTGCCAACAAGAGTCGGATATTTTTTTCCAAAGCGGTCTGCATAAAAATCAGTCATCCAACTACAAATGTAAATATTTATTTGCAAAAACAGTATTATTTTAAAATAACATTTGGTTTTAAAATAACTAAACTTACCAAATTACGAGATAATATTTGGTATGCGTTAAATTAAACTTGGTTTCTAACGTCCAAGAGATCAAGAGATCGTGTATTAATGTAATAATAATAATATTTTTTTTTTAAATATTTTCAATGTTGCCACTGTTAAATAAACGAAATATTCAAGATGCCTTATGCTTTTTAGCCAGTTATACGTTAATTTTTGTTGGCGCTTACTATTACCGTTACAAAATAAATATTTGTAACGGTAAAAGACCAAATAAGTTAGATTTCAGGAACAGAAGTCCCAATAAAACTGCCCTCTGGATTGCTTAGTGTTAAACTTGGGAAACAATATAGGACACATTCGCTTTATCGGCAATATCGAGTTGAAAACTTACTTCCATCAATCTCGGTCCATGCGCGTTTCGGAGAAGTGGACATTGTGCTTGTGGCCGCCTGTAAGGGGTTGAAGATGATGGGATCATTTGGTTCAGCGACCGGCTCTGCGTTGTATTGCACCACCGCGGGGGGGACACTGAAATGTAAACATCCAGATCACTGATACCTGAATTTTTGGAATGCCTAAAATCGATTTTGTCCTTATGAAACGAAAGTTTTTCTTGAACGCTATGCACCGGCCTGTACCCCTAGCCAATTTGATAATCTGCAGTCGTTAAAGCCAGTAGAAAACTTCTAATGAACGGGAATAACGTCATCTCAACGCTCAGTCACGAGGTCACAACAAAAGAATCGGGGCGTGGCCAACACGAGGCGTTCGACGCAAGAAAAACGGTTGTAACTTGGCTAGGGGCGGCAGAACTTTGACTTTAGGTACATGGTTAGGTTTCGATGATGTGCACACATATCGTCAGTTGAAGATCAATGTGCCCTAGTCAAGCCCTGGTCAATCATTATTCCATACAATCGTAGTACAGTAATTATTTCACAGGCAATGAATTATTAGCAATGAACTGAATATGTAATGTGTATATTGCGTAAGGTACAAATTACCATTTTTTCTTTCTTTCTTTCTACATAGAAAAAAAAAAGATATATCTGGAGTTATAAGTACCCACACGATAATACATTTTCGACTTCATGTCAAAAAAAAAATTAATAAAAAAAATATATTTAATAAAATAAAATATAATAAAATATTAGAAAAAATATTAATTCGCCTAGGCGCTATGTATGTACTTAGGTACGTCGCAAGCGTTTTGTATCTTTTCTCTTTTTATAATACACTGTCGTCGGCCATTGGCCAACTGTCATCATTACCTGTTTTTTTTTTGGGTCGGGAGTCGAGAATATACAGGAAATAATCCCTAGAAACGTTTTTAACGGAAGAAGAAAACGTGTTGCGCCGACCCCAAGTAATATGGGATAAGGGCAGGAAGAAGAAGAAATCCCTAGAAACGAAAAAAAAGGTTGACGGGCTCTTTGGACCGGCATCGTGGTCCCAACTTGAACCTATTTTTTTTTAGTTTTATTTTGGGACCATAAGGAACAAGGCATAAGGTATTAAAGAACAGCTCCCAAAAAAAATACATTGTACATGTATTTTACTTGTGGTCACAAAATACTACAAAAAAAAATATAAGTAGAAATTGGGACTGCGGTCCAGGTCCGAAGAACTCCACGACCTTAGTTTTTAAATAAAAACGTTTCCCTATTTCTAGGAATTACTTCCTGTATAGCGGGTGCATTTAAACATGTAAACTCACATACGCAACAATAATATCCGGTACCACTATCTGTATATTGGTTCCGTGCGGGAATCGAACTCGTGACACTCAGCGCGCAGCCAATCGCTCAATCACTGCGCCATCCGTGGCGTTATTAATAAGTCTGTATAGCGACTACGCATTATGTAAAACTGGTCGAAACCGTATCTATACATAACGCCTAGCGGATTTAATAAAACTAGCTCTATTTTCCACCACCTGTGGCACACAAAAAATGACCTCGTGTAAAGCGAACACTGCTGTATTTCAAATGAAAAAATATTTTATAGAATGTGACGAAGATGGAGTAAATATCTAATAATATTTCGCTGAATCAGGTCAATATTTTAAGAACTAGGTACTTAACGTAAAACTAACCATGGTATTGTAGGGTTTGGTGTACTATTTGAATAAACAGGAGGTAGCCCAGCAGCAGTGACAGCAGTCACTTCTGAAAAAAAGAAAAAACCGACGTTTATAATAGGTACATAGTGGTAGGCACATGAATTAATGTTACGTCTATTTATGACACAATTTATGATTATACAATTTTTGGTGGTAAGTTATTGCAGCTGCTCGAGTCAATATATAGTGTTTAGTAAATAATCTACATTGAATACATGACCGTTTCTTACCTTCAGACTGCGGAGGCGGCGCTTGCGCCGGTACACTAGCTTCTTTAAGATGAGCTAGAGAATGAGGTGGTAAGTAACCAGTTCTGAAAAAATGTTCCTTTTCGAAAACGGTAGCGTGAACAAATTTGCACTTCGGAAAGGAACACACCGAGTTTTGGAAGTTTCTACAAAATGTATAAACCCCCGGCAGCTGAGACAAAATTAACTCATGCGCAAATATACACGCTGTGCCCTTTTTGCATGTTCCTCGTGCAAAGTTACGGCACATTGTTACACCAGGCTTTTCTTCCGAGTGGTCAACTTTTATTGTTGCAGCTGTAGCCTTTACTTCTTCTAAATGTTCTAAATCTGATGACGTTTCAGTGGTGCTACAAGTATATTCATCATCTTCAACCTCTTGTTTTACGTTCATAATCATAGGCGGCGTATCTGGCGGTGGTGGATTAGGTGGCAGAGGCGGCTGCGCTGCTGCTACCGCCACCTTATTGACTTTTTCTAGTTTGTTTTCACTAATTAAAGTTGAATTAGCTTCAACCATCATTGCTTCTTCAAACTTTGATCTCAAGTACTTCTTATGCTTGAAGTTTGGCGAGGGCCTATTTATAATTTCTTCATCGCTGCGAGATTTGGCTTGATTTTCTGAAAATTGTATAAAAGGAAATCGGTTACATCTTAGATCATACTCCCTTAACCAGGATATGTCTAAACTGTCTTAACTCTTAGATACAAAAGGCATCACTTATTTACTGCATCTTTTTTATGGTGAACAAAAAGGAGTTTTTTTTAATGAATTTATGAGTTAAATTAATCCATTAGAAAGGCAAAAAGCCAAAATGGAAGGATTATGATTTTAGTAGTTTTTATACGTATTTTCGTGTGTTCCACCGTGGCGCCTAAACTAGTGAGCCGATTTTAATATTATGAGGTATCAATTGATTCGTATCTGGCCAGAAACGACACAAATAAAGCAAAACACTTTTGCCTATCTTCTAAACAATAACATCAAGCCATAAACATCATTACACCCTAAACAGGATGCCGATATACGACCACCTACATAGGACACTGCTGATGTGCCCTTCATTCATAAATCGTTTCCTAGGGTAATACGAGTAATACATGAAATCAAAGAAGTTTTCAATGACACTTCCTATGACAATGGAAAATAGCACAGGCTTGCGAATTTGAGATTTTATTCAAAAAGACGCTAGTACACAATGAAGGTAAGTACCTATACTTAACTCATCAATTTGGCAGTCATGAACAGCATGGTACAATTGGACACGCCCATCATTTTGTTGATATTATGAACAGGTCACTGAGTTTATTATACAAAATAAAGAAGGAGATTCCACATTCAGTCTACCTTATGCTAATATCTTATTATAATAATAGATACACTTTGAAATTCAGAACTATTGGGCACGGCATGATTATGGCGGTAAGTCCCCTCTTTGAGGAATGGCTGGATAGACGTCACAGGGTCCTCACCTTAAGCATGACGCAGGTCCACAGGGCATGGTAAGTTCAAGAGGGTCCTGAACGGGATTCATGCGGAAGAAACGCCCGGATGTAATCATTGTGTGGACAGAGCACCGACGTGTCCTCGAGGGGGGTGATCGGCGGCAACGATCTCTCGCGCCGGGCCCTGGTAAAGGCCATGGTCCGTAGCGAGAAGGAATGGCAAGCGGTCGCCACCTTTTGCGAAGCAGTAATGCTAGCAAGGAGGAGGCCGCACGGGCACGCGCGAGGGAACGGCCCCCACGCCCCAGCCACTGGGATCCCGATCCCGATTTCCGGCCACCGTGGGCGCTGGCTTGCGGACAGCGAGAAATGGGTAGCTCGCCGTCCGACCATCTGGTAACCGTCCAGACCGAGCTCAAGTCATTGACGGCGCGTACTGTTCCATGCGCGCCTCAAGGATATGCCAGCAAACCGTACGGGCCCCCCAGGGTCGAAGCCTACTGGGGCCAAGGGTCTGCTTATGAAAGGAAAACTCCACCCTGGTATGAAAGGCAAGGAAGGAACAGGATTGGGTTTTAGACAGTAAAAGATTGACACACCCTATCGCCCCGCCCAAGAGCTAGGGATGTCATTGGATGATTCTACCTACAAATAGTACCTACATTTTGTTACTTTAAGGGTGACTTCGAATTGGCGAGCGAACGTACTTCTCAGGACGAAATAAGTTACTTTCACCCCGAGGTAAGCACTGTGCTTTTCATTACGAATACAAGGAAAGTAAAAATAAAATAAAAAGTTTGTAAAACCTGGTAGGTATCTTTCTTCTAATTTAGGCGATAAAAGGTTTTCCACTAATGCTTTAACCTCTGATGAACTTACCGTGATAATACAAATCTCTGCTTTACGGAAATGTAAACAAAACTCGATAACTCGTAAAAAACAATGACAAATTGCTACTTTCACGCCATTTTTTTTTTTTGTGGCCTGCTTAATCAGTCTTTATATTTCATTATAAAAATTAGAAATTATTTGTATTTGTTTTATAAATAAAGTACTTTTAAGAAATAGAAAAAATAAGTCACTTAAAAATATATTATTATCTAATTAATACTTATCTTTAAGTTATTTCAAAGTGGGTTCAATAGAATGTAAAGATAGAACTAGTTTTTGTTTTTTAATATTTTGACAGCTGTCAGTTGAAAGTAAAACTCCATAGGGATAAAAAGTATTACTTTCAACCCACTCCTCAGGCAACTTCAGACCTACTTTCAGAGTATGAGTACGAAAAATATATTTAATGTTATACACAACTCACAAGCTATGGATGACACAGGCAACATTTTATTGTAGTACCTATGAATGCTAATTAATGGATTGAGTTGGGTTCAAGAATCATTAAATAAAAATGTTTTTAGGGTTCTGTACCTCAAAAGGAAAAAACGGAACCCGTATAGGATCACTTTGTTGTCCGTCCATCTGTCTATCTGTCTGTCAAGACCCTTTATCTCGAGAACGCATGGAGGTATCGAGTTGAAATTAAAACCATATACTCAGGTCTACGGTCTCTTCAAAGTGTGAAAAAATCAAACTTCTAAGTTAACGAATAAAGAAGATACAGCCGTTTATGTCGCAAAAAACGTATATTTTGATACTCTCAAAGATCGAAATTCATAGGGTGTACTTTCTGTTAACCCAGAATCTTACAATTTGGCACAAATCAAGGTGTTATAGCACAGGTATAGGAAAAAATCTGATAACAGTAAATTTGTTGTTACTAACGTCACAAAAAAAAAATTTTTCATTTCGGAAAAATCTTTGATACTCTCATTCGGGAATTGTTTGCACGGAACCCTCAGTGGGCGAGTCAGACTCGCACTTGCCCAGTTTGTTATTCTATGAATATTTTTTTGAGAAAAATGAGTTACAATAATACACCGTTACATTTTAATCGTTTTAATCCTTTGAACCGGTGGTTTCACTTATATAATACTATTCATCCAAAGCTTGTAGAGCGATGTAACTTTTAAAATAAAAAAAAAAGCAAGTGATAAGGTAATACTCGCAAAATACATGAGATAATTGGTAACGCCACGAGATAGTACCTACGTCGGTCGTTGCGGCTTTGTATACCTACACACCGCCCGATCAAGTAAGGTCATTGACTCGCTCAGCTGATGTTCACGTAAAACAAATAAAATGATTCCAAATTTTCCTTCATACTTTTACAGACTTAGGACGGACTTAACAGCTTTGTGCCTAAGACATACCTAATAAAATAATTACTTATGCTAAAAGTGTTAGGTAATTAATTACATTACATGTAAAAATAAATCTCTACAGGCCTGCTAGTTATGGCGTATTTAAAAATGTGAAATCAATTATTTTGATTACAATGATTAAAAAAAAAGTTCTGTTACTTACAATGATTTAAAAAAAGTTGTATTACTTATCTAAATCGCCTTTGTATTTTTATTTATTTAACACTTAAACGACACGTTAAATTGTTCATTACTACATACCTAATCAAAATTATTTCCAACAATTAATAAGAGTTCTGGGTCAATGGGTCGTCTTAGGTGCTGTTATAAACCTAATAACTAATCACCTCTGGATCATCACTGGTTAGGTAGACTTCACAAGAGCATAGCATTCCTTTGGGTACATAATCTTGCACGTTTGGCACTGTAAAAACGTCGAGCTGCCTGCGCTTCAAGACCCGAGATTTCGTTACCAACTCCAGGTTGGAATACACGTAATTCGACACCACACCTATGACGTCTTGAGGGAAACTGAATTATTCCATGACGTGTGTCACTCACGCGCTGCACTTAGCGCGCGGAGAGCGTGGGGCGCACGGGTCACGCGCCGCGACGCATGGCCAATCAAATAGGGTTTGGGGGCGTGTTTGATCTAGGATTGGCTATTTTTTGTGAGTCCACGTTGACTAGGCGAACGCATTATTATTGATATTGTGGGATGGTGCCTACTAATGGTTTGCATTATTTATTCACTCATGCGAGAATTGGTTCGAGTTATTAAAAAAAAAGTATTTTATTTTTTAATTTTATCTTTACAAATCGATAGTGTTTCATGCACCGGTTCGACCCTCCACGGAATTAAAACGATTAAAATGTAACGGTGTATACTACATAACTGCACTGTTATTATCAATCGAAACTGGGACTTTCGATCATTTACAAGGAAACACATTTAACAAAACATATCGAAACTGCCATAGCCGACAGTTTGCGTCACTTAAAATTCCATGTACACAATCGGAAACGGCGTTATCGATATTATTTCTAATACTTAGCGCGCCGAAAAATATCGAAACTAACAGATTCGATTTATTATCTCTTTAGATAGAATAATCCAAAAAAAAATTGTATTAAAAATTCTTCTCTTTTTTGAAAATATGAACTGTCCACAAACATAACAAAAACCCTATTTACATTTTCTACTCAACATGTTAATTTAATCCGAAACAAAGTATTTCACGTTTGAAGCGAACAAATGAACACTAATCTGTTTTCATCTTGTAGGGTAGTTGAAAAAAAAAATTGACTGCAGAAAAAAAAATGGGACATGATAGAATATTTCTGCTGACATTTATAGTTACACACATTAAAAAGTGCTAAATGCTAAGCTTAAAACAAATATTAAAAAAAATGCTAATTTTCAGATTCCGGAGTTTACCTAGAGGCAGTCGTATTAAGTGTACTCGTAGCATGATAAAAGGCAAAAAATATGTGTATGAAATACTCTGTATTCTGAACCTAACAGTCGGTAGTCAGTAAAGGTAGAACTACACTGCGCACACGTGTGCCACACACACCAATCTGGGCGCATGCTTGTACATATTATATGGAAACTAGACATGTAGAGCTACGCTTGAGATCCACGCCACGCGTGCGCAACGAATTACGTCAAAATTTATAATGTTGCGAATCCGACCAACGCGCATCGTTACAGTTGTTATTCAATAACCCATAAATTTTGTGACTTAAATTTGATCGAATTCGCGATATAATCGCTTTTGACGCAATTCGGGCCGTAGGGTATATCTAGTTAAAGAGCCAAACTCGAAACCCCAAGCGAACGCTTTCGCCCCATTCGATTAAACACATATAAAATATTTAAGGGCCAAGCGCCCGAAAAGTGCCATAAAACAGTGATTTTCTGAGGCCTACTCCTCCGTAACGGCTAGGTCAATTGATTTGAAAAAAAATATATGTTTATTATAGATTCATGAACAATAATATCAACATTTGATTTTTTCGTGCAATTAATACTTTTGTCAAAAAACAATATTTAGCAATTTCGCAACTTTTCGCAACTTTTCCCTACTCCTTCGAAACGGCTTTAGAAACATTTTTACACATAAAAATTGGTGGTTAAATATTCTTCAAAGTGAACATTGCATATGTAAATCAATCAATATCTCGCAGAGAAAATGGATTTAAAGCGCTTTCCGGGCGCTGCTGGCCGCAAATAAATGCACAGATTTGCGAACTGCCGCCTAGGCGAGTGCGAGAGTTGCGTTCACATAATTTTGGTCAGATGGTTCAAGGGACTATACGCCTTAACATTATAAATTCCTGTGCCTCCTTTGAAAAGTGATATATAACTCGACTTATATCATTTTTGAGTTTTTTACATAGAACTTATCACAAAAAAAAATACGAATTTTTTGGTCTAACTCACGTTCTTCTATCTCTCATAGTTCCGGAGATAATTTTGTGCAAAATGATATAACTGCCGGGATTTTGGAAAAAAACCCTTATAGGCAATTTGTTTTCGTGCTTTGTGGTATAAGTAGAATTATATTAATTTCATATTTTATTTTTCAATATATTTATCGTGAATATTGATAGATTTAGAGTTATATCACTTTGAACTAATTTTTCTCAATACCATTGTTGTGTAAACTGATATGAGTTGTATCTAAAACTCAAACCAAATCTTAACTAATGCGTTTTATTTTGCGTTTTAAACAGGCAGAGAGACTTTTACTAACTACAACCACACCTATATTCCTTGGTCGCAATGAATATAGGTGTGGATTGACTGCTGAGCTGATGCCGTTTTGCTAAAATTTCTTTGAGAAGGCAACAATACGCGCCGGCGACAACTCGGGCTCGGCTCGGGCGGTTACCAGAAGGTTGGACAGACTGCTGATACGTTTTATAGGATCTGGCAATGCATTCCACAGACAAGCAGCCTGGATAGCAAAAGTTTTATCAAACAAAGTTGTGGAATGCAATAGCATCCTATATTCCCTCTCTGCCTTTTGTTGTCGAGGACCACGGGTTTCCCATTCAGAAGTCAACCCATAGACTCAGTAGGCTTCGGGTTTGCTGGGCTCCTTCGGTTTTACTGTAATTTCTTTAAGAAATGCGCGTGGAACAATCTGTGCCGTCGACGTCTTGGACTCGGTGCGGACGGTCACCGTACCCGTTGTGGCGAGCTATACATTGTTCGTCGTCTGCTGAAATCGTCGTAGCTGAAAGTCGGGGTCAGGGTCCCGGCGGATTAGGCATGGGGACGTCCGTTCTTTCACCCGTGCAGCTGCCTCCTTTGCTAGCATTACTGCTTCGTAAAATGGGGCGATCGCTACCGAATACCCATCGCTCTGGACCATGGCCTGTACCGGTGTTCGACATGAGAGGTTGCCGCCACCGAGCGCCGCCACGTGTACATGGCGATACTCCGCCCAAGTGGGGCACATCTCCACCGTACCTATCCTCCGGGTGGTTTGCACAATGGTGACAACTGGGCGTTTCTTCTGCATGAATCAGGTACAGAAACCGAAGGATCTACGTCATGCGGAAGGACGCCGTGACGTCTTTACAGGCACTCCTCAAAGAGGGGACTTATCGCCATAATTATGGCGTACCCATAGTTACTGTCACAGCACTGGGTTACGACAGTAACTGTCGCCATTCCATCATGAGATCCCGTCGGAAGTTTGTCCGCTATACCGCAACTTAGCGCGGCACTGGACCTTCACCCCGTTGCATGTCCACGCGCAAATCATGCATGCGTGCAAGGACTGTTGCCTCCTGATCCCATAGTGGCAGGGCAGCAAGAAGGCTCGCTGCTTCGCGGGAAACCGTGCGGTATCCCTGTACTTACCACCATGGTTATGGCGTGCCCAAAGTTACATTTGGATTGTAAAATTACGTTATTAGGATCTCAATTTACATCTCTTAAGAATTTTGACACAACTGTGTTTTATTTTGTAAGAGAATTATTGATTTTGGTGAAGTTTATGAAAAGCTGATTATTTTTCTAAGACTTGTACCTGTTTACACAATTTATTTTTAATTTAGTGAGGGGTATAACTAGACTTGTATCATTTAACACATGTACACTTCTGGACACATCTATTGGCCCACCTTAGAGTTTAGGTTTCGATGGCCCCTACCGAAATATGATTGCTAGATTGAACAAAAACTGTTGATGCAGTTTTAAACCTGATACATTTTACCATCTTTTTCGATCGTATTGTTTTAAATTTGAATTCAGAATACCATACGACATGGAGCTACGCCCAACAAGTCGGATATGCGCCTTGTTAAAGGCAATTGATTTTTGAATAAAAAACATGTTTTATCAAATAAAGGTTTAATTTAATAACGCGTGTTGCCTCCATGGGCATCTACCACAGCTCTCATACGATTAGGCATAGAGTTTATCAACCGCTCTATGAAATTTTGAGGGATCATCTCCAATTCCTCTTCTATGGCAGTTTTCAACTCCTGCATCGTCTGAGCAACTGGCTGACGAGCCCTAACACGTCTTTTTAGCTCGTCCCACATGTGCTCAATGGGGTTCATGTCTGGGCTTCTGGCTGGCCAGTTCATAACTGTGATGTTCACATCCCGAAGATATTCCCTGACGATGCCGGCCGCATGGGCTCTTGCATTATCATGCATAAAAAGGAAATTTGGGCCCACATAGTCCGCGTATGGTATCACGTGAGGTTCTAAGCACTCACGAATGTACCTTTCAGCATTTAATGTTGGCAGCCGTGGTCCTGTAACAACCTCAAGTTGAGTTTTGCCGCTCGCGGATATACCGCTCCAGACAGTCCATGAGCCACCGCCATAAGCAACCCTCTCTTCAAAGCAGCATTGTGCGAAACGCTCTCCCTTACGTCGGTAGACCTTCTTCCTTTCATCATTGCCATGTAACACAATTTTAGACTCATCAGAAAAGAGTACACGGCTCCAATCTTGCTGTGTCCAATTTAAATGACTGCGTGCGAAATGAAGGCGCGCTGTTCGGTGGGCTCACGTTAGTTTGGGCCCATTAGCTGACTTGTGTGGTACCATATCGCGTTCTTTTAACCTTCTCCGAACAGTTCGAGCGCTCACAGATACTCCGTGGAAGTCGCGAAGTTGGTTTTGTATCTTAATGGAGGTAAGGTGACGATTTCTCAAGCTGGTCGTCATGATGAATCGATCCTGCCTTTCAGTTGTGACCCGAGATCGTGGCCTTCCTTGGCGACGAACAAGCCGCCAGTCTCTAGGTACCTCCGATAAACATTTCGGACCGCAGATCGACTTAAATTAAGTTGAGCACTCACGTTTCTTTGGCTGTGTCCGGCCTGAATAAGTGCCACAGCTTGGGCGGCGACTTCAGGTGAAGTATCCATAGATTATTGATAGAACCTCACCTTAATGTTAAGAATAACTAATGTTTGTTGCAAAACCAAAGATATCAATCACTTTTTCAAGAATTAAATCCAAGTAAACCAATAAAACCAAGTTTTCTTAGTATTCGATTGTTTGATATCAACAAACAGGCTCCAAATTGTCTTTTGTTTCTTTAAATTCTGTGTTCGAAATTCAAAAAAAGACTATTGAATGAAATTGTGAATGTGCCAGGTTCAAAACTGCATAAAAACTTTTTGCTCGACCTAATATAAAATTTTAGCTAGGACCAAACGAAACTGAAAATACAAGGTGGGCCAATAGATGTGTCCAGAAGTGTATTTCAAAAGGCGTTTTTTTTTTTGCCAACTGATACAATTCAGTTTTATTTTGGTCATAAGGGACTGATAAGTAAAAATATCGAATCTTTAGGTTAGTATGTTTATCATTAGTTTGAGCATCATTGCGCTAGTAACATAGTTTAAAGAGTTATTACATTTTTTTGGTTTATGTGTTTCAGTTTACACAAAGATAACTTATAGGTGCAAAATAATATAACTTTACTTGTATCGTGTGTCACGTAATTTTAGTACATATATATATTTTAATACACAAAAAGATACAACTCACAGATTTTCTTGGATTACTCTATAACTATAGTATTTAAAATAAAATAAAAAATTCATTGTGAAAGAGCATGTTTTTATCTACAAAAAAAGGTACTCAAGTTTAACCTAGCCCACTCAGTTCAAGATCTGAGATTTTTTAAAACTTGTTTTTGCTCTCCTGTAAAATGGATATTTTCAACTTATATCATTCTTCACAGGAGGCACAGATTTATAGGGTATGTATCCAAGAACGTAAATAAGTTCTTCTTAAAGCAGTCACAAACTTGAGGTTTGAGTTTGATACTCACCAACACCTTGTTTATCTTTTGTGAAGTTACCTACATAATATGTCATTGTGTCGTAAATGAGGTGTTTTCAAATTATATGATGACTCTCTGATCGTTAATTCTAAAAACAAAGCGTCAATATAACCTAAAATCACATTATAACAAAAACAATTGAATATTTAGTAAGACAGAACTTACCTTCTTCAGCACCCTCCATCTCCTTTACTTTTAAATCATACGTATTTATGTGGGACTAATTTATCTCCAGCCAGGTTAAAAAGTTGATATTTCACTTTTTGAAAACATACAACACACACACATATAATACTTGTATAACTAGCTCAATAATGATCAAAATTAGTATCGATGGTATTAAATTATTAGTACTTTGATGAACAAGATCAAGATGGCCAGCACAGTACAGTGACAGTGACAGCACGATACGATAACCACAGACTACATAAATACTGACACTGACACAGAGTAGCGACGGTGTTTCAATAAAGAAGTTTTCAAAGACCGTTTTTAGTTCTGCAACGTAAGTAACAACCGTTTTCCACACAACAGAAATTATAGGTAGAAGTGCCCCTCAGATATCGCGTGCGAGTGATCATTAAGTCGAGATGCGCAACATATAGCTTATTCGCCATCAGATACTTGTCGCAATTGGTTTGTAACTTGTTGTGCGGTTTTGAATTACAAAAACGAAACCAAAAAAAAAAATCTTCTGGAGGTGTATCGTATCATCGATAAAGCCTGATATATACAGTGCTGGCGCCAAGAAATGACTACACTGTTTACATGCAGTCAGTAGTCGTGGTGCTTTCTTCATTACATTAATACACGTTATTGTGGTCAGTAGGGAAAATGAATACGCAAAAACAGCAGAATAAATAACGATATCATTTTTTCTTGAAAAATCTTTCCATTCCACTGTTGAATGAGTTGAAGGATATGATAGAAAAAAAGATATCTAAAAAGAAACGAATCTGGGTAAGAAAATGGATAGAATACGGAAGAGAAACTGGAGGCTCTGCTTTGTTATTAAAACAATAGAGATTTGAAGACCCTACGGAATTAATATTTCTTACTCAGTTAATTTACACGCCATTTTCGTAAAAAATTCACGCGAAGCGTATGCCACCCTATAACACTGCGTCATGTCAGTGAATGGCCAAGCACTGACATGACCGTTTAGACTATGACTGAGTCAGTAGCGCTGGCGCGGGTAGTGGGGGGATTCGACTGACTTTAAAATATTCATGCCGGAATATTGGAGTCAGCACTGACGTGACAGCGCTGTATTGACTCCAAATCTGTTTAGACTAGGTAAATATCGGATGCGCTATTTGACTAGCACTGACTTGTCTCGGTTTCAGCGTCAGTTACTTACCCTGTCTAAATCAGGCTTAAATAATAAACTTTGTTAATTTTTAATATAGTTGATTTAAATGACAAAACCACATTTTGTAACTTCAATGCAAACTATAAACAACTTCATACATATTATAAACACGACGTGACAAGTGTGAATCAATTATTGCAATTAAAAATGTACTTTACATAGCCGTAAAGTTCACTTTTTTAACATCGACTTCCGAAATTAAAGTTATTTTGTACTTTTCAGTGTTTTTTTTTACATTGACACTTTTTAGTTATAGTACCACCACTAAAAGTACTCTTCAGCCAAACTTAAATACCTACCTTATAACCAAAGTGCATCTCATAACGTTTCTAATAATCTTATACACGGTTAGGTTACATTAATTTACCTTCCGGCTTCATCATGAGATCAGTTCGATACATCCCCTTCCCCTTTTCTTTCAGTCAGTCATCGACTTCACGTATAAACAAAGCAATTTTACTTGTTACTACAATTCTGCTGTGATCCTATGAGGAGTTCTGTTTCATATCTTCGAATTTCATGATCAGATCATAACATAATTTCTATGGGTCTCACTTGGAAGCATAACCTTTAATTCAAAAAAATATTTTCAAAATTCGTCCACAATCGACCGAGATATCGGTGAACATAAATAAAAAAAAATACATTCAGCTGAACATAAAACCTCCTCGTTTTCGATGTGGGTTAAAATGATTTATTATAAGTAATTATGTATGGTAGTCTTTAGGGTATCTAAGATATTGGTACATGTTGCCTGAAATAAATTGGTTATTACTATTATTATATTATTAATATTACTTTGCTTGAAAACGGTGCGTCGCGGTGGCTTAAGGGGAGTGAATAACGTTACAAATGAATCTGTTACGTTTCAACTGTAACGTTATTGTAAGAGAATACAAGCATAACGTTACTGTTCCCATAACGTAACTTAAACCAAAACGTGACTTCTACCAAAATGATATTCGATTACGTTATTTTTTTATAAAGATAATCTTTTAGCTTTAGTATCGTTACAAACTTTAGAACGTTGTCAGATAACATTTACTGTAAGAGAATGAAATTTCTTTCCGTTTCAAGTCCCTTCTGAGATATTACTACGATTACCGCACACCACTCCAGCAGAAAACACATACAGACAGACCTCCTGGATAATGTGATGTAAAATTGGTGTAGTTTTGTATCATAAGCGTATGCACAACTGGACAATATGTGGAATCATTAAAATAGGCGCGATTTCCGAAAAGTGGAGTTGAGAACTTTATTCCAGTTTTGCCTACCTCAGCGAAGTAGTAGCTACTAAATACTATAACAAATAACAATTCGCATTCAGTAATTTGAAGACTTGTTTGCGATACGAAGACTGTTTGGTCGCAGGATGGAAAACGGTTGTTCAGTTGCAGAACAAAAAACAGTCTTTGAAAACTGTTCGTTGTTGAATCGCCCATCGCTAATAGTCTGTGGTTCTACAGTGGCTATTGTGGCTATTGGCTCTGCACTGTATTTGTTGAAATATGTTTCACTTAAAAACCTTTGAAAAATAACATAAGTTCCACTTGAAAGTGTAGTTCTCAAACAAAATACTAGGCTGACGTATGATTTTGAAAACAAAGGAAATGGAAGCTGTAGAGGAAGGTAAACATTTCATAACTTTCTAAACCCTCATTTGTTTTTGAAACATAGTCTTATTACATAGTCTTGTTATTTTTTGTCTCGCATATGAAAATCTCTGACCCCTTATACTATGTAGATTTGAGAATTTATTGTGTTGCAAAAACAGCTATATTAATTATTTCTAGGGCAGAATGTTAAAAACTGTCAGCAATTTGCATGATACACCATTGGTGTAAAAGAATATTTCTAAATAATATTTCGTACTTTAAATTAAAGTGACAATCGCAGTTAATAATATCAGTTAATTTTAACTTGAAATTATAGTTATCATACAAAATTCCACAGATATTTTCAAAACTAACTATTATTTGTTGAATAAAAGTGTGCTAACATGTTCAATTGTGTATTAAGGAATCTATACAAAAAACTTAGTCACTCAAATTGGTACGTCATAATCACAGAGTACTTTATATATGGTCATAATTTTTTAGGGTTAAGTACTAAAAGGAATCTAAGGGCCTATAAGAAATCTTTAAGGGCAACACTTGAGACAAGACGTCTTAGACAGAACTGTCTGAGACGTGTCAGACAAGTTTGAGAGTTTTTTTTTTAGGAATGAAAAAATGTTTTCTACGAACAAATCATGTAAATGTTGCATATCCATATTTTTAGTATTATATTTGGTGGTTTATTTTACTTAGATTATAGTTTTATTTAATGGTCTTTACCATTGGAATATCACAGCATGTCATAACAAATAATTATTGATAAACTACATTAGTTAAACGTGACAAACTCTTGAGTGTGTGAGATGAAGAACTGAAACGGCACAATTGGCAAACTCGCTCAAAACTAGTGACAATGAAGATCCTTGTTATTAACTAAAAATCCACCAGTATACGATTGAAGTTGATATTTAAAAAATCATGCTGACTTGTTGCCTCACGTTAAAGGAAATACATTCTGATTCCAAATTAAGTTAAAAGAACAAAGAAAGAAAGAAAAATATTTTATTTGGTATACGTCCACAGGTCCACAAAATGTAGAAACCACTTGTAAAACACTTGAGATAAAAAAAAAAAAGACGTGTGGCACTCGGGGACTGCTGTGGTAAAGCTATTGCATAGCATTTTTATCAACTTATGCAATTATAATTATTTATTTATTTTATTTATGCAGTATTTTTTTTCCTTTGTTTTTTTTTCTTTGATTTTAATTGAAGTTACACAAAATATCAATGCTCTGTATTTATCACCTTCGATTATTGTTTTTCTGACAATATAAAAAAAAAATTAAATTGTTTCCATTATCTACACTTCTACACTAATAATATTATAAAGAGGTAAAGTTTATTTTTTATTTTTTTGTTAATAGGAGGTAATCTCTGAAAGTACTGGTCCGATTGCTAAAATTTTTTCACTGACAAAAAGCCACTTTATTTCTGAGTGACATACGCTATATTTTATGTATGTGGGCAAAGCCACGGGCAAAAACCAGTTTTTAGGGTTCCGTAGCCAAATGGCAAAAAACGGAACCCTTATAGATTCGTCATGTCTGTCTGTCTGTCTGTCTGTCTGTCTGTCTGTCTGTCTGTCCGTCCGTCCGTATGTCACAGCCACTTTTTTCCGAAACTATAAGAGCTATACTGTTGAAACTTTGTAAGTAGATGTATTCTGTGAACCGCATTAAGATTTTCACACAAAAATAGAAAAAAAGCAATAAATTTTGGGGGTCCCCATACTTAGAACTGAAACTCAAAAATTTTTTTTTCATCAAACCCATACGTGTGGGATATCTATGGATAGGTCTTCAAAAATGATACTGAGGTTTCTAAAATCATTTTTTTCTAAACTGAATAGTTTGCGCGAGAGACACTTCCAAAGTGGTAAAATGTGTGTCCCCCCCCCTCTAACTTCTAAAATAAGAGAATGATAAAACTAAAAAAAATATATGATGTAGGTACATTACTATAAAAACTGCCAACGAAAATTGGTTTGAATGAAATCTAGTGAGTAGTTTATTTTTAATGCGTCATAAATCGAAAAAAATACACTATTGTTAAAACATCGATCAAAGTTACAACACATTACAAGAACTTTTATATTATGTTACTTGCTGCTACGGAACCCTTCATGGGCGAGTCCGACTCGCACTTGGCCGGTTTTTTTTAATTATCTAAATGACAGAACAACTAGATTACACACAGACACAACAAATAACTAATTACAGCAATTCTAAATTGATACATTTATTATATACATGCATTTGGTAATTAATGTTTTTTTATAACTGGAGGTGCCTAACACCATCAACATTTCAGCCGAAAGACGTCCACTGTTGGACATAGGCCTCCTCTAAGTGTCGCCATAATGACCGGTCCTGTGCGTCTCGCATCCATCAGATTCCCGCGACCCTCACATGATCATCGGTCCACCTTGTGGGAGGCCTTCCAACGCTGCGTCTTCCGGTACGTTGCCGCCATTCCAGAACCTTTCGTCCCCATCGACCATCTGTTCTGCGAGCAATGTCCAATGCCCACTGCCACGTGACCACTCGGTCCCCGATCTCTCATTGTCTTTCTATTGTGTCTCTATTTACGGTATAGCCTAACACGTTAAGCTAGAACTACATTAGGCCGACGCACACGTCTAACACGCCTGATTTTTACGTACAACGACGTCGCGTGGTGTGGTTCAAGTGTATTTTTCATATAAAATGGAGATCGTCACGCCCAGATCGGCGTTGTGGCACACGTGTGCGCAATGTAGTTCTAGCTTTACTTTGTGCGGAAATATGTATAAATTGAATACGGATACACAGGCGCAGGGTTTAGGCTGGTTTGAATAAAAATGAACAAAGTGGACTGCATTCATGCGATGTAGAAATTCGTAACTACAAATGGCCTTGCAAAATGCTACTTATGGGCGACGGAAGCAGGTTTTGGGCTAAGCTAGGAAAATTGAACTAGGAAAATTGGAATAAGAACGTACACTAACCTGGATTCGTCTGTCGAGAAGTGGAGCTCATGGCTTGATGCACGTAAAATAATATTAAGGGCTAACGCGTGGCATATCACGGACGTTTTGAATAAGAGTGAAGAGTTCTCTGTCATAGAATTTTCTCGAACGACGATGACAGAGTAAAAACATCAGTCAGCGTGCGCGTGTGAACAGGATAGATATAGGTGGTGTGATTTTGCATTTTGCAAGGCACGCAACTTCTACCCTACAATTGGAATTATAAAAGTTACAAAACCCACATATATGAACTAAATAATTATCACATAGACAGGCTTGTTCAAACCTAAGCGAATATCGCTACCTCTATTTGTAGCAAAATTTCCTTTATTATTTCTTAAGGTGGGCAATCATCCAATGACTTGTCCCCTGTTGCACCGTGGTGGAGCGGCAGGGCATGTCAAACTTCCTTTCAATCGTGAGAATCACAGACACAATAGAAAGACAATAGGTGCGCGAACGCCGGCGTTCGCTTGGGGTTTAATGAATTAATGTCTAAAACCACTGCTATCATCTTTCTTTGCCCTTGCATTACATGACCACGAATTTCTCTTTCGAAAGTCAACCCATAGCCCCAGTAGGTTTCGACCCTGCTGGGCCACTACGGGTTTGCTGATGTCTCTTTGAGCCGTCCTTGAAACACTACGCGCCGTCGAAGACTTGGGCTCTGTCCAAACGGTTCTCGGACGGCCGGACGGCGAGTCACCCATTTCTCGTCGTCCGTAAGCCGACGCCTACGGTGGCTGAGGCGTGTGGACGTCCGTTGCCTCTAGCGGGCGGCTACCTCCTTCGCTAACATTACTGCTTCGCAGTAGGAGACGCCCGCCGCCCATTCCCCCTTGCTCCGAACCATGGCCTATACCAGGGCCTGGCGTGAGAGGTCGCCGCTGCCGATCGCCTCCATGAGGACACGGTGGTGATCTGCTCAAGCGTGGTACAACCTCCAGTTTATGCTCCACCGTATCTTCCGGGCGTTTCTTCCGCCTGAATCAGGTGCAGGTTTACCATGTCCGATGAGGGCATGCGTTAAGGCTTATAGTCCCTTGAACCATCTGGCCGAAATTAAATGGACGCAACTCTCGCACCCGCCTAGGCGGCAGTACGCATATCTGTGCATTTATTTGCGGCCAGCAGCGCCCGAAAAGCGCGCGGCTGACCTTTAAATCCATTTTCTTTGCGAAATATTGATTGATTTAACTATGCAATGTTCACTTTGAAGAATATTTAACCATTAATTTTTATGTGTAAAAATGTTTCTAAAGATCTAAGCCGTTTCGAAGGAGTAGGAAAAAAGTTGCGAAATTGCTAAATATTTTTTTTAGACAAAAGTATTAATAGCACGAAAAGATCAAATGTTGATAATGTTGTTCATGAATCTATAATAAACATATACTTTTTTTAAACCTATAAACCTATCCTTTACCGAGGAGTAGGCTTCAGAAAGTCACTGTTTTATGGCACTTTTCGGGCACTTGGGCCTTAAGGGGAAGGTGAGGACGCCGTGGTTTCTCTCCAACCACTCCTCAAACAGGGGAGTTACCGCCATGATACTATTTGTGCTCGCTCGTCCAGTCACTACCTAGTACTTACTTACTATCTTTAGTGACCATCCACGTGTCGGTTACACTTAATCGTTAATGATCATTGAAATTAATTTTATTTTAAAGAGGAAACATGACTTTTAGTGACCTTATTGAGACCCATCAATTAAGAACCATGACAGTGGCGTAGCTTGGGGGGCGGTGGGGGCCAAAGCCCCAGGTGGCATATGAAAGTGCAGAAAGCGCCAATTGGAAAAATGACTCTTCTCGTCAGCCTTTATAGACCTTATGACAAGAAAATCGAAAGGAATTTGTAAACGGAGCACAACAATATTCTATAAGCTCAATCGAACAACTTGGAATTTCTTTCAAACTCCCAAGACGAATCGGGAGAAAGTATATTTTGGTAACAGAGATGTACTTGCTGGGTTATCGTACGAAAATGAACTGAGGCAAACAATGTTCACTTTAGAAGACAGAGTGATTGCTGACATTCGTGATCGGTTTCAACAGCTGCAAAATCTAGCGCAAAAATATGGCTTTTTAATGCTTACAGTAAAGCAGGCTCGGAAGAACTTAACCTAAATCAAGCTCCTCAGGACATAAATACAGAAGAGTTTCGACTTGAGCGCGTACGTCTACGAGCTTACGTAGGAACAGACCCAGATTGCAAAAAGGAACTCATCAAGTCTGACTGCCTGGGCTTATTAACCCGTTGTGTGTCTAAACGTGGATCCACGCGAGACACAATGGCCAATAATTAATAATTAAAATATTTAAATAATTGTGTCTCTAATTACGGCACACGAGAGGTTAAAATATATTAGGGAAGAAGGCTAAAGAAGGCTTATAGTCATATATTTTTTTTAATAAGCACTTAATGGAAATAAATAAAAAGAAGTCATAATTTTAAGATTATTTTTTAACCTCTGCCATAAGCAATGCTAGTTGTGAAAGACGTTTTTCAAAACTTAAATTAATTAAAAATTACTTAAGATCTACTATGTCCACCAAGTTAACAAATTTAGCCATTCTTGCAATAAGAAACGATATAAATGTTGATATATATGGTGGTTTATAAGATTTTGGCTCAAAAAAAGCACGTAAACGTACATTTTAAATTAAATTTTTGTGTAAAGAAATAGGTACTTTAACTTGGGGATCACTGCAGGTTTCACCAAAATTGGTTGACAGATTTACTACCTACTGATCTCTTTGATGTCGATATTAGTCCACCTTGCAGGCCGCAGTGGGTTTATTTCTTTTTATTAATAAAGTTCATCTCAATTGGTGTTATAAAAATCGTTGAATTTTGAATCAAGCCCTTGGTTATTATTATTGACAATAAATAATTTAATAGGTTCTTGTTTGTTTTTATTATTGTATGTACCCAGGTATGTACCTAGTGTTAGGTTAATTATTTTAATAGATGAACTTCCTGGGAATTTCTGATGTACCCTACATCAGAAATTCCAGTATTTGGTACCAAATAATATTGTTCCTTCTTAAAGCAGTGGTATAAGTTTATCTTGACTTGACTATTTACGTCCGTTAAATCAAATGTTTAGTCCGTTAATAATAAAAAAACTAGGGGCGGCATATTTCTGGTCGGCCCCAAGCGGCGAAAACCCACGCTACGCCACTGAACCATGACATAAATAGAGAACACGTTTATGGAATATTAAATGCACCTCTTAACCGTTTAATTTAGGAATCGGTTCTTCAGTAATGATCATCATCATCATCAGCCTTTTTAATGTACCCACTGCTGGGACTCAGGCCTCCTCTCAGGGAGAGGGAACGGGCGGTAATCCACCACGCGGGCCCAGTGCGGGTTGGTGAATGTCATATGCCTTCGAATTTTTGGTTCTAGGACATGCCGGTTTCCTCATTATGTTTTCCTATATCCTCAGAATGATAATTAAAAATTTTGATATTTTTTGCGCTAGCAATTTTCGCGTTATCTCTTTATCCATTCGTCCAAATAATAGGTATGCAGTAAAGAACAACAAATTAGTAAATTACTTATACGAGTAAATTACTAGTTAAACTTCATCTAATGGTTTTAATTTCTAAATCTTTAACAAAATCATGATATCTTTGTAATGAATGTTAGAATTGAATAATTATAAAAAAGTAATATGCAGGTATTGAACCAGGAATCAATATGAAGTAGTTAATACCAAAGTACCTACCAATAAGTGTATTTTCTAGAGGCGTCGAATAAATTCATTTTTTTAAATTAAAATAGTTATTATGACGTAACTAAAAACGTTAGACACATAGTGTCGGGACATTTTTTGTAGATAATGATGTGTTCTCATCATCATAATGATGTGATGAAATCGTCATATCATCAATAGTTTTTGCAGTGCATTCGGTGTAAGGAAATTTATTCACACTTCAGTTTTCCTTATTGCAGTTTTAGTTGGAAACCCTACTGTTTTCTAATATAAAATATAGTTTATGTTGCTCAGTGATAAAATAGCTTTATAGTGCTGAAAGAATGATTAAAATAGTTCAGTACTTTTGTGTTTATTCATTACAAACAAAATTACAAATCTTTCCTCTATAAATATTTGTATAGATTTAGGGTATGTCCTTTTTGAAAGCAGTTATTTATTTATTTCTTTGAGGTTTAATATTTTCTGAAAATAGTTGATTTATGGATGACACCCAGGACCACCAGTCAGGGAGAAGTGTTAACATGGTGGATGGGCCCGTCCACAAACCTACCTCGGCAAGCATTGCTTACCTCGGGGATCGACCCCTGGGGCTGTTATGATTTAGCTACGAACTCCTGCGAAGTACGGCCGTACGACAGTAACTAAACATTAAATTTCTATTTTTTTTCAGAAATTCAAGCCAGGTTTCGCAGTGACGAAGATTCTATAAACTTTAGGCCCTCACCAAACTTCAAGCATATGAAAAAGTATTTGAAAGTTCACAAACTAGACGAAGCGATGATGAATGAAACCAACTCTTCCAGTAGCGAAGAAAACACGTCTTTGTTGGTACACAACAAACTAGAGAAAGTCGGTAATAACACGATGTCAGGTACCGCACAGCCGCCTTTACCGCCGAATCCGCCTCCGCCTGACACGCCACCCATGATAGTGAATGTAAAGCAAGAGATTGATGACGAATATATATGTGATACCACTGAAACATCACCTGGATTAGAGCATTCAGATAAACTGAACGCTACTGCGGCAACAATTAAAGTTGACCACTCGGAAGAAAAGCCTGGTGTAACAATGTGCCGTAACTTTGCACGAGGAACATGCAAAAAGGGCACTGCGTGTATATTTGCGCATGAGTTAATTTTGTCTCAGCTGCCGGGGGTTTATACATTTTGTAGGAACTTCCAAAACTCAGTGTGTTCTTTTCCGAAGTGCAAATTTGTTCACGCTACTGTTTTCGAAAAGGAACATTTTTTCAGAACCGGTTATTTACCACCTCATACTCTAGCTCATCTTAAAGAAGCTAGTGTACCGGCGCAAGCGCCGCCTCCGCTGCCACAGTCTGAAGGTAAGAAACTGTCATGCATTCAATGTAGCTTGTTTACTTATGAACAAACTAATTGTTCTACCTATCTCCTATCTTATATTTCTCGTCGTTTTAATGGTTGCACACAAAGGGTAAAAGGGTAAAATTACTGTAACTCCGCTGATTGTCCGTCTGTCTGTCCGTCCGTCACCAGGCTGTATCTCATGAATAGTGATAGACAGTTGAAATTTTCACTTTCAGATGATTTATTTCTGTTGCCGCTATAACAACAAACACTAAAAAAAAACAGGATAAATCCCATACAACACATGTGATTTTTATAAATAGTGTTATGGAACCCTTAGTGCGTGTGTCCGACTCGCTCTAGCCGGTTATTTTAGATGAATAAATTCATCTAAGTTCATGCACATTGGCGCGAGCTTAACTTAAAGTTGAGTTTTCTTCCAGCAAACCATTGAGTGTTATTCATTTGTTATTTAAGAACGAATTTTGAATAGCCAAATTCAAAAGTGTCCGCAAATGTTGTAATCTGTAATACATATCTGGTTTTTATTAAGGCAACATTAGCGCCTTCTCTTAGCCATTCATTTATTAAACCCCAAGCAAACGCCGGAGTTCACTCTCTCATTGTCTAGTCTTCTATTGTGTCTCTAATTACGGTATTCGAAAGGTTAAAAAAAAGAAATGTAGACTGTCATGACGTCATTGTCTTTTTTTCTAACAAGATGTAAAACTTGTGTTCTGTGTACTGAACGGTAATAAGCGCACTACAATAGGTATATCTACTGGCCTAATCATTTATATCACAACAAATCTAAGAAGTACCGTTTGACGTTACACACTTTTCTATAAAAATATCTTTGTATAAGCGTAACTCACACTATTTCTATTATCTTTTCCGTAAAGCTATTTTTATTTTATCACAACATATACAATTTTTAATCAACAAATTACAATATAATTTACTACGTGTAGAACTGTCAAACGGTGCTTCTTATGCCAAGTTTACACGTGAGCCCAGCCTCGGCCAATCGCCTTTGTGTCGCCTTTGTATTAACGGTGTAACCCCTTTTATACAAAGCCGATTGGCCGAGGCCACCACTCCAACGAAAATAAATGCTTCCTACATGTATTTCATACATCGGCTTTTTCTTTCAGAAGCACCAGCTGGCCTGCCTCCTGTTTACTCTAGTGCTGCACCAACGCCCTCTATACCATGGTTGGTTTTTCTTCTTGCATTAAGTAGATTTAGCGCTAAAATACTCGGCGACTTGGCTGGAACAAATAACAAAATATCAAGAAAGTTAAAATGATTTATGTTAATTCAAAATGACAGGTCAGGTAAATAATTTATTCCATTTTAATACCAACTACCAATACCACTGGTATTTGTTTGGACTCATATTTAAAAATATGTCCATAGATATAGGTGGTACAGTCAGTAAAAAATTGTAATTATAGTAGGTTGAGGGTTAAAACCTAGCCAGGCGTATTACTTTGTGTAATTTATTCATGATCACTGCTGTCAAAAACGGTGAAGGCAAACATCGTGAGGAAACCAGCATGTCCTAGAACTAAAGAAGACATGTGACATTCACCAGCCCGGACTGGGCCTGCGTGGTGGATTACGGCCTATTCCCTCTCATAGAGAGGAGGCCTGAGTCCTGAGTCTGGTGGGAAAATTGAAAGGCTGATTATGCTATGTTAATATGCTTATGCTACAAATTCTATATAATCACTTCTCGTATTTTTTTTCACGTGAGACCGAATTTTTCTCACAAGTCTGAATATTTACATTTCAGTGTCCCGCCCGCGCTGGTTCAATACAGCGTAGAGAGCGGCGTAGAGCAAGGTACTCCAAACATCTTCACCCCTATACAGGCAGTTCCAAGCACAATCGCCACTTCTCCGAAACGCGCATGGACCGAGATTGATGAAGGTACGTTTTTAAGTCGAAATTGTTTCTTACTACTGAAGCGAATGTGATCCATTGAGCAGTTTTGTTATACTAGATCTTTATTTAGTCACTAGCTTTGCCCGCGGTTTCGCCCGCGTATTTAAAATATACCCTATGTGACTAAGAGATAAAGCAGCTTTCTAAACAAAAAAACATAAAAACAAACTAGTGTAGATGTAGATTATTACCCAAATACGGAAAAGTTGTTGTTGAGTGTGCAAGTCACCCCCTACCTTTTTATCAATGGATATTAATAACATTGTTCAGGCAGGGGCATTAGCCTTAACATAGTTCCACTTAATACTCAAAAAATCATAACCTTATAACTTAGTTTCCCAAATGTCGCAATTAGTTTTTCACCAACCGGGGGTTGTCCTTGGATGCACTAACATAGCGCTTACAGGGATAATCACCGGTTGGTTCCACGTTTCATTAAAAGCATCTTAAAGGGCGTCTGCGCGTTGGTTTCGGCTCCTCGTACGCCTTCCAACGGTCCAGGACCTGATATAAATAAATATATAAAAATAATAATAATATTCCACAACCATCACACAACGCTGTCTAGTCCCATGCTAAGCAGAGCTTGTGTTATGAGTACTAGACAACTGATAAACATACTTGTATATTTCTAAATACATAGATATATAGATAAATTACACCCAGACACAGAACAAACATTTGTCCTGGGTGGGAATCGAATCCACGACCTCCGGCATAGCAGTCAGGGTCACTAACCACTAGACTAATAGACCAGTCAAACGTCAAAAAAAAAACGTTATAAAATAACGTATAAATGCTGCTTAAACATATAAATGCTGCATTTAGTAAAATTGCATGCATTCTTTTTTTCGACAATTGCTTTTCTCTCGAAAAATAATTTAAATTATAATTAATAATATTTGATGATTATTTCTTTTGATGTTATATTTGTCTTTTCATTTGAAGTTTATTAGTAAAATACATACTAGTAAGGGGATGCATCTCGACATACATTTTCACTGTTTTTCATACAACCGCTTTTACGCGATTATGACGTCATTACACATTTTTCATTAGATATTTTGGAAACACAGTATCTTGTGGATATTATCCAGGTTTCTATGAAAATCAATTTATTAATTTGTGTAAAACTAATCCAGTTAGGACTTCTGAAAATCTGATATTTTGCATGAACTGTGACACTTCATAATTTACTCAAAAATGAAAAAAGTCAAAAAGTACAACATACAAGCCTAGCAAATTTTATCAAGATTCTAAATAATGACAATGTTTTTCAAAAACTTTTAAGGGTTTAAAAAAAACACGTATTTTCTGGAACAAGTTTTGTAAAATTTTCGAGTAAATCACGGAATTACTGAATGCCAACAGAATATTCAGGTATTATCACTCTTTTTTCACGTTGCCTTTTCGTCAAACATCACGTTGGATTGCGTTAGATGAAGCAACAAGCTTTTAAACCATGCTCGATGTTTACGATAGGCGAGTGGAAAAGCAGCCTCTTAATCAAGGTCTTTAAATTGGATAATACTCGTACCATTTTCGTTTTTTTTTAATTTCGTGTAGAGAGAATTTTGCATGATGGGGGTACCGCTGTACGTTTTTGCATTGACCGATTCGGTAACAAAAAAAGTCACTTGTATTGGCAATTCAATTGTTCGATTCAGCCTGCACTTACTGCCCTCTCCCAGCAGCGACGCCCTAAGCCGAGATCTGTACCTCACAGGGGTTGACTTTAGCGTGTAGTCCCTTAGTTTTTAAGTTAGTTAAGTAAACCCTGGCTGGAGGTTTTGATCTTTTAATTAAGGCCCCCACAGGCAAATCTGGTTTAGTACCTGCGAGAAGCCACAAAAAAAAAAACGATAATTCTGAACATCTATCGTTATCAGTATGGGTGCAAACATAAAGAAACAGCAGGTTACCTGTGCAGGCAAATCTTTGCGGGTTGGTACGGATCGGTGCAGGTAGCGTTGCTAAGCGTCCTGATAAAGCCGGACATGACCAAGCTGTTTAGTTGCGTGCCCGGCTAAATTTGACCACTTTCTGGTTTTGTTAGGCTTTTTAAATTTGACCATTTTGTTAAGAATTGTCATTTGAGTTTTGTCTTACTTTGCATCGCGACAAGCAGAGTGGACATGCAATTAGTCTAGCAATTATACCACTTAATTTTATTGCTTTTTAAATAGAATTTAAAAAGATTTTATGAATTTTATTATTATTAAAAAGTCATGTCAGACTTAAGAAAACATGTCGGCCTTTTTGATCAAATGTCCGGATAAATAGGATAGTCTGTCCAGTCGTTTCAGGACATGGCAACTCTAGGTGCAGGTATAATTCTCCCGTGTCTTCTTATGCGCTCATTTATAAAGAAACAGGTTTATACTTGACGGTACCGACTACCAGGACCGAGTCATAAGGGTTTAAGCGTCGGCCAGTGTTGTTTTACGCATACAGATTTACCTGTTTCTGTATGTAGTTGACCGGTTTACCTGTTTCTGTATGTAGTTGACCGGTACCTATCTGTACTGACTCGTACCGACATATCAGAACCGAAAAACCTGTATGTTTGCACCCTATGTTAACCTGTATGTTCTTTGGTCAGATTTTAGTTTTTAATTGTCTTATATATTTCATGTTATTTTTGATTCACAATATATTTTGTCTTGCTGCAAGATTTATTTAAACATTAGGATTAATTGGTATCTGTGAATATAAAAATTATATGTATTTGTATAGTAAATATCTGTTGCAACACATAGACTAAATATGTCTGCAAAAATGCTAACGTATTCTTACTTTGTTTGTAAAGATGTAATTAAAATTTTGGCACATACTTGTAAAGATGCGCAGACAATTGCAATTTTTTAAATGTTATATTATATAATGCAAGTGTTATCCTAGTTTAAAGTTACTACACTCGTTGTGCATTTGCTAAAATTGTATTTATTTTCATTTACCCTCATTCACTCGACATCCATTCAAAAAATTGTTGATCTCAATGAACATCCATCTAATAAGATTTTCCAGATGCGATTATTGCACAGAATTGCAAGTATTAATATGAATATAGGAAATATTTGGCACAAACAGCAGTCATAGTAAAATTTCGTCACCTTAAAGTCAGTACAATCGATGTGAAATGATATCTCCCGTGTAGTTATTAACGCGTTTTCGGTCAAGTAAATTTTATCAATAATTATCGCTCACCACGAGGACTGGGTTTTTATGAAAACTTGCTTAAGAGCCTGAGAACTTTGCTTTGTGGGTATTGAATACTGAGACATCACACTCAGCCATGTAGCCGTTCGGGTAAAGTCGGCACGAGTCGGCCGACTTTACCCGAAGGAGTGATGTAATTTGCAGGTTGAAATACACAGACCAGTAACCAGTTCATGATGTGAATGTGAATACTGCAAGCGCCGCGATGGTAATTATTTGTTTTGTCTCCAGTTAACAGCTCTACGGGCGTGCTCGACTCCGGTGGAACGCTGGCAAAGAAATGCAAAAATTGTGATAGTAATGAGCTCAGGTATCATTTTGCATCTCTTAGCTGCAGCTGTTCAGAACACGGGGTCAAGTATGTACTTACTGATCACCACGATGTACACCAGTGTGTATTATGTATGACAGGATATTACCGCATGCGTGGATACCGCATGCGTGCACTAGCTTCTGACGTTTTATAAGTGCCCATGTAGGCCTATGTGAAATAAAAACCTTTTTTTAATTTTGACGTGCTGAAATCTGCTATTACTTTTAGTTTTACGTTTAGCATTAACACATACCTAAATGCGAGAAACTTTATGTGTTCTAGTTGAAATGAATTGACTTTACCGCGGGTTTCGAACAGCTGGCTAGTTAAACTTTTAGTCTTTATAAGAATATAGCATGAGCATATTTATTATCTGTGAGTTGTAAACGTTGCCACCGAACTGTTTTAATTCTGCAATTTTTTGTCTTAGTGTAATATTGCGTTTATATATAATATATGAATGAAGAACACTAACACAATATGATGAAAAATAGCGAAATTCAACATAGAAATTAAGACAGATAAATATCTATATTATGTAACAAGTTTTTTGATAATTGATGTATAATTCTTAGCACAAGCTATTTCTACAATGTTTTTAAATGTTACCTTCGCATTACCGTCCGAATTTGCTGACATGCTTTATTTCACAGGGAGCAGCTGATGAAGGCCAAGATTGAAAACTGTACACGAGCTAACAAGGAGTTAGCTCAGAAAATAGCACTGCTCAAGAAAAAGAATTCTTTGCGTGCTTCACTGTTCCGGATTATTTTTTCTGCTGATGGATCACACGTCACTGGAGACAAAGAACTTGTAAGTTGATGCAGATTGATAATAATCACTAAGTAAAATGAAAAGAGATGGTTGGTTCTTCTCCATAGGAAACGACCAATTTGGAACCTTGCACTAGCTTCTGACGTTTTATAAGTGCCCATGTAGGCCTAAGTGAAATAAAATATTTTGACTTTAACTTTGAGATAAATAGCACGATGCCGCATCAGGATGCGCTAGTCGCGTGGATAAATCGTCCGTCTTCATGCTTCACTTTTCACTTTTGCAAACTGCGAAATAATCATTTGGTAGACACAGCGTTTGTATCGAACAAATCACGACTAGCGCATCCTAGGTGAATCATTGGATACCAGCAATAAACTAATACTTATTTGAATGGTGCACAAAATACCCTTTTAGCATGCATCTTTTTTTCGTAATGATAGACACTAAATGCAAGGCAAGAGGAGAAAAAGTTTTAAAAGGACAACGGCGAAAATATTGTTGAAGAAATTATTGTCAGCTTTATTTACTAAATCTATAATAATATTTATCAAATCAAGCTTACGGGCAGTATAAGTTTCGCAAAAAAAAAATCGTCATAATTCGAATCTGAATCGTTTAGATTTTTACAATAATAAATAATCATGGCTTAGTTTCTTTTTTGCTAGCTTGACTTCATGACTTTTGGCTAAACTGAATTTTTAATATTGCCACTAAAATAAATCTTGATCAAGTATTATACTTAGGAAATATGTACATACTGGAATATCTTTAATAAGAGGTTTCTATTAATACTAATATCTAAGACAAAATTCTTTTAATATATAATCTACATAATATATACCTATTTAAACAATTTATATATTAAATAAATTTCGTTAGAAATAAGCAGGTAAAGGACCTGCTACTACTCTTTTATCCCTATTTGTTATTTTCGATTTTAATGTTTGTATGTAAATAAACAAATAATAAATTTTTGTATATATTTTCAATTGCCGCTAAAAATATATGTCAGCAAAATTTTGTTCGAGAGTTTGTATTACTCTTTTAGTAATCGGTAAAAACAGATTATGTTTTCTTTTGGTAATGTAAACATTTAAATTTGGAACGTAAGACAGCATGCCAGGATGTTTCAAATAACATGCCGAGTCAAATGAATAAAACCTCTTTCTTGTGGTATTTATTGAAGTCTTATTGAAATAGTGAAAAAAAAAAATCGTATGGTGCCCGTTTTTTTTTTGCAAATGGGTTTATATCATTAAAAATAATTTTAGCATAAATTACATCTTTTTTCACTAGCGTGTAGGTACGTCTTGAAACAAATTATGTTTCTATCTTTCCTTGTTTGCTCTCACCATTTGTTGGTAAGGTACTATCAGGGTCATTTCTGCCTAATCCCTTAAAAAAAAATTTCGCTTGAATCCTGCGGCGCGGTGACAAGTCAAATCCTTTGAAGATTTCGTTTCAAGTGCAAGCAACAATGAAGTTAGCGGTGATTAGGCGGAAGTGTCTTTGATGGTACAGACAGATCATAAATTAAACATTTTTTATGTATGTTTCAGAGTGTGTTGAATAACAACAGCGATTGGACATCCGTTTTGGACATGATGTTGCGGAAAATGGAGTCGGTGTTGCCACCCGACGCTTCTTGATGTAGATAGGAGCGGCTGCACATTATTAAACACAGAGCAGCGAGAACTAGCGCCGGTTGTACTATAACGGTAACAAACATTGTTCAGAGCTGACAATAGTTGAAAGCTCAGGTTATTCTTACAAGTCGACCTTTTGATGGGGGCCCTACCGCCACCTTATAGGGAATATGCACGATTAGAAAGAATACAGTTTCAAACTGTTTGGCCCGGGGTATGACACTCTTGAGGCAAGTTCAAAATTCGTTCGCGGAATATTGCTATAGATCTTTGTTTCTCAAAAACAAATAAGGGATTGACGTAATGCGCAGCTGTATGTGTGTATGTGAGTGGCTATCGACGCTTAATAGAAATTAGGTATTTTCATTTGCTTCATTTTTGCCAAATACTTTTTTTTAGGTGTGAAATCATCCAATTACATCTCTTCATCAGCCCTTGTGCGGAGCGGGAGGGCGTGTTAGACTTTTACTGACTAAAATTCACTCCCAGTTCTTTCGTTGCCTTTCATTCCAGGACCGGGTATTATTTTCAGAAGCGAACCAAGGGCCCCAGCAGGCTTCGACCCTGCTGGGCGCCTACGGTTTGCTGACATCTTCTTGAGGCGCACGTTCGACGACTTGGGCTCGGTCCGGACGGTCGGACGGTGAGCTACCCATTGCTCGCCGTCCGCGATCCGGCGCCTACGGTGGCCAGAAATCGGGAATCGGGATCCCGGCGTCTCACGCGGGGTTGCGACAGTCGTGGAGAGGCCTAGCAGCCGGGACTATAGGTGGCACTGCGCTAGCCCGAGGCCATGTGTTTTTATGGCTCTCTGAACGCTTCTCGCTTTCTTTCTTTCTTTTCGTTCTCCGCAGCCACTAGCCGGTGGAATTTCCAGGAGTACTTCCAATGTTTGGCTCCCAAACTAGATTGGATTTTAGCTGCCCTCAAACGGCTCCTACGCAACCTTGGGGGTCAAGATGTCTTCTACCGGAGGCTCTACGCGAGTATCAAGCTGAACTTATGTCGGATAGTTCGGGGACACCGCATGGGTTTCCCGTAAAGCGGAGAGACTCCTTGCTGGCCAGCCACCATGGGATCTGGAGGCAACAGTCCCTGCACGATTTTTTGCGCGTAAAGATGCAATGCAACACGATAAGTCGCGGCATGGCGCACAGAGTTCCGGCGGGATCAACCCAGTGTTGGGCACGTCACAATTTAAGCGATAAGTCCACTCTTTGAGGAGTGGAAACAACTCACGGCGTCCTCACCTTCCACACGACGCAGGTTCTCACCGGACATGGTTAGTTCGGGAAGTTCCTGCACCGGATTCGTACGGAAGTATTGCCCGAGTATCACCACTGTTTGGACCGCCCGGAGGACACTGTGAAACACACGGTAGAGGTGTGCCCCGCGTGGTCAGAGCACTGCCGTGTCCTCGTGAGGGCGATCAGCGGCAACAATCTCTCATGCCTTGGTACAGGCTGGGAAGCGAGGAGGAATGGCAGGCCGTGGCCTCCTACTGCGAAGCAGTAATGCTAGCAAAGAAAGCGACCGCACCCGCCAGGTAACGGCCCTCACGTCCCAGCCGCCGGGATCCCGATCCCGATTTCCGGGATTGCGAACGGTGAGTAAAGGTGTCAGCAAACCGTAGAGGCCCAGCTGGGTCGAAGCCTATTGCGGCTATAGAATCGCTTCTAAAAGGAAAACCCGGCCCTGGAATGAAAGGCAACGAAGGATTTAGGAGTGGGTTTTATCAGTAAAAGTCTGATACGCCCTCCCGCTCCGCTCAAGGGCGGGAGATGTAATCGGATGATTTTCCACTTAAAAATAAAGTATTCGGCAAAAATAAAGCAAATAAACATATCTGATTTCTATCAATCATCAAGTCGATAAATATTTCAAATATTATTGTAAGACGCTGAATGTTGTAAACGACCTGTAGCCTGATTTACGTAAAATCAAACAAGCCAAATATCGTTGAAGTTTTATAGTCGTTCGATCGAAGACCTATCCAAAAGCGGTATTCACAATCTATCGACTTATTTCCAGTTACATTAATAAGTATTCTACCAGGATAATGTAATACCGATTTTTTTTTAAATCGACGAATTTCAAACTACTTTAAAATCGGTGTCGTTCAAACTCGATTGATAGATGTGAATACGGAAATGGTCTAAACGACTAAATCGCTACGATATCGTTACGGTTTTCATTATGTGAATCGGGCTACTGTTGTGCATGTTTGGTCTGGGTGCACCTGCGCGTGAGAGTAATGTAATTTATTTCATAACCACTACTCTCAAAACGGTAAAGGAAAACATCGTAAGAAAACCAGCATGTCTAAGAACTAAATTCGAAGACATGTGTCATTTATCAATCCGCACTGGGCCTGCGTGGTGGATTACGGCCCATTCCCTCTCCTAAAGAGGAGGGCTGAGTCCCAACAGTGGGAACATTACGAGGCTGCATATGCACTCGCGCATGTGCTGTGCAGGGACGTCAAACACAAACATTAAAAGTCATACTCAGCTTGCAACACCTTAGAGACCTGCCATCCAGCCATACACAGTAAAAATATGTTCGCAAACACGTGTAGCCACTTATGGCAGGGCGCAAACGTCACAGGACACTTTTTTGTATCGTGTCAGATAAAAGCTACCGATAAATATTTGATTTTTAAAGAACCAGTACGAAATTAACCACTGCGCATACGCAATACGTAAACATTTTTTGTGTCCAATTGCTTCCACTTAACACAAACTCATGCCGATCAAAGAGTGTTCGGTATCGGTAAATGGAACAAAAATTGTCTATGTTTGCGCAACGTCTTAGACTTTCTCTTCAACTCTTGTCAACTCTGAATTTAGTAACTTATTCCATCATCTCATAATCATTTTAATATTAACGTCACAAAAAATTCAAAATGGATTAAATAAGTATTACAATACAAAACAAATTATTGGCATGAAATAAAAATTCTGTATTGGTTTTATTCCATTACCTATTTAATGATTTATTCCATTTTTTATTACCCTGTATTCAGGGTCATGATAATTGTTAAAAAAAATTGTCAAATTATTAAAAAAAAAACTAGTTCTATCTTCACATTTCTATTGAACATGTTCCAATTTTCCATACAACCAGTCAATCACAGCGTGATATAAAATTCAAATAACTTAAGGATAAGTGTTAATTAAATAATATTATATTTTAAGCGATTTATTTGTTCAACTATTTCTTTAAAATACTTTATTTTTAGAAGATTACAATTAATTTCTAATTTTTCATTAATGAGACTGAATAGCTGGCCGGCTACAGAAAAAAAAACAAAATGGCGGGAAAGTGGCAATCAGTCGTTGGTTTTTTCGAGTTTTGTTTACATTTCCGTACAGAGATTTGTATTAACACGTTATGTTTATCAGTTTAAAATAGTGATTTAACGCCTAATTTCATAAGAGAAGAGGCTAAAGCAGTAGTGGAAAACCTTTTACAACGACTCAGGTTTTACAAACTTTTTATTTTATTTTCACTTTTCTTGTATTCGTAATGAAAAGCACAGTGCTTACCTAGGGGTGAAAGTAATTAATTTAGGCCATCGAATTAGCGACCTCGCTACGCTCGGCCGCCAACTCCTTCTCGGGACGAAATGAGTTACTTTCACCCCTAGTGTAACAATGTTCTATTGAATAAAAATATATCACGTCTGCAATTCAGCTAATACAGTTATGAAAAAACATTGGAAAGATTGATTTATCCTCATTATATTTCAGGACCATCATGTTTGTTTTATTTAATCTAATTAAGCTAGGCACTAGATAAACTTGGAATAACGGTCACCTACATTTGTTGACATTCTTAACTTCAAAAACTGAAAATAAAGACGTAAAATCGATATCTATCGCGAATCTTTACATTTTCTAATAATGAATAATAGTAATTGTTTGTTTTTCGGGTATCTACTCAAAGACATTAGGAAAAGGTCAATGTACTTTATTCCACGTTTATCTCGCGCCTTGTATGGATAACGATATCGGCTGGTATAATGTAGTCATAAGTTGATTTTAAGTTAGTATTTTAATTTATAACATAATTATTAGTGGCGAGTTGTTTGTACTCGTAAAATTAAAGAATGATTTCAAGTTGTATAGACAGATACCTAACCTAACCTTAAAATCACAACGATGTACATGCCTATAAATGAGTAATAATTAGCTTTTAAATCAATTCATTTATAGTTATGGTAAAGCCCCAGGCTGCTGTCTTAAGAGGTGACCAGACAGGTTGCAAAACAACGTCCCAACCAAGGTGAATTCATTTATAGTTATCTAAATCCATGGGGAATAGGAGATATTCAATAAAATGTTGGAGTGTTATTTTCGATAGTAATATTCATAAAATCACAAATGTAGTAAAGGGATGATTAGTGATATTATGTGCTATGTTAACCTTTTGACCGCCAGTCATGCATACATAGCAAGAGCAGAGTGTCTAGCACGCCACGGTCTCGACTACGTGTCAGATTAAAGAATGAATTCGTAGCTTGGTAATAAGAGCGTGGTTTTGCTTTTATAACGTGGCGATCAAAAGTAAGTGTATATACTCCAACTGTTTAGGTTGTTAAGGGTGAGTTGCACTATTTAACTATAACGATAACCAAACCATAACCAGCCGTGAAACGGCCTCCTATTGGTCAATTCGACGATTTGACAACTGTTAACGGCTTTGTCATCGTTATAGTTAAATGGTGCAACTCACCCTAAGTAAACATAAGCAATCTTGATAGGTCTTTTTATTTAAAATAAATCGTATAAAATACATTCAAAGATTATTTAAAGTTACTTAATTACCTAACATCGATTTAGGTTAATACCTAATTGTAAACATTTTGAGATCAAATTTTTAGATAATTTTTTTTAGTTAAAAGACATGTTGAGATTGTATAAATTTAGTTAGCTACCTACTACCTAAATAGATGGAGTATAGCGTTTCTGTTAAAAAACTCAAGCGTTATTTTGTCGTATCGTTATAGTTTAAAGATCAGCTGATTTTACAATTACAATAGATACTATAAGTTGTAACATAGCAATATTATTCTGCTTTAAACTGTCTAGTTACTGTTTATGGTTCCATCCTGATTTGACTGAGTTATGAGTTTTACAATCTTATTTGTTGGTTAGGATAGATATAACTTTAGAAATAGTATAGAGGCATTTGTATAGCTTGACGCTGACAGTCTGAAACCAGTCGTCTTGTCCAGGTGATATTCGCTCTTTCATATTTTTCAAAATATTTCTTTTGTATTTTGTTCTGATGATTTCGCATACAGAGTCAGCGTCTAGCATATATATACTCTGTTCAAAATAACATTAAAAATGTATGAAAACCTTTTATTACCGTCCGTTCAACCGATTCTGACTTTTATTACGACGGTGGCATGACAAATGGCGGCTGCAGTAAATAGTTCATATTGTAATCACTTTTTTGCTTTTGTTGCCTACAAAATAGAAGTTAAAATCAATTGTACAAACAGAAAAAAGGTTTCTTTTAATTTCTATTCTTAACGCGAATAGGGTATAGAGAACCTGGTATGAAACCCTCTGACCATGTTTTCGATCAATTTGCGCCTTTTCTTTGTTACCGAAATTCGCTAATCTTATTTCTCGAATGCAATGTGTTTTAAATATTATGATGTATTTTATATACAATGTTATGATTCCTATTAATTTAAGCATTAAATATAATTTATAAACCTGCTTTCGGTTTACCAAACAGTAACCAGTACTGAAAATCAAGCCTGGCCATCCTGTTATATACAACTGATTTTCTAACCGGACCGCAAGAATGCGAGGCTTGCACTAAGCAGCTAATCTTTGTACTGCCACGGTAATAATATCATAGTACTGCAACTCACCATAGTTCGAATGCACGCTTGTGCGACATTTTGCAGCTCGACATTACTCTTGCGCGACATGACGAATTAACATATCATTCTGACATGGGCATGTTAGGTTAGAAGACTAAGGCAGGAGTGAAATGGAGCGGAGCTTCCACCTTAGCCTTTGCGATTATTTTGTCGCCCCGTGGAGCGTGACTCCGTCGGGCTATCTTGACAGATAGGGTAGTGTCAAGGTACCGTAATACTGCACCGACGTACTGTCAAATAAACACAATTGTTTGTCACACTACCTTAGTGTCTAATTACTGTCGCATAATCCATAACCACACCTGCGTGATGTCGAGCTTCATTGCGTCGCACAGGCGTGCATTCGAGATAAGGCGAGTCTCAGTACAGTTTAGAGCCCCCGCACGTTATGGCCACCAGTCGCCGCTACTAAACGCGACCACCAGTGGTTTAGTCAGACCACTACACGCCGTCACCAGTGGCAGCCACTGGTGGCTGGATGCGGCTTTCACTGGCTGCCACTTGCGGCAGTTGTTCAAGTGGTACTCGACAGAGGTGAACGTATGACATCATCATAAACATCAACATCAAAATTAGGAATCGCAACCGTAGACATCGTGTACGTGCATTCAGTGCGCTGCTTACAACAAGACTAGACTTGAGACGCGGGAGCGAGGAGAAGCCGACGACTGTGGTCGTGTGTGCGTGCGAGGAGAACGCCAAAACGCGGCCACACTCAACCACTCAAACGCTCGATGTGCTCGAAAAAATCATCCGCAACTTGTGGCGGCCCCTAGTCGTTCTAATGTGGGCGCCACTAGTGGCTCAATGTGCGGGGGCTCTTAGTCGCACAAGCGTTAATGGCACATCCATTTTTCGAACTAACGTAGTAAACTCGTATTCATGCTATTAAGTGCCTACCGGAGTCTGCATCATATTTGTCAGTGTCTGCACATGCCCAGATCTGATCATCTCAAAACCTGAGCAATTAAACTCATTGGAATCCTCATTAGGATCGTGATAAACATTCAGAACTGAGGCACAACTTGTTTAAAAAAAAGATTATGTAATAAACAATGAACTCGGCTGAAATTGCCAACACAATAAATGCGGAAGTACAAAGTAAACCATAATAATAAAACCTGTAACTATTATAATTTTGTAACAGTAATATGAAATGCAATAAGTTTTTATTGAATTTTTTAAAATAAAGAACCTTTCATATAAATGTGTTTTAATTTATTATTTGACCCATCCATCATCATTTTAGTCGGAAGATGTCTATTGCTGGATAGAGGCCTTCCCCACCAAGTATCGCCAAATCGACCCGACCTCGACACACCCCGACGACGAAGTGGAGACCATGTCTATGAGGATATATCCAGAGTCATACATGGTTCTAAGACTGACTTCACCTTGGTAGCCATGACCAACAACGGCTTTAACGCGAAACTGGGCAAACGAGAGGGTGACGGGATCATAGATTCCAATAGTTTTTACATCAAAGGTCACACCACGGACTTTTTGGTGTACAATCAAGTTTATTCTATTCTATTCTTATAACCAAAGTTCATCTCTTGATAACGCGCCGCGCCATAGCGTCATAGACGTCACTATGATTCGTTCCCTGCCTTGCTGCATGTATCTAACAAGGACGACGATTGGCTCGCCAATGTATGGAATGCGCAAAGCGATCCCCACTCTGACGCCGAGCGCTCAAGATCCGTGACGGTAATTGTAGAGGGATAAAGAGCAGCAGAGATACGGTGGACTAGGCATGGGCTAACTATATCCGTTAAAAGATTGGATATGTAGTATATCACTCCAAGTAAACATATATATCCGATTAATATATCCATATCCGCTTAATATATCTGGGAGTGAAGTAACTTTAGGGAGCGAGAATTATGTTAGGGTCTAGGATAGACAGAGAATTCCGACTTATAAATAGATCCACGGAATGAGGCATTCTAAATAATTCCAATGTAGCTCAAGATTGATATATCCGCGAAATGGTAAATCGTAATAATTGATTTTCCTTCATACTTAGCAGGCTTAGGATTGACTATAAAATAAAAACATTTCATAGGCATAATAGGTGTATTTAAAAATCAGCAACATTTTATCATTTTCGTCCCTAAAGCTCTATCAGAAGCAAACTCCGATGTTTATTGGCTGCGTCTAAGGGTCAACTCACACCGAAAGAGCGGCGAAGGGCAGCGACCCGTTTACCGTTCATAGAATTCGCTGGAATTCCCGCGGCGCCGCGGGCATCCGCGCGACTCGTTCGAGTTTCTCATGCGATAATAAGTATTATAGAAATGAAAATAAAGTTAAAATTCATATGACACTGAAACTGTGCTGCGCTTCGACGCTCTTTTGGTGTGAGTTGACCCTAATAGGTTTATTTTCTTACAGCGCTTCTTTTTGCACACCCAAGTGTCAGTGTCGTTCATCGCTGCGTTCGGTTCGGTTAGACTTGCATTCATTCAGTTCGGTCTCGGTCGGAACTCGGAGTGGGTCGGAAAGTCGGAATTACTTGGGGATGTAGGATATATAGAATTCTAAGAAACGGAAGGAGTTGATATGTGTCCGCTTATGGATATATATCCGAAGATATAGATGTGTCCGGAGTTACCCAACCCTACGGCGGACCAAGCTGGAAGTTCATGACGTGTGGCTCGGGACTCGGAAAAGAGGTCCGTGGGGACGCCATGATCATATACCTTCAATTTTATTTTCAAAAGTTATACCAAAATCAAGCACTTTGTCTACACAGCTAAAGCTTCTCACAGATCAAGATAGGTAGAGAAAAACGGCTTATTACTATAATCCGTTTTTCTCTCAAAAATACTTACACCAGATCTTATAATATCGCTGGCTATACACCGTTAAATTTTAGTCGTTTTAATCCCGTGGAGGGTCGATCCGGTAATTTCTATCGATTCGATTGTAAAGATAAAATTAAAAAATAAAGTACCTTTTTTTCAAAACTCGTATTAATTTACGCATGTACGAAATTAATTTCTTTAAGAAAACATCAGCTGAGCGAGTTCAATGACCTATAAGTAGTAGTCAGCCTTGCGTACAAACTACCTGGTGGTAAGAAGTCATTCAGTCTAGTATGACACCCTTACACGTCAAGTCGTGTTCGTATCCGACATTTATACACTAAAAAAAATCACTTTCTGAGAAAATTTGGCGAGTTGCGCATTACGCTATTGCAAATCTTGTTATGGTAAAATGATTAGACCTAACTTCGGTTTATTTTCGTAAATATTCTTGGTATTTACGCAGTGGGTAATTAATTACAATTTCCATGAATAGTTCTAGAACATTAATTTGCCGATTTTGTGATAGCGCCATCTATTGCTGAAAAGTTTAACCTTACCTAACACACACCAGTGGGCTAGCGTGGGTTTTCGCTGCTTGGGGTCGACCAGAAATACCCTTTGTTGTTTATTGTGTTTAAGAACACCAGTTTTATGAACGACTGCTGGTATCCCGTCGGGGCCACTAGCTTTATTCTTACGTACGTCCTTCTGATGGATACTCGGAATATCCGACATACTCGTCACGTACCCATCAGGAGAAACAGAGGACGGTGCGTCACCGGAATTCAGACGCGAAGGTTCCGCAAAAAGAGAGGCAATTAAGTTTGCTTTCTCCTCAGCGATGTGAGCCAGGGACCCATCGGGTTTCAGCAGTGGCGGAGGTGAGGGACGGCAAAAGTTCGATTCACTCGAGTATGCCAGGGACCAAAACGCTTTACTAACAGCAGGGTTTGTTCCACAACACCTTAAGAGTCACGTCACTTGCCTTGTTTATAAAAGCGTTGGCCCAAGGTTGGAATGCGCGTATTAAATCGCGTCGGCGTGAACACACTCAGTGCCAAGTCATAGTTGAGCTTGGTCCGACATTGTTACGTCAGAGAATGAACTTGGATTAATAAAAAGCAATAGATCCGCTGCAGCATGCAGGTTAAACTTAGGGTGAGTTGCACCATTTAACTATAACGATAACCAAACTATAACCAACCGTGAAACGGCCGCCTATTAGGGTGAGTTGCACCATTTAACTATAACGATAACCAAACCATAACCAGCCGTGACACGGCCGCCTATTGCTCAATTCGACGATTTGACAACTGTTAACGGCTTGTTATCGTTATAGTTAAATGGTGCAACTCACCCTTAGTCAATTCGCCGATTTGACAACTGTTAACGGCTTTGTTATCATTATAGTTAAATGGTGCAACTCACCCTTAACATCGACATCAAAATTTGCTTAACACGTACGTAACATTGCGCTTACAATTTCGAATATCTATCAAGTTTTTTTTTCCAAATAAATAAATTGGCGCTTTCTGCCGCCTCATTTCGTATGCCGCCTGGGACCATCTCCCCCACCACCCTCCCCCCCAGCTACGCTACTGGCACACACTTCTACCACGAGCTCTTAACGTGATCTATTTTACGACCTAAACCGAACTGTTAGATCCTTTTTCGTTCGTACGACTTACATTTTAACATAATCATGGTACTTATAGCCCCTGGCCACCTACCGAGCAATAGTTAAATTTATTCAAATTTTATCAAATTTAATTTGCGTGATTGCTATTCAAAGCTAGATGGCGTCACTGAGGGCTAGGATGACAGAAGACATTTCTCCTGATAGCCGCTATATTGTATCGCTATAAATCTCTTTGATTGAATCACAGATTTTGCCAAAATTGATCGGACTGACCACTTAAGGGTGACATAAGCCATAGCGCGCATTGGTGACTTTTGACAAAAAAGTGACCGTGCTTATGAACCCAACATGTAGTGCGCGCACTTGAAGACGTGACAGTTACAAAAAATATGTAGAAAAATAATTGTCTCTGTGATAAAAGTCACCAGTGCGCGATATGTCTTAGTGCAATCAATTTTGGTCTGACTTACCTATGTTGCAGAGCTGTCCTTGATAATTGACAAATCAATAAATATGATTAATTAATATGTGTATTAATTTTTCACAAAAAGCTAATTTGCAAGCGTTACAAACAATTCTGCAACAACAACCTGCAATCGTGGGCGCGGAGCGGGCGCGGAGCGGGCGCGGAGCGGGCGCGGAGCGGGCGCGGAGCGGGCGCGGCGCGGGGAACTCAAACATAACAAGGGTAGTTTTTCTGGGACAACATTTTCGATGTCTGTACCATATTTCTGTAGCAAACTAACATATTTTTTGTACAGATTAGCGTTATCCCTGACATAACTGACATTTTCAAATAATTGCTGGTCTAAGTACAAAATACCAAGTACCTTTTTTTTACCCGTTTGTACATTGTTATTTTAAGTTTGTATAAATACCTATTAATTTATAATATTTAATAGTTATTAAGTGGAAGAAGATTATCTAAACTAAATAAAACATAATTCAGTCACGCAAAAAAAGTACAAAATAAAAATATTTGAAGTTCGTTATTCATATAGCGCGTCCGTTTGCCATTTCCTGGAACAAAATGATAGATGACGCATTTACCCTTTGATACAACAATATAAATTATAATTATATCGAAAGATAATAAATTGTACTCCTACAAAAAAAAAGTGTCATAGGCAGTTATTACACTGCCACGCACCCAGCAGCGTAGCGCGTGAATGCGTGTCCTAACGTTGCTTATAAGTATAATAATATAATATAAGTATATATATCCGTTAGTATAGAAAACACGCACAGTCCAACACACCGAAAATGCATCCACGCGCGTTCATGTAGATCACGCACCTACATGCGGAGAAACATGCACTCACGCGCGCGGGTGCGGAGCGACACGCAAGGTAGGTATGACCAATCTGAGTCTCGTAGTACCGTGGGTGATTTGTATGAAATGAGTGCGTGCCTGTGTGAAGTTATAAGACGCACCTATGCGCGTGAGTGCGTAAAAAACCCGCACGATGATGCAGATATGCACTCCCGCAAGTACGCGCGTAGATGCGCAACATACAGCGTGATGCGTGGCATCACGCAACCGCCTAAGTTGTTAGTGTGTTTATAAAAAAAAATAAGAAGTGTCCGGCGTATATTACCTACTGATTAATATAGCGTAAGCTGCGCTTGACATCCTAATTACAATGTCACACCTTCGGGGTAGATGTCAATTATGACAATTATGGTGGAACGCTGTGTAACGCAGGCGCCAAAGGGAGTTGAGTATGCAAAATATGAGACCCGCCTTCTGTGAATAGTTTTGGACTCAGAAAAGCATGCAGATTATGATTCTAGATGTTGCCAGGAGGTATATTGGTCCATTTTTTTTTCACCCCTCTCCCTGAAACAGCAAGTAAATTGACTGAAAAATGCTAAGAATCATTTTATTAATTGTTTATGTAGCAATATCTAATTGTTTCTTATGATTAAATATAATATCTATAGGAAGTCAACAAAAAAAAAAAGTGAGTCAGACTCGTGCACTGAGGGTTCCGTACAAATTTACACATGAAAACAGTTCAATTCCCGAATTGAGTAACGAAGGTTAAAATGCTATGCTAAAAATGCTAAAATAATATACCTACTAATAAATACTAAGAAAAATATCAAATCACACAACAATTCTGACGAAGACCGAACTAAGCTTGAGAGGACTTCAAGTAGAAGTTCCGAATTTTACGTTTGAAGGATAATTTACGTTCAGCTTTTTGATGTAAAGGGGAAGCACATTCCAGAGTTTTATGGTGAGAATTGGACATAAAGGCAGTACGGTGAGAAGGAATATGAAGAAGCATGTTTTTGGATGCACAAAGATTAAAGTTATGAGAACTGCCCAAAACTTTTAAAATATTGTTTTGAATAATCAGGAGCACAAGGATCGTTCATTATGGTGAAGAGGGTGCAGAGGGATCTGCGGGTTCTCCTGTGACGGATAGGCAGCCATTGAAGATGAGAACGGAAGGAAGAAATGTGATCATATTTACGAAGGCCAAATATGAAACGAATGCAGTTATTGAGAAGTCAATCCAATTTGTTTAGAAGTTCTTGGGACAGATCAGAGTAACAAACATCAGCATAGTCAATTATAGGCAACACAAGCGACTGGAACAAAGTAGTTTTAGTGCTTGACGGGAGGAAACTTTTAAATCTATAGAGAGACCGCAGCGTGAAGGTGACTCTCTGGCTAACCTGAGCAATCTGTTTATTCTAGCTTAACCTATCGTCAATATACAAACCTAGGTATTTAACGTGAGGCGAGAGAGGGATGACTGTATTGCCGAAAATAAGCGGCAGTAGTCGGTTAGTGTCTAAGCTCCGTAAAAAGTAAGGACTACTAATGAGGATAGCCTGGCATTTACTGACATTGACAGTAACCCCAAATCTGCTCGACCAATCAGCAATCGCTAGAAGGTCAGCATTTGGTAGGGTGATGCAGTCATCAAAGTGGTCAATGTCAGTTTGCGCGTAGAGCTGTAGGTCATCAGCATACAGATGAAAAGAGCATTTGAGAATAGCTGTGATAGAGTTTATAAATGAAGTAAATAAGAGAGGAGAGAGTATACCGCCTTGTGGAACACCGGTTTGCAGGTCGCACCTGTCAGAAAATTTGCGCTGACGTCCACGAAGATATGATGAGAATCAATCCTGTGCGAACGAGGAAACCCCAATTTGAGACAAGATAGCCAGAAGGATGTCGTGATCAACGGTATTAAAAGCGGAAGAGGGATAATGAAAGCCTTACGCCAGCATGTAGGAAACACCCCAGTCTGGAGGGAGGAATTGATGATATGTGTGATAGTGGGGAGCAAAGTTTTAATCAAGAGGGATAACATGGTTCTACTGACTCCGTCACATTATATAATTACGATCACATACTTGAACACTACACAATTTTTTTATTCTTTATTTGGAGTTTTTTTACCTATAAGTATAGGCACTATCATTTAAAAACTCATATTGAAATACAGTATGAAACAACCATTGAGATCCCAGCCGTGTATCATCATCATCATCATCAGCCTTTTTTAATGTTCCCACTGCTGGGACTCAGGCCTCCTCTCTAGGAGAGAGAATGGGCCGTAATCCACAACGCGGGCCCAGTGCGGGTTGGTAAGCGTATATGAACACGCCAAAATATATCCGTCTGATTATTTTATAAACGGGACCTTAAAAACTTTTAACAAAAAAAAAAAAATCCGACTTCAATGTTAAAAAAAAAAAAACAAAAAAAAGTGCAAAATAATTTTAATTTCTGATGAATTGATTTATTATGAAAGAAAGCATGGAGTGTTTATGTAATCTTTACTCTTTTTGGACAAAACGCTCCACGCTTTCTTTCATATTAAATCATAGTAAATATTTAAAGATGATTATATAGAGTTTGGCTTTCGGTGTCTTGACGGGTGGACGGGTGTCGGTCTCGATTGAGTTTTTGTGACTCTAAATTATGTGATTGGTTGTTGCCAGTGATTTTTAATTCCTTGTCACTCACCTGGACTTTATATGTGACTGTGCCACCCACTGGGCGGTCTTAGAAAGGGATACATATACTTCTGACATTTCGAACTTTTTGGAGTGATCGTGATTTGCTGGGGTTCGAAGCCGCGACAGTGTGAACACCGGGACGAACGACCCGGCCGCGTAACTAACGCGCCACCGAGCAAGTAGCAGCGACGTGTGAAATATCGGTGTGGTACGATCGCCTACGTATCCTCAGCGCGTGCTACGACTGCTACGAGCCCGCTACGAATTTCTGTATCGGCTACGAACATTACATCGGCTACGAACGTCGCTTACGTACTTAAACTGTTTAGCGTTTCGCCGTCCGCCGTATACCTCACAGCTGGAGATAAGTAAACAATTATCTTGATCCTAAATAATAATGGCTAACGTCCAAAGAACCCCACCGAAATCGAAAAATATTAATCAGACTCAGACGCGGTCTGAATCAGATACCAGCTCGTTGATTGATTTGGACGAATACGTTACGAATAGGAATAATAAACGTCCGAGGTGCGAACACTCGCCACAAAGCCAGCTAAATATCCAAGATCTATTGGACAGTGGCGATCAAAGTCAAAACGAACGCATCACTAAAATGTTATCTGATCAAAGCGCCCTTATGTCAAAATTAGTAACTGATATTACGGAAATTAAGGCGCAAAACCTAAAGATACAGGAGTCTAATGTTGAAATTCGCAAAACCAACGTAAAGATTGAATAATCAATGTCCTTCATGAACGAAAAATTTGAAGAACTGAAGAGAGAAGTGGAAGAGCTCAAGAAAGTGCGTCAGGAACAACGAGGATACATCGAAAACCTTGAGAAGAAGATCCTTGATCTACAATACAAATCCCGGTCGTCGGGTATAGAAATTAGAAACATTCCACACATCGAAAATGAGACCACTGCCGACATTATTAAAACGGTCTGCAACATGGGTTTATCAGTTGGAGTACCCATACCCGAAACTGAACTCCGTGACGTTTACCGTCTACCAGGAAAACCTTCCACAGACATGGCACCTCAGACCTCGCGGCCGATCATAGCCGAATTTACAACAGTACGAACAAAACAAATTATTTTCTCCGCTATCCGTACCTACAATAATAGCAGGAAATCTAAGGAAGATAAATTGAACACAACTTTGATCGGATTACCAGGGATACGACAGGCTGTCTATGTTGCAGAACAGTTACCACCTAGCTCGAAAAAGCTATTCTTCCTTGCACGTGAGTTCGCGAAGAAAAATAGCTACAAGTTTTGTTGGATTAGCAACGGCAATATTTTTCTTCGCAAGCAAACGGGTGATAAGCAGCTGCTAATCAAATCAGAAAAATGTATTGAAGATTTAGTTAGTAAGAATATATGACTAATTACCTCTTTGCTTAAATGGTTACTTAGCTACTCTATGTTTTTCGATTTATTTTTTGTTAATTTCTTCAATACACTTATGTCATTACACAACTATAATACACATACTTATACATACATATACATATTACCCACAGTAAAAACACGTACTCACTCACCTAGCCCGGGCACTATACCTACTAACATACTTCTCAATTCCACTACCACATTTCACAGCATATTTCAGGCAAGCGATGACATTATCAAATACCAAATTCATAAATTGTTGTATCTAACTAAAGTATCTTATATTGGTGCTCAATTAATTTTTCTAAATGGCTACCATAAGCAATATCAATAATGACCTCGATCAAATATCTTTAGGAGAGTCCTTTGTCTGCAGTCCAGAAGAATGTTTTAAGTACATTAATATTTCGGAAAGCAACACAAACCTGTTACATTTAAATATCCGTAGTGTTAATAAAAACTACACACAGCTGCAAGTACTATTAAACCAAATAAAAATAGATCTCGACATAATAATTTTAACGGAATGTTGGCTCAGTAAAATAAACAATATACCTATATTGGATGGTTTTGAGTCCCACATGACTATGGCAAATGCCAACCAAAACGACGGTGTCATTATTTATACCAAATCATGTCTTCAATTTTCTGTATGGGAACCGAATTTTACCGGCGGAAACTGTCTAGTATGTCAAGTTGACAAAAGGCTATCCGTGGTGGCTATGTATCGATCTCCAGCTTTAAATTCAAGGGAGAATTTTGATAATTTCACAACAAGTTTGATAAAAGTCTACGATTCTATTCAATCTTCCTGCCCAAATATTGTACTGGTGGGAGACATAAATATAAACATAAATCCAAGTAATATGACTGGACGGAGTCTTGATTATCTCACACTGAATGCATCCCACGGCCTTATGCCAACCCACTCATTTCCCACACGACAAGACAACTGCCTGGATCACTTTTTTGTTAAATCTCATTTAGCCACCACCACATTAGTTTTAGAGGCACATATTACTGACCACAAACCTATAATTTTATCATTGCAAAATGCTAACCTATCACGCAAAATACACACAAAAACAAGCCTTAACTACAACACTTTTATCCCGGAATTAGAAAACACAGATTTCACAGAAATATATCAAATATCCGACATAAACTCGGCTGTTAATAAATTCATCAGTAAAATCAATACCGTAATACTAAACCACTCCAAACAAGTTCAAATCCCTAGACAAAAGAGAATAATTAAACCTTGGATAACACCTGGTCTCTTAAAATGCATAAAAAACAGAGATAAAATGCACTTGAAATCTAAAAAAGCCCCAGACAATCTTATCTTGAGAACCACATACTTACGGTATCGCAACTTCTGCAGTGACCTTCTTAGGAAATTGAAACGATCTTACGAATCTATTGAACTTGAGAAAGCAAAGAAAAATCCTAAAGCTCTGTGGAAGACAATAAAACAAATCACTAATACAGCAAAAACAAAAAACAGCCCAGTGGAGCTGCTCAGTATAAAGAACAATGCTACCTCATCGATTAATGAGGTTGGTTTGTTCTTTAGTAATGTCGGTAAAAACCTAGCAGGAAAAATTATATCTGAGAGACAATCCATGACAGTCCCGGCCACTGACCTGCCGTGTACTCCTTCACCCGATGCTCAGAACTCTCCCGTAAATTCACTTACCATACTAGAGGTAGACGAAGCTGAAGTTGAGGCCTTAATTCTTCAGTTACGAAACGACTGTGCTGTTGGTTGGGACGGTATATCGTCCATAATGCTGAAAAACTGCCGTCATATAATGGTTCCACATATTACCCACCTTTTAAATCGATGCATACAGGTAGGTGTGTTTCCAAATGCATTTAAAAAAGCCATAGTTCACCCTACATATAAGCGAGGGAGCAGAAGCTGTGTCAACAATTACAGACCGATCTCAGTTCTATCTACACTGTCCAAAATCCTTGAAAAAATCCTAAACAACTGTCTGCGTGGTTTCCTTGATGGGCCCACCTGGGAAACTGTTAAGAAAAATGCAGAGACGGCAATGTCTGGGGTAATGTCATGGCTAAATACAAATCTCCTTACCCTTAACCTAGAGAAAACCACTTACATTCCATTTGCTATCCGACGTAACTCTAAGCCTCCCCCTACCTTTACTATAACGGCTCACTCATGCGCAAACGCATCCAGTTGCATGACCTGTCCTCCACTCACAAGTACCAACACCGTAAGGTATCTGGGGGTGCTGATAGATGATGGCCTGAGGTGGGACAAACAAATTGATGCTATCACCACCCGAACGTTGCGTCTCATTCATACCTTCAAGTTGCTGAGAGAATCGGCTAGTCCTGACACATTGAAAATGGTCTACTTCGCACTGTGCCAATCAGTGATTGGGTACTGCATTGTTGCGTGGGGGGGCGCTGCGAAAACTAACTTTCTACGAGTGGAGAGAGCACAAAGAGTAATACTCAAAGTAATGACAAAAAAGCCATACAAGTTCACAACTACAGAACTATATTCTTTCTGTAAAGTTCTCACTGTACGACAACTCTTTGTACTCCAATCCACCCTCAAAAGGCACAGTAGCCTTCCACCCGCAAATCCAAATAAGCGCATATTTCTTCCACCAAGCACTCAACACAAGACCACCTTTGCAACACACCAGTATTATACATTGAGTTCTCATATATACACCAAAATTAACAAACATATAAAAATTATAAATCTAAACACGTTTGAACTAAAATCTAAATTAACAGACTGGCTCCTACTGAAGGACTATTCGTACACGGAGTCTCTACTAGCATATAATGCCTGACACCAACATTCACACCCACCCACACACATTCAATGTGGTACACACATCATATATATGTATGTACATAAGTGTCCATACACTCACACACATACATACAACCATCGATATATATGTACTACGTACTAGATAAGGCGTGCTGAACACTCACTTCAAACGAATCCGTTGCACTGAATTCTAGGCAAATTGACATTGATGACTTCAGTGCAATTTTGACGTTCATACAGTGTGAGAGCGGCGCTTATAAATTCAAAAGAAACTGAATTTGGGACGTAAATAATAATTCAGTAGTCATGAAAATAAAATAATTGATTATTCAAGCAATTTAATAGCTTCAAATTTCGTAATAGTATGTTAGAAATTATATTATTTTATTTAAAAGCTTTTCCATTTTACAATCATAGACTAAAACATGCAGATGTTCCCTCCCACAAAAACCGAGTTTTTACCTACATCTGCTTTAGTGAACACGAACTTTGTATGATGTTTTATTCCGTTTGTTTTTTTTTAATATTTTATTTACATAATTGTTTTCTTTTTTGTATAAATAATAGGTAGTACCAATGAATTCCTTCAAATTCAATAATTATGAATAGGAATACGTCTGTTTTTCGATACAGTAAAAACTCAGCAAGAAATGCCAGCAAATCATTGAGTATCAGTTTACATCGCTAAGTTTTGTGGTTAAGCATTCTGTCATTCGTAAGCACTGAGGTATTACGTATCTGGGCGGATCTCCTCAAAACAATATTCTTGACAAAAATAATCAAGATTTTCTAAACCTCGTGGCAGAGCTTCTATTTAAAGCCAGATATATCAAATATACAGTATATTGTAATAAAGGCCCCCAAGCAGACCATTAATTTTAGATATTTTTCAAAATCATTAAAAAACGTTGTTGCTGATAATGTCACATTGTGAGAATAATGACGTTATTGTAAAAAATAATGATGCAATGTTGCCGACAATGAGTAGAATAAGTAACCTACCTAGATATTATGTATACATAGATTAGTATTCAAATATAAATTAGGTTTAGTTGAATTTGTAGTCATATGTGTAATATAAGTGATACATCACTAAGTGATCATTACTGTTATTGAGATTTAGTCCTTCATAAACTATAATTATATTTCAAGTTTGTTCACTCTGGTCAGTCGAAAAGAGAAAAATTGATAAAATATCTTCAAGAGGATAGACGTGAAAACACGTGGCTTCCTACAAAATATCCGTTTATCTGCTCTGCACACTTTCAAACTGATGATACTAAAGCTGGAAAACGTTTTCTAATGAGTCGGCTATTCCTTGCAGTAATGCTATTCCTTCAGAATGTGCCTTCAAACATTTATAGCTTTCTCCTACATAATTAAACCAAGTGCAAATTTCTGACTGCGAATCAATTTTTGATTCGCCCCGAAAAATTAAGTTGAAAATAGATTTAAAAAGTTTTAGTTTTTTATCGGACTTAAAATGAATATGACGAAAACAAAGTTAATGACGAACAATGCGAAACGTAAAATTGATATCGAGGGTGTAGAGGTTGAATATGTCCATGAGTACATATACCTCGGCCAAATAGTCTCTTTCCAGGCGAGACAAGACAAAGAAGTTGCTAGACGCACCGAGAACGCCTGAAGGAGCTATTGGTCGATGACGCAAACGTGGTCATTAACGAAACGTCAAAAGTCCGCACTCGGGGTCTGCCAGCGAGCAATGGAACGAAGTATTCTCGGGGTCAAAAGAACAGATCGCATAAGGAACAGTATACTTCGTTCTAAAACACAAATCGCAGACGTAGGTGACTCAGCCGCCAGATTAAAATGGAACTGGGCAGGTCACATCTGCCGCATGCCGCAACAAAATTGGGCGAAAGTAACTACTGACTGGACTCCGAACAGCAGGAGCCGGCGACGCGGTAGGCCCAGAAGGAGATGGCGTGACGATTTGGACTCCTACCTTAAGGATTGGCCAGAAGTGGCTAAAGACAGAAAAGAGTGGAATAACGGAAGGGAGGCCTTTGCCCTGCAGTGGGACACAAAGGGCTCATAAAAAAAAAAAAAAAGTTTTTTATGTAATTTATTTCATCACCACTGCTCTCAAAACGGTGAAGGAAATCATCGTGAGGAAACCGGCATATTTCGAAGACATGCGACATTCACTAACCCGCACTGGGCCAGCGTGGTGGTTTACGGCCCATTCCCTCCTAGAGAGAAGGCTTGAGTCCCAGCACTGGGAAACATTAAAAAGCTGATTATGCTATAGTTATAGTTGTTGATTATTTTGTTACTAAATATTAGCAGCGCAGTCCTGACCATCATTCACTAAAGAAAGCTGTCCTTTAGAATGATGATTACAATAAATGGTTTCATTATTTTACACGATTTTGAATTCACTTATTTATTAAAGTAGTAGACGTAATTTTCTGAATTGAACGTGGACTATTGGCAAAATCTTAAAATAGAGTTTTATTGTAATGACGTATTGTAGGCAAAAAACTGTGTCACTTCTGCGGTATAAAAATCTATATGGACAACATGTCATTACACTATATTGAACTAAACGCGTAAGTACTACGAAATTCATGGCGCTTAAGACGTTTTGATCGCGAAAAAAGTATCCTCTAAAAGCTATCAGCGCTTTAAATTTTAATAGTTCTGTTAGACGACATAATGCTAATGTAGCGCTGCAGCAGATTTTCGTTATAACTTTTCAATATTTTGACAAATATTTTCCATGAAAGGGCCTGTCTATCACTAGAATATAAGTCAATGCATACAACACACATACCCTCTCACTCAAACCAAACAACACGCACACTCCCACACACTCATACAGCACACTTACCCTCTCACACGCTCTAACACAACCCTGTATCCACAACCTACGCACACTTTCTCAAGCACAAACCCACTCAGTCAGGGATACATTACACTTCTTTCTATTTTATTTTATTTAATTAAGTTCTTTATCCTTTTTTTTTTTTGTTTTTTTTTTTTTTTTTCTATATTCCTTGTTTTACACGTTTGTAAGCCAAACGGCGAGCCCGCTCAGTCCATTTGTCAGACTCTGTTTTGTTGTCCTTTAGTTATTGTTACCCTAGCCGAACACTACCCCTTAAGATACAGGTAAATCCTAGTTTAAGAGGTAGAGGAACCTTTCTTGGACGGATTGCATCTCAAACTCTGAATGTATGAATGTGTAAATATAAACCTACAGCTTAAAATCTCTGTATCAATCTGTATTCTTGGCTAAATAAACGTTATTATTCCTTTATTCTTATTTTATGTACATGTTATAATATATTTTTAAATATTCCTTAAAGAAAATAAATTAAAAAAACATTTAAAAATATAAAAAAACAGTATCCCACCGGTATCGGGAACAGGGTCCAAGCTACCGGCGGTCAGGGCTCCAGAGAAAGGAACCTCCTAACGATACGGGCCGTGTCCAGAAGAACTGCTTTCTGAATCAAGCCCTTGATCCAGTCGCCTAACGAGAGCCTCCTAAGGTGTTGATCGAGGCTCTTGGCTATTAAGCCATTGGCTGACACAACTATCGGTACAATGATCGCTGAGTCCACTTCCCACATGTCGACAACCTCGCGAGCCAAGTCAATATACTTGATTTGTTTATCTTTCTCGGCTTTCACGAGGTTCTCGTCATGCGGAACGGATATGTCAACAATCATTGCACGCCTCTCGCTTCGGTCCAGCACCACTATATCAGGCTTATTGGCTACAATAGTCCTGTCAGTGATGATGGACCGATCCCAGTACAACGTGATATCGCCATTATTATTATTATCTACTTATAACCATTTCGAATAGGTAATTATTTATCGTTCGTCACGAACTGAAATTGTTTATGTTTACCTGCGATCTAATGAAGATTTGGCAAAGGGAAAACTCTTGAATCACCAACTAAATGTCAGAATTATTTTGTAATTTTTAGTGCGTGCTAAAAGCGTGTTTTTTAGTTTTCTAAACTATTATTTTTATTTTATACTTTTTAGTTTCTTATTATTCAAACTTAATTTACTACTTATTAATTTAAAATATTTATAGGTATTTAAAGATATTTATTATTAACAAACTTAAAGTAAATGGCTTCCGCCATGTTGGCTTTAGGTCACGTGATTATTTTTTTCGTATCCCATTCAGCAAACCCTTTCATTTGATACCCATATCATGGTGGTGCATTTCAAATAGCCAATCCGCCATCTTGGGGAGGCCGACATATTGGATTTGTAATGACGTTTCTTAGCTAGATATGTATTGTCATCAGAACTCAGAGCGTGTGCAAAATTTCATCCTAATCGAAGACCGGTAAGTGGGTCAAATTAAAATTCCAAGATTTTCTTACATACATACAAGTAAAGCAAATAAAATAATAAAAGCGTGTTAAAAAAAGCAATTTTACTTGTTACGACAGGTCTGTTGTGATCCTATGAAGAGTTCTGTTCAATATCTTCGAAGTTAATGCACCAACTTGGAAGCATAACCTTTCAAACAAAAAAATAATTTTCAAAATCGGTCCACAATTGACCGAGATATAGGTGGTATACATACATTAAAAAAAAATACATTCAGTCGAACATGGAACCTCCTCCTTTATAAATCGCCCTCAAAACAATGGGCCGCGATCAAACAGTTCACGTTTTAATAAAATACCACAGCTGGATAACCTGGATTCGACCATTTAATACACACATATACAAGACTATAGACAGAAAGCAACCTTACACAAACTAATTAACCAAATTACCTGTACTCTTAATAATATCGACAAAAGAAAACCATAAATATTTTTTGTTCTGTTTTGATTCGATGATATGTACTGTATTAAAGGCGGTGCGAACGAAGGAACATTCAGTTCAATTTAGTCGGTCGCCGAGGGCGGGCGGGCGTGTTGGGCCGGTGCTTGTGGCTTACTTTGCGCAATAAAAAAAAGTTGGTTGCAGTGATAAAATCAATCGAATTTAGGAATTAAATTATTTCCGTCGGCGTTTGTTTTTTGGAGTTAAACGGCGTTTTTGCCACGGTTTAAATTTTGTAGATATTAAAGTTTATTTTTTTGTAAGACCTGCTAAATATTGGACTTCTGAAAAGCCACGACGAAGACGTGGTGATAGATCCAAGTCGAGGAATATGCCAACAAATCGGACAACGCGGCGGAACTTTCTCCCGCAGCCTAGTTATCCAGCTGATGTACTGCAGCCTGGATACCATGGAAGACCCTTATTTAACCAGGAAGAGCCGCTGCCACCGTACTTCTCGATGCTAATAAATGGCAAGTTGCCACCGATGTTGATGCTGACGCTGATGTGGACGGGATTCGTCCAGTCCACAGAAATGCAAGAATATTATATACAGTGTGCCTTATATATCCACTACTGGACCAGACAAAACGAGTGGCCTCTCTCCGCGGAGAGGCTGCAACAATTTAAGGAAAAAGTAATACAAGAAGCGATAAGAGACTTTTATAGGGCTTACGCCCATCTATGGGCTATGTGTCCTGCAGAGTCACCATATTTTCTCTATTATTGGCGAGTGACGCAAATCACTCAAGAACAGTTTTTAGCTATGCCGGGTAAGCTTTTTAATTTCTACTGATATTTGTTCCGATATTCACTGTTTGTTTATGTGAATTTTAATGTTTGTTTACGCATCCACGACTCATAAAAAGTTTTAGTTGGGGAATTGTTTTTTTCTTAATCTTTTTCTTCGGCTTTCTTAAATAAACTGGACAATTGCTTATGTGTTTTGATTCGTGTCAATTTAGGTAGTGAGTATAGGAAGTATTAATCGACTAGTGTCGCTGGCTGTATCAATTAAAAAGCGTTAAAGTAAGGTGTGATGTATAGAGCATTGGAATAGTTTAGGTCGGTTAGCTTTTACAGTGAATTTACCTCGGAATTAAATGATCGATGGGAAGGTTGGCGCAGTGGTTTAGATATTGGCGCTGCTGCACTGCGGGTCGCGGGTTCGATCCCCGCACGGAACCAGTATTGTATGGCCTACAGATAGTTGTTCCGGGTCTGGGTGTCTTGTGTATGGGAGTTTACATGTTTGCGAATACACCCTCGATACAGGAGTAATTCCTAGTATGGGGCAACGTTTTTTAAAAAAGTAACAAAGAAAAAAAGAAACATCCTGTATGTTTTTGTGTAACAAGTAGGTTAGTCAAGTTATCAGGGGAAATAACAATGAATCTGATGTGTATTGTTATAAAATAAATGATTTACTCCCAACATTTCTCAGAATAAAATTGCCTATGATAGAAAAAAATGAATATTAAGTCCCCACTGATAAACAGAAAAGAGAAACGTCTAATAAGAAGTCATGGAAGCTTTTTGTAACAATACTAGGAAGTTTTTCACAAGGTTCCAAGGTGCCTCCATACTCCAGGACAATCATTGATTAAAATCTATAAAGGTTAGGATTTTTACACGACTGACCAAAACGAGGAGTCGGGGGACCATTCTGTAAAATACTTTTCTCATAGTATAACAAATCCCCCGACTAAATGATAAAATGATAAATGATCTTTATTTTGCAAGTAGGTTTTATAAAAACACTTTTACACGTCATTTTTTTTTTTTGTCAATTAATGCTAGATGAGGCCGGTGTTTCCTAACTGACTACCCTGAGAAGAAACACCGAAACCAACTCAGGGGTCAAAGTCTCTTTTAAAGTCCATACAGCAAAACATGTAATGGTCAAATCATATGAGAACCGTGCAGATTGAGCCTGAGATGGTCTTTTGAAGAAAGAACCACACAGTTCTAAGTGGACCTGTCCAGTCAGTGCAAGCATTTGTCAGTATGCGTGTAGCTCAACTCAGGACTACTAAGGAGCTCAACGACTTGACGAACAATGCCAAAGAAAGGACATTTGGGTAGGCCACATCAAATACTCAAAACTGCCAGACATCATGTGAAAATAAAAGAAAAGGAAAGAGTAATCCACATAGTTCTCACATTCACAATAATAAAATTTACAAAAGTGTAAATATTGCAAATTGTAAAAAAAAGTATATAAATAAAAATTCAGTCAAATAGTAAAAATAAACATGTCCATAATTGTAAAAAAATAATAAAATATATATATATACAATATCATAATTGTAAAACAACAACAATCGTCAATAAAAAAAGGCAGTTAAAACAAAAAAAACATTCAAATGATAACAATTATAGTGAGTAGGTATTGTAGGTAGGACTGCGATGAAAATTTCAGTTTTTTAGATCAAGTAGTTTCCGAGATTTTGTGTTTAGTAAATGAGTGACTCCTTTTTCATTTTTCTATAAATTATATTAGCAAACATCTTGTTTTTTTTATTTTTAGTTTATTTTTTTGATAAGGCGGTCTTGTTTTTTATTTTTTAAATTATTTGTTTATTGGGGTATTAGAACGAGTGACCTAAAAATAAATTGGCCAGTATAGCTTAAATAACCTAATAATATTCACAGTGCTGGGACTCAGAGCTTTAGTAGAGAGAATGGGCCGTAATCCACTACCTACACGAACTGTGTGGGTTACTAAATGTCACATTAGGGACGTCGGCAAAAATATCTTTACTTCGATGTACCGATAGTTTAAAAAATATCAATATGGGCCTAGACATACGAGTATCTAGGAAAAAATATCGATATATTGGTCAAACTTTCCGATATTTTTGGTTTTAAAATAATAAATTTAATTAGTTCAGTCTAGCTCAACAATATGTAATAGTAATTTTTATATAAAATGTTTATTATTTTAATATAGCGAATGTTAATTGTACTAAATAACAATATTCTAATATTTTAAAGACTAAAAATAAGAAGTCATAGATAATATAGTTATTTGTTCTGTTCGTTTCAATTTTTTACGGCTTTGAATTCCATTAAATATTCTACCAATGAATTAATTTTGAAAAAAAGTATCATTTTGATACGATTTTCGATATTTTATATTTTGTGTAAGAATATCGAATCAAAATAAATATATTGGCTGAAAATATCGATATATCGATGTATCAATATTTTTTCAACAAGCCTATGTCACATCCTTTGGTTCTAGAACATGCCTGGTTTTCTCATAATGTTTTCCTTCAATGTTTTGAAAGTAGTGACGTTGAAATAAATTAAAACTAAATAAAGCCTGGAATTGAGCCTGCGATTTTATTTTTCCAATAAAACCGAAAAGAACGGTAAAATATAAAAAAAAAACGAAAACTTCATGTTTTATTTTTTCAAATACTTTTGTTAATTTGTATTTTTCATGGAAAAAAACAAATTGTTTTATTTTGTGGAATTTGCAACGGTAGTGTGGACGTGTGTCGGCCAAGGCAACCTCGAGCGCTGTCGGGGGCGAGCGACCGAGCGTCCTCCAAGCCTCAGTCTTTTAGCGCGCGCACTCTGGACGGTCGCGTATATGGTTTCGTGCCTCGGTCAAAAATTAATGGTGTCTTTTCTTTTTGTTATTCTATTTGGGTGAAAATCATTTAAAATGACTATTGTGACAAAAATGAAAATGTAACAAAAAGAAATATGAGGGCTCGTTTAGAATGCACATTAATTTGTTGTATTAATTAATCTACACAAATATAACAAAAAGTTAAAGTTTTTTTTTTTTGTTTTTGTGTTGAGGTAATCTCTGAAAGTACTGGTCCGATTGCTAACATTTTTTCACCGACAGAAAGCTGCTTTATTCCTGAGTAACGTATATTTTATGTACAGGGGCGAGGGGTAGTTATATACGAGGTAAACTTATCAGGATTTTTTTTCAATGTTAGTGAACATAACAAACAGAAAGAAAAACGGATCCCTAACATATATACAAAAATACACTTAAATATACAACATTAGAATTACGTTTTAATAATAACATTTTATCAGTAATGGGATTGCGATTTTGGTTCATATTTGTTATTTAATTTTTGTAACGTAACTACAATCATAACAAAAATGAAGAACAGCTATGCTTTGAAAGTACCTAACTTTAAATTGTGTTATGCCAAACAGAAATCTCAGTGAGTTCCAACTACCTTGCATTTTAATAAATGTCAGCAATATCGTGCTTAATTGATTAATTAAATAATAAGTGCTCACTTACCAGCATTATCATAAAAAAAACTGATAAATTAAAATTGGAATTTTGCTTGCTAACTAAGAAAAACGCGTCGTTCAATAATTTCCATCAAGGACAAAATTTCTGACTCATACTTGATTTTGGCATGTGATTGGCTCGTTATAGCCCTTTTACAAATTCTAAATAATACCAAATTTTGTTTTTATAAAAATGAACAAAAATTAAACCGAGTTCAATGTAAAAAAACACTGAAAAGTACAAAGTTAATTTAATTTCGGAATTCGGTGTCTCTATAAGTAAAAGACAGTTTAGTCTCTTCGTTATTTCACACCGACTTCCGAAATTAAAATTATTTTGAACGCTTCAGTGTTTTTTTACATTGAAGTAGGTTTAATTTTTTTTTTGTAAAAAGTTTTTTATTTTTCACTTTTTAGTTATCGTACCACCACTAAAAAGTAGCCCTCAGCCAAACTTAGGGCCTGCGCTCAGGGCTTGCGCTCACTTGAGACAAGACGTCTTAGACAAAACCGTTATTTCTACGACTAGAGATGGGCGATGGTTAAAAGTCCATCGGGTATTTACCGGGTAAATACTCAATTTTGATATAAACAGGGTTTTTACCCGGTAAATACCCAAAAGCATGAGTATAAATCTTTAACACTGTTTGGAACGTTTTATTTAATAAAATTTAGTTGAATTTTAGTTCGCTTAGATAGATTTAACACATCTATGTTTTAAGTTCGGCTACTTTCATATGTTTCCAGGTGTCAACGCCTGATTTTTTTTTTGTTAATTGAAGTTTAACTGTAACTTTTGCATAAATGAAAAATTTCTTCAACTGAGTTTCAAATTTGTATAAAGTAAAAATAACATAATAATATATATTGTCTGTGCGGAAATAGAACAGTCGTGGGATTTGAGGGCGCTGCTTATCGTTTTTGTTATGTGAGCAACATTATGACGTCATTATAGTGCGACTGTTACATCTTGATATCTTGAAACTATGTTAGACTAGCTTCTTCCAGCGGCTTCACACTGTAATAAAAATTATCCTACTGGCTGAACTTGCTCATCTAGTGAAACTGCAAAGTTATAGCTTATAGGCTATATTATTGCAATGTTTATGATTAAGTTCATCTGTCTAGTAGTTTTTACATACGAGTACCTACATCCATCTTCACAAACTTTCGCATTTATAATATTAGTAGCCTATTTGTTGAACTTGCTCACGTGATGAAACTTGCCAAAAATATAGGTTATCATAGATAACCTATATTTGTAGATAACAGGGACCGAAGTACCGAAGACCTATGAAGTCTAAAAACATTAAAATAAATGTGTTACGTACCAAAAAAACAGCATACCAATGTGTCCCAAGTTCGTGACTTTGTTTTGATCAATAATGGTGTAATTTTAAACTTGTTATCTTTGGCAAAACTGTAATATATTATTATTTCCCTTGTGGCTCAGTGAATTTTTTTTATCACATTTCTTAAGATTTCGATTAAAAATCACTATAAAATAACATAATAAACAAACCCGTGAAACAACATGACACGACGTTTGGCATTTGACGGATGACTGGGTTGGGTTGCTACAAAACTTTAATGTTGTTTTCACTTTACGCCACAACCATTCTTTTATCGCACAGACAATAATATTATATTTTTTATTTATTTTTTTATCTCAAGTGTTTTACAAGTTGTTTCTACATTATGTGGATCTGTGTACGTATACCAAATAAAATATTTTTCTTTCTTTTTTTGTTCTTTTCACTTGATTTGGAATCAGAATGTATTTTCTTTAACGTGAGGCGACAAGTCAGCATGTTTTTTAAATTTCAACTTCAATCGCATACTGGTGGATTTTTAGTTAATAACAAAGATCTTCATTGTCACTAGTTTTGAGCATATACGCCAGTTTGCCAATTGTGCCGTTTCAGTTCTTCATCTCACGCACTCAAGAGTTTGTCACGTAATGTAGTTTATCAATAATTATTTGTTATGACATGCTGTGATATTCCAATGGTCTTTTAAATAAAACTACTATAATCTAAGTAATATAAACCGCCAAATATAATACTTAAAAATACGGTTATGCAACTTTTACATGATTTGTTCGTAGAATATACATGGTGTCGGCAAGGAATAGTCCTTGCCGACACCATGTATATTTCATGTATAAAAAATATTTGATACACATTTTTTTATTCCTAAAAGTAATGTATAAAAGACGTAAATAAAAATCGAAAAAGTAAATACCCACCATTTGGGTATTTATCCGGGTAAAACCCTGCATTTTTGGTATTTACCGGGTAGAAACATCTTTATCTACGACACGGGGCGCTAGGGCTGTTAATAAAATATTGATTATATTTTTTTCGAATTTATTTTATGGGCTTTGCACCAGATAAGTTCGATACATCCCCCTTTTCTTACAGTCAGTCATCAACCACACGTATAAACAGTAATTTTACTTTTTACGACAATTCTGCTGTGATCCTATGAGGAGTTCTGTTCCATATTTCCGATAATCAGATCATAATAATATTTCTATGGGATCAACTTGGAAGCATAACTAATCAATCAAAAAAAAATTTTCAAAATCGGTCCACAATTGACCGAGATATCGGTGTACATACATAAAAAAAACATACATTCAGCCGAACATAGAACCTCCTCCTTTTCGAAGTCGGTTAAAAATAATGGACACTACTTTGAACCTAAAATTTTAATATTTTAAATAAGTAACATTGATTATTTTTCCGACCCAAATATCGACCAATAGAATTGCACCATTCGACGTCACGTGGTACAACCTACATGGTATTATACTGATAATTTTTTGAAAATTTTCTCTGGTCCTTGACATATATAAAAAACAAAACATGATCAAAATAATGGCCGACATTTGGGACGGAAAAATAATCCCCCGAATACCACACGAGCTTCAAAATTATCTGGCATTTCCCTCAAGGTTCCCTGCAAACAAATAAAATCGTCAAGTTTTTCAGGAAAAATCATTCGCGCTTCGCGCTAGTGATTTTTTAACCTGAAAAACTTGACTCCTTCATTTGTTTGCAACGAACCTATCGGAAAATACCCGATAATTTTGAAGCTCTTGTGGTATTATATATGAAAATTTTTTACCGTAATCAATGGGCATTGACATTTTTTTTGTATGAAGATTATCAGGCTACAGTTATATAAATCTGTGTAGTATAGCTAGATAACATATATCAGAATACTAATAGGTACTTCTTACATAGTTAAAACATACATTCAGCCGAACATAGAACCTCCTCCTTTTCGAAGTCGGTTAAAAATAATCATTATCAATATGGTAATTTTAAATGATTTTTACCCATTTATAAGGATAAAAGCAACAGCTGCCATCGCAACACGTACATGTGGTGCCATGATATCTTAATTCTCAACTGAACGAACGAACACAATTGACTCGGGCTTGCCGCGCGCGACAACCTCGCGACACTGCTCGCTCTGTGTAAACGCGCCAAATCGCTCAACCACAACGCGCATTATTACTGGCTGCCTGCGACTTAACCCACGTGATAGTAGAAAATTTTCACAATGGAACATAACCATGGTATGGTGCTATACAAGCACCTAAGATACTTTTTATACCATAGATCCATACGTTCATACATACATACATACATCCACACATACATACATACATATGTAAGTACATCCATACATACTTACATGATACATACATCCATGTATACAAACTTTCGTGGTTATAATATTAGAAAGATTTATTATTTTACTAACGTTTTTAGTATTTTCATATTTTTCCAGTGACTTTAATTTTACTGCGAACTAAAGCCTAATCTCGTCATACTCGTACTATAAAAGTAAACTTACGTAAAGTTTAGAAATCGAGATAAAGCAATTTTCGCCAATTGTCAAAGCTGTTAGACCAATGTTTTTTTACCTTTATTATTAAGAACCAACTTAATAGATAATTGATTAAAATCTAGCCTAAAAGAGTAATTTAGCTCCAACTTAACATTATTAGCGTCTTTAGCACATTTATAGAAGTCCATAGCGCTTTCTTAGAGTCTGATATTGATAAAAACATTTTGTTGATGAAATACGCATAGCACCGCATTAATCCCTAAACACTACACTACCTAACTCAAAGGCTTTAGTTCTCTTATGTCTACGCACTAGCTCCGTGTAAACCAAAAATTAAAAAAAAAATGCCTTATATTGACTTACCTAGATACAATCACTCTATAAATCTAATTTTCAACAACTGCCCACGCGTAAGCTATGAGGCGTTCTTGGTTCTGCCCTCGTAAACATCAAACGTTGGTTCAAATGTTGGTTGCTCTTGGCATTTGTAACCTGTTGCGTATTATGAGCCAACTAACTGGAGAGATTCGCGTACATTCTGAATTCTAAACTCGTCCTGTTTTTTTTTAGTTTGTAATTTTTTTTTTTGTGTACAATAAAGAATAAGAATAAGAATAAGAAAGGCCCGTTTTGACATTTGAGAAACATTCTAGAATGTTACTTTTATTTTGATTTTAGTAGCTTAGCTACACTACACCGGACAAGCCGCTAGGTAGTCGAAATACAAATATCAAAACGGGCCTTTAATTTTTTTACAACTTTAGCTAATTGAACTTATCGTGTCATTGCCGATGTCATTTCATTTGTGTGACAATACTAGTCAGTGCCGGGATTTACACTTCGTCGACCCATAGGCAGAGCATGCGGCGGAGGCCTTCAAATCGTTTGTGGTTAACTTTTTCTCAACGGGAAAAGTCCTGCTTTTTTCATGGCAAAAATTATGCTCGCGCCGTGTGACACGTCATTTTCCGCTGTTGCTATTGGTCTAGCGTGGCGCAGTAGAAAGCGCGAAAGACGCCTTTTGTGTTCTTCGTGCTGCTTGATCTTTTCCCGCTCAAAGAAAAAATAAGTTTTTCGTCTAACTATTTGTAACAAAACGGGGTTTTTTTTGGTTCTAATGAGTGGCGGCCCATAGGCAACTGCTCATGTTGCCCATGCTTAAATTCGGCACTGATACTAGTATTATAAACATATATTATATTAATATATACCTATATAGATACAAAGCTATATACATATGCTATCTATGTAGGTAATAAATACATATATACAAAATAACATGGTGTAAAAATTATTGAAATTGATTCAGTTACTGATTCTGAACAAATTATATTCAGGTTTCGTATAAACTAATAATAATGTTGTAGAAGGTAGTCAAAATATTCGTGCTTTATATTGAAACTTATTACTTTTTTCAGGGTGGCAACAGGCGTATATCCGATCTATCATTACGATGACATCGGCGGCACCGATGGCGGCACCGATGGCGGCACCGATGGCGCCACCTCCAGCCACGCAGTCACCGCCGCGGTCGCCGTCGCCGCCGCAGCCTCAGCCGGTGCCGCCTCCGCCCCCGCCGCAGTACCCGCCCTTGGCTCACTCGCAGTACCCGCCTCCACCCCCGCCCCCGATCTCGACCTCGCCGCCGTGGGACACACGCGCGTCCACACCGGAGGGCCCCTTAGATTTGTCTGTCATGCCTATGCGAGAGTACATCCCATTAGCCTCATATTTATTGACCTCGGAACAGCCGCCGTCCCAGCACTATGGACACCCATGGACCAGGATTCCGGAATCGAATGATGAGTGTGAGTATTTAACGATTAATCAGTGTTAATTAGTTATAAAATTTTCTACTCACTTGGCCCAGACTTTGTAGTCTAGCGGATGAGAGACGAAAAAATGTTTTTCAGTTAGAGTGAAGCTGAGCGGAGATGCAAACCTTGAATGTTGAGATGGTCGAAGTCACACACGATTTGCCGATTTTAATATGTCCTTGTCGTGGCCAAATCATAGAAATTGATCACTTCATGATACGACCAAGTCAAACTGGCCAGATCGTTTTTAATGTTAAAGTTAAAAACGACTTTTTGTATTACTCGTTTAGCCTACCTACTTTCTTTAAGATCTTTTATTATCATATTATCATAGAAATCCTATATCTACAGTAATATTATGAAGAGGTAAGTACTGCCTAAAGTTTTTTTAAGCTATTGCATAGCTTCTATCGCGAGCGTGGAGACCGAATCCAGAAATTCTGTAACGAAAATAACCTAACACCCCCCCACTCATTTGTTTTTTGAGCGTGGTGACCGATAAGAAAACAAATGAGTGAACAATCAATCAAAATTCAATTCAATGTGTAAAAGTGTAACTTCAATTAATATCAAAGAAAAAAAAAACAAAGGAAAAAAAATACTGCATAAATAAAATAAATAAATAATTATAATTGCATAAGTTGATAAAAATGCTATGCAATAGCTTTACCGCGGCAGTCCCCGAGTGCCACACGTCTTTTTTTTTTTCGTTTGAGGTAATCTCTGAAAGTATTGGTAATCGGATCAAATTTTTTTCACCGATAGAAAGCTGCTTTATTCCTGACATTGGTGATAGGCTATATTTTATGTATCTAAGTCAATAATATGCCTAAAAGAGGATTGACAAATAATCAAATGTTAACGTTTAAATTATTTGGCCAGTTTTATTTGGCCATATCATGAAGTGTTCAATTCTAAGATCTGGCCACGGCATCGATATACTTTGATTTTTGATAGATCGAAGACTCGCCTTATGCCTCTCATCTCATATTGGGCTCTCACTCGCATCTCTTCTGTTTTTTTTTTATAACAATAATAATAAAAAGATATCATCCCACAAGCTCGCCGCCGCCGCTCGGGTAAACAATGAAGTTTCATTGGCTCATACATAGAGAACCAATGAAGTTTCACTATGTCGTATACGTGAGTTATCTAATAACAGACAGGTCTCTTCTACGCCATGTCTCCGCCTCGGTAGAGTCTGGGCTTTATCAAAGACTTATTGTGCTGCTTTAGGCTCAGGCAAAGTACGTTTCATTTACAAATCTGGAGTCGTACGGAAAGTGCGGTTGGTCCCTGCTGTTCAGACATGAGGCTGGTTATTTATTTATTTATTTATTTTTATTAGGGAAAACAAACAATTATACAATTTGTCTTACATCATACATGTTTAAATAGACTATTGTACAATTCACTACGTTTCCACGTATTACTTTATAAGAAAATTACACAGAGTGAACGTGCTGAGACTAATAATACTATAAATAAATACCTAAATTAAGTCTGAAAATTACACTGTAACTTTTTAACAACGCTTTTCTTAAACTCGTTATGACTTAAAGCAAATATGTCAACTTTTTCAAAGTGGTTATTATACAATTTTACCAATCTGTGAAGGGTCGCAGCTCACCCGCGTTTGTGCGACTGGTAGTCGTAGCAAAGGTCGGACAAGCGCGCACCCTTCGTCTTAAAACAGTTCTCGGCACGACATACGGTATATTTCTTACTAGTTCAGAGCAGTCAAACCTATTGTGCTCCAATCCATAAAGCATCATAACTTGAAGTAACTGCCGCCTTGATTGTAGGGACAATAATTTGAATTCTTGCAAGGAACCTTCGTATGGAAGACGGCCCAGATGACACCTAAATTGCATCGTACGGAGAACCTTGCGCTGTACTCTTTCTATTGCATGATTATATTTTGCGTAATGAGGGTCCCATATCATGCAAGCGTATTCTACTTGTGGCCGTATCAAATTATGAAATAGGTATAGAAAAGTAGCCGGGCGTTTAAAGTCGGTAGAGGCTCTCATGATCAAACTTTACATTTGAAAAGCTTTCGCGGTTATTTTTTCAATATATAAGTCTAAGTGAAGTTTGCAGTCTAAAAGAACTCCCAAATCACGTATCTCCACCTCTCTAATAAGGAGTTCATTACAAAGGGAGTAATCATACTTGAATATATTTTTATTTTTAGAAAAATTTACAAATTTACATTTAGGAATGCTTAGTTTCAGTTTATTATCTTCACAGTAATTAGATAGTCTATTTAAATCTTCTTGAAGGAGATAACAGTCATCATATGTTGTGTTTTTTTGAAGATTTTCAGGTCATCGGCGTATAACAAAAATTTAATGTTATGAAAGCAGTTTGCCATATTATTTATGTACATAATGAATAATAAAGGACCCAGTATCGATCCCTGTGGGAATCCTGATGTAACCAAAAATGCATTAGACTGAATTCCGTTGCTTACAACAGTCTGACTACGATTGCTGATATATGATTGAAACCAGCAAAGTAAGTTGCCTCTGATGCCATTAAATGCGATTTTGTTTAGTAGTATTTTATGATCCACTCTATCGAAAGCCTTTTTAAAATCTTTGTATATAGCGTCAGTCTGTGCTCTAATGTCCATATTTTTAAACAAGTAGTTAGTAAATATCATTAAATTAGTAACAGTGGATTTTTGTCTTACGAAACCGTGTTATTCTGGAATTATGTTATTATGTATAAATGGATATATTTCTAGATAGACAAGTCTTTCAAATAGTTTAGCAAGAGCACAGAGGAGAGATATAGGTCGATAATTTTCGATATTTTGTTTCAAGCCGCATTTATGGACAGGTACAATATTAGCTGTTTTCCAGATAGAAGGGAATGAATCAGTACCGATACTCCTATTAAACAATATATAAATTGGTTTGCATATTGTGTTTGCTGTCCATTTCAAGAAGCAAGGGGGAATCCCGTCAGGTCCCGACCCCTTAGTTATATCCAATATCTTTAATTGCTTACGAATCTGAGGAAGGCTAAAGTATATGCTATGAAGAGACGAGTTGCTGTTGTTGGTATATTCAGGTACCGGGCACCATTCTAATGTAAGACTTGAGAGTTCATAGACAGATTGAAAGAAAGATGAAAACAGGTTACATATCCCAAGGGGCTCATTTGACGTTTCATTATTATAGTACATGCGAGAAGGAATGCCAGCCTTATTTTGACGTTTAGATATGTATGTCCAGAAATGCTTCACATTTTTGGGAATACTATCCTCTACGCTTTCAATATATACGCGATAGCATTTTGTGCATTCTGATTTAAAACGGGCTCTATATAAAGAAAATACCTCAAAATCAGATTGGTTTTTGTACTTTTTCCACCTTGACCAAGCCTTTTTTTTTGTAATTGTAAATATGAATAAGTGGTTTGGAAAACCAAACGGGGAAATTCGAATTTTTTGGTTTAGATAGAGGAACTCTATTTTTGGTGATACCGTATATGTAATTATAGAAGATGTCTGTACTTTCATCAGCAGATTTATTATCCAATACGCTATCCCAGTCGATTCCCTTTATACTACTCTGTCAAGAAAGTACCGGGAAAAGATCAATAATACACAAAATTTTTGTTATTCATCCAAATTTATTTTATCACCTTCAAAGTATGCCCTTTCAGAAACGATACACTTACGCCAACGAATAATCCAATCATCAAAATATTTTTAAATGCTGTTTCCGAAATTGAGTTCAGTTCTCGCCGCGAATTCTCCTTTATGTCTTCTACAGATTGAAAACGGGTGCCACGAAGTGGTAATTTGAGTTTAGGAAAAAGATAGAAGTCGGCTGGAGCCATATCTGCGAATATGGTGGTTGCTCGATGGTATTTGTTGAGTGTTTGGTCAAAAATTCGTTCACAATGATGGCCTTGTGCGAAGGCGCATTATCGTGGTGCAAAATCCAAGAAATTTCTTTCCTCAAATCTGGCCTTTTTCGTCGAATTTGCGCTCTTAAATACCGCATAACGCTCAAATAATATTCTTTATTTACCGTTTGACCTTCCGGTAAGAATTCCGAGTTCACAACACCGCGATAGTCAAAGAAAACAGTCAACATGACTTTGACTTTTGATCGATTTTGGCGTGGTTTTTTCGGTTTTGGTTCAGTTGGAAGGCGCCAGTCCGAAGCATGTTGACTTGTTTGCATGTCAAACTCGTAAAACGTCTCGTCGCCAGTAACAATGCGTTTCATGAATGTTGGGTCGGAATCGACTCGTTCTAGCATGTCCTCAGCGACTCTCATGCGATTGAGTTTTTGGAGAAAATTCAGGCCTTTTGGGACTAGCCGAGCGGCAACATGTTTCATACCCAAATGATTAGTTAAAATGGTACGGATCGACTCGTGAAATACAGAAAGTTCGGCGGCTATCTCTCTCAAACTTGAAGGAGGATTTTCAGTCACTATTTTCTTCACTTTTGCGATGTTAACTTCAGTTGCAGAGGTTGATGGCCTACCAGAGTGAGGCAAATCTTTCATCACATCTCGACCGCTTTTGAATGCTTTGTACCACTCATAAGCACGTGTTTTTGATAAAGTCGAGTCACCGTAGGGTCTTGCTCGCGTCGCGTCCTCTCACGGTACGTAGACTGGAATAAAAACCCGCACCACGAGTACCGTTGGACGAGCCTTCTGTTACATTTTCAGTGACTCCGAACACGAAATTCTATTGGCGATGCAAAATTTAAGACAAACTCTTTGTTAGATGTTTTTGTCTATTATGAAATTCGCAATACACACTAGATATGATATAATTAAAAACAGCACTGTATTTAATATAAATAACTGATGCAACTCAAACTCCGCGCCAAAATGGAAAACAGTTGTGCCAATCTAGCAACAACAAAAAAATCTAAAATTTGAATTTGGAACCATAAACAAATTATCCATTCCCGATACTTTTTTGACTGAATGTATCTTCATTTATACTTAAAGTTATACTTGGGAGTGCGTCAAGGTCGTATAAAATTTAGCTTAATATTCAGTGGGAATATAGTGTAGAATAGAGGATGATGGTCGTCAGCCTGAAGTAAGTCTTGATTAGGTTTCAAAACACGGCAAGTAGTGTTGGAGATTAAGATATCAAGGATACGTCCGTTTGAATTGGTTACATGGTTGTATTGTTTGACGTCGTGAACTGTCATAAAGTTTCTTAACCGGGTACAGATAAAGAATCGCCCGTACAAGTTAAAAAGTTAGATGAGGAAGGAAACTTTTTCCAATTTGCTGTTGGTATGTAATAATCCCCTAACAACAGTAAGTTTTCAACATTAATACCATTAATTAAAGTATCCATATTTTCAAAATACATATTATAAACTCCTAGCGACAAGTTATTAGGTAAATACATAGCGCATATGAGAGTATGGATGTCGTTATTAGCATTAGGAATTGCTACTACTATTTGCTCGAGATATTTCTCAAGTGAGGACTGCGACGGAAGCGGTACACAGATAGGGTTGTATTCTCATAAAATAGCTATTAAAACACCACCTCCATCCGATTTATTGGTTGCTGCTCTGTTTCGGTCACATCTAAATACAACATATCGACTGTCTATAAATTCGTTATTGTTAATAACAGGGGTCAACCAAGTTTCCGTTAAAATAATTATATCAAAACAATTAGATAAAATGTTCATATACAGTGTTCAGTTTCGTACGTATACCTCTAACATTTTGGTAATATAAACTTAAGTTGTTCAAGTTGGTAGTCATTATAAATATTTAAAGATAGAGTATTACTTGCTAAAATGATTAAGTTTACTACTAATTAGTGTTGTATGACTTCATTTTACATAAGTCATTTGCGGATTTTATTGCTATAGTAGGAGAGGTAGGTTAGGAATATTATTTTGGTGTATGTACTGTATATATGCATGTAATAAAAAGCAGTTGTTTCAAAATTACAAACTGACACTCCAATTTTATTTATATGTATAGATATATGATATAGTTATGAAATTTTGTTCATAGATTATTTACATAAAAATACTAGACACGTGTTTCGGGTTACGCATTACTAAAACTAATGTTGTATGACATTGACAAAGACGTGTGACTTTCATCGACCCGCACTGGGCACCTGTTACAGGATTACGGGCCATTTCCACTCCTAAAGAGGTGACCTTCTTCCGAAATTGTGTTAAAAAACAAAACGAGGATTTTTGTCAAGGCATGCTTGGCTTCATAATGCTAACAAACTTTGCCAATGTGTGTGTGTGTGTGTGATTGTGTGTGTTATATGCTTATATCAATGTTTTTGTTTTAAGTAAGTAGTTACTTGATTATTTATTACCGTTTTTTCATACGTTGTGTTGTGCAAAATTATTGTGAAATAGATTGGGCTGGCAAAAGCACCGAATTGACACAAGGAGGTTCAATTAGAATTCGGTTAAAAATGGCGGGAGGTGATGAAATACAACGCATTGACATTATTAATAGAAACTGGAAATTCTTTATGCACAAAAAAAGTACAGAGGCGGACTTAATGCCTCAGGCATTTTGTGCCAGTCAACCTTTGGACCTACTACTATTGCACCTACCACTATATTTCTCTGGATCACAGAGAAATATAGTGGTAGGTGCAATAAACGAGAGAGAGAAGACATATACAAGAATAGACATAGGTACTGATAAACTATATCTATATATAGAATACAATTATACAGTATATACTCAACTAATATCAAACAATTATAATAAGTCAAACAATTGGTCCAGATTGACAATTGGAAAACATTAACGTTGTGATGATACTACTGCCAACTTCTTACGTATTACCTCTCGAACTTTATTTTTGAATGCCAATCGGCTTGTTGCCATCCTGTTGTCTGTGGAATGCGCTCCTTTCACAGATAAATAACTTGAACAAAGAATGAATTGTGAAGAAAGTCAGTACGATGAAAGGGACATTGGAGAAGGCGGTTATGAGATGAGCGCAGATTTCTGTTGTGGTTGGTGCAAATGTATTGAAAATGAGGGACTAAATAACTAGGAGAATTAGAAAAATCAAGAAAAGAAAACAAGGTAGTTAGCGCCCTTTGCTCTCTGCGCTCATATATTACCTGGAAAACACTTAGAGAAAATATCAAAACATGGTTTTTAATGCCATAACTCATTGTAAAGTTTAAATAAAGCCGCGACCAGACTGCGGCGGCCTGCTTCGATGTGCGACAAACATTCGCAAAACCGATAGTTCCGTCTCGTTTTTAACCCTTACCACTACCGCGTTTGTAGGCGATACTTAATTTTCGTTCATTTATGGCGGCTAAACTGTTACGTTCCGATATTATCCGATTTAAAAAAAAAAGCAATAAGCTCTGATTATAGTCGTTTTTTTTATTAAAACCATTAAAAGATAAGCTAAGCTTAAAACCGAAATTTAAAAAAAATGGTAATTTTCAGATTCGAGAGCTTACCTATGGACAGTCAGTCAGTGAATGAGCCAGCTGTCTTATACCTATGGATCAAAACATTCGTAGATCGTTTGCTGACACGAAATGAATGAATGGTATTTGCTTGCAGCTGGGATAAGAAGGATAAGGGAGATATTATGTGGCGTTATGCGAATACATGTAACAATAAATGATCGTTATCGATTGTTGCGCGCGAACATGCTTAAGTTGCGATCTTATTTGCGGATTTTTTGCGAAAATATATATTTATCCTATAGCTCCTATTTCACCCATGACGAAAGTGCCTGGACAATATCTATGCCACAAAAATGCAGTTTCTTCTTCGGCTTTTTTCGCTACAAGCAAAGAAAAATAAATTATTTTGTGACTTGTTTTATCGCGAAATTATGCAATATTTTCATCACTATGGTGCAGCTATACCGCGGATGTGTGTTGACCTTGATTTTTGCCAAATCAATTTAGTGTTATGTCTCAAAATACAAATATGTCACGATGTCGTCGTCGACTGTGGTGTGGTAAAAATCTAAGTTAAGTTTTCTTTGTTTTTTGCAGCTCCAGTAGATTTATCGCTCGCTCAGCGATCCCGACCAGAAGGCAGCTCTAGCTTACGCTCTTTTAATTTATCTGGCAGGGGCTCCAATGAACCCCCTCCAGCGGCACGTCCTACATCAAAACCACAAAAAATTTCGCCCATCCAGCCATTGGCACAATATCCCACTTTTTCCCCAATGTATATGTCAATGCATCCCACGATGCATATGCCCAGGCTGCCTCTCTACACGTCGTTGTCTGATCCCGAGATCACACTAATGCCGCGCCTACGTCGCGAACCGACGAGATGCCTTCGCTGCGGGGATAGAAGGCACAGGTATTTATGAAATGATTTCACTTATAAATTATAATACGGTCTTGTTTCATTAAAATAACAATGCGAAGTTAATAAGGAGAAAACTGAAAAAAAATGTCTCAAACAGTCCACCATCCCGGGTCTGCTATTTTTATAAATTCGTCATTCCAACACGATTCCAGTGTCATTTTGCTAAAAGTTTGTAATCTACTAATTCATAATGATCGATCATTGATCGGTCAATGGTCTTGTAATAGAATTGTGCTAGAATGTCAATATCGAGCTTACTAAAAGCACTAATTGCGCAATGACGTCGTAATGGTAAGTCACTGATCAAAGGAATTGTCAAAATATTTGCAGATTACCGCATACGTCAGAAATTCATTTGTCATTATGTACAAGATTACCATTCTATGTCATTTCTTTCAATGGAGTGTCAGTAGTTGACCATTGGAAAGTCATAATGACGCCATTATATTAGTAGATTACCAAAACTAGTCAAAATCAACAATTATGAAATCAATGATAGACCATTCTGACACTATTGTAATAGCAGACTTGAGGCCCTGATTTATTTTTTGTACCTACGCTAAAGGCTGATTTTTCCAAATACGGATATTTATTACCTGAGGAATTATAGTCGAGGGATGCCTTTTAAATTTTGTGGTTAGAAGAAAAAAACACAACTAGAACCTTTTTTTTATGGTGGGAAGAATCATCCAATGACAACCCCCGCTCTTGGACGGAGCGGGAGATAGTGTCAGGCTCTTACTGACTAAAAGCCCACCCCATTCCTTCTAGCCTTCATACCGGGGCTCGAGTTCCCTTTCGGATAACCTTGGCCCCAGTAGGCTTCGACCCAGCTGGACCCCTGCTATTGCTGTCAACTCCTTGAGGCGCGCAGGAACAGTGCGCGCCGTCGACGACTTGTGCTCGGTCCGGACAGTTACCGGACGATTGGACAGCGAGCTTCTCATTGCTCACTGCCCACAAACCCGCGCCTACGGTGGCCAGAAATCGGGATCGGAATCCCGGCGGCGGCGGCGAGAGCGCCGTTGCCTGATGCGGTCGACCTCCTCCTTTGCAAGCATTACGGCTTCGCAGAAGTCGGCAAGCGCCTGCCACTTCTTCTCGCTCCGGATCATGGCCTGAACCAAGGCCCGGCGGACTTGGGAGGTCTCCGCAGCCGATCGCCCCTACGAGGGCACGGCGATGCTCCGCCCAAGCAGGGTATACACCTCGACTGTGTGCTCCACCGTGTCCTCCGGGCATTCCGCACAGTGGTGACACCCGGGCGTCACTTCCGCACGAATCCGGTGCAGGAACTTCCCGAACGTGCCATACGGAAGGTAAGGACACCGTGAGGTCTTTCCAGTCACGCCTCAAAGAGGGGGCTTACCGCCATAATTGTGGCGTGCCCAGCACTAGGTTGCGATAGTCCCTAACGCCATTTCACCATGAGATCCCGCCGGAGCTCTGTCTGCCATGCCGTGACCTGTCGCGGCAGTGGACTTTCACCCCGGCGTTGCATCTCCACGCACATATCGCGCATGTGTGCAAGAATTGTTGCCTCCAGATACCACGGTGGTAGGCCAGCAAGAAGGCTCGCCGCTTCGCAGGAAATCGAGCGGTATCTCCGCACCATCCGTATTGCCATGACCCTTTGGCAGGCGTTCAGCATGGCCGCCGGTCGCTTTTGCAGCGACGGCGCCCACACTGGCGCCCCGTAAAGGGCCGAGGACAAAACGATCCCCGCGTAGAGCCTCCGGCAGGAGGCATCTGGACCCCCAAGGTTGAGCAGGAGCCGCTTGAGCCCAGTCTAGTTGAGTTGGGAGCCAGACGTCAGAAATGCATAAATTCTTAATTCTTTATTGTACACACAAAAACTTAACCGTAATACATTCATAATTGACAATTCATGTACAAAGGCGAGCTTAACTCAACAATGAGCCAAAATGAGTGTGCTTCCCGAAATTCCAAAATTAATTGGGAACCCGATGGTGGCGCGTTCCGAGGGCCGTGAAAGCACATAGCCTCGGATTTGTGCAGCGCCACCTCGAGTCCCAACTCCTGGATCCTACCAACGACTATCGCAACCCCGCGTGTTGCTAGAGCGACCGCCGCCCGGTACGACTCTCCCTGCGCTAGAACCAGCGTGTCGTCTGCGTAGCAAACCACGCTGACCCCGTCAGGGAAGTCGCCGCGTAGCATGTAGTCGTACCCGATGTTCCACAATGGTGGCCCTAGTACCGATCCCTGCGGAACATCGCACGACATTTCTCGACGTTTCCAGTCTTCCTGGTGACCGGGGTAGACTATATACCTGTCCGACTGGTAGGCCTCGTCCACTCGACAGAGGTATTCGGGTGGTACCGGAGAGCCCTCCGGATCGTACTCCAGGGCGAGGAATCAATCCAGGGAATTGAAGGCGTTGGCAATGTCCAAGGACACTGCCACGACACACCTACCCCGGGACACTGCATCCCCCGTCGTGAGGGCTCGCACGTGCATGATGGCATCCACCATGGAGCGCATCCTGCGAAAGCCGAACTGACTGTCCGAAAGGTCCGGCCCCACCCGTGTTAGGCGCGCGACGAGGCGTTTTGCAATCACTCTTTCAAAGAGCTTGCCCACCTCGTCGAGCTGCACAATGGGCCGACCACTAAAACTAGAACTCGAACTAAAACTAGAAGAAGTATTATTTATTGCTTTTCAAAATATTCGCCTCGAAGTTTTATAAATTTTTTCATTCGCTCGAACCAGTTATTAAAACACTTATTCCACTCCAAAGTCGGTATGTCCAAAATGGCCGACTTGAAAGCGTCGAATGCTTCTTCACTGGACTGGGAGCTTTGCCCACGAAGAGTTTTCTTAATTTTAGGAAATGTAAAGAAATCGTTAGGGCTTAGGTCAGGACTGTATGGGGGATGGTCAAGAATTTCTACTTCAAATAATCAATTGTTTTCCTGCTTCAAATAATCAATTGTTTTACCAGCGGTATGTGAGCTTGCGTTGTCATGGTGTAGGCTACAGGCAGGCAGGTACAATTTTATGCACCTTTACTGCTTGATATCTGTCCAAATAACCACAACGAAAACTCCATAGTCGCTGGTCGTTCTTACCTGTACAGGGGACATGCACAGAAAAACTTTCAGGTTTTATAAAATAACGAAGGTCTGAATGCCGTGGGTTCTTGGAGAGAGATTCGTTTTTGTGCGCGACTTAATAGATTCAAAACAACGCTATGACTAAATAGTTGCATCAACCCTAATTATTTCAATTGTTTTGCCATTCTAAATTCAAATAAATTTGATAATTGAGAAATTCTAAGTTCAAAATTAGCGAGAAATATTTAAACGACCAAACTTAAAAGGTATGCCTAGTACTCGTACAGTTGCCATCACGGATCTTGAACGCTCGGCGTCAGAGTGGGGATCGCTTTGCGCATACCATACAATCAATCGTCTTCGTTGTTAGATACATGCAGCAACGCAGTGAACGAATGAGGAGTGACGTCTATGACACGATGGCGCGGCCAGCCAATCACTGACACTCCCCACACCCGCGTCGCACTTCGCACCACTAAAAAGACCGAATATTTGACTTCTGCGCAAGTGTTCAAGATCCGTGATGGCAACTGCATATGTTCACACTTCAATCACATCGTCGCTTACCTTTTTGATATTATTACTAATAATAAAAAAGACCCAATATGTCTTTTTGTCAGCTTTTGCAACAAAAATAAGTAATGTGTAATTTAATAGATATAAATTTTTCATTCGTTGTGAAAATAAAAAACAATACTTAAAATGTGAACTAATTGTGTAGTTTTCAAGAAAAACAAGAATATTAGATGGTAATTTGTGTTTAATTTACACCGGTCTAATTTACCGGTCTGCCCTGCTTGAGCGACCCCGATTTAGGCCATGCACTGGGGTAGGAGGTAATGAGAAGTGGTCCTTTTGCGAATCAGTTAAGTGAGTGAAGGAGGCCGAAACCGGGAGGGAGAAGCCATCCTCATACTCCAGCCTCCGCAGGAGACACCCTGGGTGGCGGGAGTATCAGCGTCATCGCTGGGCACCTCAGGCGCGGGCTTGTAGACACCGAGCTAGTTCACCATCCGGCCGTCCAAAATGGACCAAGCCTGTGTCGATGGTGCGCAGTGTATCGCGTGCTTCAAAGAGATGTCAGCGAAACTTAAGGGGCCTGACTGGTTCGATGGCCTAAGGCTTCGGGAATGTTCGAAAGAATTATTGAGGCCCTAGAACGCGATGGGCGAATAGAGGAACACGGATGGGTTTTAGTCAATAAATATCTTATACTTCGGTATTCTTCCGATAAAAGTTATCTGACTATAGAAAAATCAGCCCTTAGCGACGGTTGTTTTGCTTTTTTAACAAAAGCAATGTTTATTACAGCGCCAATAACTGCGCTTTGAGCGCAAAACACCAGCGCCATCGAAAACAGCCCCGCAAGAAATAAGGTGAGTCCATCTGAAGTTTACTTTACCTTTTGAACTGTAAGGAGCTGCGCAAACGTGGATACTTAGTAAATCATTTCGCAAGTATATGTATCATTCATCAACTATTTCCTCACCGTTGTTCTTTTTGACGTTGATGAAATGATATTGCGACATAAAGACATGGTTTTTAAGCACGAAAGAATTGGTATAAATGCGGAAATTTATACTTCGCCACATATAGATGGGGAAAGTATAAATTTACGCAGTCATACCGAAAAAATAGCGCCCAAAAACAATATTTTGATAATATCTCGCAGTTATGACATTTTAAACAGAAAACATTTCTAATTTATATAATATAGTCTGTCTAAAAAGTCAAACGAATTGGATAATTATTATTACCAGTATGATATTCTTATTAAAAAAGGAGGATACATTAATTTGCAAATATATAATAGTGTCCTAAGTAAGTTTAAAGTAATTAGATAAATCTGGAATGGTAAGAGAAATCCGATTCTAAATATTCTATTCCGCTTATTGATTCATCATTACAGGCCATATAAAGATCAAGATCTGTTGTAGAACTATCATCATCTTAAGAAACAAAGAATGATAACTAAAATTCGCGTTACCAACAACAGATTTTTGGTTTCCTTTAAAAATTCCCAAGTCCTTTGACTTTTTAGACAGACTGTAACTAGATATTTGTTTTTTTATTTTTTATTAATAGGTATGTAGTAAGAGCAAAGCGCTGCAAAGTCTATTCCAACACGATTTGGCCAAAAAAGTAATTTATACAATACCATGAGACCTACCTCAAGTTCAGATTTACGTATATCGCAAGATTTATTACATTAGCAGTCAAGCACGAACAGGCAATCAATAATAAAAAAAAGACTTGCAATAATCAAGACTTAAACATTCAGATAGTTTTTTTATTTTCTAATCTATTAGCTCACCTATGTTCTCACCATTTTATTCAACGAGCCAAAATATCTAATAACTGAACCCCTTTCAGATCATAATCATCTACCGGGAACCTTCTATTGGGTACGTCTATAAAGCTCATCACTTAAATGTGTAGAATGTGTGTCAATTACTTAATAGTTGTGTATGTGGTAGTCAGATTTTAGAAATTGATTACTTCATGAAATGGCCAAGTAAAACTAACCAGATCGTTAAAATGTTAACATTTGATGATATGTCAATATTTGTTTCAATTCTATGATCTGATCACGACACGTATATGGTTAAAAATCTGTTGTTAAAGAATATTTAATAGACAATAAATAAACAAGCGGGAAAAAAATAATTATCTAAAATGAAAACAGGGATGGTATTGTGAACGAAAAGAAAATATTTTTGAGTCGGTTAAGTAAAATCTATGTAACTTACTGTACTTAACTCTTTTTGTCATTTTGTCCAGTTTAGTACCTATATCTAGATGTACAAAGTGTTCTGTGTCACAAATAATACATTTAAAAATAAGCTTTAGTACATTTTATGGTATTATACATTGTCGTTTTTTTAAATATACATGTCGTATTTTAACGCGGCAAACAAAAGTTGTTTAGCAAAAAAAAAAAAAACAAAGGTTTTGTATTGTGAAAACCTATAATATATATATATATATATAGTGACGAAGTATTATAGTGAAATCATTAGTCATTTTGAGTGAAAAATATGTCGGCATACATAAAAATATGTTAGAGAAAGAAAGAAAGAAAAAGTGTTTATTCACGTCAAACATGACGCATACTTTAAAACAAAATGTTAGCATTATTTTGCAGCTGTTTGCCTTAAACATGGCTATATTTTAACTAAAATACACAATTATATAATTTTAATTTTTTCCGTCCCCCAATAGGGTGTAAATCTTATAACGAATTTATTATATAGAAGTGTATTTACATTTTTTTTTGTTATTTTATAGTTATATTTTCTTCTATACAACACTTGAGATATGATGTTGACATATGATTTTTAATTCAATTAACCTAATTCTGAGAAAAAAATCATTAAAAATAGGAAAGGTTTTATGCGCAATTTTAGTTTCTTTAAAATTTGTATCTGCTTTGAAATAAAAACTATATTGTCCCGCGAATGAGAAAATTTAAATAGAACAACCATCATTTGTGTTTGTTTACCTTTTAAGGCGGCTTTGCGCACGTTATTGCTTGCCCTATTAATAAATAGATAGGGCAACATTTTTAATGAAGACTTTTTTTAAAAGGTGACCTATATTAAAAATTGGTTCGCTATTCTGATCAAATTGTTTTCAGGTTTGGTGCATTTAACGTTACACTCTGTATATATAGATAAAATCTTGGTTTTAACCGTCCCCCAATAGGGCAAAAAACTTTATGGGACCATGGGCTCAGATACAACGCTGTAAAAGCGAAAAAAAGGACGTGGCAAAATTTATATGACTGTACCCTCAGTCATCTTAATTGGTACCGCTTTAAATAATGTTGCATAAATTATTATCAAAGTCCAGTTTATTATAATAAATATAATATGAAACAAAATTCATAATGTAAAAAGGACTGATTCTTGACTGATTGAGCAACGCAGAGCCTGATTGTCCTTTTCTAGTCGTAGTGGTCTTTTAAGGCCAGACTATGTTATGTCTAAATTAAATTTTATGAGCTCTGAGTCAGTAGCTAACAGTGACCGATAGGTTGCATCAAGTTAACTTCAGGTTAGCACGACAAGGTGCTTTTGCTTACACGAAGTTAATAATTGTAATAATTCCTTTTGATTAAGAGGTAGAGGTAACTGCAGCCGTCAACCTATAGTGACACATCCCCTCATCTTCAATGTTGGAAAGTCGACGGCTAATGTAGACGCCGACGTACCGACAGCTGCCGCCACTTCGTGGTGACGGCTGCTCTTAGGTAAATCAGAGTAAATTTTCTGATGTACACCAAAGGTGATATTATGAGTGTATAGAGTGTAAAAATCGAAGAAATTTTAATCTTTCTAATACCGTATTTAGAGACTCAATAGAAAGACGATGAGAGAGCGAATGCCCGGTTCGCTTGAGGTTTAATGAATTAAAAATAAAACATTACAAACGGCCACTGTCCGTGAGCACATTTACTAGTCATTTAATTAGTTGAGTGTTTTTATTTTGCTGTTATGGTTGTAAGTCAAATAAGTAAAATAAGCTTAACCCGTTGACTGCCGGAACGCAGATCTACGCGAGACACAATGGCTTTTTAATTGTGTCTCTAATTACGGCATTCGAGAGGTTAAACAAAGTATTAGGTACTACTTATTAGATTTTCAAAATCACAACTAGTGTAATGTTATTAATATAAGAAGGCCAACCACCCCTTTTTTGAATTGTTATAAAGCTAAGCTGATTCCTTTATTATTCATGTGCATAAATGTTAATATAAGTCCTATGTAAATGTATTTAAAAATTGAATAGTGATATTTTATTTGTTTTAGTCTTACTAGTACTATACGTTTTTGTAAGTGTTTTAAGGTACCATAATGAGATAATGAGTGTACACTTAAGATAGATATAGACATGTATAAAAATCCATTTCTTCAATTTTGCCCAATTCCTTGTGATTTGACAGTATGACGTGACGTCACAACACGGCGTCCATTCTTATTTGGGAAGCATTTCAAGCATTGTATGTAGTCATACACCAAGCGTATGGTGACCAACACGTGTCTATGAAGCCACACTTCTGTGGACAGTAGGCCTAACTCCCAGTGTCTGGGAAGTTTATTGAAGTATCATGAATTAAATAATAATTATCGACAAATTACTATATTGCCTAAAAATTATAAAATTATTGAAAAAAAAAATTGCAAACAAATACACTAATGCTATTGGAAAAATGAGAAACTAACGCATAAACAACATGGGAGCGATTTTGATGGACTTAGCAAGTGGTCATATGACGCGGGCGTAGTACTAAATGCTAGGAAGACCTTCTGTAGGTACATAAGTTCTAGCCAAAATAGAAGTTCAACCTTGCCTAGACTAATTGGCCACTAGCATGAGAGAGAGATGCCAACTAGGTATTATAAAAAAAGTCCCCAAACCTTGCAACTGTGACTCAATTAATCTCTTGGATAAGCAAAAATATCTATCTGGGTTTTGAGAGTCGGCTCAGTTGGAAACCACATATCGATGGGTTTGCGATAAATTAAGAAGAAGATCCCAGACAAATTTTCTTTGATAAAATACACACATTTATTGATTCAATTTATTATACGTATAGATACACAAACAATAAATATAAAAGAATCAACATTACACAAAGGAAACGTCAAATGTCAATAAATAACCCGCCCCTGATCGTTCCCGGTGCAAAGGTGCCCATAACACTCGCTGCATTACCTCGCTGAATAGCGATGACCCTTTTTTTTCACCAAGAACGACCCGGACCGGGAGTCACCCGTTGCCTCACCGAGCCTACGGCCCAAATCCCGCACAAAAGACCTTGCCTCCGTACTCCAAATGCCCAGAGTCTGCACAGCAACCGGCACAAAATGGTAAAGATGCTCCAAGGTAGCGTACTTCAGTCTTTTTTTAGAGCAGGCGTCTTCAGCGGCGGCAGAAGCAGTGTGCATGGTGCGACTCAGGTGACTGGCGGCGACTGTGCTGACGCAAGTTGCGTCCCAGATCAGGCACTTCCCGTTCTTCCATGGTACCAGAGTCAGTCCATCCGGCCTCTTACCATCAGACCTGCTAAGGGACGTGGGAACCTCCCTGTGCAGCGCCGACAGTTCAGTGCGTGATGGCCATCGGCCTCCACCATGGAACCGCAGGTGCATGTATGTGGTTCGCACACCTTACAGCCCAGGCGGAGAGCCACCGCCACACGCAAAGAGTCATCGTCGAGCAAAGTGCCCAGATGAGGCGAAGGAATCGCCTGTAACCACGCCCCGGACTCGGGTTGTGACACAGCTCGTAGTCTGGCCCTATCGACTCCCAACGCACCCTCTAACAATTGCGCCTGGAGCAGTATCACCCCTCCGTCATCCCACGCCCGCTGAACATGTTCTGATTCGGGGACTGTTGCACCCGGGTTGAGGGTCAACCAAGCTGATACAGCATCCGACGCAAAGGGTATGCTGCAGTAACACAGTGACTAGGTTGGCAACCCCATGCGCAGACGCCAAGAAAGCCGGCAGACCCACATCCCGTGCACACCGCACCCCGAGACCACCACATCGGATTGGTAGAGCCGCCTGCCTCCACTGGGGCCCATCTAGGGAAACATTGAGAACAGACTCCACCACCGATTTCAAGGCGTTGTCAAACGAGGAAACTTCCTCAGGACAGAGCCAAGTAGGGGTGGTCCGCAACAGATATGTGATTTTTGGGAGAGCGAAACACATACGCAACAAGACAATCGCAATGTGCGCGGAAAAATCTTTAAGACGCTCGTGAGCAGAAAGGAGAAGCTGAGTTCGAGAAGTAATGGCCTCAGGAACTGCACTAAGAAAAATAGGTGATCATAAGAGATTGAAGTCGGAGCGTGAAACTTCTCTGAGGCCAGGAAGAAAGGAGTCAAAACGAGAAAAGTGTGTACGAGCTTCTGTACTACAGGGGAAGAATTCGCACTTCGAAGGATTCACCTCCAGACCCAGGTCTCTGAGTCGAGGGACTAGAGTTTCTAAGTCCTGAAAAACATCTTCAGGTCTGCCCCCGATAGTGCCGTCGTCAAGGTACCATACGTTTAGACCGGATTTCAGCTCGACAATCGTCTTATGAATGGCCAAACTGGAAACGAGTGGCCCGAGCGGGTCCCCCTGCTGGGCTCCCACTTTTGAAGGAATAAGACTATTATCAGAGAAATGATTAGAAGGCAGCCTATAAACCTGATGAAGGAAGGGATATAAAGAAGGTATTTTTTCCTTTACCTCACTCAACAGAACGTCTCTTTCCAAAGTATTGAACGCGTTGCGAATGTCGAGCTTCAGCAGTATCGAGTTTTCGTTCTCCGGGTCCATCACAAATGCTCGCGTGGCGTGGATGGCAGCCTTGCAACCCAGACGCGTGCCAAAACCCAACTGATGTGGCTGCAAGTAACGGGCCATATCCTCTTTGACTGCACGGCAAGCTAATTTAGCAGTAAGACGGCGAAAGACACTACCGACCGCAATTGGTCTTACTCCACCATCTTTCTTTTTCAGTGCAAAGAGTGATGCCCCGTACATGAACGGACAAACGCATGGGTTCAACTGACCACTTAGTAAGAAGTTTACCAGCCTAGTCAGACTCCCCACAAGGCGTCTTCCATTTTCTCCTGCCGACACAGAAATCAACTCCTTGAGGTGCCCCGGACGGATCCCGTCCAAGCCTGCTGCTGATCCAGAATAAAAAGAACCAAGCTCCGATACCACGTCCTCCACAGTGACCGACAATGCTGTAAATGAAGGGTCAGGGTCTGATGGAAAACTGAGAGGACGTGAAGGATCAGGGTGCTTAAGTTTCAACGAAGCAAGGGTGTCGGCATCCCCCCGAGCGAACGAGTCGTCGGACATCATTAGCCGCACCGCGCCTCTTAAGTCGCCCTCGAAAACCTTTGTCTCGATACTTTTTTTAATAGAACGGGAACCCGACCTCCTCCCCGCGTCCACTTCACCGCCATGACAGTGTAGAGGTGACATTATATTTGCTTTGACTTTAGATGTCACATTACCAGGCAACTCTTTTGCTGGGACTCTTAAAGACGTATAAGAAAATAAAGAAGAGCACTCCACTCCTCCACCCCATTACTAGCAACACAAGAATCTATGAGGTCGCAAAGTTTCCCTGCCGCCTGATTCCGGGCACCCTTGGGTATGTGGCGAAGAACGGGAATACTTGCCTTGCAAGCAGCTAGCCCATCTAAGGGACTCTGGGTCGGCGAATGCGCCGGGGCCACTTGTACCGACGGAAAGGTGTTAACTGTGGCGGCTGTCGGAACCTGCGACACAGCACTTGAATGCCGGGCATGTTTGTGCATGCGCCCGATGTGCACCTTCAGCCCGTGCGCAGAGAAAACGCGAGAAGAACCCGGGCAGTGGGGGCAAGTTAAAAATGAAGGCAAACTCATTTTGTACAAAAATAAATATCGGGATTTGGGAAATGTAGATACAGCCAAATGTAAATTAAAATCGTGATAAAATATAAGTATCCAAACAAAATGGCAACAACAAACAATACATCAAAAAATAAAATTATTTATAATTCAGCATTTCGATCATTCAGAATGTCAGATAAAATTAAAAAAAAATATAATTTATAAAAAAAAAATAGTCCAATAGGTATGTCACAGGGATAAAAATAAAATAATTATGATTAATTAAGTACCAATAATAGCAAAATATTAAAACATAAATAAAATTGACGTATGAGAAGCCTAAGTGTTACCTAAGTGTTACGATGCCTAAGTATGCCTAAGTGTTACGATGACTCCATTGTATGAATCCTGTATTCAATGGCTTCTTGTCTGGAAATCTCGACGATTTTTCCCTGCGCCGCCCGTTGGTGTGAACGCGATGAAGACGGCTGTTGCCGCACCGACTCTCACAAAGACCAAATGCAGACGATGACGCGTGAAAAAATTAAGACCTCGCGTCGTTTGTGGGAGCGTCGTCTGCAAGACTAACCAGACACTTTGTTGCTAGGTAAGGCGCAGACGATGTTCCATAGGTGACTGTGTTTAGTCTATACGTTTTTAACGGTTCTTTGGGATCCCTCCTAAAAATAATTTGCAGCAATGGTCTCTGTGAATCATCCACTTCTATACAACGATACATTTTTTCGACATCACCGGAAACAACATACTTGTGTTGCCGAAATCTTAACAAAATTGAAAACAAATCATCCTGTACCTTGGGCCCTACCATTTGGATATCGTTAAGAGATACTCCAGAGGAAGAAATGGCAGATGCGTCAAAAACAGCTCTCAGCTTCGTTGTCGTACTGGATTCGCGGATTACTCCATGATGAGGTATGAAGTATTCGGCGTACTGGTTTGAATGAGGGTTTGACTTGCCGTCCACTTCGCTCATATGGCCAAGGCGTTCATACTCATCCATGAATTCGATGTATTTGGCCTTGAATTCAGGTTCCCGTTGAAAGCGACGCTCTAGCGACAGAAACCGGTGTTTTGCCGTATAGTACGAGTCACCTAATACGCATGGATCTGCTTTTAAGGGCATAGTAACTTTGAATTTTCCGTTCCGCGTTTCCGTGTATGATAAAATACAAAATACTATAATAGTAGATTATGTGACTAGGGGATAAAGCAGTGTCTTTAGGTCGCGGGCGGCATGTTGAATTCCGAACGTAACGAAATTTTCTAATTTTAATCCCGAACGTAAGTGAGGAATTTCTTTAAGAAAACGTCAGCTGAGCGAGTTCAATGACCTGTAGGTAGTTTGTACGCACCGCCGACTACTATCTATAGGTCATTGAACTCGCTCAACTGACGTTTTCTTAAAGAAATTAATTTCATACATGCGTAAATTAATACAAGTTCTGAAAAAAAGATAATTAATTTTTTAATTTTATCTGTACAAATCGATAGTGTTTCATGTACCGAATCGACCCTCCACGGGATTAAAACGATTAAAATTTAGCGGTGTATATTATAACCACGATTTAGCCTTGAATTGCTTGGAAAGGACTCTGACTTTATTAAAAAGGTCTGCAATTTGTAACTTGCTGGAACTTTTCTCAATGTCGCTGCAAATGCCCTCGATGAAGTTAGCTGTGGTGGTAGTTTTCGTTCAAACATCGGTTTTATAATTTAAAAAAGCGTTATTCTCAGTGTGTTTATAAAGATTAAGTTTAACTTAAAATATACCTAGTTTCTTAAAATCTTGTTGTATCTAGAAATATAGTTAAGTAGTAGTTTTACTTGAAATTTAGTATTGTATTTTAAATAACATAAATGTGATGGTTTTAAATTAATACAGTTTTTTGTGTTATAAGTTTTTGTTTCATTTCTAATGCTATTTACGTTCCTTAATTCCTTCTAGGTAGTTTAATGCCACAAAATAGCTACATACAAAGTGCGCTCGCGCAACGCACGACATAGAGACCGGTCACGGACACGATATCTCGGCTCAATCGCTCGGATATATCTTCAGTTGCCATTCCAGGATTACGGTGCACTCATATAGTTCGGAGCAATGCGCTGACCTGTGTGTGACCGTAAAGCGTAGGTATAAAAAGTGAAGTACATACATGAGATTCTGTACCTATTTATTTTGTGGTAAAGTGAAGTGCAAAGAACAGTTTACTACTACTTATCAAAGAATAAATGAGAGGGGGGGATAGGAGAGTAAAACATAATCTGTTCTCAGACCTACCAGGTACACAATAGCAGGTACATTTTGATACAAGTGGGGAAACTTTGTCATTGCAACCGAGGCGAAATTCACCCAAGCCGTACAGGCGAGTGTGTTATGGAGCGAGGAGGAGTGGCAGGCGGGCGCCGAATTCTGCGAAGCAGTAATATGCTCGCAAAGGAGGAGGCCGAACGCATCAGGCAAAGGCGTTCTCGCCGCCGCCGCCGCCGGGATTCTGATCCCAATTTCCGGCCACTGTAGGCGCGGACTTGCGAACAGTGAGCAATGGGTAGCTCGCTGTCCGGCCGTCCGGTAGCCGTCCGGCCCAAGCCCAAGTCGTCGACGGCGCGCACTGTTCCCGCGCGCCTCAAGGAGTTGTCAACAACAGCAGGGACCCAGCCGGGTCGAAGCCTACTGGGGCCAGGGTTATCCGAAAGGGAGCTCGACTTACGAAGAAATACTTACTTACTCTGAAAATTACGACGCATTTTTGTTCATTTTGTACTGAAGAAAATGTTCCAAAGTTGCCATACATTTTAGTTTTGATTTAGATGGCAGCAGGCTATCGCAAGTAGGTACTTATTAACTTAATCACAATATCTGGCGGCGGCGGTACCATCTAAAGAATTCTCTTCAAATCATAAATTCAACATTTTTTCCACAAAATATAACACAACAGACCTCGTCTATGCCTGAGAAGTACATCATCTCTTCTATTAAAAATTATTAAATAATTTAAAAAATCACTCAGTTTTTAAGTTTCCAGGCGTATTCCTCACCTGCTGCAGCTGCTGTTCTCACTTTTTGCTTTGCGGGAGGTTTATGGGACCTTATGGGGTCGGAAAAATCGCCTTCCTTAACTGTCGGCTTCGTAAACCTGAAAAAATAGATAAGGCCTACCCGGCGGGCGCCTCCACCCATTATTGCTTGGGAGACGCCAATAAAAGGCTTTATGTTCAATTTTAACTAATTATATTATTAGAAGCCTTCAAAATTATGCTTTTATAAAAAAAAATATTTTAGTACTACAGTGAAATACCAATTTAATCAATAAGTATAAAAGAATTAACATTACACAAATGAAACGTCAAATGTCAATAAATAACCCGCCCTATAACACTCGCCGTATTACCTCGCTGAATAGCGATGGCCATTCTTTGCACCAAGACCAAGAACGAACTGGACCGGGAGTCACCTGTTGCCCCACCGAGCCTACGGCCCGAATCCCGCACAAAAGACCTTGCCTCCGTACTCCAACTGCCCAGAGTCTCCACAGCAACCGGCACAAAATGGTAAAGCTGCTCCAAGGAAGCGTACTTCAGCCTTTCTTTAGAGCAGGCGTCTTCAGCGGCGGCAGAAGCAGTGTGCATGGTGCGGCTTAGGTGACTGGCGGCGACAGTGCTAAAATTCTATTAATTGGTGTAAATTAGTGTAAAATTCTATTAATATTTTTCTTGTTAACAACCATCTATTTTTTTTACTATGAGAACGGCTAAAGTATTTACCCGACCTTCTACCTATTTGTACCTATACAAAACGTTGGTTCGCTCTCAGCTAGAGTATGCAGTTTCATATTTGGGGCTTAAAGTCACCCAAAGGGCAATTGAAAGGGCTATGCTCGGAGTTTTCTTGAAGATATCCGCAGGAGAACCAGGTTTGTCGACATAGCACGAAGAATCGACAAACTTAAGTGGCAATGGGCAGGGCACATTGCTCGCAGAACGGATGGCCGTTGGGGCCGAACGGTTCTGGAGTGGCGACAGCGTACCGGAAGACGCAGCATCGGAGGGCCTCCTACAAGGTGGCCCAATGACCTGGAGAAGGTTGTGGGAATCTGATGGATGTGAGACGCACAGGATCGTGCATTGTGGCGACACTTGGGGGAGGCCTATGTCCAACAGTGGACGTCTATCGGCTGAAATGATGGTGTTACTCAGGTCAGCGGCCCTTTCAAGCTGTGAAAAATCAAACTTCTAAATTAACGTATAAAAAAGATACGGCCATTTATGTCGCAAAAAAACGTATATTTTGATACTCTCAAAGATCGAAATTCATAGGCTGCTTCCCGTTGACCCAGAATCTTGAAATTTGGCACAAAGCAAGGTCTTATAGTACAGGTATAGGAATAAATCTGAAAACAGTAAATATATTGTTAACAACTTCACAAAAAAATAATTGCTATTCGGAAAAATCTTTGAGACTCCATTCGGGAATTGTAGTTTGCACGAAACCCTCAGTGCGCGAGTCCGACCCGCACTTGGCCAGTTTTTTAAATATTTTTTGTAAAAAGTTTTTTTTTGTGTTTATGAATTTTACTCGTACCTGAAAATAAATAAATACAACGAGGTTAAAACGAGTAAATCTAGCTGGACACGACTTACTGTCAACGAAAGATGCCGCCTTCACCCAGTGAAACCAAACAGTCAAAATTTACAAGAGGTGAAAAATGCTTATTTGTGCACCTAACTGTTACTTTTGGGATCATCATACTGATGATACTGACGTACTTTGTGCACCTGTGTGTCGTGAACCACACTCGGAATGAAGTATTGAACGTATACAGACGATCGTACGTTAAGAGTAAGTCGCTATATTGATCTAAGATCCGATAGGAGAAATCTCTTCCGACATCTATTATTTGATTATATTTTCATTAGGACTGCATATAGGTTGCGTAGCTAAATCTGGTGCCAACAATGGGTGCCAATGATGTTAAACAATAAAATTTATTGTTACATTTTTGACCTCAATTACCCCTTATTTGTTATTTAGGAAAGTTGAGCATCAGCTAAAAGAATGTGCCTCAAGGAACTGAAAAAAACTATTTTCTTTTTGGTGCATAACCCACTTAGGGTTGCCTCGCATAAAGAAGTGAGTAAAGGGCTATAATTTACCCTCATCTATATTTTAATAGATTTTTTTCATGTTAATTAGTTTTTTTTTTGTTTATTAGAAGCTATTAGTAACGATAGAACTGAATTTGTAAGTAGATATTTGAATAAAGTCGAAAATACAATATATCAGGGATCTCAGACAAATTTTATTGTTTAACATCATTAGCACCAGATTTAGCTAGGCAACCTATTCGGAATGTCTTGATAAACGCATTATCTAGCACATCATATTTATCATAATCGAATAACAGATGAGGAAAGACATTTCTTCTTCAGATCTCGTACTATATTATCTACCAGCTTTTGTCCTCGGCTTCGACGAATAAACACGAGCATAGCATATGTCACACAAAAATAAAGTAGCTATCTATCGGTGAATAAATTTTAGGAATCGGACCAGTTCTCTTAGAGATTACCTCCTACAAACAAATAATAGTACATTGTTATCCTAGGGGTGAAAGTAACTTATTTCGTCCCGAGGGCGAGCGTAGCGAGGTCACTAATTCGAGGGACTAAATAGGTTATTTTCACGCCGAGGTAAACACTGTGCTTTTCATTACGAATACAAGGAAATAAAAAATAAAAAAAAATATGTCTCACTCAGTCTCATGCGCGTGGATAATGCGTGGATTTCTCTGTAAGTAGTTACAGAGAAATTAAAATTGAGTTTAGGAGATGATTGGCCCCTTGGATCGGTCTGTCTTCTTGTAAAAGGTTTTAAAATAGTTGTCTGGCGAACATATATAAAAATCAAGCATGAGAATTTACGTGAAGTTATGTCATTTTTTTTGGAGCTTTAAAGCATCTGTTAAGCAATACGGTCGACGGAATGTATCTGGGAGTATTGGCGACTTGATTTTAAAGATATTGCCTACAAAATACGTAAAAATCAGCTTTAAGCAATACGGCCGACGGAATGTGTCTGGGAGTATTGGCGACTTGATTTTAAAGATATTGCCTACAAAATACGTAAAAATCAGCTTTGAGAATTTACGTGAGGTAAGTAATGATTTTATGTACCTTAATTACCTGATACCTGAAAATTGGCCGTCTAAGCAAGCTAGCAGGTAGGCATGCGTTCTTAGTACATACTAACAGTACTCAATCGTCCACATTTGGTTCGTCAGAAAATACGTGATGTCTGGCGGCCCTGGGATCTTACTCTAAAACGTGCGGTCCGATTGCAGTCGTGTGAACTGCACACCGACTGCATCCGAACTGCATCATACCCACTCGCCCGCACGCTCCGCCCTCGCTCCTCAGTCGCTGTGCAGTTCATACGACTGCAATCGGACCGCACGTTTGGTTTGCAGTTCTATTGCAGTCGTGTTTGCAGTTCTATTGCAGTCATGTCAACTGCATTCAAACTGCACTTAAACTACAATTTGCAGTTGGATTGCAGTTGGAATGCGGTCCGTCTACCCTTATAAATTTTTGCTTTTGCTGATTACATACATATGATATGCTGGTTACAAATATATATAAGTAGAATTTTTTCATCAGTTTATGAGTTTCTAGTAAAGTTTGGTTTTGCATAAATATTTTTTTAATATTCAAGTTTGCTATGTATATATTTAATAATACATGTTTCAGGTACAAATTAAAATATAAATAAATATTTACTTACTAAGAAAAAATGTATTAGTCTTTTTTATGTTCCAAAAACCTTCTTTTTAACCGACTTCTAAAAAAGGAGGAGGTTCTTAATACGGATGTTTGTATTTTTTTTATGTGTGTTGGCGCATAACTTCGTAACTTGCCAACCGATTTCATAAATTCTTTTTTTGTTGGAAACGTTATACTTCCCAAATGGTCCCATAGTCACCAAGTTGGGATCTGAAGATGGCTTCTTGGCCAAATCGAGGGATTTCTTCAAATATGATAGGCAACTATATAGTCAATTTGGTATTTTCGTCAAGGACTTAATTTGAAGACATTTGATGTGGTGGTACTGGTGAAGAAGATCAGAAATGGCCAACAGAACTTCATACTCAAACAGTTATCACAATGAACATAGTTATGCGACTATGACAATAAAAATAAATGAATGGTTCTGAATAGCTATTTTGAAAATAGTATCCTCGAAGTGACCTGATGATGATGTTGGAGCCAGGAGATAGGCACCGGAACTCCGTAACTAATCAATGTATCCTAGCCGTGTTTAGGCTTATTAGAATGGTCATGAGATGCACTTTGGCTATAAGATACTATCAAACTGATCTGATGATGGAGAAATTATTTTAATCGTTTTAGTTATTTTTTTTTAGTGAAGACGGTTTTTTTTAAATAAAACGTTTTTTTAAGGCACTTCTTTTATGTGTCGACTTAGAGGAATGGCGTATAAAGCTCAAGCAACAGTCAGACATCATATTCCTATCCCAGAAACCATGCTAACGCTCCTCTATAACGCGTAAATTTTGATGCATAAGCTCTCCCTGTTCTTCGGTCATTTTTCCTAAATTTTCAGGAAACCTATCTAGGTGACTATGGAGAAAGTGGAGTTTTATGCTCATATTATGTCCCCGACTTTTTAATCGTAAAAGAAGGTCTTTTGCAAGTTCTGTATAATTTTCTGACTTTCTGTTCCCGAGAAAGTTATGCATCACCAATACGAAAGTGTGCATACTTTTAATTCAAGCTTTGTTATAGAATTACTAAATTCAGTATCTTTTGTAAGTTTTCTTATTTGGGATCCGGCAAAAAATACCGGAATGGTTCATTAAACCCCAAGCGAACGCCGGCGTTCGCGCACCTATTGTTTTTCTATTGTTTCTGTAATAACCACGATTGAAAGGTTAATGTTTTCTATAGTGAGCTGAGGAAACTTTTGGCAAATGTAGGAAAAGCAATTACCGTTTCCATCGAGTGTTTAACATACTGTTTCATGATTCCTAATTTTATATGTAGTGACGGCAAAATAATTCGATTACGAACTACTAGCGAATTCCGGATTTTATTTTGCTGCCCAGGAGTCATATTATCTCTCAAAAGCCAGTCTTTTCCTAACCAGTGGTCTTGTTTAGCTTTACTGTCAACCACTTTGTTGTCCGAGCAGAATGTTCACCATTTTTAAATCAACACAAATGCTCTATTTGTGATCATTGTATTTTTTTTATTCAAAATTAACGAGAGTACAGTATATAGGTGTTTTTAACGCACTCAAAATACAGCTTTTTTGTACTCTTTTAATACATATTCTCCTCACATGTAGCAATAATGGTCAGGGATTATTTAAACTTCTTGAATCACTCAAGTCGCAAAAACTTATGAAATTTAAATTAACACACTGAAATACCCACGCTACTAACGAATAAATAGAAAATTGATAAAAGTCAAGAACAAAAAAAATCGAGTTGAACCAAAACTTTTAAGGGTAAGGGTACTTAAGACCTTGTCATAAGCAAACAATATCACCAACCAAATTCACAGCAACAGACAAAAAGTTGAGTTTTATAAATTAGTGTTTTAAATAATTAAAAAGAGAAACTCGCTTCCTGACACAGCCGAAACTACCGAGGCACATATATAATTTTCCACAAAACTTCCTTTTATGTTTTTTATTTATATTAAAAAAAAGGTTTTTGGAAATCTAACCTGGAAAGGGGTGAAAAGGGGAAATTTCGTTTCTATACAAAATATCATTCCGTGTACCGATATACTTGAAAATTAGCACAAAGTAAATAATAAAGGTTTACATTATTTATTCTCAGAACTACCTCCAGTAGGACAATTTATGGGGCCTCCAAAAATATCTGTGGTCCATGTCCATATTTTTACCAACCGGAGGTTGTTCTTGGGTGCACTTGCATAGCGCGTTCAAGGATAATCGTCGGTTGGTATAACATTCCATTAAAATTATCCAAAGAGCCTCTACGAGTTGGTTTCGGCCTCTCGTACGCCTTCCAAAGGACCAGAACCTCAGGGCCTTGAGATATGTAAATATAAATGCTAAAATAGAAATACACACTAGCGTGCAAAAAAATCGGCCCACCCTATAGGCTAACCCAATAATTAACCAAAAAAATGAATAATTGTAAACTTTCTTTTAGTATTATTAAAGATAGGTTTATAAACTTCTTTTACGCATACTCTTCATTTTAGTGAATGTACCATTGTTAACATTATCAACTCAAATCATCGAACACCCTTATTTTACACTTTTTAAAACATAATGTTTCTGATTTAGCTCCGTATTTAAATTGAATAAAATCTTTCTTTATATGGAATTTGCCTAACTTTGTTGGTTTCTTGATTATCTAATTTAATTTTAAGCGTATTTACTTTATGTAAAAATGGATACAAGTCCAACTGAGGCCGCTCAAGTTGAGTCAAGGCGTTGCGGCTAGAAGTCTTCATTTAAGTCGATCTGCAGTAAGACGAGTGCGCCAAAGGTTTGTTGAAGACCGGAAGTTTCAATAGACGATCGAGTTTAGGCAGAAATCGGGCGACATCAGGGCGCGATGACCGATTTTTGGTATCAATGTCTTTGCGTAATCGACATCTCACTGGAGTACAAGTGCAAAAAAAAACTTCTTTATGTCCGTAGAGTATAATAAGTGTGTATAATAAGTGTGTCCGTAGAATAAGTGAGTGGATTGTACGACGAAGACTTGCAGAAAGGAGATTACATCCACACAAGCCTGCCAATGATCCGAAATTATCTCCTGTGCATCGCTAAAAGTGGTTTCAATTTAATCGTGCTATAAATAAGTCTGTAAAATCAATTTAAAAAATTATGATTTTTGAAACCAGTGCAATGAAGCTTCCCTCCTTTATCTATAAATTGATGTCAAAGCCTTTTTTTAATTAATTTTAGTTTTTCCTCTAAGTATCGTGTTCTAAACCAAAACGTTAGGGGTGGGCCGATTTTTTTGCACGCATGCCTATTAATACTCCACAACTGTCACAGAACGCCGTCTAGCCCCAAGCTAAGCAGATCTTGTGTAGACAACTCATAAACATACGATATCGTCGTCCCGAGCAAATAGTTGTTACTATAAAAACATTTTACAAAAAATATACAACCAACTTCAATGTTAAAAAACACTGAAAAGTACAAAATAACTTTAATTTCGGAAGTCGGTGTTTCTATTATAGTTTTGTCCCTTCGTTATTTAACACCGACTTCCGAAATTAAAGTTATTTTGTACTTTTCAGTGTTTTTTTAACATTGAAATTAGTTGTATTTTTTTTGTAAGAAGTTTTTTATTTTACACTTTTAGTTATGGTACCACCAATAAAAAGTACCACCCAGCCAAACTTAAATACCTTATAGCCAGAGAGCATCTCATAACGATTCTAATAATCCCAAACACGGTTAGAATACATTAATTTACCTTCTGGCTTCATCATCAGATCAGTCCGATACATCCCCTCCCCCTTTTCCCCCAGCCAGTCATCGACTACACGTATCAAAGCAATTTTACTTGTTACGACAGTTCTGCTGTGATCCTATGAGGAGTTCTGTGCCACATCTGCAAAGTTCATGATCAGATCATAACAATATTTCAATGGAACCAACTTGGAAGCATAACCTTTCAATCAAAAAAAGAATTTTCAAAATCGGTCCACAATTGACCGAGATATAGGTGAAAATACATAAAAAAAAAAACAAAAAAAAAACATACATTCAGCCGAACATAGAATCTCCTCCTTTTCGAAGTCGGTTAATGAGGTAAGCGTTCTCCATAATCGATCATATTATCGCTTATCATCAAGTGAGATAGAGGTCAAATGCAACCCTACCAATAATAAAAAAAAACACCAGTAGTTGTCATTTTAAAATCCTTGTACTTCAAAAGTAATTTTTTCGTTCATAACAATTATGACCAGATTTCGATTGAACATCAGTAGGTATGTCCCTATAATACTTTTTATGCCATCCAGCTGTAATTAAATTTGTCTGACGTTACATAAAATAAAAACATAAAATGTATCTATAGCATAAAAAAGAAAAATTCATCAAAGGAAAAAAAAAAATTCGTCAATACCTTTAATGAATTTTTCTTTTTGGATTTTTCATTTGGATTTTACCTTTCAATTTTTCATATATTCGGAAAATTAAAAGTTGAAGAGCTTCGAATGTAGTTTTGATTACCGCTAAGATAAATAGCGTAGCTCCATTGTGCTACGTCGTAGCACTTTGCTACGCCCGCGTAGACTATTCGCGTTCGGACCGTTCGTGTTATAAGAGCGAAAACTAAACCATTTATAAATAAAAAAAGATGTTATTTTCGTTGACCTACATAATATTCTTTGAACGGTAAAATGGCTATATTTCTACGTCAAAAACCCTTCGTATAAAAAATATTTCTTCAGACGGACATCATGTTTTAATATTTTTAATATTAAAGAAATAAAAATATTTTAGAAAACTTAAGATAAAAAAGAAAAAAACACTGACACATGTATAATGTTTCATTATACTAATAAAACTACTGTAAAACACAGATGTATGTAAATTTTATCTGATGTAAATAAAAATATTTAAGGAAGTTGGATAGATGGGATGTTTCTGGAAAACACAGTACTAAATCTTCTTCTTCTTCCCGCCCTTATCCCATATTAATTGGGGGTCGGTGCAACACGTTTTCTTCTTCCATTCTGTCCTGTCACCCATCAAACTACCCCTAACTCCCTTTTCTTTCATATCACTTCTCACACAATCCATCCATCTTTTCTTCGGCCTTTCTCTCCCTCTCCATCCATCTTCATGTATACTCAGAACTATTTTAGTAATATGCGCTTCATCTCTCCTCTACACATGACCATACCAAGACAACCGATTTCCTTTCAATGTTTCAGCCGCTGGCGCCACTTTCAGACTTCCTCTAATATACTCATTTCTCACTTTATCCATTCTCGTCACACCACACATCCATCTCAACATTCTCATCTCCGCTACATGCAATCTTTTTTCATCCTTCTTTTTCACAGCTCAACATTGTGATCCACACAGTATGACAGGTCTTATGACAAACACAGTACTAAATATTGCGCTAAAATTGCAGCAATTAATAGTTATGTAGTTGTGTAGTATGTAGTTCTACAAAGTAATTAAAACGCAGAGCAATTTCCAGGTACAGTAACTGTAGGAAATCATTTAGAAAAGGGATGGAATAGCTGGAATAAAACATAACTGTTTGTTTATTTTAATTCCAGCTACATCTCAGTTCTGTGTATTCCTAAACGAAATAGTAGTCAAAGGCTGAACTTTTCCCACACAGGTATGGATAGGATTTCGGTAACTTTTTATTCCGTTTATATGCATTTCGTGGGTTTAATTCCCGCACAGAACAAATACTCGTATTTGTACGGCTTACAGAAAGAAAGGAAAAACTCGTTTATTGCGCACAATATAAACGATATAAATATCAGAGATTTATCGTCGTCTGGGCAAATGAGAACTCTCAAGTTTTTCGGGCACATCACCCGTAACGAGGACTCGATGGAACGTTTGGTGGTGCAAGAGAAAGTCGAGGGCAAAAGATCTCGTGGACGCTCTCCAACACGATGGACGGACCTCATCAAAACCGTGACACACTGCAGCGTAAATGAAGGCTCCCAAGCCGCCAAACACAGAACTACATGGCGTCGTATTGCGAGAGAGGCGGTGGTGCGGGACTCGACCGAGACATGACCACGATCACTCTGTCAAGAGTGTACGACTGATAAGAAGATATGATATACTTATACAATGTTGATAAGTATATCACATACTCGTGTCTCACGGCTGAGCAAAAAAGGTCTAGTTTAGCATAACGCCAGGCCACTACACAGCAGTTGCCTAAAGCTGGTGTTCAACTGAACCTTACGAGTCCCACAGACACAGATAGTCGTTTCGAGTCTGAGTTAGGGTTGCCAAATGGTTTTTAGAAAAATAACGTTTCACATTTTTTAAGTATGAACAAAATAAAGTATTTGGAAGAAAAAAAAAACACATTTTCTCTTGAAAACCGTTTTTATTTATCTTTGTTTATTTTTTCTTTCTATCTGTCTTATTGTCAATGATATGTAACGTTTTCATCAATAATTAATATATATTTTTAAATTTTATTTTCTTATACATGATAACGTTTTGTTTCAACGTAAAAGTATCATTATTAGACCAATAATTAATTATTCTTAAAGGTTTATTTAATTTTACTCATCACATTTAAGATGTGGAAATAGAGTATTTTCACATACTTTATTTTAAAAACAAAGTAGAATACGTTATTATAAAATATGGCATCCAGACTAGGTAGCTTGGGTGTGTGAGTTTACACGTTTGTGAACGCACCCACAAAACAGGATAAAAGATAAAGAACTGAACGTGGGGGCGAAATCGTCAATAGAAGTCGTCAATAAATGAACATCTTACTGGAATGTTCTTCCAAAGCCTTTTCTTTTAGAAATATATACGAAACCGCAAAATAATTGACATATCAAATATTATTAGAAAATTATTTATTACTAGCACCTTGCCAGCAACTTCGTGTTTTCATAAAAACTTTAACACCTCTAAAACTGTATTTTAAGGATAGTTTTTAAAAATAAATAACGTTAGCCTTTACTGGATAGTATAAACTGACTTTGATTAAGTTTTATGCCAAGTTTCAAGGTCAATAACCCAAGAAATACAAAATTGAAGACCAAGAATACAAATACCCGAAATTGTTCTATTGAGAAATTATGAAAACAAAAAATATCAACCTTTATAATTTACTTTGGTTACTATTTGTGTTAACTTTCAAGCACATACCTACACGAAGTCATATTTTACGTACAATCGAAAGTCGGGTTTGAATTTCGAAATACCCTTATTGCTCGCCTACGTCATAAAAGGAAGCCTTGTAAAAAAATTGCCTAGTCCCAGCATTTTCGGCTTTGCGTTGATATTTGTCAGTCAGTCAGTTTCTTATTTTAACATGACGAATAGGATGCAGTAATCTAGTTCGTCGGAAAACATGTTTCCGATATAGGCGCTGCGCAAAGGGAGACACTGTTTGTTCCAGTTACCAACACCGAACACTTTTTGATCGTCATGGGTATGTGTGTGTTATATAATGTTTACTTATGCACTGGGAGTGATTTCATACTGGTTGTAGATAAATCAAATATACATCGGTAGCTTGTATCTCGCACAAGACACAAAAGTGTCCACGTTTGCGCCCTGCCATAGCTGCTGTACATGAAATGGAACGCAGAAATATAAAAGAAAAATCAATCTTCAATCAGAGTAGCAAAGGGAATTTTCCGGGCTGAATTTTGTACTAAAGTATAGTTATAAAGTTACGCGGGTAGCTAGCTAGGGTAGCTAGATAGCCCTTTTAAGTGTTTTATATCCGTCTTTGTTTATTAACTATTCTACGAACAATACATTCTGAACAATGTGTTGAATACTGCCGGCCCGACGCATTCATAACTACATAATTTTCCCATATGTAACCTTAACATTCCTCTGCTTCGGTGACTACACAACCCGTCGTCCGATTGTAAAACGACTATGGTTCATTTTTATTCATGGTAGATTTTTTCGTAGCTGGAAGAAAATATTTTCCAGTGATCGTTCTTTCAGGGAGGGTGGAGATTCCGAGTAATGAACAGTCAACTGTTTATCAGATTTGTTGTGATCGTAATACTACTTTAATTATTATTCCTTTATTCTTATTTTATGTACATGTTATAATATATTTTTAAATATTCCTTAAAAAAAATAAATTAAAAAAAACATTTAAAAATATAAAAAACAGTATCCCACCGGTATCGGGAACAGGGTCCAAGCTACCGGCGGTCAGGGCTCCAGAGAAAGGAACCTCCTAACGATACGGGCCGTGTCCAGAAGAACTGCTTTCTGAATCAAGCCCTTGATCCAGTCGCCTAACGAGAGCCTCCTAAGGTGTTGATCGAGGCTCTTGGCTATTAAGCCATTGGCTGACACAACTATCGGTACAATGATCGCTGAGTCCACTTCCCACATGTCGACAACCTCGCGAGCCAAGTCAATATACTTGATTTGTTTATCTTTCTCGGCTTTCACGAGGTTCTCGTCATGCGGAACGGATATGTCAACAATCATTGCACGCCTCTCGCTTCGGTCCACCACCACTATATCAGGCTTATTGGCTACAATAGTCCTGTCAGTGATGATGGACCGATCCCAGTACAACGTGATATCGCCATTATCGAGAACTGGGTCGGGCACATACCTGTAGTACGGCACCTCCGATTCCACAAGAGAGTACTTCAGAGCAAGTTGCTGATGGATAATCCTGGCTACAAGGTTGTGTCTATGCAAGTATTCTCCGTTAGCTAGACGAGAACAACCAGAGATAATGTGGCGGATTGATTCACCCGGTCGGTGACATGCCCGACAGATGTCAACCGTGCCGTCCTTCACAATAAATCTCCGATAGTTATTCGTCATGATAACTTCGTCCATAATTGCACATACAAAACCTTCGGTTTCCCCAAAGAGGTCACCGACGCGTAGCCAGGCTACGGACGCTAGTTTGTCTACATCGGGCCCATGAAGGGCCCGAAAAAAGCGTCCGTGAAGTTCCTTACTCTGCCATACTTCCTTGCGTACGTTAGTGTCAAGCACTACAGGTTTGCGCCAGTTCTCGTTAGCCAAGGAGAGCGGGGTGAGTCCCTTGTCCACTGCTACTACATCACGATGCATACCCACGTCGGCGGCAAGGAAGTATTCCCTGAGACTGCATACCTCGCGATTGTGCAGGGTCTTAGCATTTAAAAAGCCTCGACCCCCACATTTCCGCGGGATATACAGCCTCATTACCGACGACCGAGGGTGATGCATTCGATATGCAGTCAACAGTGTACGAACCCTCCTATCCAGGGCGTCAAGTTCCGTTTGAGTCCATTTGAGTACACCGAAAGCGTACATCAATACCGGCATGACCCAACCGTTGAAGGCACGCACCTTGTTTCCACCTGACAGAAGGCTGTTAAGTACCTTCTTCAGGCGGCCAAAGAAGCGCTCCTTCAACGATTGCTTCATGACAGTGGCATTGATGCCTAACGCTTCCGACATACCCAAATACTTGTAGGTTTCGGTTGAAGAGAGGGATCTCAGATGTATGGAATCCGAGAGTTGGGTACCCGCGGATTCCACAATCTCCCCTCGCTTTATATGCATGACTGCACATTTGTCCACACCAAACTCCATCCTGATGGCACTACTGAAGGTTTCAGTTACCTTCAGTAGCTCCATCAGTTGCAGATTGTTGGGGGCAAAGAGCTTCAAGTCATCCATATAAAGGAGGTGAGATATAACCTGACCACCTCTCTTCAACCGATAGCCTAGACCTGAATTCTCCAGCAGTGTGCTCAGAGGATTCAAGGCTAGGCAGAACCAAAGCGGACTCAAACTGTCACCCTGGAATATACCTCGCTCGATCCTTACCGGTTCGCTGTTCCTCTGGATATTTCGACATCCTGGATAGCGAAGGACCGTCCTCCATTGCCTCATACATGACATCAGGAAGGTGCGAAGAGTTGCATCAACTTTATACAACTCCAGCACCCTCATGAGCCATGTATGAGGAACTGAGTCATAGGCCTTCTTATAGTCTATCCAACATGTCGACAGATCCTTTCGGGAGCGCCGAACCTGTTGGCTAATGGCCATATCAATGAGGAGCAGCTCCTTAGTACCACGGGACCCTTTCCTACATCCATTCTGAGAGGCAGACATAATTGAATTATTGTCAATATGGTTGTTAATCTTATCTCTCAAAATAGATGTAAGAACTTTATAGACCGTAGGTAAGCACGTTATCGGTCTATAATTTTTAGGTTCCGCGGTACTACCTGATTTGTGGAGCAGGTGGGTAACTCCTGTTGTTAGGAACTCGGGTAGCGAACTAGACTCCAAGGCAGCCTGATACTGAGATGCCAAACGAGCGTGCGATCTTTGTAGCCACTTTATCCAAAAATTGTGCAGTCCGTCCGGCCCTGGAGATTTCCAGTTAGGCAACGGACGGACTGCACGGGCCACATCTTGGGGGCTGATTGTGATTGCCCCCATTTCTGTTATTGATTCGCACGCTCGTTCGACCTCTCCAGTCCAACTACCTTCAGTATGACTGACAGGCACCGACCAGATGTTGCGCCAGAACGAACACATGGCGTCATCATCCGGAAGGCGCGTGTCAGTCACACCTTGGTCCGGTCGCTCCCAAGCCCTGTATACCCACCTTTCATTACTTTGAAATGCGCGATTCTGGGTGTACCGCTCCACCCGCCCGTGAGCTACACGACATGCCGCTACAGCCGCGCAGTACATGATCGAGTGTGTATCAGTGAGATCTTTGCAGTTGTCAAAATTAATTAATATTATTATTATTATTCATAATACTTTATAATAGTCTAAATAGAACTTGAAGTTCTTTTCAATCGTTCTTTTGCATGTCGGCTTTACTATGAGCTTATACTCATGTATTTTTTTTTAGTTCATTTGTTGTTTACCTATAAGTAATTGTTGCACTATTTAAAGTTTTACATAAATGTTATTTTTGTTTCAAGTTGTCGTGTTAGGGGTAGGCCAAATAAATAAATGAAATAAAATAAAGTGTTAAATCGGAAGCCGCAGCGTTGGAAGGCCTTCTTAAGGTAGGTCATCGGACTTACCCTCACGGTGGCGGGAATCCGATGAATGCAAGACGCACAGGATTTAAAAGATTTATTGTACACTAGAGACAAAGTTCAAAGCATTTCTGTTGGAAAAAAACTTGTAGGTACTTACTATTAGACTAATTTGTCTACTAATTTAATATTATTTCCAATTTTATATTTTATAGTTGTTTTTTTTTTATAATTATTTATATGATCCATGTTTTTTTTCTATATTGTATTTTTTTTTTAATTTTTCATTAATATCTTATTGTATTAAATACAATGTAAATTGTTACTGATAAATAAATAAATAGTTGGGAGAGGCCTTTGTCCAACAGTCAACGTCGTTCGGCTGTAATGATGATGAAGCATAAAACAATATTCTATGCCCATTGCCCATCTTTTTCTAGTAGTTAATGTAGGTCACAACACATTATAAACATCGCAGGAGCCGCAAATCTATATATATAAAAGAAAGTCGTGTTAGTTACACCACTTATAACTCAAGAACGGCTGAACCGATTTGGCTGAAAATTGGTGGGGAGGTAGCTTAAAACCAGGAGACGGACATAAGACCTACTTTTTTTTAGGGTAGAGTAGGGTAGAGTAGGGTAGGGTAGAGTAGGGTAGAGTAGGGTAGAGTAGGGTAGAGTAGAGTAGAGTAGGATAGAGTAGGGTAGAGTAGAGTAGAGTAGGGTAGGGTAGTGTAGGGTAGAGTAGGGTAGGGTAGAGTAGGGTATAGTAGGGTAGAGTAGGGTATAGTAGGCTGAAGTAGGGAAGAGCGGGAGCGAAGCCGCGGGCAAAAGCTAGTATTCAATAAAACGTCAATCCTAAATACTCATAACTTTCATTTCGGAAGTTGGTGTTTCTAAAATAGTTTTGTCTCTTCGTTTTCTTTAGAACTTTTATTATCATAGTAATCCTACATCAATGATAACACGGTGTTCGGTTTTGTACACAACTAAAAAGTACCCCCTAACTAATAACTTATAGCCAGAGTGCATCTCATGACAATTGTAATAATAAAAACACGGTTAGGTTACATTGATTTATTTCCGAGTTTCGGTGTCTACCTTTCAGCTTCATCATCAGATCAGTTCCATATATCCCCCCCCCCTTTTTCAGATAGTCATCGACTACTACACGTATAAACAAAGCAATTTTACTTGTTATGACCGTTCTGCTATGATCCTATAAATACTAAATGATCTTTATTTTGCTAATAAATAAAAATAAAAAAACTGTTTTACACGTCAATTTGGTTTTCAGTCAGTTTAAACGAGATAAGGCCGGTGTTTCCTAGCTGACTACCCTGAGAAGAAACACCGAAACAAACTCAGGGGCCAAGTCTCTTTTGAAGTCTATACAGTAAAGAACATATAATGGTCAAATCATATGAGAACCATGCAGATTAGTGTCTCAGATGGTCTTTAGAGGAAAGAACCACACAGATTTGAGTGGATCTGTCCAGTCAGTGTAAGCATTTGCCAGTATTCGTCGACGAACAATACCAAAGAAAGGACATTTGGGTAGGCATCAAATACTCAAAACTGGCAGACATCATGTTAAAATACAGAAAAGAAAAAAGTAATCTACATAGTCCCCACGTTCACAATAATAAAATAGAATTTACAAAATGTAACACTTTATATAAATAAAAATAATTATTATAAACGTCAAATGATAAAATAAAAAAAAGAAGTTCTAAGTCAAATTGTAAAATAAGTTTTAAACATAAATCATCAAATCACCATAATTGTCAAATTCGACAAAAAAAAAATTATAATAGTAATAAAAAAAGGACATATTTAACCACTAATATAGACAGTACTGGAGCAGATCAATCCCAAGCCGTTTTATCTTCAAGATACTCTTTTACAGTATAAAAAGCCTTCTGACAAAGTTTCCGCTTTACAAACGATTTGAGTTTATTCAGGCTAAGTTGTTGAATGTGACTGGAAAGTTTATTATAAAAGTGGCATTGGCATCTAAATGAGTCTCCTATTTTTAACACGCTTATATTAGCTTCACCTGTATGTTTGTAACCAACGCCTTTGAGCTTGATTTTGACCTACTTTGGGCGATCAGATTTTCTTCAAACTTTGCACACCCATCAAAGACTAATGACAATACATTAATTCGTTTTTTTTTTAGTGTAAAATAAAAATATAGTTTAAAAAAACTAAAAAAACACGCTTTCATAGCATATCAAACTAAAAAGTAAAAAAGCGTGGGTTGCTCGATTTACGAAAAATATGGCACAAAGCGCCCCCACGCCTTTTTCACAATGATATTAATATTTTTCGTTCATTATTATTATTTTCTACCTATATTGAAAATTATTTTACACTTTTTAGTTTGATATGCTATGAAAGCGTGTTTTTTTAGTTTTTTTAAACTATATTTTTTTGAGCCTGGTTGCAGAAACCACAAATTTGTGTTTGTTCCTAGTATTGACGCTATGGATGTCACTATATTTTTACCCGACTGCAAGAAGGGTTATGTTTTTCGCGCGTATCTTGTATGTTTGAATGTATGTAATATTCTTTATTACCTCATATCTTCCAAACCGCTGAACAGATTTTTATAATTAACATATCGTTAGATTCGTCTTGATAACCCAAGTGTTTTTAGATAGGTGACGTTAAAAAAAAACAACATGTCGACTGTGAGATGCTATATGTTAGAGTAAAAACAATTTTTTTTTTTAATTCTGCATTATGGGTATCAATTTAAAGGGCTTTTCATGAGAATTTCAAAATGGTATGTCATGACCATATTAAAAAAAAGTACAACAGGAAATCTATGTTATATATTTTGTACTGAGGCGAATGCCTAGGTCGGTTTTTGAACTTTATAGTGATTTTACGTCTAAAATATAGTGAATAAATAGTGATATTATAATAGTAACTAAAAAGTGTAAAATAAAAAATAAATTTAAAAAATAAAAAAACCCGACTGCGTAAAAAATTACTTTAAATAAAAATTGAAAAAAAAAATAACCAAGTTCAGTCCAGAGTTCAGCAAAATAATTAAAATAATCTAGACTAAAATCATTCTATCTAATGTGGGTCCCGACTGTTGCTGAACTGTGGACTGAACTTGGTTATTTTTCTTTTCAGTTTTTATTTAAAGTAATTTTTTACGTAGTCGGGTTTTTTATTTTTTTTAAACATGTTTTTGTTTTTATGAACATACAAAATTTTTTCATAGACATACTGAGAAGGTACAGTCAATTTATTAATATTTTTAAATTTATCTCTGAGCGAGTATCTGTGACTCAATTTTTAAATTGCACGAATAGCCCTTTTCTGCAAAACAAAGATTGACTGGATATCAGCGGCATTTCCCCACAATAAAATTCCGTATGACATAACACTATGAAAATAGCTGAAATAAACTAAATGGGCTGTCTCTAAGTCAGTTAAGCTAAGTTTTTTAGATAATTTATGAATATGTGGGCCTTACTGAAACTTAGAATCTAGAGTTATGCCCAAAAACACTGTAGTATCTTCAGGACTCAACTCTTTACCTTTTATTTGTACACTTGTTTTCACTTGTCTAACATGTGGCATCGTAAACTTAATACATTTAGTTTTTTTTTCATTAAGAAGAAGGTTATTGACATTAAACCAGTGTACTATTTTAGAAAGAGCGATATTTAAATCGTCAGTATCCGATTGCTGACATTTGAGCTTAAACAAAAGTGAAGTATCGTCTGCAAACAACACTATATCATGGTTATCCTTTATCAGGCAAGGTAAATCATTAAAAATTATATAAATTTGAAATAAAAATGTTCCAAGAATTGAGCCCTGCGGGACACCCATTGTTACTACAGACCCGGGTGATCTTTTCCCGTTTACGCCAACTCTCTGAATCCTGTCACTTAGATAAGAAGTAAGAAGATCCAAAGAGGAGTTCCGAATTCCGTAATGGCGGAGCTTCCTGACTAAAGTTTCATGGAGAACACAATCGAAAGCCTTGGACAAATCACAAAAAATGCCCAGGACATCGCATTTGTCTTCTCATGCATTATAGACATGTCCTAAAAGTTCAACACCGGCGTCAATTGTTGAACGACCCCTTGTAAAACCGAATTGCTTAGTATGTAATAATTTATGTCTATTAAAAATCTTTGTAATTGTTCTAAAATAAGTTTCTCAAATATTTTACTAAAAGTAGGTAGCACTGAAATGGGTCTATAATTTGTAGGGTCTGTTGTACTACCCGTTTTAAACAATGGTATTATTGTACTATACTTCATTAAGTCAGGAAACTTACCACAATCAAAACAACTATTAAAAATAAATGCTAGACTAGGAGCTACTACGTTGATAATCGATTTTACAACATCCACAGAATTTCCCCATAAATCTGTAGTCTTTTTTACATTCAAAGTGTTAAAGGTTTTAATTATATCTAAATAAGTCACATGTTCAAACTTAAAATCGGAATCGCAAACTTTAACATTTTCTTTAAGCAGAGACTCTGCAGCAGGGAGTGATGAGCTCATAGATTTTGTAGTTAGGTAATATGGGGGTCTCCGAAAAGAAGTTTTCAAAAGCCGCGGCAACCTGAGCGTCCGATTTAATCACATTGTCATCAATTACAAGGCTTAAGTCACTACATGGTTTTGTGGACCTTCCAATTTCATTGTTATAATATTCCAAGTCGTTTTAATGATATTATTACTATTTTTAATTTTGGAACCCAAATAACGCGACTTTGCAACAGAACATACTTTTTTAAATAATTTGGAATAATTTCTAACAATGTCATATAAACTAAATTCATCAGTGTTAACATGAATCTTTTTAACATACAACTCATAAAGCTGAGTTCTACTTTTACGAAAACCAATGGTAGCCCATTCACCAAAAGATACATTACCATTAACGGAAATGGTCTTAGAAATAAAGGTGGAATTAAAAAGCTTACAGTAGCCGTTAAAAAACCTTCATATTGATGATTGATATCATCTAAAGTTCACAACGTAGGTAAATTATCAATGAGTTTAGTTTTAAAAGTTTTTAAACGACTCGCAGTCAGTGATATTCTTTTTAGCTACTTTGATCTTTGGGTTTTGAAAGTAATTAATTGCCCACAATGATCAGAATCAAGTAAATTTATAATCTGTTTGTGGCTAGGAGTTATTCTTGTGGGCTTCAAAAACAAGTTAATAATATTGTAGGACTGAAATAAACTTATAGTTTTACTACATAAAAATGAGTTTTCTAATAAATTAATATTAAAATCACCACAGGTTATTATGTATTTGTTTGATTTAGAAATCATAGGAAACACTTCATCTATGACTTTTTCAAAGCAGTCATACAATCCAGAAGGGGTTTATATACTCTTAATATAACAAATTGCTCCAATTCAATACAGGCTATGTCAATTGACCGCTCAAAAGATAGACTCACAATATCTTTCCGTTCTTTATATTTCAGGTGGTTATTTACTAAGATCAATGAGCATCAATTCTGCTAAACGACCTACCATTAAGGTGATTACTAAAATTGGACATGTACTGGTGTCTTTTAAGCCAATTTTCTGTTACAGAAAGAATATCAATATTATTACAATTAAGGAAAGGTTCTACTTCTAAACCTTTGTTCATTAATCCTTGAATATTTTGATGAACCAGATTGATACTATTAATTGATTTTAAAACTTGACTGGAATGATTTTTGTTTATTAGTACATATAGTGCAATGACCTGTACGTAGTATTCGGCGTTGCGTACTAACTACCTACAGGTCATTGAACTCGCTCAGCTGACGTATTCTTAAAGAAATTAATTTCGTACATGCGTAAATTAATACGAGTTTAAAAAAATTGGTACTTTATTTTTAAATTTTATCGTTATAAATCGATAGAGTTTCATGTACTGGATCGATCCTCCACGGAATTAAAACGATCAAAATTTAGCGGTGTTATAGATTACAAGTCACGGTAACAAAAGCGTGTGTGTGTTCTTTGTTCTTGCAGGTGAGTCAGGTTTGTCTCTCTCAGATTTCCAATCTGTCGGCGTGTTGTTCCTGAATGGGACGCCGCCAACAATAGTCTGCGTCACGCTGCTGCTCGCACAGATGTGGTCCCTAGCGCCCGCACAGTGCACCTCCATGAGAGACGATCCCGACATGTCGACTTATCTACTACAGTGGAAAATTAAATACAAAATTGGTGGAAAACAAATACGTAAGTTTTAATTTATATTTTACTGGATGAGTTTTGCTATTTATTTTTAAACCAAGAGGTAATTTACTTTAAAAAAATAATTAACTAACTATAATTACAGTAAAATAAAAAAAATAACAATAAAACTTTGCCAATGACCTTTAGGTAGAAGTCGGTGTTGCGTACAAACTACATACGGCCGTATTATGACATCTTAAAACCATCATGTTTTCTGTGTGAGAAAAGGATAGTGCTATTCGTCCTGTATAGCTCCGTCTCTTTTTCACACCGAAAACATGATGGTTTTAAGAGGTCATAATACGGCGGTCATTGGACTCGCTAAGCTGACGTTTTCTTAAAGAAATTAATTTCGTAAATGCGTAAATTAATACGAGTATTGAAAAAAAAAGTACTTTATTTTTTAATTTTATCTTTACAAATCGATAGTGTTTCATGTAACGGATCGACCCTCCACGGGATTAAAACGATCATAATTTAACGGGGTATATTGTGCTGTTATTACAACCAATTAAAGGTAGAATTACATTGCGCACATGTGGTCCCCGTACGCCGATCTGGGCCCCAAGTCTGCTATTTTTATAAATTCGTCATTCCAACACGATCCCATTGTCATTTTGCTAAAAGTTTGTAATCTGCTAATTCATACCTAATGATCGATCATTGATCGGTCACTGGTCTTGTAATAGAATTGTGGTAGAATGATAATATCGAGCATATTAAAACCAATAACTGCACAATAACGTTCCAATGTTAAAACACTGATCAAATAAACTGTCAAAGTTTTAGCAGGTTACCGCAAACGTCAAATATTCATTTGTCAATATGTACGAGATTACCATTCTATGTCACTTCTTTCAATAGAGTGTCAGTGGTTGACCACTGGAAAGTCATAATGACGCCATTATATTAGTAGATTACCAAACTTGTCAAAATCGACAATTATGACATCAATGATAGACCATTCTGACACTATTGTAATAGCAGACTTGAGGCCCTGGGCGCGTCGGTCTCTATACATTTTATATGGCAACTAGACTTCTACGATGTTGCGACGCCGCCACGCTACGGCATTCTATGTACAAATCATGCGAGGTTCACGAGTGCATCGGTCTAATGTAGTTCTAGCTTTATACAATACGACAATTATTTAGTACATCATGTATTTACGTTAAGTAAAATACACTTAGTGTATTTTTTTAGGGTTCCGTACCTCAAAAGGAAAAAACGGAACCCTTACAGGATCACTTTGTTGTCCGTCTGTCTGTCTGTCTGTCTGTCAAGACCCTTTATCTCGAGAACGCGTGGAGGTAGTATTGAAGTTAAAACCATCATTATACTCAGTTCTGCGGTCTCTTCAAGCTGTGAAAAAATCAAACTTCTAAGTTAACGAATAAAAAGAGATACAGCCGTTTATGTTGCAAAAAAGTATATTTTGATACCTCAAAGATCTAAATTCATAGAGTACTTTCCGTTAACCCAGAATCCTAAAATTTGGCACAAAGAAAGGCGTTATAGCACAGGTATAGGAATAAATCTGAAAACACTAAATCTGTTTTTACCTAAGTCACAAAAAAAAATTTTTTGGTGCAATTCGGAAAAATCTTCGAGGCTCCATTCGAGAATTGTAGTTTGCACGGAACCCTCAGTGCGCGAGTCCGACTCGCACTAGCCCAGTTTTTAAAGCACACCTACTGCCTAGTCAGCCAAAGGAGTAACGTCCCCTCTAGTTTAGCGAGCCGGTCGCTCCGTTCACTCGATGGCAGAACAGGCCTGTACAAACACTTTATGGTGGTAATCCTAACAGCAATATTTGTTTTATGATGGCATTGTTTTTGACATTCATGTATTTCTCTATTGTAATGTACCTAATTATCAAATTGATATTTCTTGTTCTTTGTTTTTGTGTTGTTATTATTGCTGACATAATTTCTATTTTTATTAATTATTAATTTTCTCCTTGATGTATTATACAATTGAAAATGAACTTATTTGCTGATTTTATATGTTTATGTGTTTTAAAATATAATGTTCTTTATTAATGTAGTAATTGTCTGTAAGTGTTACAGCACTTGAATAGTTATATAAAATGATTATGTAAATTCCCAGTGCCTGTAATGTTGGCGATCCTAAATAAATAAATAAATGGCTGTGAAAGAACGATAAAAATCGATGAAAAAAAATTACCGTCGATTGACTACGCTTTGAATTCTAAACGTGTTTGTTCAATCCAGCAAATAGTCTGTGATGGGTATCGCAGCGCGGCATGTATGTAGTTGTATTGGGACATTTATAAGGTAGTGATAGGCAAACAAACATGTGGACCGGAGCAGTAGCTTGCTTGCTAACGGCAGGAGCAAGTAATTTGTACACTGCATATACTCGTAAATTTGCTAGTCAACTTGCATGCCATGTAAGAAGTATATTACAATCCAATTTATGAAATACTAGCTGTGCCCGGAGGATTTTGAATTTACGTATTTTCTAAAATAAAAGTAGCCTATGTTACTCCTTATTACATCAGCTACCTGCCAAAAAAAGTCCCGTCAAAATCGGTCCGGCCATTTCAGAGAATTTGGCCCAGACAAACAGACAGACAGACAGACAGACAAAAGTTGTAAAAATGTTACTTTGGTGTATGTACCGTATATATATTCATATGCATATAGTAAAAAACGGTTAATTCAATATTACAAATAGACACTCCAATTTTATTTATATGTTTAGAGATGTATAGATAATACGAGCCAGTCCCATTCGAAACATCCTACTGTATCCATATAAATACCGACCTGTTGCTACTAGCAGTGAAGCGTGTGGTCTAAATATACAATACATGCGTTTTTTAGGGTTCCGTAGCCAAATGGCAAAAAACGGAACCCTTATAGATTCGTCACGTTTGTCTGTCTGTCTGTCCGTATGTCACAGCCACTTTTTTCCGAAACTATAAGAGCTATACTGATGAAACTTAGTGAGTAGATGTATTCTGTTAACCGCATTAAGATTTTCACACAAAAATACAAATATAACAATAAATTTTGGGGGTCCCCATACATAGAACTGAAACTCAAAAAAATTTTTTTTTCATCAAACCCATACGTGTGGAATATCTATGGATAGTTCTTCAAAAATGATAATGATGTTTCTAATATCATTTTTTTCTAAACTGAATAGTTTGCGTTGTTAAAATTCTTTCACCAATAGAAAGCTGTTTTATTCCTGAGTGACATTGGCTATATTTTATGTACGCGTGCAAAGTTGCGGGCAGAAGCTAGTAGGTTATAATTTTCCAGCATGCAAGTTCCTAAGGTAGACGCTAAATAAACATGGAATAACGGTCATTGACCCTCTTACATTTATTGACATTCTCAATGTAAAAAAACGGAAATAAATATATAAAGCTATCATAAATCGACATCTAACGTGATTCTTTACCTTTTCTGAAAAACAGTTTATTGATGGTTTTATATATAAATAGCCTACAACCTTACGAATATACGCAGTTGCATATGTTCACACTACCCGTGGTTATGCAGCCCCCGCCGTCGTTCGCCGTCGCCGTCGCTCTCTCTTATCTTGCTGGTGTTCATCATAATAACTAGCTAGCGTAAGGAGCTGGTATGCAAATGTGCCAGCTTCAGTCCAAGTCAGTGAAGTTGCCGGGCGAGGCAGGTTATTGATTATTTCTATAAAAAAATAACCTCCAGGTTGCAGCAGCTAGTTCTTGGAAAGCGCTACGCCGAGCCAGCAAGATTTAATTATTCACATCCGACGGGCGTGTTGCATAAAAAAACGATTTCCTATTATGAAATTACTTCTTGTAAACGATATATATTTTTTCATTGAAATTTTGGTACTTATACAAAACTTGCTTTTGTGCTCTACCTCTACCCTATTCTTCCCAACTCTACCCTACTCTACCCTACTCTATCCTACTATACCCTACTCTACCCTTCACTACCCTACTCTACCCTACTCTACCCTACTCTACCCTACTATACCCTACTCTACCCTACTCTACCCAACTCTACCCTACTCTTCCCTACTCTACCCAACTCTACCCTACTCTACCCAACTCTACCCTACTCTTCCCTACTCTACCCAACTCTACCCTACTCTACCTTACACTACCCTACACTACCCTACACTACCCTATTTTTTTTTCCACAAGAACCTTCTCCTGACAATAACAAACACAACAAAAAAAGAATGAGCGAAATCGGTCCGGCGGTTCACGCGTGATGTCGTGACTAAGGATATAGGGATTCATTTTTATATACGAGTTTATAGATATTGTCGAAAACTTCGAAAGTCCAATGAAGTGCAAAAATAAATTCACGAGAATATTGTATACTTACAATTTCTGCTTCACGCTCGTATCACAAAAGGAACTCTTTAGAGATATGGTGCCTTTTGTGAAAGGTGTGTCCATGGAATTCCTAGATGGGAGAATTTCAAGGCAATATCTTTTAGCGAACGGATTCTTTTTTCCGATAACTCAAATATTCAAATTATAGCGTACTAGTAGGTACCTACCATATGCATGTTAGTTCTAGGTCATCAGCATCGATCTTACTAATAGGGCAGTCAAACGCAACACCTAACCTAATAAAAAATGTATGCATTCTTTCCCTATGCAACCTATATTTGGAACGAGAAATAGCTACTACATTATTAAAGTGCAAGTAGTTAGAAAGTCGATAAGCCTTTATAACTTCAACCTTTCAATCGTGGAAATTACAGACACAATAGAAAGACAATAGGTGCGCGAACGCCGGCGTTCGCTTGGAGTTTAATGAATTAAGACAAGCAGAAAATCTACTTTTTAGATTATTAGTATTATAGCTTCATATATAATTGCATCACTGTTTACCATCAGGTGGGATCGCAGGCAAGCAGTAGCTGATATCAATTTAAATATGTATAACATTATCAACATATGATTTTGTCGTATAACTATACTTTTGCCAGAAAAAAAAAAATGACTTGATATTGTTTCTCTACTCCTTTGTCTTTTAGAAATATGTTTACACAAAAAAATGCTGGTTAAGTGTTATAATATCCATATGTAAATAAATCAATATTTCGCAAAGAAACTGATTGTAAATGTCAGTGGTACTCTATACGCGCGTAAGCGGCAGTACGAGTACGTGTGCATTCAACTCCGGCTAGATGTTCAAAGGACTATACGCTTTAATGTGAATATATATAAAAGTATACAGAGCGGTGATTTTTCGGTATTTATTGGAACGGACATTTCGTTTCTGGAAATAATGTAGGTAGAAGATTCATTTGAGTGTGGCCGCCTGAAAGTACAAAGTAGGTTTCTGAGTTGCCAACACAAAGAGGACTGTGTAGGTATATACATATATAAAATATAGTCCGTCAAAAATATTCCATTATATAGACGGATCGATGAAATGGAATATTGTTGTCAGTTCTGAGTACCTGACGGACCTATATGGGAGTACAAAGTGGGCTTATTTATACAAATAAGCAAACTATGTGCTAGTTTGCTTATGTACGATACCAGATCTAAGCTTTTTGACTATTAGTTTGTTACAGATGTAATTTTTGACGGTATTTATTTTTGTTATGATTCAATAATATTATGCAAACTTTTTTTTTTACTAAAATTATAGAATTTTGGTAAAAGAAATAGTTTAGTTGCACTGAGTTGAGAGTTGAAAATCTAACAACTCACTTTTGGCATTTTTTTATATGTCTGCTAGTTAATTATATAAATGGACTCATACTAAATGGAATTTTTTAATACTTTTAGTTTAAACTGATTACAAACATAACTCTTGTCTGAAACCTTGACAAAGTGGAGGCAGCAAGCACGCTCACATCAAGTACGAGGCCGGTTCAAATATGATCGAGATAAACGCTCTGACGCGTTTATTTACTGTGGAAAAAATTTACAAAATTTTTTAAGCTATTGCATAGCTTCTATCGCGGGCCTTGAGCGTGGAGACCGAATCCAGAAATTCCGTAACGAAAATAACGTAACACCCCCCCACTCATTTGTTTTTTGAGCGTGGTGACCGATAAGAAAACAAATGAGTGAACAATCAATCAAAATTCAATTCAATGTGTGAAAGTATAACTTCAATTAATATCAAAGAAAAAAAACAAAGGAAAAAAAATACTGCATAAATAAAATAAATAAATAATTATAATTGCATAAGTTGATAAAAATGCTATGCAATAGCTTTACCGCGGCAGTCCCCGAGTGCCACACGTCTTTTTTAGTTTTTCTAGGTACTAGTTACGCATTTTGTCCACCTTTCCGGAAGCTTTTTGATTTCGGTGTCGAAGAATTCCTTGAGCAACTCGAACAGCCATGTGCGCAAGAACTGCTCTACCTCGTCGTCGGTGTTGAATCTTTAACCTCCGAGAGCTTCCTTCAGTGGTCCAAACATGTGGTAGTCGCAGGGTGATAAATCCGGACTGTGGAAGAGGGTGTTCCAGTAACTCCCACCCAAATTTCGATATTGTATAGAGCGTGAGACGCGCGGTATGAAGGCACACGTCATCCTAGAGAAGAATCGCACTTCATTCTGGAATGCTCCTCCGTTTCGAGCGATACGCGGATGATAGACTCTACACCACCACCTCTACACTACTAATACTGATGTCGAGTTCAACCGAAATGTCTTGAACATTCATCTTACGGTCCTCCAAAAGGAGTTGTTCTACGCAGCGAATGTTGTCCGGTGTGATGCTGGTTTACGGTCGACGATCATGCGGATCATTCTCGACGATTTTACGGCCATCCTTAAATGATTTGGCCCATTTAAACACAGCAGCCCTACTCAGGCACTCACTTCCGAACTGATTTCGCAAACGTAGAAAAAGGTGAATGTCCAAATTCGCCCTGTGCAATGAAGAGTATCGGAATACACAATACTTAATGGTCTTTTTTATTATATAAGTTGCAAATAGGTACTTCTGTTACACGGACTAGCTGTATGCCAAAATGTACATTCTATAGTATTTTACGCAACTAATAACATCCGCCAGCCGCCATGTACGCCTAATGTCATGTCGTGTCAATAATGAATGGATGTCCAATCAATTGTAATCGATCAATTGAATTTTTAATCGATCGATTGATGTTTTTTCTAATAGAGATATTTAAAAAACCCAATAAGGATACTTTATAAATGAGGTTATACTCGATTTTGAATTATGTTGGTAGTTAGAATAATGATGAAGTGAAAACCTATTATTTCATCATGATCATTTTTTAGGGTTTTTTAAATTGTTTAGTGTAATGTTCTACTTATAACTAAACGATTATTTATGACAAGTAATACAAAAGGAACCCTCCTGTTGGGCTTCATGAATTAAAAAAAAAAATACTGAATAGAAAAAAATTCTAACTACATTAGAAAGGTTTTGTAAAAAAAAAACAATATTGCAAACTATGTAGATACAGATGTTATTAGGTATTAATATTAATAATTATATAATTGTTATTTGTAAACTATGACATTGCCATACTCGTAATGGTATGACAAAAGTGCAAGGCAGTTAATCTTAGGAAATATCGATTAATTGTATCGTATTTGTCATCCCTATTTTTGACGTAGCCTATGGTCCTTTGTCATTGTCAGTCACAGTTTTCAGTTCTACCCACAGAGTACTATTTTATAGTTTTTTAGGGTTCCGTAGTCAACTAGGAACCCTTATAGTTTCGCCATGTCTGTCTGTCCGTCTGTCTGTCTATCCTCGCTTAATCTCTGTGACCGTTAGCACTAGAAAAACGAAATTTGGTACCAATATGTATATCAATCACGCCGACAAAGTGGTAAAATAAAAATTGGAAAAAAATGTTTTATTAGGGTAGCCCCCCTATATGTAAAGTGGGAAGTGATTTTTTTTTTAATTTCAACCCTAACGTGTGATATATTGTTGGATATGTATTTAAAAATGAATAGGGGTTTACTAAAATCATTTTTTGATATTGACAATAATTTCGAAAATAATCGCTCCAAAAGTAAAAAACAATGTGTGTCCCCCTCTAACTTTTGAACCATAAGTTTAGAAAATATGAAAAAAATCTGAAAAGTAGAACTTTATAAGGACTTTCTAGGAAAATTATTTTGAACTTGATGGAAAGAATAGTTTTTGTACAAAAAAGACAAAAAGGTTGTACAAAACAATTTCTGGACTAAGTTTGTAGTATAATCGTATATACAAGCATTTTTTTAAACTCATTAGTGGGTACACTTATTGTGACGGACGGGAAACTACGGATTTTTTTTCGTTTCTATCTGTGCTTGCATTAGTGTCACTTGCTCTTTGTTATTTGTATCGGTGTTGTGGTGATTTTCGGGACTTATTGCTTATGTTAACGAACTCCGATTGCTTGTAAAAACGAAAAATAGCTATATGTATTAATATACTGTTTTTCAGTTTCTTAAAAATTACTTGGAAGTATAAATCATACCTTATATTAATTGTTATGGTTCGATTATAACCTCAAAAATCTGATACATTTTTTGAAATATATCTATTTTGAAAGCTAGTCCGCTAATAATATCTAATAGCAGTTTACTAATGTTAGAGAATACAGTACATTATTTTCCGATGCTCTCGGCTCCGGGGCGAAGAATGTATGGAAGCCGAGCAATGTCTTTTCCATGTTTTAACGCCTACCCACACTAAAAAATGAATGACAAAATGTTGCGCATCGGCGGTCAGCACTTCACTTACTTGTACACTCATGGTCGTAGCATGCGCGTGAAACGTGCGATCCAACGAAAACTATGCCACACTGTTAGTAAGGAACTCAGCCATCACATACCTAAGCCACGACCTTCAAACATACCTGTGCGCCATCTACAGCTTTGTCTTCATCATATTTGAACCACCCTAATAACATCAAAATAATTAAAAAAAAACATACATTCAGCCGAACATAGAACCTCCTCCTTTTCGAAGAGTTATTCAAGGTCAAGGCTTGAATAACTCTTAATTTTCGTATTGTACTGTATTGGGTATACGATATTTACTCGGCCGAAAATGTTGGTCTGTATATTTTCGTTTTTCCTGGAAACAACCAGAAAATTATTATTTTCATGATTTTACTAAAAATCTCGCAATTACGTAATAATAATACCCCCCGGCGCACGAGGGGTTAAGGTTGTCAACAGTTACATTCGCAATTTCCTTATCCTAGTGTTATTAGGGTTGGCACATATGGTCTTCTTCTTCCTTGGATCACATCATCTACTTATTCACTGCCACCCAATCGTTAACTGCTTTCTAGGTATCTCGTCTTTCACTCAATCTATCTATGCATCCCAAGTCGTCGACGGCGTGTTGTTCCACGCGCACCTCGAGGAGATGTCAGTAAACCGTAGGGGCCCAGCAGGCCGCAGGGGCGAATCCTACTGGGGCCAAAGGAACACTCTGCCCTGGTATGAAAGGCAACGAAGGCATAGGAGTGTGTTTTTAGTCAGTAAAAGTCTGACACACCCTTTCGCTCCTCCTACGGATGGGAGATGTCATTTGACGATTTTCCCACCTAAAAAAAAACCATGCATCCGTTTCTTCGTAACAAAACAAAGGAAACCTAAATAAATGTTTAATAACTGTGGTAAGTAGGTTGAAAAGTCGCATCGCCTGTCGCTGCGGCTTTGCATTAGGCGCAAACGTGTGTCTTGTGTCAGATACAAGCTAGCGATGGATATTTGATTTCTATAGAACCAGTATGAAATCATCCTCTCTCTGGGCATACGTAAACATTTTTCGTGTCCAGTTTCTTTAGGACCAATAATTGATGATACAAGTCATTGAAATAACGTAGCCAATGCTCTAGTGTATCGATTACAATTAATCAATACAGTTAGCTGTGCAAAGACGACTGTACATGTGTACTTACTGACTGGCCTACTGGTCTAGTGGTTAGTGACCCTGACTGCTAGGCCGGAGGTCGTGTGTTCGATTCTCGTTTGTGCAATTAGCATGATCGTTTGTTCTGTATCTGGGTGTAATTTATCTATTATATGTATGTATTTAGAAATATATAAGTATGTTTATCAGTTGTCTAGTAACCATAGCAGAAGCTCTGCTTGGCTTGGGACTAAACGGCGTTGTGTGATAGTTGTGGAATATTATTATCTATATTATGTCCAACAGTGGACGTATTTCGGCAGAAATGATGATGATTATTATTATGATCTTATGATGATTGTGGTGCTGGAGACGGATGCTAGGAGTATCGTGGACAGGGTTTCGTACGAATGATTGAATGATGGACAGACCAGATCAAGGCCGCAACTAAGTGCTCGGTTTATGAATGTACCCGGAAAGCTGCAGTCCGCGATGAATGGCGCCGCATTACAAAGATGATTACTCATCGTGATTCACAGTGATGACCATGACTACTCTGGCAAGAGTGTACCGACTCAGATGATGATGATTTTTATTATTAATAATATTTGATACTAGTTTCTGCCTCGTCTACGTGAAAGTGTGCGTTAAAGTGACTCTCCATACAAACTTTGGACCTATATTCATTCCCTTAAAATGATGATGATGATGAACTACAATCAAATATACTATGTTACTCAAGAATAATATAGCTTTATACGGGTGAAAATATTTTTTAAATCGGTTCAGTAGTCCCAGAGATTACTGCCTACAAAAAAATTACAAACTTTATCTCTTTATGATATTAGTGTAGATTAAAGAAATCTCTGTGTAAAGTTCAGCGTAAGTGAAGCGGCCTCGCACTCAACCAGCCTCGCATTCTAACGGCCTGGCACTCAAAGCGGTCTCGCATAAGCGAGGTTTCTTTAAGAATTTAAGAATAAGAGTTTTTTTTAATTATATAACTGATTGGCTTGCGTTTGACCACACCTGCACGCTTAGCCAAGTTGTTATTCTGCAATCGTTAACGCTGTCGAAAAGTGATGAAACGTATGGGATTGACGTCATCTCAACGTAAAGTCGCGTGGTCAGAACAAACGAATAGACAATTCGTAGCCAAGTTCACATCGTTCAAAATCGTTTCTACAATATTTAACGCTACATCCTTTGTTATACAAACGCTACATTGTAGAACGAGCGGCCGACTCAGGCGCGTCAATTTGGCTACCAGCTTATCGTTTTCTACAATTGCTGTCACCGAGGCGTTACCGATTAGAAAACGGAATTCAATTGTAACTTGGCTAGGGGGGCTGATTGTAAGCGACGATATGGTCGAACACTATAGGTTGCGAGTTTTGCGACAATCGCTGTCTCGCTTTTTAAAATGAAAGAAAAAAAAGACGTGTGGCACTCGGGGACTGCCGCGGTAAAGCTATTGCATATCATTTTTATCAACTTATGCAATTATAATTATTTATATATTTTATTTATGCAGTATTTTTTTTTCCTTTGTTTTTTTTTCTTTGATGTTAATTGAAGTTACACTTTCACACATTGAATTGAATTTTGATTGATTGTTCACTCATTTGTTTTCTTATCGGTCACCACGCTCAAAAAACAAATGAGTGGGGGGTGTTAGGTTATTTTCGTTACGGAATTTCTGGATTCGGTCTCCACGCTCAAGGCCCGCGATAGAAGCTATGCAATAGCTTAAAAGGCCTCGCTGAGGCGCCTACGTCTAAATTAGTTCATGCTACGCCTCTGTTGAGACTTTACCTTTTATATACAAACCCGAAACACGTGTCTAGTATTTTTATGTAAAGAATCTATGTACAAAAATACATAACTGTATCATGAAAAATCGCAAAGGTAAAAGCTTGTGATATCATCAGAAATACATAATCACTGGACCGTCGCATCCGGGCGACTGAAGGGTTGTTTTGCATTTGCATCCAGTTGTTTACTGGCTCCTCATGCCCGTTAAGACCAGCTTAGCCAAACTGGTGACCTTTTTAAATATGTTTGGGAATCTCCCTCCCATCCTGATACATAACTGTAATATAATTATGGCAGGGGAGAGGTTGAACAAAAAGGTTTTAATTACGTTATAGCACTAGTGCGTTATGGTAATAAAAATATCACAGTTTGGTAGCATGATTCAATATATACCTAAGTGCAGTGCAATAAGAGTCACTTTATGAACAAGTGTATTGAAAATAAAATTATTAAACCTTCACAGAGATAACGTTATGTTTTTACAGGCAAAATCCGCAATCTGTCACATTTCATTACTCTCTGCAGCTCTTAATGCACTTTTAAAACTGAAACCTGAGTTCACTGAAAATATCATTTATATGGATGTCCGATACGTTGACAGACGTCCTTTCACGATGAAACTTTCATGATGAAAGGGTGTTCGTGAAACTATATAAAGGAAAATTAATATAAAGCTTTTCCGTTTGTTAATTGCTTCATTAAAATTCTTCGTTAAAATTGATTAAAAACCTTGGAGTTGGGATGTATTTGATACACATGACATACATATTGTCAATTGGTCAATAGTGCATTTCACGTGAAGCGGTCAATAAAAAAGAGGTTCTGAAATTCGTTCATGTTCATCTTATTTGTACTCGTAACGTGTTCACATAATATGTTCTTTCAACACACTTGCTCTTAAAGTGACTCTTATTGCACTGCAATTAGGTATATAATAGCATTTGTTACCAAACTGTGACATTTTAATTACCATTACGCACTAGTGCTATAATGTAGTTAAAACCTTTTTGTTCAACCTCTTCTCCGCCATAATTTTATTACATTTATCGTCCTCCACGACGAAAAGAAAAACAAAAATGGGCATGTTTAAGAAAACAGATTTTTACCGCCACAAAAGTTTACTAGTTTTACAGATATTTTTTTCACAAGTGTAAAAACCGCCTCGACTAATCACTAACATTACACACTTATATCATAATGTACTATTATATTGATGTGCGAGAATACAGGGCCCGATCTAAGGGGGGGCGAGCCGGGCCTTTGCTCAGAGCGGCAAAAAATGCTGGGCGGAAAAATTGACTTATTCCTATATTCCAACCTAGCCATTTAGCCATACACAACCAAGTTGACGGGTTGAGAATTTTATGTACCACCTTCTAACCTACTTCAGGTTGGATAGTGGGAATATTTAAGAGTTTTTAAGCTATTGCATAGCTTCTATCGCGGGCCTTGAGCGTGGAGACCGAATCCAAAAATTCCGTAACGAAAATAACCTAACACCCCCCACTCATTTGTTTTTTGAGCGTGGTGACCGATAAGAAAACAAATGAGTGAACAATCAATCAAAAAAAAAAAAAAAAAAAAAAAAAAAAAAAAAAAAAAAAAAAAAAATAAATAAAATAAATAAAATAAATAAAATAAATAAAATAAATAAAATAAATAAAATAAATAAAATAAATAAAATAAATAAATAAATAAATAATTATAATTGCATAAGTTGATAAAAATGTTATGCAATAGCTTTACCGCGGCAGTCCCCGAGTGCCACACGTCTTTTTTTTATTTATTTACTCATCATGACTTACATGGTTTTGTGTATGTAAAGGTCGGCAAAAAATTATCTTTGCCTGGAGCGTCTAAATAGCTAGATCAGCGCTGCGATAATAAAGCGATATTCCGGCAGGAATTACACTCTGGATGCTCAATGTATGTTAGTTGAAATTTAATTCGGTGTTAACAGAATGAGGATTTTAGAAGAAGACAAATGTCATTGAGGCCGGACACATTACAAACTAATTAAAGCCAATTTAGACGCTTTGCTGCTATGTGATGTTTATCAGGCGTTCTAAAGTTGAGAAGTGCCTGTTCAGCAGAGGATTGATGCAGGCTGGGGATGATGATGATGATGACGTATAATTATTGTATTTTTAGTTATAGGAAATTGACTGTTCTTTTTGATTTTCTGATCAGATTCTACATTACCTATTATTTTTTTTTTCAGTTTTAAACCGGAAGTAAGTACTTCAAAATTAATTTTAAATATCTTTCTTAAATATCTTCGAAAATTTGAATTTTTATTTTTTAAGTGCGAAATAAAGCTCACTGGGCTGTATCTCATGAACTGTGATAGTTCTATTCTCACTATAAAAACAGAATAAAATGAATATTTAACTAATATTTTTTTGCCATACAGCAAACGTGATTTTTTGCCGTTTTTTGCTACGGACGGTATGGAAATGAAACTCTTCGTGTGCGAGTACTAATTAAAGTACGGTACTGGTCTCTTGACGTATAGACTACGTATTAGGTACTGTCTTGCCTATTTATACAATTTCAAGGTTATTTTATATCTATATTTAAAATAAAAGAGACACCTAAGTTTTTAATGATTTTATAATTACCTAAATAAAATAATTTTGTAAGTAAGGCACCTTTATTCTTTAAAGTTATATTAAATATGATCAAAAGAAAACAACGAAAAATGCACAAAAAAATATTTTATAAAAATTTATAAACGCTTTCCTGGGAATTTACTTAGTCAAGCTATCACAGGACCGATTTATTTTCTTAGTGTTAAAGTTCCTTTGAAATCCACTTTTAGTTTTTTTTTCCTTGAGAAGGTTCAGCGCTGAGTAGGTAGATATTTTTAGATAGATCGATTCCAACATTTCCGCTATTAGCGGAAGCTAAGGGCGGGGGTGGCGAGCAGTAAGAATAAAAGTACAATTGCCGGCACGGATCTTGAGCGCTGTCTTTAAGTTGCCCAGAAGTCAAAATAATATTCAGTCTCTTTAGTGGTGCGAAGTGAGACGCGGGGGCGGGGTGGTGTCAGTGATCGGCTCGCCGCGCCATCGCGTCATAGACGTCACTCATGATTTATTCCCTGCTTTGCTGCATGTATCTAACAACGACGACAATTAGCTCGCCAATGTATGGAATGCGCAAAGCGATCCCCACTCTGAGGCCAAGCGCTCAAGATCCGTGTCGGTAATTGTATGAAAATGTTTGAAGCACGCCACGAGACGCCACTCATAGCGGCGCGCGCCCGCTTACCGATGCCGCACCGCTCGCTGCGCCCCTCGCCGCTAAGACTGCAGTCGTGAACAAGCCGAGAGGCCTAAAACTTAAGTGTAGAATTATTTTTCATTTCCTGAAGTAATTTAAATTATTTTACATAATTTATCCGAGGCAATAACAGACAGGTTGCCAAATACTGTTTTTTGTTTGTTTGTAGCAGCTAATTTCTGAAAGTACTGCCCCCCTAGCCAAGTTACAACCAGTTTGTGTCGAATTCCGTTCTCTAATCGGTAACGCCTCGGTGACAGCAATTGTAGAATACGATAAGTCGGTAGCCATGTTGACGCGCCTGAGTCGGCCGCTCGTTCTACAATGTAGCGTTTGTATAACAAAGGACGTAGCGTTAAACATTGTAGAAACGATTTTGAACGATGTGAACTTGGCTACGAATTGTCTATTCGTTTGTTCTGACCACGCGACTTTACGTTGAGATGACGTCATTCCCATACGTTTCATCACTTTTCGACAGCGTTAACGATTGCAGAATAACAACTTGGCTAAGCGTGCTGGTCCGATTGCTAAAATGTTTTCACCGATAGAAAGCTGCTTTATTTCTGAGTGGCATATTGGGTGGCTATATTATTTATGTACGCTGGTGAAGCCGCGGGCAAAAGTTAGTGACCTATATTTGAATTATTTTGTTTGTTGTATTGTGTGATGTAGGTGACATCTAGACTGAATGATTAGTCCATTTTACTCGATACATCATCGAATTCACTCCACTGTTTGTAACCTACGCGGGCTGAAATGTACACAGATATGACAGTTTCATTTTTGTGTTGTACGATCGCGCACTGTGTGGTAAAATCAATCCCACACAGTGCGCGAATGTACGTGGTAAATCCGAAAGGACTCGTGATGGTGTACATTCAATGACAGAACGTTTATCAAAGAAACTCAATCGTATTTCAACCAAGCTACTCGTATTTAATGCTTACTATGGTCAAATATTTTTTGTCATCTATCTAGTGAACTAGACAGTCAGTAATTTTCAGAATTTACGCTTCAATTTTTTTTTGTTTTAAGTTTTGTATATATATAATTACAATAATTAAGATAAATTGGTTGGATTTGTTTTTTCACAGCATTGTTTATTTATATGTATGTATCTAAGTATGTATTTACTATTGTATTTGTTTCTCTTCTGTTTTGTCTATTTATTAAGTTGCACCTGCCATGTTATGTTTCTGCGCCACCCTAAGGTCGACTGGCAAATAATGCCTAAGGAATAAAGTCCGCCCTTGTACAGTTTTTTGTGCACAAAGCTTTAAATAAATAAATAATATAAATTCTATAGAATATTATTCCTATTAGTTATTAAGTAGTACGTAAAAAGTTATGAAGGATGCAATGCAATAAATGATTCAGGAGAATTTCCTAGTATGGACCAATTTTTTCATTTTATTTTTCTTAAAATGTTTCAAAAGAATGGAGGTCGGTAGTATTTGGACTTGTTTACCACGTTCCATGAAAAGTGTTTAAGGGGCCTCTGAGTGTTGGTTTCGACCTCTCATACGACTTCAAAGGTCTAGGGTTCCAAGTTCCTGAACAAATAAATCATCATCATCATCATTATTTCAGCCCAAAGATGTCCACTGTTGGACATAGGCTCCCCCAAGCATCACCACAACGACCGGTGCTGTGCGTCTCGTATTCATCGGACTCTCAGGTCTTCGGTCCACCTTGTAATGGCCTTCCAACGTTCCGTTTTCCAGTATGCGGTCACCACTTCAGAACCTTTCGGCCCCTCTGTTCTGCGTGCAATGTGCCCTGCCCATTGCCACTTAAGTTTCGCGATTCTTCATAAATACATACATAAATGTAATAATAATAATCATTTTATTTTTAGTAATGCCCATAGGTAATATACACCAAGTAATCTTAAACAATCATTTATTTATTTACAAGTCCTTGTACAATATTACAGAGGAAACAAGATATTGTACAGACGCGCTAGGCCCTGGTTCAGGCATCTCTAATAGGGAAATATGCATGATTTTTTTTTTTTGTCTTAAATTAATCATTTACATCTTTATAACATAGAAAAAAAAATTAAATAGGCTTGAAAATAGTCAAGTTATTTTTTAAAGTGAGATTTAAAATATTGAATAAATTTGAGCCGTTCAAACGCCACCATTTTGCGCGAGCTTATGATGACGTCATTAGATATGTCCTGTTCGATTAATACAGTAGCGTTTCAGTTACATAATACTTATTTTCAGTGTTAATTGCTAAACAAATCATGGAAGAAGTTAAAAAACCTTCTTACAAGTATTGTATGGCACCGAAATGTACACTACCTAGTACCCCAAATAAAGTGTTTTTTCGTATTCCACGCGATGCAAAATTACGAAAACAATGATGTAAGATGATGAAAAGAGAAAATATATCTCTATTATCGGTTGTATTTTATTGTGAAGATCATTTTAACGTAAGTATTCTATATTTATGTACCTACAACTTAGTGTGAATTAGCTATTTTAAGCAATAGAAGATCCCGTCTAATACTAACCTAGTTCACTAGTTTACAAAAGTTCATTAAAAATTTCTCTAAAGAGCTTACATATTCCTGTTGCGGTTTCACGAAATTTTAATGATTGATAATTGATTTCTGGTAAAGGAAGATACAGTTAATTATATTGAATATAACATAATGAAACAGGAAGGAGAAAAACGTAATCTACGATTAAAGAAAGGAGTTGTTCCTCATATATTTAATAATAATAATAATAATATCGTTTATTTGCGTAAAATGTGGTAGGTACAAAAGATGTTACATAAAAGAGACAAGTGCAAAGACACATTCCGCCATTTAATGATGGCATGCAAATATTTAGTGGATAGTGTTTTAGTAACATAAAGTAACTCACAACTATCTAGAGTTCTATGGTTAATACGTCATAAACCGAATATGCCGCCACCACAAGGTGGGAGAATGGCCGTAGTTAAAAGGCAAAGAATAGCACTGGTAAATGAAGCACTTTCAGAGTATGCTATCAAAAGTAGTAATATTTTAGAAATTGGTGAACCTCAACAATTATAATTGTATTATTTAAACATGAACCAAAATCTATGTTAGAAAAAATCCAAAATAAATTTACAAGATTTTTGTACTTGAAACAATATGGGGGTAACAATATGGGGTTATACCCCTTTTATCCATTCACGTACCCGATTCTCTTCGTCCTGGGCATGGTCGGGTATACTAGACTTGAGGTTAGAAGGGATGTCGCACTGGTCAAGTATGTGGCTAGTGTACTGCTAGGATTATCGCACCATCCAGACGTGCTGGAAGCGATGCGACTGTGCGCGCCGGACGTGTAAAGGGCGCGCGTCGTTGCCTCGCTCTCTTGGAGGAGCCGTCTGCTAGGACTAACCTCCTAAGGTTTGCCCCTTTGTCACGAGCCATACGCATTATTAATAATATAGCGCTATCAGAGGATATATTTGGGCAAAACCTGCTGAAATTTGTAGAAGCAGCTCAAATAATTATTGAAAAAAGTCTCAGTTTATTACATAATTTATAATTGTAATTAATTATTGTTCGTTATAACATCGCCTTGGACGCGTCTGTAAAGATGTTATAATTTATTAAGTAAATAAATAAATAAATGTTATTTACTAAAATATACCATGTAACATAATAATTACCTTGCAGCTTTCACTCCTTTGATCTCTGCCTTCGTAAAATCGAGATTAGATTGAAAAATTTGCTGACATCATAAATGCATCTATTTTCGGTAGATTATCCGATTGTGCTTTGACAAAACTAGTTTCTGTCATCGTCTTAGATTGTCTACAAACATATACTCAAAAAGTGACCACACAGAAATACAGTTTTAAACAATTTTTCTCACAAACATATAGTAACACGGTATGAATATCGACGCTGATAAATGCAAGAGGTACCATTGACGTCACATTTCGTTTCGATCAATAGTGACGCGTTGTGTAAGTTTGAATTTCCCTCCCTTATTTTTCATTTTTTATATAATATTTTCTGGGTTTAAATAATAACTAAATAAAATAAAAAATACCTTGTAGTCGCGGGCACAGCTAGTAACTAAATAAAATAAAAAATACCTTTTAAGTATAATGTAAAGACAATAAAGAATCTAGAAAATAAAATTTGAGATAAATTTCATGTATATTCCATATTACGATATTCGAAAGGTTTAGAATATCAGTTGCCATTATAAACAAGGTACATGCCTCAAGGCAAAGCCCGAGGCGGCCTGAGGGTATATCAAAGTTCATATAGAATCAATAGCTGCCGCCAACGGATCCACCCACGTAAAATCCTATATATCTTTAGTCAGGTTATACAGGTCACCTGTATAGGTATTCTTTCAACCTTTGAATATGAAGTGTTTGTAGGCATGAATTTTTTTTAAATATTTTTGAACTTTCACACAACGCCATCTAGTCCTAAACTAAACAGAGCTTGATATATTTCTAAAAATATAAATATTAAGTATAGAGCAATTACAAATGATACATTTGGTCAAAAAGGCCGACATTTTTTTTTTAACATGACTTATTAATAACAATAAAAAAATCATTTTAAATTCTAATGAAAAAGCAATAAAACTAAATGATATAATTGCTTTACTAATTGCATGTCTGCTCTGTTTGTACTAGGGTAAAAAAAAAAAATCCATTTTGGTTGCAATATTTGTCCACGCCCGATATTTTTATGACAATATTATTTTTACTATGTAACAAGTACCTAGTCGTGTTCATTGTATAGTATGTTATCAGATTTATATAACTGTAGCCCATAATAAACACATTTTATTTCTTTTTGTCGTCGAACTCGGATAATCTCCATACAAAAAAATTTGTCCTCTTTACGAATTGCGTAACAAAAATGATGAACTTTTTGCCAAAAAGCCCTTATATTAATGCCCATTGATTACGGTAAAAATAATTAATGTTAATTATTTAAAATATTACAATTTCAAAGCGATGTCCATTATTTTGTTCATTTTCGTTATTAATTTTTGTAAAAACAAAATTTGGTATTATTTAGAATTTGTAAAGGGACTCTCTCGAACTATAACGAGCCAATCACATGCCAAAATCAAATATGAATCAGCCATTTTGGCCTCGAGGGAAAATAGTGACGTCGTTCACTATTTTTTCCGTGTTTCTTTGTCAGCGAGCAAAATTCCAATTTTAATTGATCAGTTTTATTTTGTTTCAAACAATGCAGGTAAGTGAGCCCTTATTATTTAATTAATCAATTAAGCACGATATTGCTGACATTTATTGAATTGCAAGGTAGTTGGAACTCGTTGACATTTCTGTTTGGCTTAATATTATTTGAAGTTACTTTCCAATCTTAGCTTTTCTTCATTTTTGTTATGATTTTAGTTACGTTACAAAAATGAAATAACAAAAATGAACTAAAGTCGCAATCACATTGCTGATAAAATGTTATTATTAGAGCGTGATTCTAATTTTGTACATATAAGTGTATTTTTGTATATAAATATGATATGGATCCGTTTTTCTTTCTGTTTGTTATGTTCACTATAATTTAAAAAAAAATCCGTATAATAATAATAATTTATTACACCAGAAAAATACATGTTTACACAATTTGTCTATAAACCATTAAGATTAACACTAAAACAGTTACAATTCATCGTCGACCACATCATCGCTTACCATCAGGTGAGATGGTGGTCAAACGCAAGCTTATTAATAATAATAAAAAATTGTGCTTAATTTTGCATCTACTGCCGAACTAGGCTAGGTGCCTGTATTTCTGTATTTATAAGTTTATCTCCTATTATTAAGTAGCTTTTGCCCCCAGCTTTGCCCACGTACATAAAATATATGTTACTCAGGAATAAAGCAGCTTTCTGACGGTGAAAAAAATTTAGCAATCGGACTAGTACTTTCAGAGATTACCTCTTATAAACAAAAAAAAACATAAAAAGAAATAAAAACAAAACTTTACCTCTTTATTATAATGTTAGTGTAGATTGATTAATACAACAAATGATAAAAGAAATATGAATTGTTTTGTTGCGGAACACCTTATACAGAAATCAATAAAATGAATTACGGTCAGACTATAATGTGCATTGTAGACGAACCCTAATACTTCATTTTTGTTATTTTTTGTTCCGCGTTTCATTTTTGTTACATTTTCATTTTTGTCACAATGGTCGTTTTAAATGATTTTCACCCGCGATTATATACCTTGTGGTAAGGCAAAACTTACATTACAATTCTAAACAAAATGGTCAAAATCAAAATCAAAAATCATTTATTTCAAATAAACCATGAATAGTCAAATGTCGGTCAGTCCAAGAAAGGTGAAGCTAAATTGCACGTTCCAAAGCGTAGATCTCTATGCTCAAAATCGTGCAAGAAACTCCATGGACACTCTTTTAAATCAAATTATGTGTTACATAATATGTTTGGTTACATATTTCTTGTTGCTGCTTATGTGAGCACAATGTATATAATAAAATAAAAAAAAATAAAAAATTAACTCTTCGAATGCCGTAATTAGAGACACAATAGAAAGACAATTGCTTATGTCGAACTGTGTAACTTAAGACATTCAAAAGGTTAAAAGATAGAAACTGAATTAAGCCACTGGCAGCTAAGAGATGGCCAGCCTCAACTGACGGTACCCGTTCACGAGCATGACGCGTGAATCAGCCTCACTCAGCTTAACCATTTTTAAGGGAACTGAATGACCCAATAACACGTGGCACCAACAGCGAGACATTTGAGTGAGCATGACAAACTCTCAACTGCCAAGCTCGTAGTGTCAAAAAGAAAGTTGTAACCTAATAAAAATGCTCCATGGTACTTTACATTCACAAATTGAAAAAAAGTCCTTGTACATTAAACAATGCTATGGTTTCTAAAAACAAAAGGAACAAATGATTACAATTTAAGCTTCAACTATAATGTTTTCAAATAACAAAAAAAAAAAAATAGTTTCCAAACTAATCAATACATTAGTGGTAGTGGAGCTGGACCAGCATTGAGCCAAGCATATCTTGAATGTAATCCTCCAACTTATAATATGCTTGCCTGCATAATGTGCGTTTAATACAAGATTTAAACGTTTCATTGAGTTCTAATATTTGGGGAGGTATTTTATTATAGCATTTTAAACAGTACCCCATGAAAGAAGAGGCCACTTTAGCCAATCTGAAGCCTGGTTGAACTAATTGGTCCCTATGTTTTGTAACATAGTTATGTCTATCGCCTCTTTTGCTAAAAAGATGAAGATTTTTTCTAACGTACATGATGTTTTCATATATACTCGTATATTGACAAGGCATCGTCATGGTGTTAATATCCTTAAACAGTTCCCTTAGATAATCGCACCGGCGGAGACTGTAAATAGCTCTGATGGCTATTTTCTGTAGTATAAAGATTGAGTCCATGTCTGCAGCCCGTCCCCACAGTAAGATACCGTATGACATGATACTATGAAAATAACTAAAATAGACTAGCCTAGCGGTATCAACATCCGGAACAGCATATGTAGCCGAGCTAAGGCGTCTTGCAAGAGATGTTAAGTGAGGACCCCATTGTAGCCTTGAGTCAAGCGTAATCCCCCAGAAAACTGTTTTATCGACAAATTCTAGTTTCTCATTGTTCAATACTATGACATTCGGTAAGGAAAATCTTATGCATTTAATTTTTTTTCCATTCAGAACTAGATTATTAGCAGTGAACCAGTTTTGGACCTGCACTAAGACGTTATTATCATCGTCAAGATTATTCGTCTTTCTATTTATCTTAAAAATCAAAGAAGTATCGTCGGCAAACAACACCATATTACGAGTAAGTTTATTTTGCAACAAATAGGGTAAATCATTCTAAAAACTCTAATTATTAATTCCCATTAGGCCATTATATGGCATTTTAGAACGACAATATCAAATACGAAAAATCGGCTAAGTGCGTGTCTTGGTTCTATAAAATCCTGAAAAGTTTAATAACTTATATTATAAATTATCACATGAAAAAGATTTCAGTTGTTAAAAAAAAAAACTTATAACTCACTTCTACAAAAATAAAAAAAAACCCGACTCAAAAAGTAAATTAAAAAAAATCGTATCTAACAATCTTCTCGATAGCGTCAGCTTTCAAATAAAAAAACCTCATCAAAATCGGTCCATTCGTTTAGGAGCTACGATCCCACGGACACACGCAGAGACACGTCAAACTTATAAGACGCCTCTTTTCCGTCGGGGGTTAAAAATAAGATCTAGTTTTAATTTAGAGATGGCCCATTAAAAAAACCTGCTTTTTTTTAGAGGCTGAAACATTTCTGGTTGAAAGTGAATCAAGCATATGGTACTATATTTTAAATGATAATGATAAATGATAAATGATCTTTATTTTGCAAGTAGGTTTTATAAAAACACTTTTACACGTCAATTTTTTTTTTCCGTCAATTAATGCTAGATGAGGCCGGTGTTTCCTAGCTGACTACCCTGAGAAGAAACACCGAAACAAACTCAGGGACTTTTTGTAGGCAACCAAAAAAAAAACCATCTAGTGGCAACAATCCATTACTTTTTTGATTAGTTTTCGGGAAACTGAAAACATAAAATACATTTTAGTTATCATTTTTACATAAGCTACAGCTAAACCTCAACATGTGAAAGACTTTTTGATAGAAAAAGGACGTGTGGCACTCGGGGACTGCTGCGGTAAAGCTATTGCATAGCATTTTTTATCAACTTATGCAATAGACCTCGCCAACAGCTGCTTAACCCCACCCATCCAAAACTAGACCTCGCCAACAGCTGCTTAACCCCACCCATCCAAAACCAGACCTCGCCAACATGCAGCTGCTTAACCCTACCCATCCAAAACTAGACCTCGCCAACAGCTGCTTAACCCCACCCATCCAAAACCAGACCTCGCTAACAGCTGCTTAACCCCACCCATCCAAAATAAGACCTTGCCAATAGCTGCTTAACCCCACCCATCCAAAACGCCGACAGCTGCTTAACCCCACCCATCCAAACCAGACCTCGCCCGTCAATATATCACCAGGACTGGCTGCTCTGATAAACGGAAGTACCTCCAAAACAAGCATGAAACGCGCAAAGTTCAATGCGTTACCCGTTGCAGAGTTTGCCGAACACCATTACCGTGTTGTGCGATCCCAAAATAAAACAATCGCACTTTTCGAGTGGCATGGGGCAACTCCATTTGCCCAAGTATGCTCGCTGCTCACCGAAATCGCAGAGACAGAGTGGACCACCAGTATGCGCCCCCGAATCATTAGTGTGGATGCAATGGTGATTGTCTACGACAGGGGCGAGGTCGCTGATCGATACGGTTGCATTAAAGCCTCTAAAGATCACGAGTTGGTGGTGTATGAGGACAGGGGGGAAGACCTTAGTTTTCTTAGACCCCCCCAAAAGTGTGCCGTACTGGATACAGCAGAGACTGTCCAACCGACATCCTCGAGGTCAGTTCCAACAACGCCTTGCGGATCAGAGAAACTGCAGCAGAAGATAGCAGCCGAGAGGGCCGCCTCGGAAGAAAAAATCAGTCGCAGTTTAGAAAAGAAGAACAATACCAAGGATCGATGGAAATCGGTCTCCAACTTTCTAAGCAGGCGACTGGGATTTGGTACGAAGCCTAGTCACGTCAGACAGATGGATGCGGTACAGGAGTTTATCAGGGTCATGCCAGAACCACCGAAACAAAAGCGGCCAACACCAACGAGAGCCGACAGAGGGCAGGTCACCCCGCCGAAACTCAGGTTGGTAACCGAGCCAAGCGATCACGTGGCGAATGCCTTTCTCGAGTTTCAAGCGATAACAAAAGCAACCAAATCTGTCAGTCTCATGACTTGCCAGAAAATTATGCAGTCATACCAGCTAGAGACTGCAGGGTTGCTTCAGGAGAGACTGGAGGAGGCTGCAGCAGCCATATATAATAATGCCACCTCCCAAGTCATCAAGGGAGAAATGACTGGTCAATATATGGCTGCATACAGTGCCACGTGTGGGTTTATACCGTTGGATGAGTCGGCAACCGCACGGTCTGGCCGTATTACCTTCATGACACCCGAAAGCGACCCAATTGTGGTAGTGGCTCGATGTACAAAAATAATGCTGGATGAAAAGATCCTCGAACAGGCGGAAGCAATCTCAAGAACTATAGACCAGCCTGGAGGCTGGGCGTTGCCGGGCATCAGTTGGATCAACGGTGTTCCAGGGTGCGGCAAGACCACTTGGGTGATTGATAACTTCGATAGGGACCACGACGTCATAGTCACTACGACAACCGAGGCGGCGAAAGACCTGCGGCAAAAGTTAGCGCACAAAATTGGTGAAGACAACAGAACCAAAGTGCGCACGATGGCCTCAATTCTATCGAACGGGTGCAAAGAGTCACAAAAATGCAATCGCATTCTCGTAGACGAGGCTCTTATGAACCATTTCGGGGCCATTGTGATGGCAGTCCGGTTGTCGGGCGCAAGTGGCGCGGTCCTTGTCGGAGATATTAATCAACTGCCCTATCTGGACAGGGAAAATCTTTTCCCTATTAGTTACGCCCGTCCGGACTCAGTGGTGACCATCAGCCACGAACTGCCCTGCACGCACCGGAATCCAATGGATGTCGCATATGCCCTAGGGGAGGTGTACCCTGGCATATACTCGTCAAAGAACCAGGTCCACTCCTTACAGCTAAGAAGGTTCACGGGCGCGAATATTCCCAACACTCTTCCCAATACGCTTTTCCTGGTCCACACGCAGGAGGAGAAGAAGACCCTCATTGACCAGGGTTATGGGGTTGGGGTTGGATCATGCGTCCTAACTATACACGAAGCTCAGGGGCTTACCAGCGAGACGGTCATCATCTTGAAGACAAAATCCATTAACATCCGGATTCACAGCAGCGTCCCCCACGCAGTTGTGGCAGTCTCCAGACATACTGCCCGCTGCGTGTACTACGCCGACAACGCTGACGACGCTATTGGAAGGTTTGTGAGGAGGGCACAGGAGGCGTCGACCAGGGACATTATCAACGCTAACTTGAAGATCGCTATGCAGCATCGGGACAAAACAGTCGTCGAGGCACTGATTCGCCTACTTAGGCAATAACAGGCTGAAGTAGCTTTGGACGACGCGGGTATTGCTCGGGGCGGTTGGTTTTTAACGTAAAACAGCGACCGGTCTTGGGGAGGATAAACAGCGGTTGAAGACATAAATATAGCGTTACCTGTCTTATGAAATTCAGTGAAAAACAATAAAAAAAAAAAATTTAAAAAAAAAAATAAAAAAAAAAAGTGCAATAAAAAAAAAATAAAAAAAAAATAAAAAAAAAAGAAAAAAAAAAAGGGAAAGGCAAAACAAACACTGTATTTACAGCAGTAGTTATAGTTATTGATGATATTATATATTTATGGTTATTGATGTGTGTATTTATATTATTGTTATTTATATAATGTAATAAATTAATTATAGTTATGTATCTGGAGCTGGGGGGCTGTTTGCTTGGGCGGCATTTTGGGCGGCGGGGGGTTGTATGTGTGTTGAAGGTTGGGAGAACCCTGATCTTTGATGCGTTTATGACTCGTTGTTGCTTGGGTATCACTTCGGGCTGATGGCCTCTCAGCCATGAAACTTTGACGGGATTTACTGTAATAGCTTAAGTGCTCTGGAGTGACGCCACTTGCACGTGGAGTTGCCCAGCAGCAAACAATGTACAACTATTAAACAAGAGCACGGACGTCATGTCTGTGGTTTAAATGTAAGGCAGGAGTGTGGTTTTAGTCAGTAGGAGTCTGACACTGCCCAGACTGGCTCGTTTGTGAGGCAGCCTGGCCGTCCATGAGGATTTCCCACTCCTGCCGAATAAAAAAAAAAAAAAAAAAAACCAGACCTCGCCAACAGCTGCTTAACCCCACCCATCCAAAACCAGACCTCACCAACAGCTGCTTAACCCCATCCATCTAAAACCAGACCTCGCTAACAGCTGCTTAACCCCACCCATCCAAAACGCTGACAGCTGCTTAACCCCACCCATCCAAACACAGACCTCACCAACAGCTGCTTAACTCCACCCATCTAAAACCAGACCTCGCCAACAGCTGCTTAACCCCACCCATCCAAAACCAGACCTCACCAACAACTGCTTAACCCCATCTATCTAAAGCCAGACCTCACCAACAGCTGGTTAACCCCACCCATCCAAAATGAGACCTTGCCAACAGCTGCTTATCCCCACCCATCCAATACCAGACCTCGCCAACAGCTGCTTAACCTCTTCCATCCAAAACCAGAACTCGCCAACAGCTGCTTAACCTCTTCCATCAAAAACCAGACCTCGCTAACAGCTGCTTAATCCCACCCATCCAAAACGCCGACAGCTGCTTTACTCCACCCATCCAAACACAGACCTCACCAACAGCTGCATAACCCCACCCATCTAAAACCAGACCTCGCCAACAGCTGCTTAACCCCACCCATCCAAAACTAGACCTCACCAACAGCTGCTCAACCCCTTCCATCCAAAACCAGACCTCGCTAACAGCTGCTTAACCCCACCCATCCAAAACGAGACCTCGCCAACAGCTGCTTAACCCCACCCATCCAAACACAGACCTCGCCAACAGCTGCTTAACCCCACCCATCCAAAACGCCGACAGCTGCTTTAACTCATTTGTTTTCTTATCGGTCACCACGCTCAAAAAACAAATGAGTGGGGGGTGTTAGGTTATTTTCGTTACGGAATTTCTGGATTCGGTCTCCACGCTCAAGGCCCGCGATAGAAGCTATGCAATAGCTTAAAAACATAGTACAGAGCTTGTTAAATATTTGGAATACAAAATTCAACACACACCCATGCATAACAAATAAAGAGCTAGAACATGTTACCTTGTGCCCATTATTTTAGCGCATTCGATCCTTTTGAAGACTTTGAGAAAGAAATGAATATATCAAAATCCTGAAAAAAAGTCTTGTAGAAGGTTGGTATGTGGAGAGGCCCAATCAGATTCTACGTTGTACAGATTTGAACAGAAGTGATTATAGAAGTGAGTACATAATTAATATAATCATAGTCATAGTAGTTTATTGGTAAGGGATTCTTACAAGTCAAATACAGATTCTTACATTATAATATCTACTTTGTCAACAAGTGATTAAATACAATGTCTTCAGTGTCGTCTATTGAGCAAGCCCCCTCATTTTGATTTAAAAGTTCATAAAATTTTTTTTAGATATAAGCATAAATAACATACCAAATTAAAGGTTTATTTCTGATTATTAAAAAATATAAAGACCGAATTAAAACACATAATAAGTTGTTAATATATTTTTTTAATTTTTCTCGTACCCCTACATAATAACCATGATTTTAGAACCTTTTTTGACACGCAATTTAAAATGCCATAAAAAAAATTAATGTATGAATCAAAAGATCAAAGATCACGAACCATAATTTAGAAATAAAACAAAAAAAAAAGTTTATTTATATAATTTACTCCAATGATTAATATCTCGGTGTTTTTACAAACATTATGGTTTTAGTAGTATACAAAAACATTGTAGCCTTGGGCAGGATATCTCCGATATGGATCACGCTTCTTTACACGATTGCCACAAAACAAGCGCGAATCTATCAACAATAAAAAAAAAAGAAAACTCGCCCATATCTCGAAAATCTAATGACGCGTTATTTTCAGAGCACATTTTTGCACAAGGCTATTATAGATAGGCTTTCTACCCGCGCATAATATTTCTTTCTGTGAATATTCCTGATTGAACAACGTCATTCCAGCAGGAAAATCTATTTTTCCGTTTTTTTCTAAAGCATTTTCTACCCCCACATTTCTTATTATTTGACATTTATTTGCAGCAGCGCTCTAATTATCCGTTCTAATAATAACATTCTAAATGCCACTTTCCTGCTTGAGAATCTTTCACGGACAAACAAGAATTAATTTCTAAAAGTCATAACTTCACTTAGCCTCTTATCACGAGTACAAGAAGTTCAAAGTACTATTATGTAGTACTATGAGGTTCCGCATATCTTATTTTATAGCAACATATTGCTTCGCTTTATGTATGAAGTGATAACCGTACTTGTAGGCCTCCTACAAGGTGGACCGATGACGTGGTAAAGATAGCGGGAAACCGATGGATGCGGGACGCACAGGAACGTTCGATGTGGCGACGCTTGAGGGAGGCCTATGTCCAACAGTGGACATGTATCGGCTGAAATAATGATGATGATGATGATAACCGTAGGGGCCCAGCAGTTTCGAAGCCTGGGGTCATGGGTGATTATTTTTTAGGTGGGATAATCATCTACCCAAGAACGGGGGATGTCCCCCGCTCTTGGGCAGAGTGGGAGATAGAGTCAGACTTTTACCGACTAAAAACCTACTCCTGCCCCCCTAGCCAAGTTACAACCGTTTCGCTTGCGTCGAACGCTTCGAGTTGACTTTGCCGCCAATTCTTTTGTTCTGACCACGTAACTGAGCGTTGAGTTGACGTCATTCCCGTGAATTTGAAGCTTTCTACTAGCGTTAACTATTGCAGATTTTCAACTTGGCTCGGGGCACTGTTCCTTTCATGCCTTTCGAACCGGGGTCGCATGTTCCTTTCAGAAACAAAACTCTTAGCCCCAGTAGGCTTCGACCCTGCTGGGCCCCTACGGTTTGCCAACAACTCCTTGAGGCGCGCGTGGAACAATACACGCCGTCGACGTTTTGGGCTCGGACCGGACCGTTACCGTACAGTCGGACGGCGAGATACCTATTGCTCGCCATTCGCAAGCCAGCCTGCGGTGGCTGGAAATCGCGCTGTTGCCTCACGCGTGCGACCTCCTCCTTTGCTAACATTACTGCTTCGCAGAAGGAGGCGATCGTCGGCAACGAGAGGAGTGGCCGCCGGTCGCGAGGACACGGTGGTGTTCTGCCCAAGCGTCGAGGAAGAGACCGCGTGTGTTTTAGATTGTATTTCTCCGCAGCTATACTATTGTACAAGTTTTAGTTTTATTATATTGTTATTTGGAGTCAAGTCCGTTTCATTTAATATCACAATACCGTGTATTAACAATAGTACTAAATAAGTCTACACACGGGGCCTTAATCCGCCACTGACAGTCATCAGCGTGCGGTGATATTGAAAGGAGCTCAACAGTATTAACGATTTTCATTTTACAATTAATTGTACCATAAGCCACCCCTCAATTTATTAAATATAAATTTTCTTTTTGCAGATTCCAACATCAAACGGACGTTAACGCATTCACATTTCAATAGAGACGACTATCAAAATAATATCGGACTTTTCGAGCATACAGAGCCTATACACAAAAAGCAGTATTACGTCGGTAGGTGCACATAAAAGTATTAATACTCGTATTACATACAACGCAACTGCAATTCATAGAAATGGCAGATTGGAAATTAATATGAAATGCACTTGTAAATTGGAACTGGTCGGTATACAAAGGCATTTTCAGGAATACACGTACCCTTCTCTATATATGCGCTTCGCTGTAAATTAATTTTGCTCATCGATATCAAATTATTTTCTCGCAAAATTGTGTAATCCTGGTTTTTCCCTTTGCGAGAATTAAGCTGCTTGTATAAATATGTTGTATTCATAGTTTGTTATGTTCGTTATTCATCGAAGCAAAGGCTCAACTGGCTGCAAAAGAGCTGGGAATCCTTTCAAAGGCTGCCTGACCTATGAGAGGATTCCCAGCTTCTACCTATTCTTCTTTCTTCTTCTTCTATTCTATTCTTTTTTATTACATTCTACTCCACACCATAGCAGCTCTTCAAACTTTATCAAGCGCTAGTTCGATCTTTGGGACAGATTTGCCTGATACCAACTTAATGTAGGTACTTGAGACAATTGAGAGGCGAGCCAAGTGGATCATGTGATGATGATGTCAATGATGCACTTGTTGACCTTGGTGGCCCTTCTTTTTGCCTTTTGTCTAGTACGATATAATTTTATTTTGGAAAAAAAATTTAAAAGAGAACACACTTGTTTTGTTTGGTATCTTTTTGATTTGGTATCTATAATATACAAGAAACTGACTGACTTATCAACGTACAGCCGAAACTACCGAGACTAGGAATATGAAATGCACGAAGCTTCCATTTGCTATTTAGGTGAGCACTAAGTGGTTTTTGGAAATTGAACTTTTAAGGGTGCGAAAATGATGAATTTTGATTGTATGCCCAATTCCATTGTTGTGCCAATTTACTTGAATAACCTAAGTATACACCCCTATTGTTCAATTAGAACAAAAAAATGGGGCTCTATCCGTACCCGTTATTGATCATATTTGTGCAGTCAAAAATAAAAATAAAAGTGTAAATAAGTGTAAATCCATAATTGAATCAATTATTCATCGCGCAGTGTTTTTCAATTGTTTTTTATTCACAATCAATAGCCTGTACAATATTTTTATAAATTGAGTGATATTTTGGGATATAAACAAACGCTACTATTGAAAAACTTTGCTGTTTGTAAATATTATTTATTGAGACTTTACTTGAATAATAGCAAGACCTTTTCTAATAAGCTCCATAAGTATTTTTACTAATTAAAAAATAGTGGTGTATAATAAAGGTTGTCTCATTATTTGCTTACAAAACTACACTCAATAAAACCATTTAGAGGGCGTTAAAGATTGTATGGAGAATTCTGTTTCTTGGGTTAATAAACTTCACACTTGGCACCAATTGTAACCAAAATGAATAATAAAAATAAAGATTGTCATTATTTGTGTCTCAAAACAACCCACAAAATACGGTTTGAGGGATGTTCAAGTCTTTATGGAAACATTTCTCGCGAACGTAGTCGCGAGTAAAAATGACCAAATTAAGAGTGAGGAAAATTCTGTGTACAAAAATATAAATAAGTACCTACTCATAATAGGTAACCACTTCAATTGCCTTCGAAATACCGACACATGATCGTACTTTAGATGGCCAAAAATGAAGCGAATACACAAATTCTGGAGCTGTCTATTATAATGTTGAGATTTAATACGAGTAGGTATTTAGTGTAATACTCGAGGAAAAATATCTTAACTGGCTTAAATGGTGCGTTATTTTTAAACACAAAAATAATTATTTGTTATTGTGTGTACTGCCAGAGATGTTGCGAATATATAATTTCGAATCTGGTTACGGATAAAGGAATAATATTAAAATGGTTTCGGATGTCAAATTATTTCTGGCTATCGGCCGGTTTCGGTTATGGATATTAGAATAAAGTATAAAAACTGGGCAAATGCGAGTCAGACTCGCGCCCTGAGGGTTCCGTACAAATTTATCTATTTTCAGATTTATTTCCTCACATTTTTTGTTTTGTGTTTGTCTTAAGTTTTTGAAAAATAAATACTTTTCTTTCTTTCTTTCTTGTGCTATATGACCTTGGATTATGGGTCAACAGGAAGTACTTTATGAATTTTGATTTCCTCGAGAATGTCGAAATGTTATTTTTTTTTGGTGGGTTAATATCATCCTATAACATGGCCGACTGTAACGTTTTTTACGATATAAACCGAAGTATCTTTTTTGTCGTTAACTTACAAGTTTGATTTTTTTTACAGCTTCAAGAGTCCGTAGATCTGAATATAGGGTTTTATTTCAACTCGATACCTCCATACGTTCCCAAGATAAAGGGTCCTGTTAGACAGACAGACGGATGAACAACAAAGTGATCATATAAGGGTTCCGTTGTTTCGAGGCTACAGCGCTGCCGCCGCGCTTCTTTGTTTTTTCATAATTATAAATAATATCTACGTGCGTCCACAGCGCGGATGACTACATCCGCGCTGTGGACGACGCAGCCGACGTCGAGCCGACTGCGACGCTGCTAGTGCAGCAATCGCGCTGCCGTCGGCTAATTTGATAACGTCCTTATTTCTAGTCTAGATTATCATTTGTTTTTACAATCAAAGATATAAGTTTTTTTTTATGACATGTAATATTTATTTGTAATAACATATCGAAATATACACCTAAGAAACTTAAATACCTATTAACAAATTATTTATGCTAAACGTAATCTACACACAATACCTATGTATACACTAAAGGCTACTCCTGACTAAAATATGGCGTCATAAAACTGTCGACTATTGACTTGGTATAAGTAAACGTTAGATAATTAAAGTATCCACCTTTATCCGAAACTATTCGGAATTTTTATATCGGATTATTTTACGGTTACGGAGCTTCCCTATCATCTAATTTTAGCAACAGGGCCGTTTTTTTTTTACTTAAAGAAATTGAGAAAAGAAATTCGAATGAGAAGGCTTATCAAAGATTACTGAGAAGATAATAGGTACTCGTATTTAGCACACAGCTTAACATTTTTTATTTGTATTAAGTTCTCATAACAATTTAATTTTGAGTTAAGCACGCATAGGTACAAGACCTTTGTTCTCCGCTTATTTTGTAATTGTTAAGGTGTACAATAAAGAATTAAAGATAACAATTTTACTGGCCTGTTGGTCTTTGTTTGTGTCCCTGAAATACTTTTCCGGAGGTCATGAGTTCAATACCTATCCAAGAGTACATGTGATAAGCAGGATCATTTGTTGTGTCTAGGTGTAATTTATCTATAATACCTATTTATTCAGAAAATAGGTAAGTATGTTTATCAGTTGTCGTCGAACTTGATGGCACTGTGTGAAAATTGTGAAAAAAAATTGTTGTGCACTAGCTTCTGACGTTTTATAAGTGCCCTTGTAAGCCTATGTGAAATATTTTAATTTTTTTATTTTGAATCATATCTTTTTCTCTTATACTTGTACGTTGGGTTCTTTAAATATTCTTCGTTGCTTGCGTGCAACTTGAGTAACAAGAATAGGTGGATCTATGGTTAATAGATTAGAAGGCGAAGGCTAGTCAATCTACTGAAAAATTTAAACGATACTTCCACCAACGCTGAACTGCCGCATGCAATCGAATCGAATTGAAGTTCGCCTTTGTACAGTTTCTGAAGTTTTAATCTGTATCTATATATATATTAGCTCCTTTTACGACGTTGGCGAGTACTAAGAGAGAGTTTTCCAAAATCCACCCCGAAAGGGATTGTTTTTAGGTGGGAAAATCATCTAATGCCATCCCCCGCTCTTGGACGAAGCGCGAGATAGTTTCAGACTTTTACTGACTAAAAACCCTTCTTTTGTTCCTACTTTGCCATTGTTCCATGGCCTCTGTAGTCTACGACCCTGCTGGGCCCTTACGGTTGCTGACAACTCTTAGAGGTGCGCGTGGAACACTTCGCGCCATCGACGACTTGGGCTCGGTCCGGATGGTTACCGGATGGTCGGACGATGAGCTACCTATTGCTCGCCGTCCGTGAGCCCGCGCCTACGGTTGCCGGAAATCGGGATCGGAATCCCTGTGACTGGGGCGCGAGGGCTATTGCCTCGCGCGTGGGCAAAGTTGCAGCACCCGCTAGACTGAGCTTTGCTCGTCAAGTTGGGGGACATTTTGTCTCTCGATATATCTGAGGGTACAAAGTGATACCTATAGTATTAAAACATATACTGACAGGTAACGCAGTCTGTCGGTTATTGTTGGTAGGTGGACTGCCGAAGTTTCGAAGCGTATTTAGTTTCACTCATGTAGAAAAGGTCACGGCACTTATGTCAATGGAGGTGCTTTTGTAACTAAGAAGTACTCTCAAGCTTCGTTCTCGATATATAGCATAAACACACATGTAGTTTCACTTACAGAGTAGCCATTTCGCTCTGATGTTATGAGAAAAACAAATAATTTAAAACTATAAATATTAATCTAATGTAAGGAAGATTTGAAGCTTTGCTCTTGACATTGACATTTTCACCTAGCCAGCCCTTTCACATTTCAGTGTTTCGCTGTTTCGCATCATCTTTTTGTTATTTTAAGTATTTCAAATACGTTTTTAATTTAAGCCATAAATTGCTACGAAGAAAGAGCGCAAGAATTATAGTTGTTTAAGTAAAAAACTTAGAAGTTCAATTTTACGTGAGCGACACTTGCGTGCATCGTCATCGGATGATATTTTTTCTACGACTTATAACGCCGCATCAGGGTGAGTCCTTGACCTACTTATTTTTATGTCTTGATTTCAATTAAAAATACTTATTTTTAGAATCACAACCACGTGGCTTGTCACATTTAAAAACCGTTACGTAATTCCGAACGTTTCTGGTTTTGAATAGGGTAATTTACTCTATATGAGAAAAAATCTTAAAATATATTATTACGCAAAAAGCAGTCGGTAAGTGTTAATTTTAGTTCATAAAATAACAAAATAAATTGTTAAATTCAATTCAAATTTTCAGTTTTTTTTTATCTGTACTTTATTACCTTGAAATAGCCACTATGTTATTACGTCATTCTGTGTAAATTAAAGGTCACATATGATATTAATACTGTGGCCATACTGAGTCATTATTAGCGCATTTGTTTACAGAGCCAATTTACCTCGGAGTAAATATTTAAATGCATTTTAAGGGTACTTAGCGACTGAATAAAAATTTTAATGGTTTATTAGCACTATAGAATCTAATTGAGACACTTTTCAAAAATGAGTGTAAAACCTTATTCGTAACATGTTATAAGTAGATAGAGTGCGTCTACTGAAAGCGTAACATGGAGTTTTTTTTTTAAATTAAATTGGCAGCATTGTTTTGCCGAAAAAAATCACGTCAAAGTCTATGGTTGCAATTGTCAGTTTTTGGAAACAGATATTTATTTTTCAAGAATAATTGCTTAATTATGGGAAAAACAATAAACAGTAACGTGCAAAAACTGTTACACAGTATGGTTAATAAGTTCAAACAAAAACAAGAAGAGAAAGAAGTTTATATACGATTTCTGAATTTTTAAGTTAGTATGACGTTATAATCTTGATCCTTGTCGACTAATATTATTAAATTACTAATACTATAGAGTTATATTTAGGATATAATGATTTTTTTTTTCTTACATTTTTAGATAATCTGACATATTACGAATTTCATAATGGACAAAAACATCGAACAAAGAAGGCTTTTGGTGAATCGAATTAATCAAAAACACATGCACAAGCAGTTGAGATGTAATGAAAGATTTGCCTCACTGTCTGGTAGTGCATCAAAGTCTTCAACTGAAGTAAAAATCCCGAAAGTGAAGGAAATAGTGACTGAAATCCTAGTTCAAGTTTGAGAGAGATAGCTGCTGAACTTTTTGTGTCTCACGAGTCAATCCGTATCATTTGAAACAATCACTGGAGTATAAAACATGTTCCCACTTGACTAATCCCAAAAGATCTGAATTTTCTCTATGCTACAACGAATCGATTCCAACCCAACAATCGTGAAACACATTATTAGTGTTGGCGAGACGTGATGAAGTTGAAATCATGTTGACTATTTTATTTGACTATCGCGATGTTGTGCACTTGGTATTCTTGCCAGAAGGCCAAATAGTAAATAAAGAATATTATAAAGCGTCATTTGAGAGATCAGATAAAATAAAATAATTTGGAATAATAACTAACATTTTATGTGTTATTGACATTTACCATACTCCCACCAAATAACTACACACATATTTTTGACTAGGATTTAAGTTCCTAAACAACTATTATACAATTGTCATAAATACAGAAAATACTCTAGTATCAAAACTTTTTTCTCCTACTATTTCAATAATACCACATTCAAAATTTTTGGTTGTAACCTCCTTTTCTCAGGTCACGCTTTCATTAGATGGACTTTATTATTTTATTATAAGGAAAATCGGATTGTCGTTTGGAGGTCTTCCGGTTGCTAAATAAAGTACTTCTCGAACCACCTGTGTGGGGTTCTTTTATTAAGGAAAATTGGTTTGTCTTTTAGAGGCTTTACGTATGAAACAGTTCCTCACCGGACATGGTAAAAATAAACACATCATATTATTCTACAAGTTATTTTTTAAATTAAATAAAAGTCCCATTTATTTAAACAACCAAATCAGCTGGTTTTTTTGTGGATAGGAATAAACAAACTGATATGAATCACATGTCTATTGAAAGGTGGGAACGGTGGCCATACAAAATCTGGCATCCTCCTTTACACTAATAAAAAACACTGAAACTTAAGACGAATCTAGTCAACTTCCAATTGTTAATTTAGTAACCATCATAATGAGTATAGGTATCATTATCGTCAACATCATTTCCGCCGAAAGACGTCCACTGTTAATACTTCTTCCTGCCCTTGTCCCATCTTATTTGGGGTCGGCGCAACACGTTTTTTTCTTCCATTCTACCCTGTCACTCGACATGCTATCACTAATTTCCTTTTCTTTCATATCGCTCTTCACGCAATCCATCCATCTTTTTTTTGGCCTCCCTCTCCCTCTCCACCCATCCACATGTATACTCATAACTCTTTTAGTAACATGCATTTCATCCCTCCTATTTACATGAGCATACCAAGACAAACGATTACCCTTCAGCTTGTCAGTCACTGGCGCCACTTTCAAACTTCCTCTAATATAGGTACTCATTTCTCACTTTATCCAATCTCACCACACCACACATCCATCTCAACATTCTCATCTCCGCTACATGCAATCTTTTTTCATCCGTCTTTTTCACAGCCCAACATTCTGATCCATACAGTATGACAGGTCTTATCACGGACTTGTAGATTTTACCCTTCAACTTGAGGGGCATCCGTGGGTCACAAGTTATTCCCGTGACCTGTCGCCATTTCATCCATCCTGAATTGATCCGATGTGTCATGTCTCGGTCTACCTCACCGAGACTGATAATTCGTCTGAACTCACGTCCACTGTTAAAATTCGTCAATAATAATTTCTAGATTAGCATAGTGACTTGTAATAGTTGTAATCATGTTAGTACTAAGTAACAATTATTGTAACTTCAAACCAGTTTTCAATGAAAATATTTTTTTCATAGTAAGCGTTTATAGCGCCGTATATAATAATTAATACTAATCAAGACGATTCCAAAAAGCTCAAACACGATAGGGTTATTTGAGTTCCTATGGCCACCTTTCGGTTCTATCATCAGATCAGCTCCATGTCATAATAATGTTCCATTGTCATCTCATTTACACATACATGTATAATTTTAGGTCATTCGGTAACCGGAAAGTGGATCAAATTTAATTTGCAAGATTTGATGACAGACAAACCAACATCGGGACAGGTGAAACTAAATAAAAGCTTATAAAAATAATGATTTTTGCATGCCGTAAGACAGAATGTAGCGGAAACACCCAGTTCTATACCATCTCAAACTTGTATGGCTGGCAAAAAAATAATTTCTGATTTTGATACGTACTTTAATACTTAGCTATAGAACCAGGATAATGGTGAACAGTACTATCACGAGCTCTTAACGCTCGTACAATACATGCATACGAGCAGCGCCATCGCTCGGCAGTTCTGAATATCATTTGTGATTTCTTCCGCAATCGAGTTTACACTTATAACTTCATATATTATTATTTTCACTAATTAATCTAATGCATGTATTTATTAAATAAGAAGAAGATCAGAGGCCCTACTATGAGCTCATAACAATTCATTTTATGACCTAAACAAGGATGAGCTGAGCTAAATAGGGTGTATAGCTCCATCCTTCTTTCTCGCTCGCACGACTGACTTTTTAACACGGCATTGGTGACCCCAATGGGGCCAACATTGGGGTCACCAATGCCGTGTTGATGGTGATAATGGTGACGGCCCCGACTTACGACTCTTAAGTTGCGGGTACAGATTTAAGCTTGTTTTTCATCTTCACTGCTCTCAAACCCGGTGAAGGAAAACATTGAGAGGAAACCGGCATACGTCTTAGAAAAAAATCCAAAGATATGACTGATGTGGCCTCCACCAACCTCCTCCAACTGGGCTCGTGTGGTTGAATTACGGCCGATTCCCTTCTAGAGCCTGAGGCTTAGCAGTGGAAGCATGGTAAAGCTGATTATGTTATAGTGCTCACTATATTATCGTGTAACAGCTTTTGCCAGAGGCATCACCCGTGTAGAAATAGAAAATATTATACACCGCTAAATTTTAATCGTTTTAATCCCGTGGAGGGTCGATCCGGTACATAATAATAAACGTCAGCTGAGCGAGTTCAATGACCTGTAGTTAATAGTCAACGTTGAGTATAAAGTACCTACAGGTCATTGAACTCGCTCAGCTGACGTTTTCTTAAAGATACTAATTTCGTACATGCGTGAATTAATACGAGTTTTGAAAAAGAGGTAACTTTATTTTTTAATTTTATCTTTACAAATCGAGGTGAAAGAATTGATTTTATAAATTCTTTCACCATTAAAAAGCTAGGTTCAGTACTTGAGTTAAAGAGGAAAGATTTGATTTTTATTTGTTTGTATGTTAAGGCATAACGCTCAACGGGAACTCTACTACAAAAGATGTAAAACAGTCTATAAAATATATTTTTTTAAATCTTTAATTAACTTTTTCGCTAGTGCTAGTGCAAATATGACACTCTGTAGGTAAACATAATGGAATAAAAATAATGTACGTGTGTATGTACAAATGTGTAATGGTGTTACATATGTATGTGTAAATGGGAAACTCTGGGAGTGAAGAAGAACAGAGCCACGACTTTATAAAAAAGATCGCACTAGTTTATTTTAACGCAATTCAGAAAAGTCTGTTAGTGGTCTAATTGAAATAAATACTTCGAGTTGAGTTGAAATCAGACCGGATCATAGAAACCTTTTCTCTATGAGATCGTTCTTAATGGTAAAAAGATTTGCTAAGAGAAAACTTAACTTTGAGTTAGATCGTTTTTGTACAGTTTGCAATTCAATAATATTATGGAATTTATTTTTGAGTACAAAATGAAAATTTTAAATCTCTTCAGGCACACAAGATTGTATTTATCTAAATATTTAATGATTTACCAACATTTCTTGCCTGCACCGACAAACCATCAAATTTTTTGTGAAGAGAATTTAACCGTTTAAATGTCTCAAGTACCTACCATATGCCTTATTAAGTCTCAGGTTGAAGCTGCGGATATAAGTCCTTCACAGATAATATTCTTCATAACAAGTGCTTCACACAACGAGATTTTATAACGTAAATTATTTGCAAATGCTGTTTCCTCGATATTATTTATAATGATACTGTGCCAGCTACCTAGTTCGCGAGAATGTTTTTATTAAAAACTATAATTAAATAGTTTTAATAAAACATTCTCGCAAACTAGGTAAAAACTATTATTATAGAATTTTTAATAAAACATGTTTACGCATTCTTCGCCGTATTTTGAGAGTAGTTTTGAAAAAAATAATAATGACAGTCTTTATTCATTTAGATTAGAATTTGTGCCAAGTTTCAAATTTATTCAACCAAGGAATAAGAACCATAAAATATTAAATTTAACACCGCTTAATTCGTTTTTAATTCCCGACGGAAAAGAGGGGTGTTATAAGTTTGAGGTGTCTGTGCCATCGTAGGTCCTCAGCGAATGGACCGATTTTGATGCAGTTTTTTTTATTTGAAAGCTGACGTTATCGAGATGGTTTTTAGGTATAATTTGTAAAGATCTGTTCAGGTGTTCAAGCTAATCAGCTCGTTTGTTGGCTGTGGCCCCTGGATCTTAAACACTTAATGGATACTTTACTAATAAACACATTTGGGTCAAAATCACCAGGGTGGAAAATTAGCTTTGCCAGCAAATAAATGCCACAATTCAGTGTTTTTTAAACAAATTATCATTTGCAGATTAGCAGTAGGATTCAATTTACCTGTACCTTATACATTATACTTCAAATGTAAAACATATTTATAGTCATTTAAAGAAATAACTACAAAAATCATTTCGAGAACGTGTCCTAAATAATCAATCTGTAGAAACAAACACTTAAAATATATAAAAAACCAAAGAAAATCCTACGGTTTTTCTTACTCATTCGACTTTAATTTTATTAATATCAAGTAATTATAAGCATAATTAAAAAAAGAAAAGAAACTACAGAAAATCAAGTCAAAATATGATGTCCGACAATGTAAGCGTCATTTCCGAATTAATTAATTTAGTAAATGTTATGCTAACATAGTTTTTTAATTATTGTCCTATTTTTTTAACATTGAGAAGTCTCATGAGGCTGAAAAACATAAGAAACGTCACAAAATGCAACTAAAAAAAACCTGCTCAGCTTACATACTTGCGCCAGTGAGAAAAGGTACAGGAAGACAAAGTCAAAGCATACCGTAAAATAAAACTACAGGAGAAAACCATTGCTTTATTAAATTAAACGTGTGTATGAAGCTTTAGAGAAAAGATAAAGAGCATTGAAAATAAAGAACAAAGGCAAGTTCGAATACCAACAACTCTTAACAGCAAAGTAAATGCCTTGGTAAAAAATGTTGACGTACATAACTCCTGAACCTTAGCATGGCAAAGGACCTACAGATGAGGTAGGAATGAGAGAGTGTTTTTAAAAAATATATAAAAACAGCTTTAGATAAAAACAGCTTTAGATATTCATGGTGCGTGCAGCTAGGGAGTGGATATTTCTCGCCAGAGTCTGTGTTTCCTGATAGCTACAACCCGGGAATCTTTAAGTCGAGAGTGAACAGGTTACTTCTAGGTAAGCGCGTTCCATCGTCGACCGCATCATCGCTTTCCGCTTTCCTTTTATAACAGTCAAGCGCAAACCTATCTATTTTGACTGGCCTGTTGGTCTAGTGGTTAGTTACCCTGACTGCTATGCCGGAGGTCGTAGGTTCGATTACCACCCAGGACAAATGTTTGTGTGATGTGCATAATCATTTGTTCTGTGTCTGGGTGTAATTTATCGGTGTATTTAGAAATGTATAAAGTATCTTTATCAGTTGTCTAGAACCCATAACACAAGCTCTGCTTAGTTTCGGAATGGACGGCGTTGTGTGATAGCTTCGTGGAATATTATTATTATCTATTATCTACAATAAAAAAAAAAACGTCGAGTTTGGGCTCATTAGACTCATCTTAACCAGTTCTTTTACTTTTTATAGATTTTATGCGTCGAGGGTTTTAAAAAAAATAATTTTGCTATTATATACTTAGGAGTAGTTTTGAAAACTACTTTATCATGAAAATCGTTTTTATTTACTTAGGTTATTATTTATGCTGAGCTTTAAGTATATCGGCGCAAGTAAAAATTGAATTTTTACAACCCTTCATATTGCTCGTCTACATCACAAAAGGAAGTCTTGCAAAATTTCACGTTGCGAATATCAGTGGTTTTGGTTGTGCGTTGATATTATTATGTCAGTCAGTTTATTCTTTTATGATTAACTCTAAAATGATCATGTTATCAAACGCTTAAAACTACGACATTATTTTCAAAGTTACATTAAGGAATCAAAGTCAGATAGTAGTTTTGTTTGTCACACTTTAATGAATAAACTATTTTAACGAGGAAATGTTTGTAAAAAACGAATTCGGTAGATTGTTCTAGTGCATATAACTCAATAGTTGTAGTTTTCATTGCTGAAAAGTGCAGGGTTAGGAAGTACTCGACAAATATAGTAACGTTTTTGGAGTACCCCGATTTGTCATAAGGTAGTAAGTAAAACTAACATCACCATCACAAGCACGGACCATCTTGAGAGAGGACTTTTGGCTGATAAATGTCGTTTCCTGGTACGCTTACGTGACAACCCTTCGCCGTTTTTACAAGTTATTATTACTGTTTGTTCTTTTGTATGATTGTAAGATCATGTATTTTATCTACGGTCCTTGATTACTTGAAAAAGTCTTTTTTTTATGGTGGTAAAAAATCGTCCAGTGACAACCCCCGCTCTTGGGCGGAGCGGGAGATAGTATCAGATTCTTACTGACTAACCCACCCCGTTTCTTCTTAAGCCTTCGTACCGGGGCTCTAGCTGTAGGCTTCGACCCAGCTGGGCCCCTCCTGAAAATATAGAAATCTACACTAGTATTATAGAGAAGTAAAGTTTGTTTCTTTTTTGTAGGAGGTAATTTTTTCACCGATTGAAAGCTGTTTTATTCCCGAGAGTTTATGTACACGGGCGAAGCCGCAAGCAAAAGCTAGGAATAATAATAATTTGAGTTGGGGATAGTAGGGGCTGAACCTCAAACACCTTCTAAAGGTCCAGGACCACAGGACTCTGAGATAGTATAGTTCTTCTGTGTTGTAGGTACTTCTGGGAATACCAATTAATTTTATTATCTCCCTAGCTTCTGCCAGCGGCTTCGCGCTCGCGAATGTAGGTTTCTCAATGCAAACTTTGGATCCCCATTACATCCCTTGAATTTTGAAAAAATTGCTCGCCCATGTCACAAAAGGAAACCTTGTGCAAAATTTCACCCTCCTAGTCCCAGTAGTTTTGGCTGTGCATTGATCAGGGCACGATCTAAGGGGGGTAAGCCGGGCAATTGCCCAGAGCGGCAAAAATGAGGCGCAGCAAAATTTATTTATTCCTATCTGTCAACCTAGCCATTAGCCATCTATACCCAGGTTGGCAGGTTGAGCATTTCATATGCCACCTTCCGACCTACGTCAGGTTGGATAGTGGAAATATTTAAGACTAAAGACTCATGACTAAATAGCTAGACCGTATGTCAGTCAGCTTCTTCTTTTATAAATACATAAACATTAATTAATATTTTATTTCAGCACCAAAAAACATACTGGTAGACGACGTAAGTCTAGAAACATACGAAGACGAAATGGCTATCGTTGATTGGGAATTGAATTTTTCGCAAAAAGGTGTGTTCATGCATCAATTCATTTTGTGCTAAGTGATATTTTTATTTTGACATTTTTGTGTTTTGTCACTTTTAGATTTAACAAGTTTGCTTTACAAGCAATGTTTGTATTTTCACACTGACTTAATGACTTAATCACATGAAATACAGCTCTGCGCCACTGGTACATGGTGGACATCTCACCCAAACGTACAAAACGTTTTGGGAACACATTCATGGTGCGTACCTACAGCTAGAGCGGATTTCCCTGCTGTCTGTGTTTTCTGATAGTTACAACTTAAGTATTTAAGTCAAGAGTGAACTGGATCGTCGAACCCTATCGTCGGCCACATCATCACTTACTATAAGGTGAATAAGTGGTTAAACGAATGACCCTCGTTTGACATTTTCTAAAAAAGATAATATTTTGAAGATTTCAACCTCTTTTTGTTACTTCATCGGGCTGAAATTCAAACACATGTACTTTGCGACTGGAACGTGCACCTGTTGATATCAAAAGGTGGATAAACACTATAGCATTTTTTCGAGCATTTCTATATAATGTAACGTTCTAATAATACAGGTAAAGGCCCAGTTTCAAAAGTATTTCCTGGTTCGTGAGGGTGATACATTGGATTATGTCATAGAGCTGTTCGTTGTTCTGTTACTAGTGAATGCTCCAGTCTATACTCTCTTAGAGACGCTGCCGCTGTAAGCGAATTATCTCCTCCTTGTTTAAGGTGACGTGTCTGACTCCATCGCAAACAAAGTCCGGCCGATTTTTTCTGACAAATGTGCGATTTACGCCAATCCCATCGTCGAACGGTTAAGAGAGTACGAGTTTTGTGTGACTTTTCAACAGAATGGACCTAATGCGGGTTAGTGAACTTGAAATGTAATTAGTTAAAAATCTTTCAACTTTGTCATGTGCATTCTTTTCAGCTGTAACGGTGAGTAGACTTTTATGATCGTTGGAAAATTGGAGACTCCGTAATCTTTATTAGATTACTAGCTGTGCCCGCGCGGCTTCGCTCCCGCTCTTCCCTACTTCAGCCTTCTATACCCTACTCTACCCTACTATACCCTACTCTACCCTACTCTACCCTACCCTACTCTACTCTACTCTACCCTACTCTACCCTACTCTACCCTACTCTACCCTACTCTACCCTACTCTACCCTACTCTACCCTACCCTACTCTACTCTACCCTACTCTACCCTCCTCTACCTTACTCTACTCTACTCTACTCTACCCTACTCTACCCTACTCTACCCTACTCTACCCTACTGTACCCTACTCTACCCTACTCTACCCTACCCTACTCTACTCTACCCTACTCTACCCTCCTCTACCTTACTCTACCCTACACTACCCTACTCTACCCTACTCTACCCTACTCTACCCTACTGTACCCTACTCTACCCTACTCTACCCTACTCTACCCTACTCTACCCTACTCTACCCTACCCTACCCTCCTCTACCTTACTCTACCCTACACTACCCTACACTACCCTACTCTACCCTACACTACCCTAATTTTCATTTTTTTTTTCCATAAAAACCTTCTCCTCATAATAACGAACACAACAAAAAAAAAATTAGTGAAATCGGTCCAGGCGTTGTTGAGTTATGCGCTTACCAACACATTTTGCGATTCATTTTTATATTATAGATTTCTTTCTGTACAAGTGATTTGTAATCTTTAAAAATATACCGTATATGAATATATATATGAACTCAAACCGTAAACCATAAAAAATCGTTTTGTATATGGTATATCACATCCAAAATCACATAGTTTTCTACATAACCGTTTCTTATTTGGAAAAAATAGTTTACAATTTCTTGCGGTGTTTGCAATTTTCCGGTGACGTATGACAAAAAACAAGCCTGAACATCAACGCAAAAAAGAGCCCTGACTCATCAATGCACAGCCCAAATCCTAGGGCCAGAAACGCAAACGAAAATAGGATTTTGAACGAAAATAGAAAAAGCGTAGCGCGTAGCCGCGTAGACCCGCGTAGCCGCGTAGACCCGCGTAGCACGTTCGTAGCACAGTTGAAACGCCTTGCAATTCAAAACTGTGATAGAATGAACTACTTAACCTTTCGAATAACGTAATTAGAGGCACAATAGAAAAACAATGAGGTTAAATGAATAAATGCACGAATCACTATAAAAAAAATCAATTTATCTTACTTTTATGATAAAGAAAATCAATCACCGGGATTAATTTCACAGACTGTTTTTTAATTATTGTTATGTTCCTGATATATTCTGAAAAGTGAAATCAATATTTAACTCGTATAGTCCATTGAACTTCTGGCCGATGTTAAATGCATACATACTCGCACAATCGCCTGCGCCCATATAGCGCCCCACTGACCTATAAAATCATTTTCTTTGCGAAATATTGATTGATTTATTGCTATTGCTTAAACATTCTGAAGAACGCTTAACCAGCATTTTAAGCTATTGCATAGCTTCTATCGCGGGCCTTGAGCGTGGAGACCGAATCCAGAAATTCCGTAACGAAAATAACCCAACACCCCACTCATTTGTTTTTTGAGCGTGGTGACCGATAAGAAAACAAATGAGTGAACAATCAATCAAAGTTCAATTCAAAGTGTAACTTCAATTAATATCAAAGAAAAAAAACAAAGGAAAAAATTACTGCATAAATAAAATAAATAATTATAATTGCATAAGTTGATAAAAATGCTATGCAATAGCTTCACCGCGGCAGTCCCCGAGTGCCACACGTCTTTTTTGTGTAAACATTTGCCGTTGCCGTTTAAAAGGAGTAGGGAAAACAAGCGAAAAAATTGGGCAAGTGCGAGTCGGACTCGTGCACTAAGGGTTCCATGCAAAATACAATTCCCATTTTTTTGACGTAGGTAACAACAAATTTACTATTTTCAGATTTATTCCTATACCTGTGCTATAAGACCTTGCTTTGTGTCTTTCAGGATTCTGGGTCAACGGGAGGTACCCTATGAATTTCGATCTTTGAGAGTATCGAAATACACGTCTTTTGCGAAATAAACGGCCGTATCTTTTTTATTCGTTAAGTTAGAAGTTTAATTTTTTCACAGCTTGAAGGGTAAACAGACTTGAATACATATATGGTTTTAATTTCAACTCAATACCTCTACGCGTTCTTGAGATAAAGGGTCTTGACAGGCAGACAGAAGGACGGACGGAAAAGAAAGTGATCCTATAAGGGTTCCGTTTTTTTCCTTTTGAGGTACGGAACCCTAAAAATTAGTCATACGAAAAATTAATGTCTTGATATTTTTTCAAACCTATTGACCTAGCCGTTACCGAGGAGTAGGCTTCAGAAATTCACTGTTTTGTAGCACTGCTCGGCATTTTTGTCTCTCCGCCCAAAGGAAGTATCCTAAACGTTTTTATAATACGTTGACAACCGTAGCAGACAGTGCTACGCCGTAGCTTCGTAGCTCGGTGCCGTAGCACCTATCTCAAAATATATTATTTACGTTACGATTCAATAAATGTTATTGAAATAAGTATTTTGTACAAAATACTTTTTTTAAGGTGGGAAATAATCCAATGACTTCTCCTGCTTTAAGGCGGAGCGGGAGATGTCAGTTTTATTGACCAAAACTACACCTATGTTCCTTTTTTACCTTGCGTTCCTGGACCTTTAATTGTACACGCTGATATTTTTGCAGAATAGATCGACTAACTTCTTCACGCACCGTCGTGGCACGTCCCGGTATGAGCTAACCCTAAGGCCTATATTTCGCTGTGACACCATGGCGGCGCTACCAACAAAATGTATACAGCTGTATAGATTTGCTCACCTGGTTTGGTTGCGCAACCATTTTGCTAGCATGACGAGCTCGGACGTGTGGCGAGTTTGGTGTCTGTATGGTATCTAGTTTGGGAGCTTAGGGTATATAGTCACGCCGCCATGGTGTCCCGGTGAAATGTAGCCCTAAATAACTTTTTTTTTTCTATGTTTTCAGATCACGGCGCCATATTTGTAATGAACTCGAAAATCATTGGTTTCTTCTCCTGGGGTGACATTCAAGGAAGAGGCGTGCCTTTAATAATTTTAAATATTTTACATTTTAGAGAATGGTTTGAAAGTATAACTTATTGAAGTAAGTGTTGTTTTATTGTTTTAGTCCATAGATTTTTTGTTTTTGATATAAACTAATGCTTGACTCGCGATCTCACCTGATGGTAAGCAGTGATGCAATCTCTGACGATGAGGCGCACTTGTATATGAGCCTATTCACTCTTGCCTAGTGTAATAATTTGAGTATCTTCAAACACTCAAATTATAACAAAAAATTGCAACTTTTGCCTGATAAATGACTTTTAGCACCAGATGTTATCTAATTTGACGTTGCTGATTCCAAATATGCCCTCAGTTTTTTTTTTTGTAACAGCTCTTGTTTACGAGTTCTAGCTTTCGCTAAAAATTCGCTATGGTACAGTGTTAATTTGCTGATCATTGAAAAAATGTTAAGTTTTCTTAATATGTTTTGATATGATATCGCCAAGACAAGTTTGTGTGAATAAACTAAATCATTTTTGTTTCATTTGCGGAGAGTAAACTATAAAAGAATACTGTTTGAATTACGAACACTGTCACGTGTTCGTAATTAAGGCTTATAAAAATTACTTTGGTCATCCGCAGGAAATTACAGACAAGCTTTAAATTCCGCAAAAGGTATACAAAACGGGGGTTAGGTTTCTACCTTTGTGGACCAATAAGAAAAAGAATAGATTTAGGTGCGAAACCCCTATGATCTGAATTAAACCCGTACTACCACGACGACCGTTATTTTTGTTTGGTCAACATAACTGGCATTAACCGAAAAAATTGAGGCAAATGAGAGTATCCTTCCGGTCGGCACATGCACGGCTTCTGACCCCTAAAGTATCACTTGAACCTCAAATTGATGCTTCACAGATGGAGACTATGCATTTTGAAGGAACTATAATATAATATGATATTCCACAACTATCACACAACGCCATTTAGTCTCAAGCTAAGCGGAGCTTGTGTTATGAGTACTAGACAACTGATAAACATACTTATATATTTCTAAATACATACATATTGATGAACTTAGGGACTTAACTAACAATGGGGAAATAGCTACAAATATAACTTTACTCTGATAGAGCATTTCTGCTACAAAAGAGGGCGATCAGAACTTTGGTTCGCATTCCCCAAATCGAGTCCTGTCGGAAGTATTTCCAAAGTCTATCGATACTTACAGTACCTAGACTCCTAGTCTTTATATACTAATAGTCTTGACTAGCCTGGCAAAACACATAAATGATTATGAAACGCAGGACGAAAGACACCTAAGAGAAAGCACACGGAATAAACTTGAAACATAAAGTAAGCCCAAAAATAAATATTGCAAAACATTATGTTCAGTATCAAGCGGTAAAATTATTTAATTGTTTACCTAAAGAACTGAAAGAGAAATTATATAAAACCACTCAATTTAGAAATAAACTCAAAAACTTTTTATTGGGAAAATGTTTCTACTCAGTTGAGGAATTCATGACTCAACGCTATTGTTAATGATGTTAATTTCATTTGTTGTTTTTATTATTTATATACCACAAAAGAACTGTTTTTTATGGGTTATGAAATATGTTGTTAAATTTTGTAAGGTAAATGTTTTTGTGGTGATTTTCCTTGTTTTACAAGCTTTTATTGTTTCACCTATCCCGATTTTTGTCTGTCATCAAATCTTGCAAGTTAAATTTGATCCACTTCCCGGTTACCGATTGAGCTGAAATTTTGTATACATGTGTAAAGTGCGTGACAATCCAATATTATGATGACATAGACTGGCTGGTTTGATGATGGAGCTGAAAGGCGGCCATAGGAACCCCGCAATAAAACGACACAATCCCATCGAAATTTGGCTCGTTTGATTTGTATTGATGAGTACTTTGGTCCTATATGGTTACCAGGGTCTGATGATGGAGCTGGAAGGTGGCCATAGCAACTTCGCAATAAAACGACACAACCCCATCGAGTTTGGGCTCGTTTGATATGAATTGACAAGCACTTTAATCCTATATGGTTACTATGGTCTGCTGATGGAGCTGAAAGATGGCCAAGGGAACGCCGCAATAGAATAACACAACCCCATCGAGTTTGAGCTCGTTTGATTTGTATTGACGAGTACTTTGATCCTATATAGTTATCATAGCCTGATGATGGAGCTGGAAGGTGGCCATAGGAACTCTGCAATAATACGACACAACCTAATTAAATTTGTGGTCGTTTGATTTATATTGACCAGTACTTTGATCCTATAAGGTTACCAAGGTCTGAATATGGAGTTGGAAGGTGGTCATGGGAACGCCGCAATAAAACGACACAACACAATCGAATTTGTGCTCGTTTGATTTGTATTGACGAGTCATCATCATTGTTGGACATAGGCCTCTCCCAAGTGTCTCCACAATGAACGATCCTGTGCGTCTCGCATCCATCGGATTTCCGCAACCTTCACCAGGTTATCGGTCTACCTTCTAGGAGGCCTTCCAACGCTGCGTCTTCCGATACGCGGTCGCCGCTCCAGAACCTTTCGGCCCTTACGACCATCTATTCTGTGACGAGTACTTTGGTCCTATATGGTTACTAGGGTCTGATGATGGAGCTGGGAGGTGGCCACAGGAACTCCGCAATAAAACGACACAACCCCATCGAATTTGTGCTCGTTTGATTTGTATTAACGAGTACTTTGATCCTATATGATTACTAGGGTATATTGTTAAAATGAATAAATAAATGAAATGAAATGTTATAGATAAATTACACCCAGACACTGAACAAATGTTCACCATCATCACATAAACAATTGTCCTGGGTGGGAATCGAACCCACGACCTCCGGCATAGCAGTCAGGGCTACTAACTACTAGACCAACAGGCCAGTCAAACTGACAGTAGTGATACAGAATGTGACCTGAAAGCGCCATTTTTTAACCTAGATGATTTAAACGATCTTATCAGAGATCTAGCACTATTAGAGTCAGAAATGTTAGCTTGTAGACTGAAAGAAAAAAAATTGTAACAAATCGAACTAAAATTTCTTATTACTGCAAGAACTAAATCTCTACAAATATTTTGCTGAAAAAAATGTCTATGTATTATGTAAAGATATATATTTTAAAGGTACTTTCCTCGCAACCATTTTGGCTATTTTCCCGCCAATCTTGGAGGTTTTGAAAAGAACCGGGCAAGCGATTCTACCTTTAACTTCGTACGATGGAGGAACTCAAGCAAAAATCGAAATCAAGGCTACAGGAATGAACACATGATAATGGCTGACTACTGTCGGAGCATATATAATAGCTCTCTGCATTCAGTTTCAGCAAGAAAATCAAACAAAAGAAAGATCTTTTCAACTTAAGAATTAAATAAATTAGGTTTACTTCTAATTTATTGTAAAAAATCCCATGCGCCATATTTTTTTAGCTAGAGCTGATACAGAAATGTCAGTCACCGATTTGAAATCTCATTGAAAATTGGAATAATATCATGTTAAATAACCCAATTATCAGAAATGCTGTTATACAGTGATAATCAGTCGGGAAGATCGCAGCAGGCAGATTGTTCTAGTCCTTCGACGTACACGGTATAAACGACGAGCCTAAACGCTTAGTCCGGACCGTAAAGGTTCCAACAACGGATGGGAGGATACTCGTCGTACGTCGGGTTGTCCGATGGTAGAAATGGCGGAATCAAGTCATACAATTCTTGTGCACACTCCAAAATTCATCCTGCAAACACCGAAAGGCTGGCTTACCCTTACCCTGCTCAAGGCTTTGAAGGTTGGACTTAAACAAATTTGGATTACCAATTAGCCTCTTCACACGCCTGCCAGCGAATCAAAAGCTGCCAGATGGCATTTTGCAGCATCAGCTCATATGTGACTGTGCCAGCGAATCAAAAGCTGCCAGGTGGCATTTTGCAGCATCAGCTCATATGGGACTGCAGTATACGCGTATGATTCCTGTGTTCTGTGATACGCACACAGCCCTACTTTTTATTCAGTCGTAAGTTGCTACATTTTATTATCATACTAGCCTTATACAATTATAATGTACCGATCCACTAGAAATCTATGGTAAGAAAACACATATTAATTAAAAAATAGTAAAAATAATCAAGAAACTGTACTACATAAAAAATCTTATTCAAAAATTAAATTAAGGTGTATACTCCAGGATATCCGCAGAAGGACCAGAACAGATAGCCGTTGGGGGCGAAAGGTTTTGGAATGGCGACCACGTTCTGGAAGACGTAGCGTTGGAAGGCCTTCTACAAGGTGGACCGATAACCTGGTAAAGGTTGCGGGAATCCGATGCATGCAAAACGCACAGGACCGTTCGTTGTAGCGACACTTGGGGGAGGCATATGTCCAACAGTGGACGTCTTTCGGCTGAAATGATGATGGTGATGATGATGATGCTCCAGGATTGTCCGCGAAAATCAAATTGTCTTAAGTTTTTTGCATTTGCAAAATGCAAAAAACATAAGAGCCTATAAGATTAAGAATTCGAAGATATAAATATTACATCGCACAAATCCGCAGGATCCACTAGCTAGTAGTTTATGGCCCAAATCTTTTCCCAGAGAGGAGGTTTGAGTCCCAGCAGTGGGAACATTAATAGGCTAATTATGCTTAAGCCTATTTTTAAGCCAGCCCGCCCTGTATTTTGCTACCAATAACGATAGCGATATCCTCTTATGCGGCATGTGAGTATGAAATATATTATACTGATAAAAAAATACCTAATGTGTGTGTACATAAGAAGATCCGGCACCTATTTAGTTTATTCTTTTTGTGTTCGTAATTGTCAGAATAGTCTCTTTCCAGGCGAGACATGACAAAGAAGTTGCTAGACGCACTGAGAACGCCTGGAGGAGCTACTGGTCGATAAAACACCTAATGAAAGGACCACTCCCACTTTCCCTTAAAAAGAAACTTATGGACATGTGCATCCTCCCCATCCTCACCTACGGAGCGCAAACGTGGTCATTAACGAAACATCAAAAGTCCGCACTTGCGGTCTGCCAGCGAGCAATGGAACGAAGTATTCTCGGTTTCAAAAGAACAGATCGCATAAGAAACAGTACACTTCGTTCTAAAACACAAATCGCAGACGTAGGTGACTCAGCCGCCAAATTAAAATGGAACTGGACTCCGAACAGCAGGAGCCGGCGATGCGGTAGGCTCAGAAGCAGATGGCGTGACGATTTGTACTCCTACCTTAAGGATTGGCCAGAAGTGGCTAAGGACAGAAAAGAGTGGAATAACGGAAGGGAGGCCTTTGCCCTGCAGTGGGACACAATGGGCTCATAATAATAATAAAATAATTGTCAGAATAAGGTTTGTCTGAAAGAAAAAACTAGTTAGTTTATAATAAAACTGATGTTATTCTTTTATTTTTACTTTATTGAAAATAGACTGATGCGTAGACTATAATTTAAAATGAATATGATTCTCGAATGTACAATAATATCGATGTTGGGAAGCGTTTGGAGTGCACGCGCGTCGTTTTCAGAGACCGGTAACGAAGTGGTCACAGATAACTACATACTGAAGTGGTCCGAAGACACCTGTCCCGCATGCCACACCTCTTGCCGCCGCACCGCTCGCCGCTTTCCGTTGTGTCACGAGAGCAGCCGAAGATTGTCGAGCGGCCGAAGGTGCCCGATCTACGGGGAAGATAAGATTAGTAAAATAGGTACTTGATTTATTAAAAAAAAATATTGTGCCTGTTTGTGGTGGGAAAAAATCATCCAATAACAACTCCCGCTCTTGGGCGGAGCGGGAGATAGTGTCAGACTCTTTCTGACTAAAAGACCCACCCCGTTCCTTCTAGCCTTCATACCGGGGCTCGAGCTAACCCTGGCCCCAGTAGGCTTCGACCCGGCTGGGTCCCTGCTGTTGCTGACAACTCCTTGAGGGGCGCGGGAACAGTGCGCGCCGTCGACGACTTGGGCTTGGTCCGGACAGTTACCGGACAGCCGGACAGTGAGCATTGCTCACTGTCCGCATGCCCGCGCCTACGGTGGCCGGAAATCGGGATCAGAATCCTGGCGGCGGCGGTGGCGGCGAGAACGCCGTTGCCTGATGCGTTCGGCCTCCTCCTTTGCGAGATTTCCTGCTTCGCAGAAGTCGGCGACCGCCTGCCACTCCTCCTCGCTCCGGACCATGGCCTCAACCAAAGCCCGGCGCGAGAGGTCTCCGCCGCCGATCGCCCCCATGAGGGCAAGGCAATGCACCGCCAAGCAGGGCTCACCTCGACTGTGTGCTCCACCGTGTCCTCCGGGCATTCCGCACAGTGGCGGCACCCGGACGTCACTTCCGCAGGAATCCGGTGCAGGAACCTCCCGAACGAACCATGTCCGGTGAGGACCTGCGTCATGCGGAAGGTAAGGACGCCGTGAGGTCTTTCCAGCCACGCCTCAAAGAGAGGATTTACCGCCATGATTGTGGCGTGCCCATGCCTCCCCAGATATTTCTTAATTCATTAACCTTTCAATCGCGGAAATTACAGACACAATAGAAAGACAATAGGTGCGCGAACGCCGGTGTTCGCACCTATTGTCTTATTATTGTGTCTTATCTATTACCACATATAAGCTTTGCTTTTAATAATACAAAACTTGAACAGTAGACAACAAAATTTTATAAAATTGCATCACCCAGTCCGTCTTCTCAGTCGTTTATGATGCCCCTTCTCTATGTATTTTTACAGGTAATTAATATATTTTAATTCCCGCATAAAATTCAAAACGATGTTTGTTGTCACCCTACATAAATAATTTGTAAACAAAACAGAAAACTTACCTAAAAAATGAAATCCCACAACCAGGATACCCATCACTATTACAAAACTTTACACAGCAACGTTTAACCATGTTGCACACTATAAACTTTACTAAATATTGTGTTAAAAACTTGTAACAAATAGAAATACAACTTTAACCCTATGTAAACATCGGTCATATTGTTTATTGGTGTCAAATTGAAGCCTCTTGAGTGTCACCCTTCATAATTTTAAAATTACTACGAATAGCTACTTTATCTAAACGAAATCATCATTAAATGAAAGAAGAATGTGTATAAAATTTCAAGAAGCATTATTTTGAAATATTTTTTTTTGTTGCAGTTGATTTTATGTTGCACACCTATCAAACATTTATCAATAGCAAAGGTCTTCTTTCTTCCTTTGTCTGAAATCGCATACCACCTTTATGGATTTTTTGCACTAAATTAATGATGTTTATTTTGCAAACGGGTGACTAATAGCGTTTTTAGAGGTTCTACGCGTGAAATCACTATGTAAAATGTTTATATTGATTTGTTGTGTTTGTTATTGTGAGGAGAATGTTAGATGTATGTAATGTTAGAATGTAGAGTAGGCTAGTGTAGGGTAGAGTAGAGTAGTGTAGGGTAGAGTAGGGTAGAGTAGGGTAGAGTAGGGTAGAGTAGGGTAGAGTAGGGTAGAATAGGGTAAAGTAGGGTAGAGTAGGGTAGAGTAGTGTAGGGTAGGGTAGAGTAGGGTATAGTAGCACAGAGAAGGGTATTAGTAGGGTTGACTAGGGAAGAGTGGGAGCGAAGCGGCGCGGGCAAAAGCTAGTTTGAAATAAATATTGTAGCATTATTGTTTTCTTTTTTTTGGACCTCGATAAAAATGTTCAACGTTATACGGACCCCACTTAATACTACTTGCCGACCCCCGATCTAGTGGTTAGTGGCCCTGACTGCTAAGCCAGAGAGAGGTCGTGGTTTCGTTTCTGGGTTTGTTCTGTGTCTAGGTATAATTTATCTAGAATATACTCATAGCACAAGCTCTGCTTAGTTTAAGACTAGATAGTGTTGTGTGATAATCGTGAAAAAAAAAACCGGCCAAGTGCGAGTCCGGTGCCGTAGCATCAAGTAACATAATATAAAAGTTCTTGTAGTTCGTTGTAACTTTGATCGATGTTTTAACAATAGTGTATTTTTATATATATAAAAAAAACTACTTACTAGATCTCGTTCAAACCAATTTTCGTTGGCGGTTTGCATGGTAATGTACTAAGGAAGACGAAAGTGCATGGAGATTTCCAAACCAAAATCGTTTGCACAGGGTTTCATCGCCTTAATAATATGTCTTGTATGACATAGATGGCACTAGTATAGTAGTTGGATTGGAAAATATACGTCTCTTGTTAAAGAATATTATCTTGTTTTTTGCTAGTTATAATATTACTTAATTTTAACACAAATTCTCGTACATTACAAACCTTATAAAGCAAAGCACGTAATAACTAGGATTCGAACTCGGTAGCATAAAATTTACCGATACCATTAGCCACTGGACCATTGCGTCACTACGCAATGAGTTGAAATTATCCTACTCTTTATTATATTGAAGTTGTTTAGCGATTTTAACCCGTATCATAAATCTCAAAAGAATTGAGGGTAGTTTAATATTCACTGTATAAAAATGAAATCTTTTTGTTCAATCATAACGTTCTTTACTATCTTTGAGTGAGTTCAGTTACGATTGCATTTAACAAGTTTTTAATATTTATTTTTATCATGAGTTCGCGCTCAAATATTGATATGGCTACGAGGGCCCAAATAATAGCATTGCATAATCAAGGGTTAAATTGTTCTGAAATTTCTAGAGAAAGTAGCTTAACGTAAGTAATGTTTTAAAATCACTGTTCGTTATTTATTTTATTATCCATGGTTATCGATACATGGAAATAATAAATAATATGTTTCCCTTACAGGTAAAGACTGACACTTTATGGATAAAGCGGTCTCAAGAAGAGGGTTCGTTGGAACACCGTAGTAGATCTGGCAGAAGACGCCATATTGACTCAGACCAGCGTCAATTTATGGTGCAAGCTTATGAGGAAAATGGCTTTACACCAACAAAATATTACGCAGAGTTGTTTGATACATCTTTGCGGACGGTGTTTCGTACTCTTCATAGTGAAGGTCTGCATTATCGTTGACATGCTATTAAGCCATTGCTAACCGAAGCTAATAAAAGAGCACGATTGGAATTCGCTTTGAAATACAGAGATTTCGACTGGAGCAACGTCATTTTCAGTGATGAAAAGACTTTCAAGTCTAGCCAGCACGGGCGAGTCATGTTGTGGCGTAGGAATAATACGCGTTATGATGATGATCACGTTGTGCCTAACTGTGAATCCGGTCGTATAACAGTGAACATGTGGGGATGAATGAGTGCTGCAGGACCAGGAGAACTTACTGTAATACCCAGTCGTGCAAACAGTATAAACTACGTAGATGTGCTGAATGACGTCATGTTGCCTACCGTGCGGAATGTTTTTCCTGTAGAAGACGTGCCAGTGATAACGTTCGTGCAAGACAATTGTCCTATACACCGTTCTAGAATTGTGCAAGAGTGGTTTAGCCAGCAATCGGACATACAGATTATTCCTTGGCCTGCGAGATCGCCAGATTTAAACCCCATTGAAAATTTATGGGGCGTTATGGTTCAAAGGTGGGACAATAGGAACGAAAGGACTAAAGAAGCACTGAGTACTCACTGTATGCAGGTATGGGATTCTATACGGGTTCAAAATTTATGTGAAAAATTAATAAACTCCATGGGTTCGCGCTTGCAAGGTGTAATCGATCAAAATGGAGGACACACGAGTTATTAAAAAAAGAATATAAAGTGTTGACTATCGGATTGAGTAATAACAAAGACCGGGGTAGCTATAATTTATTTAATAAATTACAGTGTTCAAACTTAGTGTAAGTGGGATAAATTTATTTACTACTATAAAACAACAAAATGTTATTACACTAATGATTTTAGTTTCTTAAATAATAAGAAATTAAAATAAAAACAACATAAATATAGATTCCTTTCCAATATAATAAATTATTTATTTATTATTTAAACAACTCGGTCCCAAAATGACAGCTATAACCCGGTCTTACAATTGTTATTGATTTGAGGTTTAGCTTCAATTTCTTCCTTGTTCTGGAACGAATACTTAAGCTGTGAACCTTAGTCATAACATAATGCACAAAATCATTATACTCTATACCACTAACCAGAATTATGCAAAACGTAATACTTTTATAATCTATGAGTAGGTAAAATATTTACAGAACTAAGGTTGCATATATAGTAAAAGGTATTATAACATTATGTAAATAAAACTAAATAATAGAAGACTTATAATATATATTAAACAGTTTTACTTTGTTAATGTCATCCATTTTTTTATGTTCCAAGTTATTCAGTTATAAATTTTACTTGTATTTCTCATAACTCATAACGTATTCTTCTTTGAGAATTAAATGTTAAACTATAATATCACTAAAATAGTTTTATTTCTTATCCTTTACGAGAATTAAACTTAGTAAATCTTAATCTGTAGGATAAATAAATATATATATATCTTCTTACATAAATATTTCTTACTAATAATACTAATACTTACCACTAATTACGATAGTATCTAATTTATATATATATTATGCCTTTATTCATTTATACCTCATATTTTTTATATTATTTATAACAAAAAATAAAATAAAGAACGTTTAAAAATATAAAAAAATAGAATATAAATTATACTATATGAAATTAAATTTTAAAAAAGTCGACTGAGAACTAGGTTTCGAATCAGTGCCCTGTGAAACGAGCTTTGTTATTCTGTCATGCTTATCCACCTGTGCTACCGATCTAACTACTTAAACTTGCGAATATGTGAGCTACTTTTTGAATGTTGGGATTCTTAAATAATTAAGATCAACGCCATCTGTAGTCGAATTAACTAATATACCACACAGTTTACCACTTTGGAAGTGTCTCTCACGCAAACTATTCAGTTTAGAAAAAAATGATACTAGAAACCTCAATATTATTTTTGAAGACCTATCCATAGATACCCCCACACGTATTGGGTTTGATGAAAAAACAATTTTTTATTTCAGTTCTATGTATGAGGACCCCAAAATTTATTGTTTTTTTTTTCTATTTTTGTGTGAAAATCTTAATGCGGTTTACAGAATACATCTGCTCACTAAGTTTCATCAGTATAGCTCTTATAGTTTCGGAAAAAAGTGGCTGTGACATACGGACGAACAGACAGACAGACAGAGACATAACGAATCTATAAGGGTTCCGTTTTTTGCCATTTGGCTACGGAGCCCTAAAAACAAAGAAAACTAACAGCAATTGATTTTTTTTTTAAATCAGAAGATGTATAGATACTTAAAGTAAGCTATCGATGCTTGAACATAATTTCCGATGAAGCAATTACGTACGAGGATGCTGAGTCTATGAAAGACCGGTATTTTTACGATTTAAGTATTATTTCATTGTAACTCATTAAAATTCTGAGTATTTGGAAATCCACTTGAACAAATTTGAAGCACTGTACATCAAATATAATCTGACAGTTCTCATTCACATCGTATTACAGCCGGTAGACGTCCAATATACGCATCACGCGAGCGTTGTCATAACGACCGCCCCTGTGCGTCTCGTATCCATCGGATTCTCATGACCCCACTAGGGCAGTTATAAAAACTGGACAAGCGCGAGTCGAACTCGCGCACTGTGGGTTCCGTACAAACTACAATTCCCGAATGGACATTTGAAGATTTTCCCGAATGGCAAAAAAGTTTTTTTGTGACATAGGTATTAACTTTTCTGTTTATCCTATACCTTTGCTATAAGGGCTTGCTTTGTGCCAGGGTAAATATGTTATGAATTTTGATTTCCTTGACAGTGTCGAAATATACATTTTTTGCGACATAAACGGCTGTATCTTTTTTTCGTTAACTCAGAAGTTTAATTTTTTCACAGCTTCAAGAGACCGCAGACGTGAGATAAAGGGTCTTGACAGACAGTTGACAGTCGGGCAACAAAGTGATCCTATGAGGGTTCCGCTTTTTTCCTAACCACTCCTCAAAGAGGAGACTTACCGCCTAATAAATAAAATAAAATAATATAATTATGGTGTACCCAGCATTGAGTTGCTACTTCAAGTTACCTTAATTTTCTAAGACGAACCTGAGTTTTTTTTTGTTCAGACGAATCATTATTAAGTATTCAGAAATATACCTATATAGGTACAATTTAGTTTTTAAAGACATTGATACCTTATTTTGAAAGTAAGCCCAAGCATTCAATGCAAGGGCTATTTTGTTTGGCATTTTAAAGGCCGTAGGAACGACCTTCCTCAAAAATTTGTAGCGTCACTTTAGGTGGGTGCCGTAAAAGCACTTATTGCTTTTTATTGCCTTCGTTATTAGCCTAGGTATAAAAATAAACTCTATAAACGTAGACAAATAGACTCTGACAAGACTTGGGCTGATTTTCCTTATAAAGAATGTTGGGAACGAAACCATAGCGCGATTTAGCCAGAGTATCACGATTCACGACCGCACAACGCCATCTATCGAGCGAGGCAGTAGTTGGTTATTAGTCAGAAGTGTTCCAGTGATAGGGATCTGGCAGTGTGACGATTTGAACTCTCAATACTTTTTATCTATACTAATATTAAAAGCGTAGGGGGCTTATGAACATAGACGTTTCCATTTTGGCGACGACAGCATGCCAATGCTTAATTTATTAAATTTTATTCTATAAGCACACAAGAGTACAGAGGCGGACTTATTTTATACCAGCCAACATTAGGGTGACGCTGAGATAAATGGTGGTAGGTGCAATATTAAGCATTAAAACACAAATACACATAGAAGTAGGTACAGCTTAATTATGTGGAAAACCATTTCTTTTCAACCTTATTCGCGTTAAGAATAGAAGTTTAAAGAAACCTCTTTTACTGTCTGTTCAACCGATTTTAGCTTCTATTTCGTGGGCATAATGATGGCACTAATAAAAGCAAAAAAAGTGGTTACAGTACGAACTATTTACTGCAGCCGCCATTTGTCATGCCATCAACGTAATAAAAGTGAAAATCGGTTGAACGGACAGTAATAAAAGGTTTTCATATATTTCTAATGTTATTTTGAATAGAGTATAACATCATAACGTGAATTTTCTCGGACTCTCAATTCATCAATCAGAATGGATGTGAAGAAATTTTGCAAACCTAAAACTTATCCCCATATAAACTGTTTAAATGGGTGACCTCCGTTATGGAGAAAGCAACGTCGAATCCTTAGTTATCCAGGTTTTTTTTTAATTTGATTATTATACAAGGTGCAGTTTTAAAACTGCACAATATTTCAGGAGGTTGTAATAAAACTCATAAATAATCATGTAAAAAAACGATACCTGGTCAATAATCAGTAATACTTGTTATTTAATTTTTTAATTACACTAAACTAAATCGATTGATCGATGGCCGCGGGGGCGTGGCTAGGGTGTGGCGTGCGGGATGATGATTGGATGATACATTATTTATGAAACTATCGTTGCGAGTTAGTGTGTGTGAAAACGCCCTTTATTGTTCCGTGTTTGTGTGTGTGAAAAAAAGCGCGGTTATAAAAAAAAAAAATTACCTACTTATTTTATTATTGATTCGGGTCGAGAATCACTAACATAATTACCTCCTGAAATATTTTGCAGCTTCAAAACGACACCTTGTAGTGCTGGCTCTTCTTGCTTTTTCTAAACGAATCTATACCTACACAACTATTTTTCAATTAGTACAAAAAAAATGGAGATGGAGCTCCATTTTTTTTCTACTAAGTGAAAAATTTCGTACCCGTTACTGATCATATTTGTGTAGTCAAAAGTAAAAAACTGAGAAAGTGCAAAAGAAATTTAAAAAGATACAATAGAGCGGCTATCAGGAGAAATGTCTTTGAAAAACTGTCATTCTATGCGTCAGTGACGCCATCTAGCTTTGAATAGCAATCACGCGAATTTAATTTGTCAAAATTTATATAAATTTAACTATTGCTCGGCAGGTAGCCACTAGTCAGGGGCTTTACCATTATATGTTAAATGCCAGTCGTACGAACGAAAGAAGAATCTTTTATGCACTAAAATAAAATCATTTTCTAAGAAAATATTGAGTTGCGCATTACGCTATTGCAAATCTTGTTAGGGTAAAATGATTGGACCTAACTTCGGTTTATTTTCGTAAATAGTGTCGAAGTAAGTAGGTAGGTACCTATATTATTCAAATATTGTCTATTTAGTCCAGTGCCTGGGACGTCCTCAAACCTCGAATTACGGTCACTGTAGATAAAATAATATAAAAAATACGAGTGCCACAGTTCAACTAGTAAATTCGAATAAAAATAAAACATTTAAAAAAATCAGCTTGGAGAATTTACGTTACTTACTAGTAATGTTTTTATGTACCTTGATTACCTGATACCTGAAAATTGGCTGTCTAAGCAAGCTAGCAGGTAGGCATGCGTTCTTAGTACATACTAATAGTACTCAATCGTCCACATTTCCTTCGTCAGAAAATATGATCGTCTGGTGGCCCTGGGATCTTACTCTATGAGTGTATTGAAAAACATGGAAATTTGTCACTGCATACTTGGCTCCTTATAACCCTCGCATATACAGCTCGGGTGAATTTCGCCTCAGTTGCAAAACTTTCTGCACTTGTATCAAAATGATTTATTTCAATTCGAATTTACTAGTTCTTTTTCCCACAACTACCACACAACGCTGTCTAGTCCCAAGTTAAGCAGAACTTGTGTTATGGGTACTAGACAACTGATAAACATACTTATATACTTATTTCTAAATACATACATATTACAGATAAATTACACCCAACACAGAAAAAATGATCATGCTCATCACATAAACATTTGTCCTGGGTGGGAATCGAACCGACGACCTGTGGCATAGCGATCAGGGCCACTAACCACTAGACCAACAGGCTAGTCAAAGTTGAACTGTTGTACTCGTTTTTTTTTATTTCATCTACAGTAACCGTAATTCGAGGTTTGATTATGTCCCAGGCACTGGACTAAATTGACAATATTTGAATAATATAGGTATGTACCTACTCCTACTTCGACATCATAAAAATAAAATTCTGATAATAATATTTTTTATTATACCATCATTAAATTATTGCACCATACAAAGCAGTACAGCTTCTGTATTCAAGCAATATACCGATCAGTCTAAAAAAAGTAATTAAATCTTACCTATCTTACAAAATTGTCTCCTATATAATGAGATATATTATTATAATGCTTTTATCTTCGAATGTGTATGAATTTTACTCTGTGCTTCACAAAATGTACTTATGGTACGATAAACTTTATGGTCACCCTACAAAATGTTCTCCTATACAAAATTGAAAATCAATTTTCTCTTAAATTATAGCATCTAGAAGAACGGACGATACGTTAAAATTTAGTTAAAAATAGTAAGAAATTTTGATCTACTTTGCGTTTATCTATGACGTTTAGTCTAGTCAATAAAGCCGAAAATCTTGGGCCCTCAGTTCAGACGTTTCAGTAAAATTCAACACTCATTTACTTATATACGATTAACTTTTGGTTCATTATTTCTTTCTTACTAATTCATAGAGGCATTTAATTAGAATATAATAAAGTCGTACGTATGTATTTTATCAGATAAATTCATTTTTTGCAGATTCTTTATAGATGACATTACTGATTTGAGGGCCCAAGGTAAACCGCAATAAATCTGTAATGTGATATTCTAAAGATTTGAGAATTTCTTAAAATAGTTTAGAAATTCTTAACTAAATTCCTAAATAATAATTATTTACCCAGACATCGTACTTTCCGAGATTTAGACTATGCCTCTTTATGCAAGCGTCTGGATTGAGGGCCCACGTTATTTAAATCATAACTTTTTTATTTCACGTTTAAGAAATTTATGGCTCATTGCTTTAAGTTTTACTAATTTTTAACTAAATTCCCAGTAAATCTTGTTTCGATTCATAAGGATTTAAAAAATGGACACTCAATCCAGATGTACACAATATCATGTTTTTATGAGAAACTGGCTGACTGTCATATCAACTCACAACAGAAACTACTGAGACTACTTTAAGAGCGTGAAATTTTCCACAAAGCTTCGTTTTATGACGTAGGCGAGCAATAAGAGAAGATTTTCCAAAATTCACCCTATAAAGGAATGAATGACGGGACTGCTGTTGAGGTGTGTATGTTATACTTTCAAGTGGGCGAAGCCACAGGCAGAAGTTAGTCGCATATGAAGAGTGAATAAAGTTGAGTGGCTGTTTTAATTATTCGCAAATTGATTCTATAAGAATCTGTCTTCTATAAGAGTCTGAGATCTGATGTGTCAGATCTGGCCAACTACAGACCCATTTCGCTGGCTACTGTAATAGCGAAAGTGCTGGACAGTCTGCTTGACAAACACCTGGATAGGCACATTAAACTTCAAGATGCTCAATTTGGATTTAGACCAGGCCTTTCGACCGAGAGTGCCATCCTGTGCCTCAAGCAGACTGTGCAGTATTATACAGCCAGGAACACACCGGTCTGTTACCTGGACCTGTCCAGGGCATTTGATTTAGTATCGTATGATTTATTGTGGCAAAAGCTGGAAACTGAAACAGATGTACCACGTGATGTTGTTGCAATGTTAAGATATTGGTACTCAAGTCAAAGGAATGTTGTGAGATGGGCAGGCGCACTCTCGGACGTGTATGGGTACGAGTGCGGAGTGAGGCAGGGGGGATTAACCTCACCTCGTCTCTTTAAACTTATATATGGATGGGCTGATCGGCGAGCTGAGCAGAACAAGCATAGGGTGCCATATAGATGGACAGTGCGTCAATAATATCAGCTATGTGGACGACTTGGTACTGTTGAGCCCGTCGATCAGTGTCATGCGCAGACTGCTAAATGTTTGTGAAAAGTATGCATGGACCCACGGACTCAGATATAATCTAAAGAAGAGTGAAGTGATGGTGTTTAAGGCTGGTAAGAAATCATATGCCAATGTGCCACCCTTGTAGATACAAGATTTATATCTATATATATATTTTATTATTTTTTATTTATACAAAGATTTGTAGTGCCACCTTAAACAGAGTGTGTGTTTTTAAATATCTGGGTCACTGGGTGTCGGAGGATCTATGTGACAACATTGATTTGGAGAGAGAGCGCAGGGCCCTGTGTGTGCGCTGTACCATGCTGGCCCGCAGGTTTGCACGGTATCTTGAACAAGTTAAACTGACATTATTTAAAGCCTTCTGTCAATCCTTTCACACCTGCAGCCTGTGGACTAAGTACACGCGGCGTGCTTACAGTGCTCTGCGTCTACAATATAATAACGCATTCAGGATACTGTTCGGACTGCCGCGCCACTGCAGCGCTTCAGCAATGTTTGCGGAGAAAAGCGTGGATGGTTTTCACGCCATCATGCGAAAGCGTTGTGCATCTGTGATGCATGCGGGTCAGCTCGAACAGCCTTCTGAGTGTGTTCGTGGGTCGCTGGGACTCGCCGATGTGGCAGCACTGGATGCGACTACACACTGAGGGTGGTCGCGTCCAGGGCCTGGCATAAACTGGTGCTACTGTGCGGTGCCACTTTGACTGTGTTTGTGTGTCTTTGTATGTACTAACAATAGCTTTATAAGGTTTCTTGTGTTACTAACAATAATATGGATTTTTGTCTGAAATAAATGTCATATAATTGGAACGAAGTTTTGGAACGAAGTTCCTTATCGCGCGTTGTGAAAGGGGGCTAGACGGAAAAAATTCTCACGAAAAATTGTACCGACACTTTTACTGTCAAAATGAAAATCAAAGATGGCGGCTGCAAGAAATTATCAACTTTTTCGTCATGGGTGTCTTTTTCATGGTTTTCGAGGGTGTCGAAACCGATAGTACGGTCAAAATGTAATTCCAAGATGGCGGCTGCAAGAAATTATTAACTTTTCCGTCATGGGTGTCGTTTTCATGGTTTTCGAGGGTGTTGAAACCGATAATACTGTCAAAATATAAATCCAAGATAAGCGGCTGCAAGAAATTATCAATTTTTCCGTCATGGGTGTCGTTTTCATGGTTTTTGAGGGTGTTGAAACCGATAGTACTGTCAAAATATAAATCCAAGATGGCGGCTGCAAGAAATTATCAAATTTTTCGTCACGGATGTCGTTTTCATGGTTTTCGAGGGTGTTGAAACCGATAGTACTGTCAAAATGTAAATCCAAGATGGCGGCTGCAAAAAATTATTAAATTTTTCGTCATGGGTGTCGTTTTCATGGTTTTCGAGGGTGATGAAACCGATAGTACTGTCAAAATATAAATCCAAGATGGCGGCTGCAAGAAATTATCAAATTATCCGTCATGGGTGTCGTTTTCCTGGTTTTCGAGGGTGTCGAAACCGATAGTACTGTCAAAATATAAATCCAAGATGGCGGCTGCAAGAAATTATCAAATTTTTCGTCATGGGTGTCGTTTTCATGGTTTTCGAGGGTGTTGAAACCGATAGTACTGTCAAAATGTAAATCCAAGATGGCGGCTGCAAGAAATTATCAACTTTTTCGATATGGGTGTCGTTTTCATGTTTTTCGAAGATGTTGAAACCGATAGTACTGTCAAAATATAAATCCAAGATGGCGGCTACAAGAAATTATCAAATTTTTCGTCATGGATGTCGTTTTCATGGTTTTCGAGGGTGTTGAAACCGATAGTACTGTCAAAATGTAAATCCAAGATGGCGGCTGCAAGAAATTATTAACTTTTCCGTCCTGGGTGTCGTTTTCATGGTTTTCGAGGGTGTTGAAACCGATAGTACTGTCAAAATATAAATCCAAGATGGCGGCTGCAAGAAATTATCAAATTTTCCGTCATGGGTGTCGTTTTCATGGTTTTCGAGGGTGTTGAAACCGATAGTACTGTCAAAATATAAATCCAAGATGGCGGCTGCAATAAATTATCAACTTTTTCGATATGGGTGTCGTTTTCATGTTTTTCGAGGATATTGAAACCGATAGTATTGTCAAAATGTAAATCCAAGATGGCGGCTGCAAGAAATGATCAAATTTTTCGTCATGGATGTCGTTTTCATGGTTTTCGAGGGTGTTGAAACCGATAGTACTGTCAAAATGTAAATCCAAGATGGCGGCTTCAAGAAATTATCAAATTTTTCGTCATGGGTGTCGTTTTCATGGTTTTCGAGGGTGTTGAAACCGATAGTACTGTCAAAATGTAAATCCAAGATGGCGGCTGCAAGAAATTATCAACTTTTTCGATATGGGTGTCGTTTTCATGTTTTTCGAGGATATTGAAACCGATAGTATTGTCAAAATGTAAATCCAAGATGGCGGCTGCAAGAAATATTAACTTTTCCGTCCTGGGTGTCGTTTTCATGGTTTTCGAGGGTGTCGAAACCGATAGTACTGTCAAAATATAAAACCAAGATGGCGGCAGCAAAAAATTATTAAATTTTTCGTCATGGGTGTCGTTTTCATGGTTTTCGAGGGTGTTGAAACCGATAGTACTGTCAAAATATAAATCCAAGATGGCGGCTGCAAAAAATATTAAATTTTTCGTCATGGGTGTCGTTTTCATGGTTTTTGAGGGTGTTGAAACCGATAGTACTGTCAAAATATAAATCCAAGATGGCGGCTGCAAATAATTATTAAATTTTTCGTCATGGGTGTCGTTTTCATGGTTTTCAAGGGTGTTGAAACCGATAGTATTGTCAAAATGTAAATCCAAGATGGCGGCTGCAAGAAATTATCAACTTTTTCGTCATGGGTGTCGTTTTCGTGGGTTTCAAGGGTGTTCGAAACCGATTGTACTGTCAAAACATAAATCCAAGATGGCGGCTGCAAGAAATTATCAACTTTTTCGATATGGGTGTCTTTTTCATGTTTTTCGAGGATGTTGAAACCGATAGTACTGTCAAAATATAAATCCAAGATGGCGGCTGCAAGAAATTATTAAATTTTTCGTCATGGGTGTCGTTTTCATGGTTTTCGAGGGTGTTGAAACCGAAAGTACTGTCAAAATATAAATCTAAGATGGCGGCTGCAAAAAATTATTAAATTTTTCGTCATGAGTGTCGTTTTCATGGTTTTCAAGGGTGTTGAAACCGATAGTATTGTCAAAATGTAAATCCAAGATGGCGGCTGCAAGAAATTATCAACTTTTTCGTCATGGGTGTCGTTTTCGTGGTTTTCGAGGGTGTTGAAACCGATTGTACTGTCAAAATGTAAATCCAAGAAGGTGCTTGTTTACTAATAGCGAAAATGATCCTTCTTGGCCTCTAGTTAAATATAATTCCCTAATAGTATTATTTTGTATTTGTAATAATAATATAAGAGCAAATCATCGTCTTCTTCTTCCTCCAATAGAACTTCTACTACTTGGTTTTCCATCATGACACAAACACAACTGACTACATCGACAGACTCTCCTATACTGTTTAACGTTTCGGTCGCGAAGAGACTGAGACATTTGTCGCGGTCTCCGGTCTCGGTCTCGACTTACAGTACATGCAGAAGAGACCGAGACACTTGTCGCGGTGTGCGGTCTCGGTCTCCTGTCTCGGCCACCTGTCTCTGTCGCAGCTCGAACCGCCACCTTAACATTAATCAATCCCATTTATATTATTAAAATAAACATTTAATATTTACTTACGTATGTGCCACTGAACAATTATTAACTTAAAAACACGTTTATTCCGATTGAATTATTCCGGCAATCCGGCGAAATATTCGGAAACATTCGATTGCGGGGTACGAATCTTTCTCGCGGGGGGGAAATCTTCTCCGGGGAGCATATCCCCTCTTACGGCACCCCGCACCGCCATCGCCTGCACGCACGACTCGTGGCAGTCAGGCCCGCGCGCGCGTCGCGGCGCCAGCGTACATTGTACTCTGTGGCCAGCGCTGCAGCAGCGGCGGCGGCGATCGACAATCGATGCAAAATACAAATTTTACAGCAAAAAAAAAAAAATCTTAATTAAATTCATTTTGAATAATTCCGATTTAAAGAAACTTTCCCAGAAGTATTCCGGAATTATTCCGAATTTTTCAGAAGTTTTGCAAAGTCTATAATCGGACTGTCGCCGGGCGCCGCTTTGTTATCCTTTATGGCGGCAATTTCTTTTGAGAAGCTTTCGGCTTGCGCGCCCTTGACCCATTGTTCTTCGGCTTGTTGTAAATAAGTAGCAGGTATAGGTATGTAGTTTATAGTTTTATTCTTTGTCATATTTTGCGTAACTTTTTTAACAGTTTTATTTCTGTGTGTTCTTTTCCATGTTGGATCTTTTGATGCCTTTTTCTTAGTACACTTATATTCGATATTATGTTTACATGGTCTAAACAGGTCAATGAACTGAAGTACTCTTGCAGTTGTCCTTATCAGTCGTGTCCATTTGGAAAAACGAGTAATAATTGGGAGATGATCGTTCAATTTTGTGTTGTTAATTACATGACATTTGACGCGTCCTTCGCCCGTGTCCATGGGGGCAATGACCTTTTTATTCTATGGCCATTCATCTCTACCTTTTCTAAGGAACTCGGGGCCGCGAAACCATCTGTGTTCCGAATTAAAATGTTCTGGTGTGCTGCGTGTCGCGTCGTCTGCCACATTATCCTTCGAGGGTAACCACCTCCATTCATTTTTCTTGGTGAGTTCCTCAATTTCAGCTACACGATGCGCCACGAAAGTTTTAAATGTGCGTGGTTCAGCTTGAATCCAGGCCAGAGCGGTGGTAGAGTCGCTCCAGTATGTTAAGGTCGTTCACCTCGTAGTCGTGTTCTTGTACGACCGTCCGGGCTAGGCGCGCTCCCAACAGCGCGGCTTGCAGCTCCAGCCTAGGTATTGAAACAGGTTTAAGTGGGGCTACCCTGCTCTTGGCTGCCGCCAAGGTCACTTGTACGCTGCCGTCTGACCTTTCTGTTCGCCAGTATACCGCTGCGGCGTATGCCTCCTCGCTTGCGTCTACGAAAGTATGTACTTCTCTGGCTGTGACGTCACCGTAATCGTAGCAACGTGGGATCAGCAACGTGGGATCAGTAATGTTTCTATAGTACTCAGTGACTTCATCCACTCTTTCCATTTCGGTAGTAGTTCTTCGGGTAGCGGCTTGTCCCACTCCGTTTTGTACTTCCATGTGTCTTGAAGTATCCTTTTAGCCGGTATAGTCATAGGTGATATTATTCCTAGCGGGTCAAATATGGTCATAATTATGCTGAGTGCCTCCCGTTTGGTGGGTGGGCGTGTGTTGTTTAATAATACAATAGGTGTTTTATTTTTATTAATCCGAAATATACAGCAATCTTTTTTAGTACCTATCCCATCGTAGTCCTAGTGCTTTCTCGGTGTCGTCACCGCCTAATACTTTGATGTCTTGTGACGCGAGGTCATTGTTTGTCAACACATTTTTATTGTTTGATATCCAACCGCATAAAACAAAGTTGGCTTTTTTATGAATGTAATCTACTTGTGCTGTTATTTTCTTGCCTTCCTCTTCGCTAGAAAAACTCTGAAAGTAATCATCCATATAATGATTATTTATTATTGCTGACGCGGCGGCTGGGTATTTATCAGCAAAGTCTCTAGCGTTGCGATTCTTTATGTATAACGCCGTACATGGGGATGACGTCGCGCCAAATACAACAGACGTCATGCGATATTCACCTGGCGGTCCACTTCGTTGATCGCCTCGCCATAAAATTCTCAACGCATCGCGATCTTCTTCCCTTATCTTTATCCTCATGAACATTTCTTTAATGTCGGCTGACACAGCTATTTTATTTTGACGGAAACGCATTAAAATACCGGGCAGCGATTGTAATAAGTCGGGTCCCGATAGGAGTAAGTCGTTTAGGCACAAACCCGCTGTCTTAGCTGCTGCATCGTGCACGAGTCGTGGCGGCTTGTGTGGCTTGGCTGGTTTGACCACTGGGAAATGAGGTAGGTACCAGGTTTTATTTGGCGTATATGTGTCGGGTGCCTTTTCTGCATAGCCTGAGTTAAATAAATTGTCGAGGCGTTGCAAATACTGGGTCTTGAGGTTTTCGTCCTTATCTAGGCGCCGTTCTAAATTTTCTAGCCGTTTTAGGGCACCTAGGTAATTGTTTGGTATTTTAGGTTCCTCTTGTTTACACAATAGTCCGGTCTCGAAGCTGCCATCGGGTAATCGTCGACTCTTCTGTTCTAGGATGTCTAAGGTTCGCTGTTGCGGGTCGTCTCTAGGTATCCTAGGTTCTATACCTAGTGATTCTAGTTTGAAAAAGTTTCTCATGGTTTCTTCTATTGGTTCCAGATTTTCTTGAATTTTAATGTGGCCGCAAAATGTAGCTATGACTTTATTTACAGAATACTGACACCCATGTAGTACCCAACCGAGTTTTGTGTACGATGCTACTGGTTGATCACGCGCACCTGTCCGTGTTTCTGTGGCTACTAATAAATGCCAGTTATCTTGGCCTATTAAGATCATTGGTCGCGCATCTTCATAAACAAGAGTGCTACTTATGTCGTCTAAATGCATACAATTATTTATGTCCTGGGTTAGTACAGTTTGCGCCATAATTTCAAGCCTGGTCACGGTGCGCGCAGCCTCTATCTTCTGTGGGTCGCTATGGTGCTTACCTTGAATGTGGAGGCTCACTGTTCGGCTTTGCTCATGCTTGACTTCCGTGCCTATGCCTTGTATCCACATAGGACTCGCTGGCCCATCTGCACCTAAGATATCTGCTACTGACGCGTCTAACAAGGTGACTGTACTCCCGTCGTCTAACAAGGCATATGTGTCGACACTCGTATGTGGTCCGCTCAGTGTGACAGGTAATAACTTTAAATACGCGCGGCGATTCTGAGGCGAAATCGTTGATACCACGGAACATTTTACTGTTCCGTGGTTGATACATTTTCATGCGCCGACGTAACGGTTTCGAGTGTGATAACAGGTGTCGGCGCCGGCGTCGCTACATTGTGTGACGCCTCAACTTTACGCTCTTTGTGCAACAGTTTGTGATGTTTCATGTTGCATTCCTTTACGTCACAAATAGGCGCTTTACACATAAACCTTCTATGTTTGTTTCGTAGGCATCTAAAGCACATGTTAGAGTTTTTTGCTATTTCCCATCGAATATCTATGTCTAGCTGTTTATATTTACTGCAATCTGGTAATTTGTGGCCGTGTTGCTTGCATGCCGGGCATTGGTCATTCGATGTTTCCTTATTCACGTTGAACGTGCGCTCAACTCTGCGCCGTTGTCGTACACCACTGCTGGAGTCGTCGTACCCACGTTCTGGCTGAGCATACGCGCCACACTTGTTTGCCTCTTCATTCATGAACATAGACAAGAGCTTTAATACGGGAATATCTTCAGTTTTTTTATTAGCCGCGTAATCATAAAATTTGTTTTTTAATATTGGCGTTAACTTCTCAACGATACAATGCGACATTTCAGGGCTATGTAAATATTGATTTCTTTTTAGTGCTTCTACCGTACCCACCGTGTTTGCAATACGGCTAGCAAAAATACAAATATCCCTAGGGTTATCATTTAATTTAGGTAATGATTTTACATTATCTAACTCGGCCATAATCAAGGCCTCGGGCCTACCGAAACGTCTTTCTAGTGCGTCTAGAATGACCTGAGGGTCAGATTGACTGAACAATAGACAACCTACAGCTTCCTTTGCGGCGCCTCTGAGGCTCATCCTAATCCTATCGACATTTTCTACATAGGAAAAATACGTGTGTGAGTCACAATACGCGGCCTTATAAGCTAACTAACCCGGTGAGTGGCACCGGGTTTTCCGTCGAAGATCGGTAACTGCTGGACGTATCTCGGGGGCTCTCTCGAACTGCGCGCGACCTGCGCTAGGGCCGCGGCGAGTGTCCCTACGTCTATCACTTCATCACTCACATTACCGTGTAACACTTCACTCGCGATATTGCCCTTTATTTTCGCACACACACTTTCTCCGTAGCCGTCGTCGTCGTCTCGCAGCGGTTGAGCGCCTGTCATGGCGCCGGTGTCCTTCGCTGCTTCTCTGCCGTTCCTCCCGTTGCTGACGTCGTGTGGCGGCGGCCGAGTCTCACCTCCGGGTGGCGGCGCCGGTCGCGCGAGCCACGTTCCAATCCTTACGGAGGCGAGGTCGTCTTCCAAGTCTTCGTCTTCACTCGACTCGGCTTCGGTTCTGATGCGCTGCAGCTGTATTTCTTGCAGCTCTCTCTCTGCTTGCGCTTGCTTGACTTTTATTTCAGCCAGCCGTTCTCGGGCCTCCAGTTCTGCGAGGCGCTTCTTTTTCGAAGATGTAGAACGGTGTGACCTGGTATCGCTGGGCTTGAGCGTACCATGTGTTCGCGTGGCGTCGGTGTTGGTAGTCGTCGTAGATCCGCTGCCTGTGTTTGTCACGCCGACCGTGCTCGATTCTGGTGCCGAGCTGCTGGCACCCGGTCCGGCGGTCACTGAAGGCTCTTGTTGGGTCTGTTCTCTTCTTGAGTCGCCACTACGGCTGCGTGTTAACACCATCTTCAATTTGTTGGATCTTAACGATTCGGCTTTCGAAGGACCAGAATGTGTAGCGAGTAGACTGTATATTGAAACTCACTCTGTTTAATTATGATGGTTTATTAAAAACTTAAAAACACACATAGGTAGTGACAGTTTGATTTGACCCGTTACTTTCCGACTGCGTCGTGCATCGCCATGGTCGGGCCCTTTAAATGTGTCGATCCGCGGGGGGCGTGAAGCGTCCATGTCCTTTTTTGTCGACCAATGGCGATGCGCGACGGGACCGAGCCGCGGAAACAGGTTCATTCCTGTCGGACTTGCGGCTACGTCGCGCTACTAATACGCCGACAGGTTTATACAGGTTTTACAATATTATTGAGTACGAAATAGGTAGCGGCGGCGCCGCTATATTTTGATGCCGTCGTGCACAACCACTATGTCAGGCTTATTGGCAACAATAGTCCTGTCAGTGATGATAGATCGATCCCAATACAATGTGACGCTGCCATTCTCGAGAACTGGGTCGGGGACATACCTATAGTACGGTACTTCTGATTCAACAAGATTGTATTTAAGAGCAAGTTGCTGATGGATAATCCTGGCTACAAGGTTGTGTCTGTGCAAATAGTCTCCGTTAGCTAAATGAGAACACCCAGAAATAATGTGTCGGATTGATTCTCCTGGCCGGTGGCATGGCATGCCCGACAGATGTCAACCGTACCGTCCTTCACAATATATTTCCGGTAGTTGTTCGTCATCATAACTTCGTCCATAATTGCAAAGACAAAACCTTCGGTTTCTCCAAAGAGATCACCAAAGCGTAGCCAGGATACGGATGTTAAAAGATCTACATCGGGCCCATATACGGTCCGGTAATAGTGCCCGTGAAGCTCCTTGCCCTTCCATACTTCCTTGCGTTCATTAGTATGCATTACTCTATGTTTGCGCCAGTTCTCGTTGGCCAAGGAGAGCGGGGTGAGGCCCTTGTCTACCGCCACTACATCTCGGTGCATCCCCATGTCGGTTTCCAGGAAGTATTCCCTGAGACTCATACCTTGCACGGTTGTGCAGGGTCTTGGCATTTAAGAACTATACCAATTTTAATAATAATAATAATATTATTATTAAAATTGATATAGTTTTGTGTCTCAAGGTTCTGCGCAACTGTACAATATGTGGAATCATTGAAACAGGCGAGATCTCGGTAAAACGGAACTGAGAATTGTATTGTAGTTTTGACTACCTCAGCAAAGTTTGCCGAGAAGGTTGACAAATTTACCAAAAATTTGCTGCCAAATACTAAAACAACAATAGAATGAGTACATCTATATAGTAATTGTAAACTAGATATGTCTGTCTAATAAGTCAACCGACTTTGGAATTTTATATATAATATTTTAATCACCACTACCACATACTTTTTATATAAGGTTCTTCTGTTAGTAAACAATAATCTCTATCTTTTAATCAACCTTGATTATTGAATCCGTGTTGACTACAACAGATTTCATTAAATTCTAATAATTACCCAAGTCGTTTAACTTATTAGACAGACTCTAACTATGAACTATTCATGCGAAGACAAGACTTAAAAGGCTTCGTACCCAAACGAAAAAACATTAACAAAAAACGCTTACAAAATGACATTTCGATAACAATGTTACAAATTAATATTTACACTACTAGTGTGGTAAATTTCAGTTTGAAATGATATAAACAAATAACAAATAATTTTGTGTAAACACAAAAAAGTTACTTCCAATCAGAATTACTCAGAAAAATATTTCTAACTAGTATATCATATGAATTACTAACATTTACGTAAATTAATATGTATTCCTTTTTATTAAAATTTAAGTAAAACATTTTGTTTCATAAATTAATATACGAAATTATCAAGAAAAAATAAGTATTACTCTTCATCATTACTTTTGAACTCTATTTTAAATTTTGTAGGTAAATAGAAAAATAGCAGTCAATAGCAGTAATTACAGCCATCAAACTCTTCGGTGGCCATAAAATAGAGAAAAATCAAATCCATATGATAGATTTTCGCCTTTAGTCAAAAAAATAAACACAAAATTTCAAAAAATCATAATTTTTAATATATTTATTCTGATAGCATTATCCAATATTTTTATGGTTATTTATTTCTAGCAAAAAATCTAGTTAGTAGGGCTGGATCAAAGTTGAAAGTCGTGATAAATGTTGACATTCAATATGGCGGTATGTCGTCAGTGCTATGCTGTGTCGTGGTGAGATTTGATTATTTTATAGTTTTGTATTTATTTGCTTCCAAGTACAGTCGTTTATCTTTGGTTGAATTGTTAACTATCGCGTCGTATGTGTGTGCTATACAATTTGCGCCAGCGGAAGTAGTTAAAAGAGCTAAATCTTGTCTCACGGCGTTGTAATTTTTACCCATCGTTCTATCGGTCGGCCGATGCCTACCTACGATAGATAGTAATATTAAAATATAAAGATGTTTCAACGCAACGCTTTGTTGTAATACGGCGTTATTACAACCAATTCGAATTGTTTTTTTTGACATAATAACGTTTACGATATAGAGGCTGATGAAAGTTTCTATTGCAGCTTGTGAACATCGAGTCAAACACGTATAGATAGCAACAGACTTATACGAATCTACATACATCCAAACTAATGCACGACGGGCTCCGATTCAGCAAGCATTGAAGACATCTGAGGATTTAGCATAACATATTCATAAGTAGTTTTATTTTGCAACATTAGTGGTTTTGGTGTATAAATTGTGACTTTTGCGTTAAAGACTCTATAGTGTTCTTATGAACACAAAAGACTAAAAGAAAATGTGATTTGATGTAAAAATTTGTAACCTCTACTGAAAACTTAACACCACACAATATTCTGTGATATTAATAAAAACAGTACCCTAGGTACTGCGATTTTCGACTTATATACAAGAAAGCTACCGCCGACCAATTATGTCCAGTAATCCTCAGTGGAAGATGTTCCAGCCGCCCGATTCCCATTCATCACCTTTACAAGACATCTTAGATCTCCAGCAGTCAAATATGCAACCCAAAGCATCATACCGTAATGGTGAGTGCGCTACATATACCTACTTCACTGGCTTGTTATGTTGACATTGACATCAATTGATGCCACAGGAACTGCTGGTATTCAACTTTTTATTCACTGCTATGCTATGTATTAAATTGTTAAAGTAACTGGAGTATTATGATATGAGCAAAATTTTTAGTAATTTGGTTTTGAAAATAGTTTTGAATCAGAATATTGAATCAATGTTCAATGAAAATTTACAACATGTAAAATTATGCACATTTACATTTTGAAGGTTTGATGTTTTTGCCATTTTTTCATAAGGTGGGAACAATCAGTTAATTGTTTGCCTGACTAACAATATTTTATCTGTTTATGCTCAATAAAGTAATCAAATGTTTGGAGCAATGTTTAAAATATATTTCTATAGCATCTGGTGCTTATTTCCTTTTATTAATATTTTAATACAGTTCTGACCCAATCTATTTAGAGCATCAAACAGAGATAAAAATAATAATATTTTCAACTAAGAATAACAGAGAAATATTATTTAGTCAATAGTATTATTCCTATTTGTTCTTAGTGTGTTGATGGCAAAACAAATGAAATTCCTTGCCTGGCCCAGTATTCGGCCACGGCAATGCCGATTATTAACTGTGTAGGTATTAGATTGATTGTTGGTCACCCATTTAATAGTGAAATCAATGCCCAACTTCAGCTAAGAGGTGAATCAGATCTTAAGTCTATCACTGGTTGGCTAAATAGAAATTTACATGTTCGTCGGCACTAGATCATTTTCTCTATGATCGCTGTATTGATTACGGATGAAATTAATCCTGTTAATTTTTAAAATAGCATTTTTGTCATGAAAATATTCCTTGACTTTTCTTGCTTCTCTAGTAGCAGCAACAACTAAGGTGTTTTTCTTACTTTTTCTATATGCCTCACATACATCTGTTACTCGAACTTGTTGTATAATAATCTTTTCAAAAATTAAGTTTACCTGGTCTCATTATCCTACAAATGTTTAAAACTATACTCTGTTCAAAATAACATTAGACATTTATGAAAACCTTTTATTACTGTCCGTTCAACCAATTACTCGATTTCTCGATTTTGACTTTTATTACATTCATTCGTTGTTAGGGTCAACTCACACCAAAAGAGCGTCGAAGCGGAGCGCAGTTTCAGTGTCATATGAATTTTAACTTTATTTTCGTTTCTATAATACTTATTATCGCATGAGAAACTCGAACGAGTCGCGCGGATGCCCGCGGCGCCGCGGGAATTCCAGCGAATTCTATGAACGGTAAACGGGTCGCTGCCCTTCGCCGCTCTTTCGGTGTGAGTTGACCCTTGTTGTAACCACTTTTATGCCTACGAGATAGAACTTAAAATCGGTTGAACAGACAGTAAAAAAGGTTTTCATAAATGTCTAATGTTATTTTGAACAGAGTATAGTTTTAAACATTTGTAGGATAATGAGACCAAATGTCTAATCTTAACACAAATAGGGTATAGTAACCTACTCAAACTTTGCACGACTGGTACAAATCTTTCAGATTCTCGTTTGCTCTCTACGTCTTTCAGTATATTAAACACGCTTCTTCTTCTTCTTCCTGCCCTTGTCTCATCTTATTTGGGGTCGGCGCAATACGTATTATACACGCTTATTATAGCATAATTATATTGTACGCCTAAACCTTCCTCATGAATCACTCTTGCGTATTTATAATAACCGAAACAGATTTTCATACGATTATAGTTATGGTTTTAGGTTTATTGAAAACACATGGTGGGGGACTATTCTATAATATCTAAGGATTGTTTTGTTATCAGTTGCTGCTTTTTATTCTTCTGTTATATTAGTAAGATAATTCTTTCAAAACAAATCCTTTGGCCTATTTCATTATGTTACGTACACATTATTTAAAATTCTACTCTTAATATTGGTTACAAACAAATTGTAATAAAGAATTAACATTGTGATTACAACATAAACAGAAGATCTTACTATTTTTATTGTTAAATTCTCTGTTTTCAATGTCAAATCCAAAACTAAAGAATTTTGGATTTGAAAAGCCCACACATCTGGGATATGAAAGAATACAATTATTATATTTTAAATGTGAATAAGTGATTAACCATGATTTTGTTTTTGTTCAAAGGTGAGTACCCGAGTTCACCAAGGGATAGCTACAACAGTCAGTCTAAGTCTGGTGGTGGTGGTGGAAACCGCTTCTCTCTTGGTTACAATATAGACGGCTGCCCAATGGGGGACTCAGTTTATTCTTCTTCTGGCTCTACTAACAATTCTTCATCTCAGAATTATGATTCAATGAATCACCCACCTATAAGAGAGACAGGCATTATTGAGAAACTTCTTCACTCCTATGGATTTATTCAATGCTGTGAAAGACAGGCCCGCCTGTTTTTTCACTTCAGCCAGTTTAGTGGCAATACTGAACATCTCAAGATAGGAGACCCTGTTGAATTTGAGATGACATACGATCGTCGCACTGGAAAACCGATTGCATCGACGGTTACCAAGATCGCGCCGGAAGTGGTAATATACAATATTCTATTGTAATATTCTGTAGCTGTAAAGAACCGTTTTATTTGTTATGATTACATTTATTTAAGGTACTGAGTGAAGCGCGTGTAACTGGAACAGTAACAACTGAGGTCAAGGGAGAAGGTTCTGGGGATAATACTGGAAGAATTTCTTATGAGAATCGTGGTGAATGTTTCTTTTTACCTTATACTAAAGATGATGTCGAGGGTAACGTCACCTTGCGTACGGGAGACGCAGTGAGCTTCCAGATAGCAACAAATCAGCGGTGAGTAATGTATACTCACCTTTAGTTATTTTAGATATAGATTTAGTTATTTCACTTAATCTTATATGTATCTAATAATAATAATATTCTAGAGGTACTTTGGGAGCATGTCATGTCCGCTTTGAAAATCCCGTGCATCCCGTCAAATATCACGGCGTGGTATGTTCGATGAAGGAGAACTTTGGATTCATCGAGCGCGCGGATGTGGTGAAAGAGATATTCTTTCACTATTCGGAAACTAAAACTAAAGAAGAGTTGGTTTTGGGAGATGATGTCGAGTTCATCATTCAAACTAGAAACGTAAGCGTGCATTTTATGAAAAGTAAAATACAGTTGTTTGAATGTCTCTTTAATGTTTATAATTATTGTGTAGGGGAAGGAGGTGGCTTGCCACATTACGAAGTTGCCAAGCGGTTCCGTGGTGTTCGAGGATGTGAGCCCGGAGATAATGCGCGGACAGGTCTTGAAGCCCCTGGAGCGCGGGACTCTGGTCCGCGTGGCTCAGAACGACCCGCTGCCAGGCCGCATCAGATACCGTGCAGCTGATCATTCGGAAGTTGAGGTAACATGTCAATATAATAACTTATGTGTTTTCGATGAATCTTGTCTTTGCTTGAATAATTCCCTTTGCGATAGTGACAATATTTATTTCTTAAATAGTGGGAGCGTCTAAAACGCGAAACCTAAAGCGCACACCTGCGTGACTGAGACGCGACCACGCGATTCATGTAATATCATTAATCTGTGGATTATTAAACGCCTTCGTCCCGCTCTTTCGCCGCGTAGGTGTGCACGGCTATATTTAAAAACAAGGTTGACGTCTGCCTCGTGTCTGGCACTCCAGCTTCGCCGTAACTATGATTACCTACTTTCTGAAGCTTAATGCCATCTTTCTAGCAAAGCTAGACTCAGAACCATTATACATTATCTACTTGACATACTGTCACAAGCTTGAAACAAGGATTGATAAGGTGCCGTGTACGTTTCAATGAATTGACATCTGTCTATTCCCAGACAATACATTACGCAGCGGCGGTATCCAGAAAATCACAGTAATGGATACCTACATCGGTTGATGTTTATAATAGTAAATAGTCTTCGCTCATAAGTAACTTATAGGAAGCTTGTTTCTGGTTATGTATAAATAGAAGGATACTTTCCACCTAGGTGCCTTTCGGTGACAAGGACCAATGTGGCGAGTTCACCCTGCGCCACGGGGACTGGGTTCAGTTCCAAGTAGCCACGGACCGGCGGGACCAACTGAAACGGGCCACGAACATCTCACTGTTGGACGAGTCATTCAACGTGTCTGGTGAACGGTAAGATAATGCCAGCTATATCCAAACATTGCTCTATTTGTGTATTTAATAGTTTGTTTTTATTATTCCGTCCTGGGCTACCTGATAACATAAACCAATGACGGCGCAATGCCTTCGTGGGTAAATGTCTCTGCCACCTTAAGTACTAACAAACGAAACATCGCTTCTCTCAAAACCAGCGATAACCTAATCACAGTACCTATAAATCGATGGTATTGTGTGAATCAAGGGTGACCAATCGGTCGTTAGTGAACGACCTGTCGATCTCGACTGTTAATTCAGTTAATCTTGGCAAGCAGTAGCTTGCTTACTTACTGTTGGGCCAAGCGGACTATGGTACAGTTGTCATCAGTTGGCTGGCTGCGCCATCGCGTCATAGACGTCACTCCTGATTCGTTCACTGCGTTGCAGCATGTATCTAACAACGAAGACGATTGGCTCGCCAATGTATGGAATGCGCAAAGCGATCCCCACTCTTGCCGAGCGTTCAAGATCCGTGATGGCAACTGTACGAGGCAGCAGATCACAGCCTACCTACAATATAATTGATCATACTACATTCTATTACGCCCCATCTTCGTTTACGACAGATGTTTTTACTGTTCATGATACCAAATTGAACCTCTTCGAAGCGTTGTGCTTAAGTTTTGTGCTCGCTCTCTTTTTCTTATGTTTAATGGATTCATAATTGGTAGATCTTGTAGTGCTAGTTAGTAAAAAGTAGATCGTGAGTCGAATCAAGTTGGCCACTCCTGGTGTATATTATTATTGTCAACTTCGAGCAAGCTCGCAAGTTCACTCAGTACACATTTGTGCTATACATATAGCCGTGTGTTCTACTTCCCGTTTTATCAAATTTGTAAGAAATGTTACTTAAGCGAGTTTCGTCTTCAGGTACTTATTAATCGGCTTTGATTGCATGGTTGATGTAAATCGCTATTCAATGCTTCATGTAAACTTCAAGTCATAGTAATAAAACAACTGGTTTTGTAGCTGTTACAGCTTTTACAGATGAAGTTGCATGAGTGTTTCAATATTTTGAAATTTCTAGAATGCGAAGCAAATTTTGTAGAGATAGTATGATGTCGTAGATTTTTAGAGTATATTTTGTAAAATGAGATATTTATAAATGATATATGTATGTGGAAACAGACGGGAGCAAGGAATCGTATGCTCTCTGAGGGACGGATTCGGATTTATCCGCTGTGTTGAGAGGGAACAAACAATGTTCTTCCATTTCGCCGAAGTACTTCGTCTTGGACAAGAACTCAGCGTAGGCGATGAGGTTAGTGCGACTAAATCGTCACATTTTAATTTTGTAATTGAGTATTAGTACTATTGCACACTGAAAAACCCTTCAGCCTAAAAATTAAGATACAAACATTGATAATTTCGTTTATGTAAACAGCATTGATAACTAGTGATCCTGCAATTTATATTTACTTTTATTTAATGGTTTATATTTAGGTTCGGTAGTCCAACCAACATTGTGTAATATTTATTCACTAATTATGTACACATAATATACAAATGTACAGGATATGATTAATGTTTGCCAGGTGGAGTTGACTGTGGACCCAGTGAGCACTTTCTCAAACATGAACAATCGTCAGTCTGGGATCCGTATCAAGCACCTGCCGCCCGGCACTGTCAAGTTCGAGACTCTGATCGAACACGGCGCCCGTGGTGTTGTCACCAAAGAGGCTCAGATGTACCCGTCTTCCAGTTCTAGCCCTACGAGGCCCCCGCCGTCGGTAAGTACAAAACTTCATATTTTATTCATAACAGTATACATATTAGTATCAAATATATTATATTTAATTACATATTATTATATCATTAGATAAAGCCTCTCACTTTCACTTTCATAACTCACATAATGGCCGTATTTCTCCATTTCTCATGGCGTTCCTCGAGTGCCCTCTTCATAGCTTTTTAGCCCATATTTTTTCATATCCAGCTAAGTTCCTCTTTAGTTTAGCAGTCATCTCAGTCTGATGCGCAGAGTAGTTTCTAACTTTGAAATTTTAAAACCGTAGAATACTGCGCTTCATAGCTTGATAAAAATTAAGTTTACGATTAGTATGAGTGATTGTAAGGACCAACTTCACTCACTATATAAACGTGAACGAGTCTGCATTGGATCAAGTATTCACTAAGATGCAGTTTAGTACTAAGTAGCTTCCTGTTTTAATCCTTTATTGTTGAACTGGGTTTCGTAGCCTGCTGCTTTCTAGTGAAGGTGCTAGCGCCTAGCAGCTTAATAGATACTTATAGTTAACTAGATTCTAGACTTGTATTAGGGCGTGAGTTTTGTTTTTTTATGGGAATAATCATTGAAGAACCGAGACTGGCTCTCCAAATTCGTTCTTTACTTGAAGCCATAGCATGAATTCTGACAAGATAATTATCGCGGTCATTATTAATTACGGTCTTAAAAAGTTCTCCAGGAAAGTCCACAACAGTATACATTATTATATTTATCTATTTTTATAGATAAGCCATAGTATAATAATTATGTATCAATTAATTATTTATAAATTGTTATATTTTTAAATAAATGATCAGTAAATTCATCTTTAAAATAGTTTTATTGATAAATGTTTCTCTTATTATGACTAGCAATTAAAATTAAATTAATTTAAAAGTAGAGATGCGCCTTTTGTTGATAATGTTTCTGGCATTGAGATCCCACAAAGGGAGCAGAGACGAACTTATGGTGGTTTAAAATATAATACTAAAATTACAATTATATATATTTTCGCCCTTGTTAAGTCGGGACGAGTAGTTAGTTTTCATATACTTAGTTGTTCTCTTAAATACTGTTTCGCTAATGGGCACGCAGCGCAAATGGGCCAAGAAGCCGCAGGTGCAAACGCCATTGCGTAGGCTACGCAGGCTTTGCAAATTGGTAAGTCACAAAATAATCTTCCATATTGTTGGCCTTTTCTTTTCGCGTAGTCTTACAAGATTTGTAGGTGAAATGATAGTTGTTTTTCTTTGTTTTTGGGATGGCTTACTGGAGGCTTTAATGACCGCGTTGTTTAGAGCTTTTTTGTTCTGCAGGGATTGATGTGTGATGATTAGGCATAACTGAACATGCAATAAATGGTAAATTCGGCGATATAAATGTTAGAATAGATTTATGTGTCTTTTTTATTTTATTTCACTTTATGCGTAGACCTAAAGGTTACCTTACAAGGAGAGGTATAGTGAGTAGGCAGACGATGACGAGTGTGTAGTCGGGGGATGCGAAAACGAAAATATACGAGAAAGAACTAAAGGTTTAATGCATTTGGTAATTATTCCAGCCGTGGTGAGCTATCGACCTTGAGACCGTATCAGTAACATATAGTACTGATTTTTGTTCAGATTAGACGAATATGAAGATTGAACCGTCCATGTACGATAGCCTTTAGACTTAGAACAACTTCTTTAATATTTGTCTGACGTCATTATTTTTATTTTCATAATTTTAACCATTTTCTTTCCTCTAAACAGGAATATAATGGTGTGATAAGTTGGCAAGTAAACCAGCAAACAAAGAAATCTGTACCATTCTCTTCGAAAAAATGTGAATCTAAGATGCTGCCCCGTGTTGGTGACGTTGTTACTTTCGACGTGTTTCAGGTTTGTGTTGTTGATATCATATTTCAACTATCGAACGGGCACTAAGAGAGGGTTTTCCAAAATTCACACCCTGAGGAGATGAAACGGGAGTCCATAGTTTGTGTGGAGAAACGTGCTTTCACGCGGGCCAAGCTGCTGGCAAAAGCCAGTTTTCTCATATTGTTGTAATCGTTTTGATTTAATAATATCCTATCCAATAAAAGAGAAGCATTATTAGTTCAAGGAAATAGTATTTGTGAAAATCGGACATTCTATTTAGTTAAATTTAAATCATTACTGCTAAATCCACATAATTCGAATTGTGTGCGAGTCAAAGTTTAGCGCCATACTTAAAGACTTAGAGACATGGACAGTTTCACCTTACGGTGCGTCCTGATCTGGCGAATGCGAGGCTCGCGAGCCGTTCGCGAGACGCTTGCGAACTGCGCGCGCGCATTTTATGATTGTATAAAGCGTGTCCGGCGCAGATGCACGTGCTCCGTTTGCATTCGGCACATTCGCCAGATCTGGATGCACCATTAACCTTTCGTATGCCAGAACGTAGGTCTGCGCTCCAGATTTTTGAAGCTGCCGGAACGTAGATCTGCGCGATATTAACTGTACTCGAAAAATCATTTAATTACAATAAGTAAAGGGCCTATAATAGCGTGAAAGTGCCGGAAAGATCGAGTGAACTAATCCAACAATATAAAACAGCCGTTAAAAATTTTCATTCAACGTCAAAATAGTAAAATAAAATTGAACAAAGATTCAACTTGTTCGTACCTCTTTTTACAATGTTTAGACTGAATAAATACCATTTAATTTTAGCTTATCGTAAAGAGTATATACTATACTGTAATTTAAAACGTAATAAAAGCTTGAAACTTTTGAAAATGATTTTTATTTAGTAAGTTTCTTCCAAGAAACATATTATTCAGGAACCTCGAAAGAAAGGCTATAGAGATGTGAAATATTTACTAAAATGCAGTATAGACACCTATTTATCCGATACATTTAAATTAATCACGTAGACATAGCGTCTAGTGTTTTATTTATAACTAGACGCAATGTGCAACGCGCGTTTAAAATGACGCGGCAGAAGGGAAATTTTTGACGCGGCGCGGGTCCGGCATACGAAAGGTTAATGGACAATAAACCAAGTGTTGCCTAAGTGAAGGGGCTCTTTACGAGATATCTTTATAAATTTCTGTTTTTTCAACAGGTGAAACGAACAAAAGAGTTGGTAGCTAAGTCAGTTCAGGTACAACATAGTCTTACTAACGGAAGCAGCAGTAGCAATGGCGCTGGCAACCGGCCTATCATGCAGGGCTTTATCGCTGCACTCAAGGACGGATTCGGCTTTATAGAAACTTCAGATCATACTAAAGAAGTGTTCTTTCATTTTAGGTAAGTTTATTTCTAACTTAAGGGATGACCAGATGTTTGCAAACCAACATCCCAACCAAGGTGACCTTGCTAGTTTCAATCCGTGTAGGCAACAGTTGTAAACCATGACCTTCAACGCCCTTGGTAGGGAGACGCGTTTTCCCAACCACTGAACGTGTTGGCGCGTGGTTTACACCCAAGTAGCCGCAAGATAAACCACAAATACATAAACTAAGGTCACCTTAGTTGGAAAGCTAGTTTACAACTGTCTGGTCACCCCTTCAATCACAACAACTTCTAATCAATCGCTTTTAAAAGTTAAAAAATTGAGGACATACCATGACTAGGGATTGCAAATATTCAATAGTTTTGATTTTCGAATATTCGAATCATATGCGAATATTTTTTCAGAGCTATTCCAATATTCGAAAATCAAAACTATCGAATATTTGCAAACCCTAACCATGACATTTTAAAATGTCTAGTGTGCGAGCGAGAAAGAGGGATGGAGCTACACACACTTTATAGCTCCATCGCTTTAACAGTTCAGTTTAGGTCGTCAAATGTATTGCGTTGAGATCGTCGTAGGGCCTCTGGTATCTACTTTTTTCTTGGAAACTGAACTGACTCACTATTTTGTCTCCTCTAGTGTTTAAGTTGCTCATAGCATTGTTGGGTCAAAAGGTCATATTTTATTAGCACTTCGTTACAGAAGTACACAAATCTTATGCAGGTAAAGGCGTTACAATTTTTATATTATTTTTGTATTTCATTTTGGGGTTCCGGGGTATGTTCGAGGCTAAATCTAGTTTGGCTTCAAACAAATTGAAATGTGTTATTTAGATAATTTGTTCTGGTTTTCAGTATATAGGTTGGAAAGTTGAAGATTATTTTCAAAATGGTTCGAATATGGTTTGAACTTATGATAAAAAAAAGAAGTCAAATGAAAAATGGTATCATCAAATTCATGGTCGAATCCAGAGCCAAATTCAACTATCCACGCTGTATATAAGTAGGCCGTTGCGAAATGCTTCAAATTTATGTTTGTTTACTAGGCTACTTGCTATGCGACTGCTTTGAATTTGCTATTTTACAGTATCAAAATGTTGACCTTCCACTCGAGTTCTCTGCGGCTTCTGAACAATACATCGGAAATGTCTTGTTGAAATCTTACTGCATGTAGATCTTCTGTTTATTCAATTGCTATCCAATTGTATGGACTGAGCTACTAGACGCGTAGAATTGATATCAATTAGGATCAAGGAAGAAAATTATTATTTGACTACTGCAAGTTGCAAGAGTTCACATAGATGTCCCATAAAAAAAAAAAAAACAAAATATGTAGTATTTATTTGTATAAATAGTAAAGACTTTGAGGTTGCACATGACATACTATTTTGGAAAAAAAATACCCATAAAAAATATTTAACGTATTCAAAGACGCACAGTTCGTTGTGGCGACACTTAGGGAAGGTCTATGTGTGGGAAGGTCATGTTTAAGTTTTTTTTATAAGTTTTCACTACAAATAAATTCATTTTGGGCCAAAAAGTTATTAACTTTTTTCTTTTTTCTAGCTATATAATATTCATCATTTCCATATTTATATTTTGTGTTTGTTGCTTTAAAATAGCGATGGTGTTGTAAGTTTGCTTCTAATTGAGTTTGTTGATACTAAGTTTTCTGTTATTAGGTCAAAGCGAACAACTTTATGAGAAGTTTATTTTTATTAGAAATCTTAGAAGTTACAAACTCGTGTTTAACTCGTGACAGTTTTCAAGGTCTGTAGTAATGAAAGATAATAAATAGGTTATCAAATGTTGCTTGTTTATTTCCGCAAGTTTTAATTGCATTCGGCATTAGTCTTAAGATTATTTTGATCATCTATGCACTGGCATTATTTGAAAACAACAGGTATACAATGCTTCCATGTCGCTCACGCACATAATGCTATAATATAAGCTATGCGAAGGTGAGGAGTGAAAACTACGCAAACATGTAAAGCAAACGAATTAATTGTTAGTTATTTAATTTTATTGGATGGTGTTTAAAGAAAACATATGAGACCTTGACCTGTTCGGCCGGCTAGGCACAGCTGGCTTACAGCTTATCCATTTACCTATTCTTCTTTTGTGTCGATTTGAATTTTGTCCGGCCACTATTTAGCCACCTGGATGGCTCTGTAGTTTGCCAAATTAACGACTTTTGAGCAGGAAAGGAGGTGACGCATATCTTGTGACGGGCTCCACTCTGACACGTTGGGATGGGTCAAGAATACCCCTTGGCCAGTTTCTGCAGCGGCTTATTTAATCACAGAATTAAGCATGAAACGTTAATAAGTCGTATTTAAAGACTAAGATGTTACGATTCTTAGATATGTCAAAAGCCATGTTTTCTCAGGGAGCAATCGAATGTTATAAAATTCGTTGCAAACGACAGCTTGCGTTTCAGAAGTAATTGTTTGAAGAGTGCCTGATTTCATGATATTATCATGCATCTTACTCATATTCATTTTAAGTGTACTACCCTAGCAATGCTTGAAATTTTATTTTTGCTCTTCAATTGAATAGAGATTTTATGCGAAGGTTTAACTCGTGTCACGGTTGCCGCTTTGTGATACTACTCGTATTTCAATAGTATATTTTTATTTTATGCTCTGTTCAAAATAACATTAGCCGTTTATGAAAACCTTTTATTACTGTCCGTTCAACCGATTTTGACCTTTATTGCGCTGGTGGCATGACAATTGGTCCTGTACAGTGCGTTTCATTTAAGAAGTTCCTTCGCCGTTATATTGGCAATACGGAAAACAGTGTTGCAATATTTTTAGCAATGAAATGACTTAATATTAGGGAGATTAACTCATATTTCGTTACTTTTAACAATTGCCTTATTATTGTCTTTTTTTTTCTTTTGGATTCTGTAAAACTATTTTTGAATAAAGTATAGTACGCTGGGCTCCATTCCGATTGTCCTGCAATTGTCTCAAATACCGAAAACGCTACGCCACAATATTGTACCTCTCCATTTTCATCTTCCTTTTAGACCTGCTTTTTTAACACGCTTATATTAGCTTCACCTGTATGTTTGTAACCAACGCCTTTGAGCTCGATTTTGACCAACTTTGGGCGATCAGATTTTCGTCAAACTTTGCACACCTATCAGACTGATGACAATACAATAATCCGTTTTTTTGTTTAGTGAAAAATAAAAATATAGTTTAAAAAAACACGCTTTCATAGCATATCAAACTAAAGTGTAAAATAATTTTCAATATAGGTAGAAAATAATAATAATGAACGAAAAATATTAATATTATTGTGAAAAAAGCGTGGGGTGCTCGATTTACGAAAAATATGGCACAAAGCGCCCCACGCTTTTTTCACAATTAATATTTTTCCTTCATTATTATTATTTTCTACCTATATTGAAAATTATTTTACACTTTAGTTTGATATGCTATGAAAGCGTGTTTTTTTAGTTTTTTTTAAACTATATATTTTTTTTAAATAAAATCCCACTCTACTCATAATTCACCAATAAGTTGTGTAACTACCGTTAAAATCGATTTCGTTTGGCATTTCGGGCAACAATTTTGGTAGAGACACAATTTCACGACAACAACAATTTGACAATTTTGTAGACAGACAGTGGAGCCAACATTACGGCGAAGGAACTTCTTAAGAGAAACGCACTGTAGTAAATAGTTGATAGTGAAACTACTTTTTTTTTTGCTTTTAATGACATCTTTGTGCCTACGAAATAGAAGTTAAAATCGGTTGAACAGACAGTAAAAAAGGTTTCTTTAAATGTCTAATCTTAGCGCGAATAAGGTACAGTAGCATGCGTGTTAAGTCAAATCTAATCCTTGGTAAAGAAGAAAATTTGTTAACACTGTTATTAAATTGATTTCAGTAATCTGGAAGGCAATCCAGATGGTTTAGAGCTGGGCTGCGAGGTGGAGTACACGTTGGGGCGTGTGAACGGCTCGGGGGGCGGTTGCGCGAGTGCCGAGTACGTGCGCCTGCTGCCCCGCGGTACCGTTACCGTGGCCAAGCCGCTGGACCCCACGCTTAACGGAACCGTCACCCGGACCCTGCGAGCTCTCAACCCTGACCAGGCTCATTACTCCGGTACGTATCTAAGCAACTTCTAAATGTGTGTATAAAATACTAGCTTTTGCCCACAGCTTCGCCCGCGTATATAAAATATAACCCATGTCACGCAGAAATAAAGCAGCTTTCTATCGGTGAAAAATTTTTAGCAATCAGTCCAGTATTTTCAGAGATTACATTCTACAAAAAAAAAAATTAAAAAAAAACAAACTACCTAATATTAGTGTAAGCTAGCGTTTAACCTCCGGCTATTCCAATGAAGAGCACTGGCGGCCAAATGGTATCGGCCCCGATTTACAAGTTGTAGGTCGCGGGTACAAAAACCAGCCAGGCGCATTACTTTGTGTAATTTATTTCATCACCACTGCTCTCAAAAGTTGCAAGGAATTCACCAACCCGCACTGGGCCCGCGTGCTGGATAACCGCCCATTCTCTCGTCTAGAGAGGAGGCCTGAGTCCCAGCAGTGGGTACATTATAAGGCTGACTATACTATTTTAATTAAAAGGTGGACATTCAATTCTGCGACTACATTGTAGGTTACCCTATGTCGGCTTTTGGTATTAAACTTTTTGCTTCGCAAGCAGTGGTTACGTGTGAAGTAAGTGTCGCTGCAGCTTTTTGTAGTTCCGTTGTCGTACCGACAAAATGTCGTTGTGTTTGCGATGTGGTCGGCCACTAGTTCGCAGTGTCGCTGGTGGTTGCGTTATGGTTGCGTTGTGGTCGGTATCACACACATTGTCGATAACGACTGCAAAATGTGGTACGAGTGAATAGTCCTAATCATTTTCAATACGAGATATACGCCCTGGCCTGACGTATATCTCGTGTGTGGTGTGGTCATGGTGTGGTTGTGGTACGTGTGAAGAAGCCTTAATTTATTAAACCCCGAGGGAACGCCGGCGTTCGCTGTCTCATTGTCTTTCTATTGTGCCTCTAATTACGATATTCGAAAGTTTACGTCGTAGTCGAGATTGTATACAGTATTCTGGCGACACTGCTGGATCATGTGCCAAGGCTTCAAGTGTCACTTGTCTAATCACATTCCCCTACAACATCTGTCGTTCAGAATTGGATAATTGGACTAGATCTCGGCCATTGTGAGCTAGACTGCAGGCATGCCCTTATACTGGCCTAGGTTTAACGTTTATTTTTAGAATATATCTCTGGTTGTAACCAGAATGATCTAAACGGATGTTTGCAAGTAGTACTGAGTGCATATTTGGTAGTAGTTGGTGTGATTGGTTGATCCTGCATGGTGGGATTCGATTGCCCTACTAGTGACGATTGGCCAATCTCATAATGAGTGTGATTATGAGATTGGTCCAAGACTATAAGTTATAATTTAGATGTCTTCAAGGCTGGAGTGAATAGGCTCTTAATAAATTAGTGTTCCTCACCATCAACGATTGCATCATTACTTACCATCAGGTGGGATCGCAGTCAAGCACTAGTTTATATAAATAAAAAAAAGTCGTTTAGTTATATAGTGTAATGGACTGTCTTTAATTGGTTTCTAACTCGTGAATTTATTTATTTGTATTCGTGTGCAGGTCTAATTCAAGTGGAAGGCGGCACCTCATACGAATTCGGTATAATGGGGCTGGCGTGCAAGCGCGAAATACTACAAGTTGGTGACCCGGTCACCTTCCAAGCCGACGTAGAGGGCCGAGCCACTAACATTGTGCCAATTAGGAAGAAGAGGCGTGCCACAGTCGATGCTATTAAAGGTAAACTTAATTATTTTTCTGTCGACAGTACATCTTATTACATTCCATAGAGGGGCCGACGGATGCGAGACACATACGACCGTTAATTGTTGCAACACTTGGGGGAGGCCTTTGTCCAACAGTGGATATCTTTCGGCTGATATGAAGAAAGGGCCTTAATCTTTTTACAGCCAACCTTTTTATTCCGCCAAGGGCGCACATCCACGACCAAATAATTCATCTCGTCAACTCTTCTGTCACCTATAGGGATTGAAGAGCTGGACGAGATTGAGTACCCAGTTGCAAACACCCGACCCTAGCGAATAGCATTCGAAAACACTCATCGGACCAAACCGACGCAAGCAGTTAAAAGGTTAATACAGGCTACATGGAAAAAAAAATGGATTAATCTGACTGAAACAAGTTGGAACAAGTACACTCCATGGACAGTAATTCAAAGCAATTCTGTGATCGGCAGCTATTGTTACTATTATACTTTTAAACTCTGTTCTATTGTAACGGTAATAAAGGAGATCACGTCAAAAGTGATAAAATTACTAACATGCGTGATCTATTTATTGTTCGCGGCTTTGACCTATAAACCTGATTATACAACTAGTAATCCGCTGATTGGTTGTGCATCACTACTAGCAGCTACTTTTAGCCTTATCTGTACTAATCTCTGGAATTACCATTTGGATTGGAAGTAATCTTTCTGTATCAGATAGCTGGCTCATCATCATCGTCATCATCATCATTTCAGCCGAAAAACGTCCACTGTTTAACACAGGCCTCCCCTAACCATCGCCATAATGACCCATCCTGTGCGTTTCGCCTCACACCGCAATTCACCGCATACCCGCGATTCTCCCCAGGTCGTCGGTCCACCTTGTGGGAGGCCTTCCAACGCTGAGTTTTCGCACTCTAGAATCTTCCGGCCCCATCGACTATCCGTTCTACGAGCAACGTGCCCTGCCCACTGCCACTTTAGTTTGGCGATTCTTCGGATTATGTCGGCGGCCTTGGTTCTCCTGCAGATATCTTCATTTCTGATGAGCCCTTTCCCTATAGCTGGCTATCCGATACAGAAAGATTGAATGGACCTTCGTTCATGACTAATAGTATTGGCTATATGCACGGAAGAGAAGCAGTAACTAAAAACACGGGTGAAACGGCGGGGACACAATCTATGCTATATGTAAATATAAATCCCTACTTCCCTTGGTCATGTCATCATGCATGAACTGCTGGACTAATTTCGAGGTTTTTTTTTATTGTGTTTGTTATTGCCTGGGAAAGATTCATAGGAAAAGAAAAATTAAGAAAGTAAAATTTCAAATAACGACTATTTTAACCTTCAAGCGTTTGACAGTTTATAACTAAGATGGATAATGTCTGTTGGGTCAGCTAGTCTGATTATAAAGTTTCCACTTCTGGAACTCGGGCCTTTTCTGTGTGAGAGCGTACACTACATACATAAACTCTCATTTACTGTGGGGGTAGTCAGAAACTAGTAATGGTCACCGGGATAAATCCTGAAACCATGTACGCACGTACGAAAACACGTTTTCGAACACGAACGCGAACATAGTTCGAATTGAGTTCGCGCACAACAGTCGTGAACTCTCTTAATAACCATGGCGGCGTCGTTGGAAGCGGTCGATTGTGAAGTAGCGAAAAGATTTTTGTGTTCGCATTGATTCATGAAGAACACCGTCCATACAAATATGTTTGACGAACAGAGTGTTCGATGTTCCACACATGTTAGTGGTACACACGTGCGAACCAAGTTGTTGCATATCAAGCAACGCAACAAATTTGTTAGACGTGCGTCCACGGCTTTTCATACACAAATTAAATAGTTTGTGTTCATTCATCTTGTTATACAGGTGCAGGTTTCATAATGCCCGCCATACACGCTAAGGTATACCTGACAGGTTTTCCTGTACAGGTAAGTTGTAGTATACCTGACAGGTTTTCCTGTACAGGTAAGTTGTGCAGGTAAACCGGAGCGTGTATGTTGCACAACTGTGCAGGTTTCCATACAAGCTTACCTGACTGTGCAGGCAAACCTGTCAGGTATATTCTAGCGTGTATGACTGACTACCTTGAGTAATAAACCACTGTAATTTTATTATTTTAAACGAAAATGCCTTGTATGTTTCCAGGTGGTTTTGGTTTTTTGTCCCTGGAGGCTGAGGACAACCGCCGTCTATTTTTCCACATGTCTGAAGTACGTGGTAACCACACGGAGTTGCAGCCCGGTGATGTTGTGGAGTTCGTCATGCTGACCAATCCTAGGAATGGCAAGTCTTCTGCTTGCAATGTTGTCAAAATTGGGTAAGTTGTAGGCTGTTTATTTATCATCATATTCAAAACATTCCCTTATGTTACTGATTGGCTGACACGTCTTTTCGAAGTTTTATTTAACTTACAATGGATGGTTGGAGAGGAAGGCCAAAGAAAAGATGGATAGATATGTGAGAAGTGATATGAAAGAAAGGGGAGTGAGATGGGTGACAGGACAGAATGGAAGAAAAAAATTTGTTGCGCCGACCCGAAATAAAATGGGACAAGAGCAGGAAGATAATGATTTAACTTACAATGTTTGTTTAAGGGAAATCTTGCTAAAGAATTTTAAAAGAGTCACCTCTAATCAATTGAGCTGTAATTTAGTCTAGGTATGCTAAAATCCAACCCGCACTGGGCCCGTGTGGTGGATTACGACCCATTCCCTCTCCTAGAGAGAGGAGGCCTGAATCCCAGCAGTGGGAACATAAAAAAAGGCTGATGATGATGATACTAAAATTCGGAAAATCATGCATTAATACAGTACCTGGTGTTGCATGTGACTATAGGATAGGAATTACTGAGCGCGACCAGAAACTCCACCGTGTTTAAGCTCTTTGGAATGGCCTTGTTGAGATACCGCGCGATAAAACCTGATTATGAAAAAAATGTCTTTCATTGAAAACTTTCCATTTATTTTGCTTTGTCAACAGTCAACAAGTTTACTATTCTTTATATGGATCATTCATCATTTTTGTTAGTTTTTTTCTGAATCTAGCAATAAGAACATACTATTGATTCCAATGGTCTCATCGTGACTAGTGTGTGTCTATGGTCAAAGTAACCCAAAGATGACGATGAAGTCATATTTGGTATGATATGATAAAGTCCAAAGGAAGTGTTATGGTTTTTGGACTCAAGTTATGTTTGTATATTTGGATTTGGTTGGATATACATAAGTATATCCTACCAAAGTACATAAACGATTGAGTTAAGTTTAATGAGTGAGGTACAAATCAATTTGTTTATATTGCTATGTGTGAAATAACTACATTTTTTGTAAGTAAAATATATAAATCAATCTAATCTATATCTACACTAATATGATAAAGAGGTAAAGTTTGTTTTTTGGTTTTTTGTTCCTGAGTGACATAGGCTATATTTGAACGAAGGCGAAGCCGCGGGCAATAGCTAGTTTAGTATAATACGATTGCCAAGTCAATATATTTATTTAAAACATAAAAGATTTGTAATATTAATATGGTCACTATATGATGTTGCAAAAGGTCCCTCAAGTAGGGACAATAAATTAATGGAGTTGGTATTACATGGATCTCACAAATTTTTACTATATGAGAACCGAGTTGCGAGCCTTGTTTTTTTACAAGTTATATCTTTGATGGCATTAATATTATTATTCGTTATATGTTGTGAAAAGTTTGCTTTAATGTTAATGGGTCTAATTTTTACACCAGTTTTTTTTTTTTCACCCAATTTTTACCTTTACTTTGTGGTTACATCGTAGCGTCACTATTTTCTAAACGCAAATTAACCTTTTGACCGCCAGAGCGTAAACGCATCGGCGCCCCTCCCACGCCAAGCCACAAATTCAGCGAAAATACCGACAAAAAAATAGGCATTCCAACATCTTATCGATAACCAATTAATCGTTGCTTTTCAACCCATATTTTTTAAACAAAATATTACTCGTACCTAACATCATTATTTTATTTATTTTGACCCTATTTAGAATTATACTATCATTAAACAGCAGTTGCAAAGTTTTAAACAACATAAAACTAGACTTTAGAAATACAAATGAATATATCAAACTACAACTACAAATGAATAATAAGGCGCATCACTAATCTCGTTCGTGACGTCGTCCTCCGCTGTCGGGAAGAGCCGTCTCTGGCGTGGCTGGCACACCTTTTAACAACTGCCACGCAAGCGAGTAGGGATGGGATATTGCGGGACATAATAAATAATAATCAGGAGTATTTAAAACAATTTAATCAATTTACTTTAATTATTACTCTGATTCTTCGTAACTTTGCAAACTTATGTCATCCAAGTCCTTTTGCTGTCGCACTTTTCTAATAACGTTCAGTATATTCACATAAGTTACTGAACGTTTTTCTTCTAGCACTCGATCCAGTTCAAAAGCGACCAGTCTTGCGAACGCCGCACTTCGTGGGTCGCTAGGTCTCGGTTGGTTAAAATCTAACGGAGGTAAATTGGAGACGTCACACCTTAATTCATTTGCGTCCCATATGCTCCGTTGATAAATTATGATTTTTTTCCACAATTTTATAAATATTATGCATTAGGAATATTCAGATACGAATAGTTGTCATTAAAAAATAATTGTCGAATTATGTAATACCTAGTAAGCTACTTTGAATAAAATATTTCATAAAATTGAAATATAAGTTACCTTACTTGCCCATCACTAGATGGGCAAGTAAGGTAACTTGGTGAAAGTAACTGTGGTGTAGTTATTATTTTTGTATTATTACTTCGTAATTTTTCAAATGTAGTATGTCTTTAACTAATGTAATTGGCCTTGGGCCGTGTTATGTTAAAGTAAATAAATAAATAAATAAATTATATTTACTAAAACATACATGTGTGGAATTCCTGGAACTCATACTAGGATTCCCTGTGTTGCTAGAACCCGGTTTAAAAAAAATTGTTGAACCTTTTTGATGTTTGACAGGATTTTAGGCTAGTTTTCGAGAACAACCGGAATGTCTTAGTGATGAACGGCTAATGATATCATTCTAGTAACCCCTGAAAGTATTGTGTGAACTCAATTTACATTTTCATCAACGGTCAAACATTTATGAAATATTTTTGTAATTTGCAGTGGTAAAGGTTCCGGGGCCAAGGCCCGGTGCGAGCGCCCGGAGCGCTTACTGGCGCGACTCCGTACGGCTTCGCTGGAAGAGTCCAACGGGCCGAGGGTGGTCGTGATACGCGCGCCCCGGGGGCCGGACGGTACTCGTGGATTCCGCCCGCGTCGCACCGTCGCAGGTACACATTCTACTTATCCTAAAGGTAGCCATACACACTAGGGGTATACCTGACAGGTTTGCCTGTAGAGGTGAATTTTACAGGTAAACCGGAGCGTGTACGTTGCACAACTGTGTAGATTTCCATACAAGCTTACCTGACAGATATAACTGTACAGGTAAACCTGTCAGGTATGCAGTGGCGTAACTATAGGGTGGCAAGGCTGGCAAAATGCCACGAGCCTCAGGGCCGACGGGGCCCCCGGTCTTAGAGGCCGCGAGCTCAGAAGAAGTAACCCAAAATAAAAAATTTAAAAAAATATTAAAATGAAATCACAACGTAACGTGATTTATCGGGGGCCCCATCTAATGAATTTGCCACGGGCCTCACATGATATAGTTACGCCACTGCAGGTATGCTACCTTAATCGTTGTCTTGCCACTTCATACGATAAAAACTGCATATACTGCGCTGTGTGTAGCGGGTTAGACTCCCGCACGGAACATCTGTTTGTATAGTCTACAGATAGGAACTACTTATCTGTAATCGTATGTTGTAAACTTTCTTTGGATGTCTTCTGCAGATTAGTTTACATGATTGTAATCAAACCCACGGTACAGAAATAGTACCTAGATAGGGACAAGCATCGATATAATGTACTAGGCATTAGATTAGGCGTGCCGAACACTCACTTCAGCCGACTCAGGTGTAATGTAGTCTGTACACCTTGAACACACTTGATATTTTGGTCGGCAAAAAAGTATCCTCTAAAAGCTATCTTAGCGCTGTATGTTTTACTAGTTCTGTTAGACGACATAATGCCAATGTAGCGCAGCAGTGAACTTTTTTTTTAAATTTCCAGTATTTTAACAAATAGTTTCCATGAATGTGCTTGTCTATCACAAGAATATAAGTCAATGGGGACAAAGCTTAAAAAAAAATCGATTCGACGAGTGACATTGGCGAGAAACACGTCAACTGACGCAATTCACTCGCTCACGTTCAGCGGACGCACCAACTTTCCAAGTTAGTGGCAATCGAGAGAAATGCCTGCTGTATAAATACTTACTCGGATTTAGATTAATACACATAAAACAAGTCAATCAATTTATTTCCTCCCACAAGGTGGACCGATGACCTGGTCAGGGTTGCGGGAATTCGGTGGATGCGAGACGCCGGTCCGACCGGTCATTATGGCGACACTTGGGGGAGGTCTATGTCCAACAGTGGACGTCTTTCGGCTGAAATGATGATATGATTTTCAATAAATCTTTTTTTTTTTTTATTTAGCGTAAGGTAACAGCCAATTGCTGCTTGATACGTAAGTTTTAAGAGGTTGAGGCTTACACAAAACTTGTAGGGTAGATGATAGTTTGAATGACAGGAAAAAGTACGTACTTCTATGTAAGCCCCTTTCTAGGTGGTTATAAAAATAAAACCGTGAAGGCGAACCTGTCCGTGTCGGACTGCCGTACAATTTCAAGCTCGCTTCGCTCGTTCTTGGACTAAGAATATTTAGTTGGCGTTGTAAAAAAGAAGAATAAGTTTAGTAGAGGCTATCTCATTTTTCCTTTGCTTATTTATAAAATGGAAAGTTTGGTGTCATAGCCAATAAATAAACTTTTTCTAAGATAGTTCCATCACTGTGTCCAGAAAATATATTGCTATGATGTTAGAAAAGCTTTGTCAATGAATCTAATTGTCACCATACGCGCTAGGATACCTGACAGGGTTGACTTGACATTTGAATTGTACAGGTAAACTAGAGCGTGTATGTTGCAGAACTGTACAGGTTTCCACACAAGCTTACCTGACAGGTATAATTGTGCAGGTAAACCTGTCAGTATACCCTTGTGTGTATGGCTACCTTTAAAGACATCAAAATCAAGTGGTGGTCAATCGAATAATGGTTATAATATTTGTTTCCAGATCAATTAGCTGAATAAGAGATCAAGACATCAGCACTAAGGCCTCAACCATGTAGGTATAACATCTTAAATGGTTTGATTTTCCACTTCAAATTATTTCATTGTATTCATGAGAGACTGACTTATCCTCTTTTCTTTAGCAGCATTTAGGAAATTGTTTTGTTATTTTTACTAATTCTAGGTGAAAACAATAAATTATTGTCAGCTGTCATTAATACAGATCAAAATACATGTATAACATCAATAAGCAAGGTACATATCAATTAATCAAACCAATTTGCGTTGCTTATTTACAGTTTATTTGTAATTATGAAGAGGTTCTTTTTCGCATAGAGACGTTGTTCAAAATTCCGTTTACACCATTCCTTGGCCAATGTAAATGTTATGGTTTGCCAAGTTCAAATGTATCTGTCTGCGTAGTCGCGACACATGGCACATGAAGACGTCGTGATCACACCGAACAGCTAAGCATCTGTTTTCAATATGTTTGCTGTATTGGGATTGGCATTCGAAAACAATGTAAATATTTTATAGAAGCTAGGTATAATGTGTATAAAATGCTCATGATCAAACAACCCGGCTAGTGAGTGAATCTATTGCCAATGAATATCAGCAGGTAATGGTCATTTGTACCAAATGTTGCATTCTCTGTATCCGTTGGGAATAGATTTTCGACGAAGCTTAGTGTGTCTAAGTAATCTGTTTAAGTAAGGTGCGTGATGAAGTAATGTAATAAATTGATGGACATTTGATACACGTTGTTGCGGTTGTTGTTACGTTTAGTAGATCTCTTTATGCGAAACATACTGTGATCAATTAAAATTTGTTGTGCAATAAAAAGATAAGATGTTGTCCTGATAGGGCAGTGCTAGTCTCTTAGTATTACGCGGTCCCGCCTGTCACACGCGCTTCATTTGATATGTGTCGTCGAACATTGTTCTATTGTGATGATGGCTAACCTATAATAACGAACAAAATATTCATTGTTAATCGGAAAAGCATTTATGCAATGAACTGGAATGGAACCAAAGACTGACTTAAAATATTTATAACAGTAATACTTATTGGTATTAGATTATTTTGATCGGCTAAAACATGTGAACCTTCATGGTGTTCATTGTGGCCATAGATTTATAACAAATTAATTATTTCAGGAGAAAATGTTTGATTAAAAATTTTAGTTGTACTTTAAATTACGAAATCAAAGATATCTCAGTCTGCATTCTATTTTCAATATATAATGTAATAACGTATTAGCATAAGTAAGTCCAAAACAGCATACACTTATTGATTATTATTATTAATTAACATGCCAATAAGGTGGCAATAACATTTTCAAATCTTTCGTAACTACCTCCTAAATGTAAAGAAACAAGGAAGATTTTACGCTCGTAAAGTAATTTATAAAGATAATCAGCGTCCTGATGGCGTAACACTCGTTATGAAATAACTTTTGTGGACGATAGTTTTCTGCCTGAAATTAACTCTCTATACATATTTTAGGCGCAAAATGGTTTTCTTGTTCCATTTTTCCCTGATCAAATAGTACGTTTTCTAAACAAAATTGGTTTGTCGAACCTTAATAAAGTTATACCGTATAGTCGGGTTACTTTGGCCCTGAAAATTACTGGTACAAGATCGTTAACAGAAGGCAGTAAACAGTGTCCCTTGCTCCTGTCGGTTAATGAACTTGGGCCAACGTGATGATACCCCAGGGCCAAAGTACCTCGACTTAACTGTACCGATTGTGCGTGTACGCAATTAGGAAGCATAACTCGAAATGTTAAGTAGGTAAAGTTACAAATTCACAAAAACTTATAGTTAGCTATTTATTAATTAGAAATTTATGAAAACTTGAAGAACTGGTAGCTGTGCAGCATACGAGTAAGGAGTCACTCGCTCTGTCACCGATCATAAACTTAATCAATGAATGAATAAACGAATATTAAAATAAAAATATTATTGTATTATTTATAGTGATTCTGTGGAAAATAAGGAATCGTCATATTTTATATAACATTATATATTGAATTTGTTTGCAGCTTAACATTCAAGTATGCCGAACTTACTTTGTAGATAATACTCATTGTGAAAAATCAATTACAAGTAAATATTATATTTTAAATTACTCAACAAAACGCGGGTAAAACTGTGATGATAGGGATCTCATTGGATCGATCTATGAATTTTATTTATGTTGCCATTACGATGTATAAGACTTGAAATGAATATAAAACTGCCATTGACGTTTTTTGCAAGCCTGGTCGGCGAAATTATTAACCCATTAATTTGATAAATACAAACAACTGTACATAAACAAATTGAACATATTATTTTTTTCACAAATAAAGCTTCCAACGTTTTTTGACAAGATATCATCATCAGTATTAAAAGTAGCCAGACGAGACTTAATGTCATGCTGTAATGAACCATTGATTATACTAGTATGTAATGCTTTGCCTTTTATTGTTTATTCAAAAAACTTTGCAGCAGAATACTAATTCCGCATTGAACCTGTTTTGTCGTTGCGTGACGTTTATATTATTAGCCTATTAGTCGCATTTTTGTTACTATTATACCATTTTCATTTTATGTCCAACGTTGTCTTAATAAAAATAGCTTTATACTTTCTTTACATTTTTGTGGAACACGTATCCATTGCCATCCCTATCATTGTTAGTTTCGTCGGCGATCAATATCTGCTGTTAGTTTAGCGCATACGCGGCTTGCAACCATCGACCCGGCGACGTAAGTTGTACTTTACTTTTATAAAAATTCTTGTTTCGTGAGCCAGCAAGTTAAAATCATAAATTATTAAATACAACTTACGGAACGCGCGCGCTTTGTGTTGGAAGTCGTGTCTTGAGTTATTATGATTTTTCTTCATTCTGTCAAGCTGTTTCTATCTTGTGTTACAAAGTTTGGGAAGCAAACTATTAACAATCTCGCCTGACTTAACGCACACAACCATTAAAACTATAGTACATAGTTTTACCTCGTGATTATTGTTAGATATAATGGTAAACACCATGTCTCCCTTAAGGACTTATGCCCCTGTGATAGCTGTAACAATCAACTGATATATTAAAATAGTGATGAATAAATTATTAAGCTGCCTTAAATAATGAATTTGAGTCTTCATCTTGTGTTAATATTATTGTTTTTTTTTTTTCAAATACTGGTTTAACTCATCGAATGCCGTAATTAGAGACACAATAGAAAGACAATTGCTTATGTCGAACTGTGTAACTTAAGACATTCAAAAGGGTAACAAGTTCACGTAAATGTTGTTTGTTTAAACAAAAGTATGAAATTACATTAAATATCTAAATGCACAAATGCAAGAATGTAGAAAACCGCAAAGTGGTGTAGGCTATCGATACTGAAGTTGCGACTGTATGATGCCCGGTAGGGTCGCTAAAAGGCCTAACAAGCTATTTGTTTGCCGTTACAAATACGGTAAGTTCGTTGAGGGTGAGAGCGGCTCCCTTATTTATTACCATTTAAAAGATCAGCGCGTCGCCTGTGGCCTGTCAAGTGGCCCAAGAAACAAATAGATTGAGTATCGCTATGATTGACTTTCAAGTACTGCAAGCACTTAGGTACCTAAAGAAAAATCGCGACAAGATAAATTACCGTGAGGATGATCTAAGCAAACAAAAATTTAAGCAAAAATTATTTTTTTCTAAAATTTCTTTCTGTTGCAGTTAAGTTTGGATGATTGGTATCGTTCTTAGATTTGATATTGGCAGATATTAAATAAGGTCAGAGAGAAGTTCGTTCAAACAAAATAGTTAAAGGTTTAGAATTCGGGCTTTCTTTTCAATGTCTTTGGTTGTGAGCTGAATGCGAGGTTTATTACGTGTGTTTATTAAAATAATTCTCAACGCAATAACTTACGGTTGTTTGCGACTTATACGGTCGACTTTTTGTACTCCGCTTCGGCGGCTCTGTTGCGTCTGCGAGGCGACTGCGCCTCGTTTGTACATCCGAGTCAATTAAACAATTTTTAAACAATTTCTAATATATATCAGTTTCTCGACGCTATACCAAAATCTTATATTATAACATTTGTATTGTAAGGAAGCATCAGTCATGATCACCACAAGTCTTCCAACAAACCTTGTTTTTCATGTGTAATAGAGTAATTATTTCCCTTTAAATTGTCTGATACCTGTCCTAAACAACCTTCCAAGTGTGTGCGGCGGTTTCTTCCATATTTATCTACCGTCAAATCTATGAGCGACTTAGTTTTATCATACCAAATATCAGCATTTCTCATTACTTGAGTCATAGAAAACACTTTTGTGGACTGACATTCGATTAAGCAATAAAGAAATGTGTTCACTTGTGTTTATACGAAGCCCAAATCAGCTTTCGTGGACATTAGGATATACGTGTTACGGTTCGATGTTTTCAGCAGGATAGTCGTCACTCCAAGGTGTAAAGCTACTGCTATCGAACATGATTACAATTAGTCATAACTTGTTTTTATTATCATTGTTGTTTTTTTTTTGTTGTTTTTAAAATATATTGGGTACATTTTTATTACTGCCAGACCTATGTATACAAACCAAAGTGCATGATATGAAAATTCTCATAGTTAGCTTAATTTATTATTTAAACGACACGATCTTAAGTACCGGTGAAGTAAGATATATATTTTTTTTTATTTGAAGTAATTGCTATAAATCTGTCTTCAAAAACAATATAAATTCATTCCTATTTATGGGAAATAATTTTAAATAACTGAATTACCACTAGTATTTCATTTTTCCGAGAGCTTTAAGCATGTTGTCGTATCAGAAATTAAGACAACATTGAGACGTCGCGTGTGATCGACCTTTTGTTATGTATACATAGAGCTTGGACATTATTCTTTGCGTTTTCAAGGGTATCATCCTATAAGAAATTAAATTGTTACAAGAAGACCTTTAGTAATCATAAAGTAATAAAAATGCAATGCGAAAATCAATATTAGTGTAAGAATAAATTGTTAGATGAAATACACCGATAACTTCACGGTTAAGGCAAACGAGAGCAGTATTTTACACCTTGTTTAAATTTAACGTCATAATGTTCGCACTATTTTTACGATTGTACTGTCTTGTTATCTTGGGTGTTTAGTATAATCTTTGTAATAACGAATATTATAGACATAATATTGTCAATGACAATTTGACATCACTAAGACCTGGCGCTTGATCCACTGAGATCATAGTTGTATTTAACGAATAAGTTATAGTGAAGTAATTACTTAGAACCTGCATCTTTTCTCATTAGTTCTCAGAGCAATAATTACTCGAGTATCTTACAACTATATATTGCTATTTATACGGTATCAGCAGTAAGCTAATCGGTATGTAGTGATGCATGTACTTGACGGTTCTTCTGTATAAGTGTGTATATATTGTTGTTCTGGCGCCGGTTGCTCTGGCCGTGTGGCTCGCCGATGTCAAATTGTCGCCCCCGGAACTATTTACGAGTACTCGTTAAGTGCTTACGCTTTTCTATGTAATCCCAAAGAAAAATAGGAATTTTGAACAAACGTTATATGCTTTACGCTTTAAAACTACAGTCTTTATTATGCTGTGTCAAGTATAATATGTATGCCCATGTAACCAATATAATAGTCATAGTGAAGATGTAATAAATAATCGAAATACTTGATGTTGTAGTGTATGCGAACTAAAGCCCCGGATCATTTCGGGTATAGGTATTATTATAAACTAGTCTTAAACATTTACGCCCGGGCGCCTGTCACGAGCAGATGTATTTTTAAGCTAAACTGCTAAAAAATTAACTAAATGCATAGTGCATTGATGATCAATGATCTGATAAGGGAACCTTCGTATTACTCCTTTATAATCGAAAGTTTCAGTGTAGCTACGAATTTGGCGAACCAGTAAAAATATATTCAGTGCCTAAAAGAACCTCTGGGAGTTGATTAAAAAAACCCAAACAAAATGTGAAATTATTTAAGCATTTCAGAAATTACAAACTTGATTAATCATAAGAGTTTATTTTTATTTTTCTTCGAATGTATTCTTTAGACAACTATCTATGCCAAATGTTTATACAGTCCTGTACATTTTTGAAAATTGTGATTAAACCAATGTACAACACCACCTTCTTCGCATTGTATGAGTTCCTTAATTTTTATAATTATTGCGCAGCATGGCGGATGAGAGATATCTCATATATCTAAAACTTGTCGTGGTGCAATAATAATAACTCACTATTACCAAAAGAGTTTGACCTCTGTTCTCTTAGTTCTTAGTATCAGATATCTCTGAAGACCTATTTGACCTATCGATCACTTTAACAAACTGATCTATGGTTATCCCTGACCGTAGAGCAGGCATAGACCATGCTATGCCGGTTGTAACTACCTACATACGATTTTAGAAAATAGACTGACCCTTTGTAAGTCTTGATAAGTAGGTATTAGAATGGTTAAAAAAAAAAAACTAATCAAAATATTTTTTTTAAACTACTATGTACAAAATTTAAAGCAAAACAAAAATACAGGAACATTTCACTGAGTTTTCAGGTTGTAGCTTTTTAGGTAGAAAAACACAACTATACAAAATACGTTATTACGAACTTCGTATCCAATAATATACAAAATTACTCTAGGGTTTATTAACTGTTAGGTAAATCCCGTGGTTTTACTCGGTTTTCAATTATTGCCGCCCAGAAATTCTGTGTCTGTTACTGGGGTTTACAATGCTATTATCGGAGCAATCTATGTATTTATGGAAAAGCTTTTGGTGTTGAACTTTAATATCAGAAATCTTTTTGTTTTGAGGTGCAAGATCATCTAATTACTTCTTCCGCTCTTGGGTGAAGCAAGAGGGCGTATCAGACTTGTGTACTTGGGGCACGGGTTTCCTTTTCAGGAATTCCACGCGGCCCCAGCGGAAATCGGCCTTGCTGGGCCCCTACAGTTTTGCTGACATTTTTACATACACTCACTCTTTGAAGCACGCGTGGGAAATCTTCACCGAACTTCAAAGGCGGAGCCAAAGTCATCAACGGATGACTTTGGCTCCGCCCTTGAAGTTCGGTTCATTTTCTAAAATAAACGTCAAGTGTTGTGTATTTTTTGGACGCAAACAAATAAACTACTTATCACTGAAAAAGACGTCTAGTATCTATTTAGATACATGAATGATAAACTCGACTTTTAGGGAGAAGTCGCAAAGTATTTGTTTAGTTACAAATACTTTATTCCTTCATTATTCGTAAAATAACAGAATTTCGTTATAAATAGTGTTTACTTGTTGTAATTAGATGCCTTTTAAATAACATTACACTCAAACATTTACAGTCTATTCACTTTTACTACTACAATTTTGAACATTTCAAAAAGCGTCCACCATTATTCAGATTCGGTGCGGATCACCTAAATTTTCGCTGTGTTTTAAAAGAAAGGGATAGTATGCGTGTTGTGCTTTATGGCGTTCTCGTTTGGTTTTTCATTAATAACTAAAGGCAAAAGGCATAAATTCGCGTGACTTGATTTTTGAGTAATACGCGTTTAAATGGTTTGTGCATATTTATATACAAAAATACTTAAAGTGCTACTTAAATATTGGAAGATGATAAGTTTAATTGCTATCCTTTATCTACTACACCAGTACCAATAATATTCAAACCTTGTTAAAATCCGACCACAGTAACATTACTTGGCGAAAAGTCCTATTCTTTTAACCATTGAGGCATAAACCATAGAGGAAATTATAACACAAATGCAAGATTTGAATTTCCACTACGTTATTTAATGACTTCATCCGAAGTCATTTATATAATTTAAATAAATGAGTCGAGAGAAGTGGTGGCCGTGTGGTAATGGCCCCGAGTAACGAGTTTGTAGATCGCGGGTTTAAACCCAGCCAGGCGCATTACTTTGTGTAATTTATTTCATCAACACTGCTCTCAAAACGATGAAGGAAAATATCGTGAGGAAACCGGCATGTCCTAGAACCAAAAATTCGAAGACATGTGACATCCACGATTACGATTACGACCTATTCCCTCTCCTAGAGAGGAGGCCTGAATACCAACAGTGGGAACATTTTATGACCGGCTATGCTATGCTTAATAAATGAATGGTTATGTAAGCAGAAATAAAACAAATGAATGACGGTTTATTTTTTTTAAATTAAAGATTGTAAAAATATGTGTAATATTATATCTAATTTATTCTAATATCTATTATTATATTTGGACAAAACCCATATGGTGGGCTGAGGTTATCTGGGATCACAGAGTGTAATTAGTTCTCTGTCACAAATATTATGCAACACTTAATCTATAAAAAAAAGAATAACTTTAAAAAATACACTGATATATTTCTAGGCGTTATTATTAATTAATAAAAAAAAACATTTTGGAATTTAATACTTTTAGATATTTGAGGATACCAAACAATATAAAAAAGTAAATGTTTGCTAACAAGTAAAAATATCATGTCTAAAAACATAGACAATTTATAAAAAACTAACTTTTAATCGCGGCTTCACTTCCGTCAACCTACTACTACTAATACTACTACTACTACTATATTCTACTATACCCTGTTCTACGGTATAAAAAGTCCTAATCCTATGTCCGTCTCCTTTCCCTTTTCAGCCAATCTTCCCAATTTTGACCCAAATCGGTTCAGCCGTTCTTGAGTTATACAGGTTGTCTTTGACATCGATGCACAAACGAATACTATAAATTCAGTACAATGTACTGGATCTATGGTATAAGAGTACATGATTCTGGAGCAGCCCCCTAGTAGTGGAATTTTTATTCGCCTATTTCGTAATTTTTGTTTTTAAATCTGTGCTTTTGTTAAATTTACAACTGAGTAATACCGTTATTCTAACTAACCCCAATGATATTATTAGTAAAAAAAAAATCTTGATTAAAAAAATTTAATTATTAAAAAGTCATCGGGGTAGATAAAATCATTATATAATTTCAAGGTAATTCTTTTTTTTTTCACTAAATATGTTAGAATAACGATTTTAAAATCGTTATTCTAACATATTTAGTATATCAGTACTGCAGCGATAGAAACTTGCCGTGTTCAGGAGCAAAATTTTACTTGAGATCTCCCAACAAGAACCCTTTGGTATGTCGAGGTCGAGGCTCTTGGTTGGGCATTGGCTATTGAGCCGCCACACTATATAAAAAAAATCTACAGTCAACAAGTACATAAACATTATTTACAAGGAAAACAATACTTTATGTAACAAACAGTCATAAAAAACTGATAACTTAAATACATTCTACAATAAAATGTTTTAATTCCAAAATAGCACCTTTTTATATTTTATAACAATATTAATAGTAATAAGTAGTTCACGTAGACATGAAGATATTATGATAAAGTCATCCCATAATATTGGAAATAAATATATGTCACTACTACCCACATACCATCGATCCACATAGTGGTTAATTTGGGCGGTCAAATAGCCCGCTATTTGACCGTGTAGTTTACAAGGCCGAGAAATCCGGACATAACTGTGATACAGTTCAAACCTGATGGATAACTTAAGAAAGGTACTGGTGATTTATAGTACATTGTTACACTAGGGGTGAAAGTAACTCATTTCGTCCCGAGAAGGAGTTGGCGGCCGAGCGAAGCGAGGTCGCTAATTCGAGGGGTTAAACGGGTTACTTTCACCCCGAGGTAAACACTGTGCTTTTCATTACGAATACGAGGAAAGTAAAAATAAAAAAATAAATAAAAAAAGTTAGTAAAGCCTGAGTCGTCGTATCTATGATTTTAAGTAGGTATCTTTCTTCTGATTTAGGCGGTAAAAGGTATTCCACTACTGCTTTAGCCTCTTCTCTTATGAAATTAGGCGTTACTATTTTAATCTGATAAATCATGACGTGTTAATACAAAACTCGAAAAATCCAACGACACACTTTCCCGCCATTTTGTGTTTTTTTCTGCGGCCGGCCAACAATTCAGCCTCATTAATGAAAAATTAGAAATTACATACATAATTGTAATCTTTAAAAAAAAAAAGTATTTTAAAGAAATAGTTGAACAAATAAATCACTTAAAATATAACATTATTTAATTAATACTTGTCTTTAAGTTTTTCAATTTTATATCGCGCTGGTTGACTGGCTGTATGGAAAATTGGAACATGGTTCAATAGAAATGTGAAGGTAGTACTAGTTTTTTTTTTTTAAATAATTTGACAGCTGTCAGTTGTAAAGTAAAACTCCCTAGGGATGAAAAGTATCACTTTCAGCCCGCTCCTCAGGCAACTTCAGACCAACTTTCAGAGTATGAGTAATGAAAAATACCTTTCCGAAGTTGATACAATATATAACTGTATAAGTTAAGATACAAAATTGTTTTCAAACTCTGTAGAATAGAATTTAAAATATTTTGTTTAAGTGTCCGACGACTGATAGCTGGTTGGGTTTTTAAAAGTCGGTTGTGCTGTATCCATTTGGGCAGCAACGCTTGTTTGATTGACTCCGTGTATAGCTTCGCAGGACTTCCCTGCGGATTGAGTGTTATAGTTTTTCCACTTTTGTATCTCCCTATACAGATTAGCGCCTGGACTCAACGTAAATATGACGTCTTTTTGTCCGACGACGTGGTAATCGCTTTGCAAATAGCCGCGCTTGACTCCTTCAGCGAGTAACATTTTGGCCCTCACCAGCTGCAGCTCTGTCACGTTTGAATGAGATGGCAAACCCTCTCGGTAATCACCTGCAATGATGTTAATACAATACATTCGCAAAGTTCATCATAAATCGTATTAAAATATTTAGATACACAATAAATTTTATCCGATTAATCCCTAACAGTCGTTTGTGTGTGTGCGTGTGTATCTAAGTGGGAAGACGTGGTGATGTAACGCGCACTTTCCTTAGGCACTGCATCAATTAAATGACAAGTCTATAGTTAACAAGAAGCGCTTGGCTTACCTATGAACGCTATGCTGAGAGTACAGCTATTGTACCCGAACGTGTGAGCACCAACCCTGTTCCAGCCTCGTCCTTCATAGACTCTGCCTTCATTTCCGATCAAGAAGTTGTAGCTAGAAAGAGTCCACAAGAAATATGTTAGGTTCCAGCATAAAATATTGTACTAAACGCAATAATTTAACAGAATAGTAGGTAATTTTTTGCTTTGTCTTGTACGTAAGACAAATTCAGGATCTCATGACTTGTTGGAATCAAACAATAAAAAATATCAGCAATGAACTACCTATCTGCGGTTTTCTTTCAAGCAATCATAGGATGGATAGAAACAATGGTTTGTTTATCTGTCATGAAGAGTGTTGGAAGAAAAACCTTCAAGAAAGTACCGATATCTATAAAAAGAAAGCACACGTGTATACACCGCTAAATTTTAATCGTTTTAATCCCGTGGAGGGTCTATCCGGTACATGAAACACTATCGATTTGTAAAGATAAAATTAAAAAATAAAGTACCTTTTTTTCAAAACTCGTATTAATTTACGCGTGTACGAAATAAATTTCTTTAAGAAATCGTTAGCTGAGCGAGTTCAATGACCTTTAGGTATTTTGTACGTCACGCCGACTATTACCTACAGGTTATTGAACTCGCTCAGCTGATGTTTTCTTAAAGAAATTAATTTCGTACATGCGTAAATTAATACGAGTTTTGAAAGAAAATGTACTTTATTTTTTAATTTTATCTTTACAAATCGATAGTGTTTCTTGTACCGGATCGACCCTCCACGGGATTAAAATGATTAAAATTTAACGGTGTACTTGCCTATATCTTGGAGGTTCATAGGTTCATATCTACTTAGGTAGGTACTTATATGTAACGAGAATAAATTGGTAGCAGAACTTACGGCATATCGTGTTCAAAATTTTTAACGAAGAAAAGTTGCATAGCTCTCAGTTCAGCTGCGCAAGTGGTGAATTCAGTGCACTCGTTGCTAATCGTTTCTGTTATTATAACGAGCTTCAGAGGTGAGAACTCAATTGTTACATTTTGGTTGATGAATGGTGGAGCGAGCCACATTTCTCTTGTGATGAACCACTCGTGCGGAGCAGCTGAGGACGAAATATTTTTTGTAGTAGCACATTACTGATACAAAGGCGAGTAACTAGGTATTTTATCTACAATTAGAGCCAGGGGTAATGAACATATCACACACTGAGCCATTGTTATCGTGAAATTCAGTTTGTTTTGTGAAGTACAAGAATTTCAGGATTGGTACAAAATAGTAGGTATCTACAATACAACATTATTTTTAGTATCGCGAAACCTGAATGTAGTTTGTTCAGAATCAGTAACTGAATCGATTGTAATAATTTTTACAGCATATTATATTTTTTCCCAAAATTATTTAAAAAAGGTCACAAGTAAGACACCACCGTCACTAAGTACAACACAGGTCTCGGCAGGTCATAGCCGATAGGTCTTAGGCGCCAGCGCACCGCTGGGTGCCAAAGCAAAACAACCCCTCAGTGACCCGGATGGCCCGGTGACTAGACGTGGGCAAAGTGTGTCATCTTTGCGATTGGAACATTTGCATCTGAATCACTGAAATGTTCCGAAACAGTGATACGTATCGTTTGGAACATTTGAAACATTTGAAACATTGGCTCACAAGATACACACGGAACAACGGCTCAAAATATACAAACACAGACACTGACTGTTATGAATCGTACTCTGTTGTTACGTTGTGCCATATACCAACACTAAAAGTTTTATTTGATTGAATTTTGATTTGAGAATAATTTAAAGCAGATGTTTTTTTCAGGTCATTAAATATACTTAAGTTTTAATTTCAGTTTTAAAAAGACTGCTGGTCACTTAAAGTAAAGAGTATTTCTGTGTTCCAATTGTTCCAAATGATGCATTTAAAACATTACTGATGTTCCAATCTTTCGGAACACTAAAATGTTTCGGAATAATGAGTCGGTTCACTATAGAGTTACACGCTTACCGTGTATAGCTTCGCAGGACTTCCCTGCGTATTGAGTGTTATAGTTTTTCCACTTTTGTATCTCCCTATACAGATTAGCGCCTGGACTCGACGTAAATATGACGTCTTTTTGTCCGACGACGTGGTAATCGCTTTGCAAATAGCCGCGCTTGACTCCTTCAGCGAGCAACATTTTGGCCCTCACCAGCTGCAGCTCTGTCACGTTTGAATGAGATGGCAAACCCTCTCGGTAATCACCTGCAATGATGTTAATACAATACATTCGCAAAGTTCATCATAAATCGTATTAAAATATTTAGATACACAATAAATTTTATCCGATTAATCCCTAACAGTCGTTTGTGTGTGTGCGTGTGTATCTAAGTGGGAAGACGTGGTGATGTAACGCGCACTTTCCTTAGGCACTGCATCAATTAAATGACAAGTCTATAGTTAACAAGAAGCGCTTGGCTTACCTATGAACGCTATGCTGAGAGTACAGCTATTGTACCCGAACGTGTGAGCACCAACCCTGTTCCAGCCTCGTCCTTCATAGACTCTGCCTTCATTTCCGATCAAGAAGTTGTAGCTAGAAAGAGTCCACAAGAAATATGTTAGGTTCCAGCATAAAATATTGTACTAAACGCAATAATTTAACAGAATAGTAGGTAATTTTTTGCTTTGTCTTGTACGTAAGACAAATTCAGGATCTCATGACTTGTTGGAATCAAACAATAAAAAATATCAGCAATGAACTACCTATCTGCGGTTTTCTTTCAAGCAATCATAGGATGGATAGAAACAATGGTTTGTTTATCTGTCATGAAGAGTGTTGGAAGAAAAACCTTCAAGAAAGTACCGATATCTATAAAAAGAAAGCACACGTGTATACACCGCTAAATTTTAATCGTTTTAATCCCGTGGAGGGTCTATCCGGTACATGAAACACTATCGATTTGTAAAGATAAAATTAAAAAATAAAGTACCTTTTTTTCAAAACTCGTATTAATTTACGCGTGTACGAAATAAATTTCTTTAAGAAATCGTTAGCTGAGCGAGTTCAATGACCTTTAGGTATTTTGTACGTCACGCCGACTATTACCTACAGGTTATTGAACTCGCTCAGCTGATGTTTTCTTAAAGAAATTAATTTCGTACATGCGTAAATTAATACGAGTTTTGAAAGAAAAGGTACTTTATTTTTTAATTTTATCTTTACAAATCGATAGTGTTTCATGTACCGGATCGACCCTCCACGGGATTAAAATGATTAAAATTTAACGGTGTACTTGCCTATATCTTGGAGGTTCATAGGTTCATATCTACTTAGGTAGGTACTTATATGTAACGAGAATAAATTGGTAGCAGAACTTACGGCATATCGTGTTCAAAATTTTTAACGAAGAAAAATTGCATAGCTCTCAGTTCAGCTGCGCAAGTGGTGAATTCAGTGCACTCGTTGCTAATCGTTTCTGTTATTATAACGAGCTTCAGAGGTGAGAACTCAATTGTTACATTTTGGTTGATGAATGGTGGAGCGAGCCACATTTCTCTTGTGATGAACCACTCGTGCGGAGCAGCTGAGGACGAAATATTTTTTGTAGTAGCACATTACTGATACAAAGGCGAGTAACTAGGTATTTTATCTACAATTAGAGCCAGGGGTAATGAACATATCACACACTGAGCCATTGTTATCGTGAAATTCAGTTTGTTTTGTGAAGTACAAGAATTTCAGGATTGGTACAAAATAGTAGGTATCTACAATACAACATTATTTTTAGTATCGCGAAACCTGAATGTAGTTTGTTCAGAATCAGTAACTGAATCGATTGTAATAATTTTTACAGCATGTTATATTTTTTCCCAAAATTATTTAAAAAAGGTCACAAGTAAGACACCACCGTCACTAAGTACAACACAGGTCTCGGCAGGTCATAGCCGATAGGTATTAGGCGCCAGCGCACCGCTGGGTGCCAAAGCAAAACAACCCCTCAGTGACCCGGATGGCCCGGTGACTAGACGTGGGCAAAGTGTGTCATCTTTGCGATTGGAACATTTGCATCTGAATCACTGAAATGTTCCGAAACAGTGATACGTATCGTTTGGAACATTTGAAACATTGGCTCACAAGATACACACGGAACAACGGCTCAAAATATACAAACACAGACACTGACTGTTATGAATCGTACTCTGTTGTTACGTTGTGCCATATACCAACACTAAAAGTTTTATTTGATTGAATTTTGATTTGAGAATAATTTAAAGCAGATGTTTTTTCAGGTCATTAAATATACTTAAGTTTTAATTTCAGTTTTAAAAAGACTGCTGGTCACTTAAAGTAAAGAGTATTTCTGTGTTCCAATTGTTCCAAATGATGCATTTAAAACATTACTGATGTTCCAATCTTTCGGAACACTAAAATGTTTCGGAATAATGAGTCGGTTCACTATAGAGTTACACGCTTACCGTGTATAGCTTCGCAGGACTTCCCTGCGTATTGAGTGTTATAGTTTTTCCACTTTTGTATCTCCCTATACAGATTAGCGCCTGGACTCGACGTAAATATGACGTCTTTTTGTCCGACGACGTGGTAATCGCTTTGCAAATAGCCGCGCTTGACTCCTTCAGCGAGCAACATTTTGGCCCTCACCAGCTGCAGCTCTGTCACGTTTGAATGAGATGGCAAACCCTCTCGGTAATCACCTGCAATGATGTTAATACAATACATTCGCAAAGTTCATCATAAATCGTATTAAAATATTTAGATACACAATAAATTTTATCCGATTAATCCCTAACAGTCGTTTGTGTGTGTGCGTGTGTATCTAAGTGGGAAGACGTGGTGATGTAACGCGCACTTTCCTTAGGCACTGCATCAATTAAATGACAAGTCTATAGTTAACAAGAAGCGCTTGGCTTACCTATGAACGCTATGCTGAGAGTACAGCTATTGTACCCGAACGTGTGAGCACCAACCCTGTTCCAGCCTCGTCCTTCATAGACTCTGCCTTCATTTCCGATCAAGAAGTTGTAGCTAGAAAGAGTCCACAAGAAATATGTTAGGTTCCAGCATAAAATATTGTACTAAACGTAATAATTTAACAGAATAGTAGGTAATTTTTTGCTTTGTCTTGTACGTAAGACAAATTCAGGATCTCATGACTTGTTGGAATCAAACAATAAAAAATATCAGCAATGAACTACCTATCTGCGGTTTTCTTTCAAGCAATCATAGGATGGATAGAAACAATGGTTTGTTTATCTGTCATGAAGAGTGTTGGAAGAAAAACCTTCAAGAAAGTACCGATATCTATAAAAAGAAAGCACACATGTATACATCGCTAAATTTTAATCGTTTTAATCCCGTGGAGGGTCTATCCGGTACATGAAACACTATCGATTTGTAAAGATAAAATTAAAAAATAAAGTACCTTTTTTTCAAAACTCGTATTAATTTACGCATGTACGAAATAAATTTCTTTTATTTTTTTTATTGATAGGCTTGCGTTTGATTGTTCGATTTTTGAACTTAGTAAGTGGTATTTATTTAAGAAATCGTTAGCTGAGCGAGTTCAATGACCTTTAGGTATTTTGTACGTCACGCCGACTATTACCTACAGGTTATTGAACTCGCTCAGCTGATGTTTTCTTAAAGAAATTAATTTCGTACATGCGTAAATTAATACGAGTTTTGAAAGAAAAGGTACTTTATTTTTTAATTTTATCTTTACAAATCGATAGTGTTTCATGTACCGGATCGACCCTCCACGGGATTAAAATGATTAAAATTTAACGGTGTACTTGCCTATATCTTGGAGGTTCATAGGTTCATATCTACTTAGGTAGGTACTTATATGTAACGAGAATAAATTGGTAGCAGAACTTACGGCATATCGTGTTCAAAATTTTTAACGAAGAAAAGTTGCATAGCTCTCAGTTCAGCTGCGCAAGTGGTGAATTCAGTGCACTCGTTGCTAATCGTTTCTGTTATTATAACGAGCTTCAGAGGTGAGAACTCAATTGTTACATTTTGGTTGATGAATGGTGGAGCGAGCCACATTTCTCTTGTGATGAACCACTCGTGCGGAGCAGCTGAGGACGAAATATTTTTTGTAGTAGCACATTACTGATACAAAGGCGAGTAACTAGGTATTTTATCTACAATAAGAGCCAGGGGTAATGAAAATATCACACACTGAGCCATTGTTATCGTGAAATTCAGTTTGTTTTGTGAAGTACAAGAATTTCAGGATTGGTACAAAATAGTAGGTATCTACAATACAACATTATTTTTAGTATCGCGAAACCTGAATGTAGTTTGTTCAGAATCAGTAACTGAATCGATTGTAATAATTTTTACAGCATGTTATATTTTTTCCCAAAATTATTTAAAAAAGGTCACAAGTAAGACACCACCGTCACTAAGTACAACACAGGTCTCGGCAGGTCATAGCCGATAGGTCTTAGGCGCCAGCGCACCGCTGGGTGCCGAAGCAAAACAACCCCTCAGTGACCCGGATGGCCCGGTGACTAGACGTGGGCAAAGTGTGTCATCTTTGCGATTGGAACATTTGCATCTGAATCACTGAAATGTTCCGAAACAGTGATACGTATCGTTTGGAACATTTGAAACATTGGCTCACAAGATACACACGGAACAACGGCTCAAAATATACAAACACAGACACTGACTGTTATGAATCGTACTCTGTTGTTACGTTGTGCCATATACCAACACTAAAAGTTTTATTTGATTGAATTTTGATTTGAGAATAATTTAAAGCAGATGTTTTTTTCAGGTCATTAAATATACTTAAGTTTTAATTTCAGTTTTAAAAAGACTGCTGGTCACTTAAAGTAAAGAGTATTTCGGTGTTCCAATTGTTCCAAATGATGCATTTAAAACATTACTGATGTTCCAATCTTTCGGAACACTGAAATGTTTCGGAATAATGAGTCGGTTCACTATAGAGTTACACGCTTACCGTGTATAGCTTCGCAGGACTTCCCTGCGTATTGAGTGTTATAGTTTTTCCACTTTTGTATCTCCCTATACAGATTAGCGCCTGGACTCGACGTAAATATGACGTCTTTTTGTCCGACGACGTGGTAATCGCTTTGCAAATAGCCGCGCTTGACTCCTTCAGCGAGCAACATTTTGGCCCTCACCAGCTGCAGCTCTGTCACGTTTGAATGAGATGGCAAACCCTCTCGGTAATCACCTGCAATGATGTTAATACAATACATTCGCAAAGTTCATCATAAATCGTATTAAAATATTTAGATACACAATAAATTTTATCCGATTAATCCCTAACAGTCGTTTGTGTGTGTGCGTGTGTATCTAAGTGGGAAGACGTGGTGATGTAACGCGCACTTTCCTTAGGCACTGCATCAATTAAATGACAAGTCTATAGTTAACAAGAAGCGCTTGGCTTACCTATGAACGCTATGCTGAGAGTACAGCTATTGTACCCGAACGTGTGAGCACCAACCCTGTTCCAGCCTCGTCCTTCATAGACTCTGCCTTCATTTCCGATCAAGAAGTTGTAGCTAGAAAGAGTCCACAAGAAATATGTTAGGTTCCAGCATAAAATATTGTACTAAACGCAATAATTTAACAGAATAGTAGGTAATTTTTTGCTTTGTCTTGTACGTAAGACAAATTCAGGATCTCATGACTTGTTGGAATCAAACAATAAAAAATATCAGCAATGGACTACCTATCTGCGGTTTTCTTTCAAGCAATCATAGGATGGATAGAAACAATGGTTTGTTTATCTGTCATGAAGAGTGTTGGAAGAAAAACCTTCAAGAAAGTACCGATATCTATAAAAAGAAAGCACACATGTATACACCGCTAAATTTTAATCGTTTTAATCCCGTGGAGGGTCTATCCGGTACATGAAACACTATCGATTTGTAAAGATAAAATTAAAAAATAAAGTACCTTTTTTTCAAAACTCGTATTAACTTACGCATGTACGAAATAAATTTCTTTAAGAAATCGTTAGCTGAGCGAGTTCAATGACCTTTAGGTATTTTGTACGTCACGCCGACTATTACCTACAGGTTATTGAACTCGCTCAGCTGATGTTTTCTTAAAGAAATTAATTTCGTACATGCGTAAATTAATACGAGTTTTGAAAAAAAAGGTACTTTATTTTTTAATTTTATCTTTACAAATCGATAGTGTTTCATGTACCGGATCGACCCTCCACGGGATTAAAATGATTAAAATTTAACGGTGTACTTGCCTATATCTTGGAGGTTCATAGGTTCATATCTACTTAGGTAGGTACTTATATGTAACGAGAATAAATTGGTAGCAGAACTTACGGCATATCGTGTTCAAAATTTTTAACGAAGAAAAATTGCATAGCTCTCAGTTCAGCTGCGCAAGTGGTGAATTCAGTGCACTCGTTGCTAATCGTTTCTGTTATTATAACGAGCTTCAGAGGTGAGAACTCAATTGTTACATTTTGGTTGATGAATGGTGGAGCGAGCCACATTTCTCTTGTGATGAACCACTCGTGCGGAGCAGCTGAGGACGAAATATTTTTTGTAGTAGCACATTACTGATACAAAGGCGAGTAACTAGGTATTTTATCTACAATAAGAGCCAGGGGTAATGAACATATCACACACTGAGCCATTGTTATCGTGAAATTCAGTTTGTTTTGTGAAGTACAAGAATTTCAGGATTGGTACAAAATAGTAGGTATCTACAATACAACATTATTTTTAGTATCGCGAAACCTGAATGTAGTTTGTTCAGAATCAGTAACTGAATCGATTGTAATAATTTTTACAGCATGTTATATTTTTTCCCAAAATTATTTAAAAAAGGTCACAAGTAAGACACCACCGTCACTAAGTACAACACAGGTCTCGGCAGGTCATAGCCGATAGGTCTTAGGCGCCAGCGCACCGCTGGGTGCCGAAGCAAAACAACCCCTCAGTGACCCGGATGGCCCGATGACTAGACGTGGGCAAAGTGTGTCATCTTTGCGATTGGAACATTTGCATCTGAATCACTGAAATGTTCCGAAACAGTGATACGTATCGTTTGGAACATTTGAAACATTGGCTCACAAGATACACACGGAACAACGGCTCAAAATATACAAACACAGACATTGACTGTTATGAATCGTACTCTGTTGTTACGTTGTGCCATATACCAACACTAAAAGTTTTATTTGATTGAATTTTGATTTGAGAATAATTTAAAGCAGATGTTTTTTCAGGTCATTAAATATACTTAAGTTTTAATTTCAGTTTTAAAAAGACTGCTGGTCACTTAAAGTAAAAAGTATTTCTGTGTTCCAATTGTTCCAAATGATGCATTTAAAACATTACTGATGTTCCAATCTTTCGGAACACTAAAATGTTTCGGAATAATGAGTCGGTTCACTATAGAGTTACACGCTTACCGTGTATAGCTTCGCAGGACTTCCCTGCGTATTGAGTGTTATAGTTTTTCCACTTTTGTATCTCCCTATACAGATTAGCGCCTGGACTCGACGTAAATATGACGTCTTTTTGTCCGACGACGTGGTAATCGCTTTGCAAATAGCCGCGCTTGACTCCTTCAGCGAGCAACATTTTGGCCCTCACCAGCTGCAGCTCTGTCACGTTTGAATGAGATGGCAAACCCTCTCGGTAATCACCTGCAATGATGTTAATACAATACATTCGCAAAGTTCATCATAAATCGTATTAAAATATTTAGATACACAATAAATTTTATCCGATTAATCTCTAACAGTCGTTTGTGTGTGTGCGTGTGTATCTAAGTGGGAAGACGTGGTGATGTAACGCGCACTTTCCTTAGGCACTGCATCAATTAAATGACAAGTCTATAGTTAACAAGAAGCGCTTGGCTTACCTATGAACGCTATGCTGAGAGTACAGCTATTGTACCCGAACGTGTGAGCACCAACCTTGTTCCAGCCTCGTCCTTCATAGACTCTGCCTTCATTTCCGATCAAGAAGTTGTAGCTAGAAAGAGTCCACAAGAAATATGTTAGGTTCCAGCATAAAATATTGTACCGTAAAACATGGCAACTTTGCCCTCGACATTTGACTTTGCCCAGTTGTGTATTTTTTTAAAAACTTAATACATACCAAATTTGTCTATAGTTAGTAAGAACATTTTGTCTTTGGTCAAAAATTCATCATTTTTCTGGCAACACTGTGTGACGCACTGTCACAGATGTTACTTCAGTTGTCTGTCAGACGTCGTTGAAGTTAGAGTGTTTTTTTGCGGGCAAAATCTTTTAAAAAAACTTTTTCGAGAAGTGCTACTTGGAGTTATCGCAGGTAAGTAATTTTTATACATCCGTTATTACATTGGAAATGAATAATGTAGACTAGTTTTCTTCGCTAAATGCGTCGTATAATCATAAAATATAACGGTGGGCAAAGTCACAAGCATATTTTTTGAATATCGTTGACAACATTGCCCAACGTTTCTTTTTCACTAGGGTTGTCACCCGAGGTACATTTTTTAACCTAGTAAAAAAAAGGAAGGTTCGGATTTGATGAACAGTTAATAATGTTGGTAAACATATAAAGTTTAAAAACACAGTCGGGATTTAGAAGATACGAGGGCTCGTATCTTCCAAATTCTGACTGTGTTTTTAAAGTTTTTTGTTGATTGGTTTTAGGTTCTTAAAAACTATATGTATTTGTATTTAGATGAGACTTAGATGGGACGTTGAATGTGTACATGGTCTATTGTTTTATCAGTTTTTTTCTATGCGGATAGTTATGAATACACTGACGGACTAATAAATCGCATCAAGTTCAAGACGCAATAACTTTTAATATAAGTACTATGAAAGTTATTCAAATTTTATTTTCCCGGCTATAATTTTATCTTTTACTGCAGTTCTGTTTATAAATTTACATTTTTTTTAATAATGGGTAGTCTCGACATTTTCATTTAGTTTAATCTAAAAACTTTGCATACTAGTACCTAATCCTGAACTTTGTTGCAGTTTATTTGTCTGTCAGTGTAGATATGTATCCAAATTAATTTACGCTAAATGTTGATTATATTATATAACAATAACATAAAAGATAAGTAAGTACCTAATATTTATAGGTACTTAAAATTATTAAAAATTATATTGCATAGTTAATATTGCGATGAGTCATCGCAATTTTAACTATGCAATATAATTTTTCTGTAAAACTCATTACAACTTTTAGTGTTATTTGTTATTTTCATATAAAAACAAAGACCGAGATAGGTACATACTTTTGAGTTTTTATTTTAATTATTTTTTAGTTTTTGAACACTTTAGAAATAAAGCATATTATGTAAAAAATGATGTTATATTATTTTTAATTTATCATTATAATATATTATAATATTCCACACTAAAAATTATTAAATAGTTAAGTATTGTCAATGGTGACAACCCTTGAACAATCGCCATTTTGTACGAAAAATGTTCTAGAAGGCTTTTTGACTTTGCCCACTCATTTTTAAGGGTCAAGGAATGTGAATATTTGGCGTATAATTTAATACATTATTGCATTGCTCAGTATTTTCATTCAGTCCTTTTCGAATAGTGATATAGTCCATAGTAACGGAGATCTGTAATGTGGGCAAAGTTACCAAATGTATATGATTTTTTGCCCAACACCTATAATTGTTATTTTCACTAATAAATATGCTTTTTTTTACTATTTTTAGTTTTTTGTATCGAGACATGAGCATATAGTATTATGTGGCACCGAAACAATAATCAATTTATTAAAATTTTCCAAAATATCATTAATTAAGCATTAATTTTTTAAATTTATGGGCAAAGTTGCCATGTTTTACGGTACTAAACGCAATAATTTAACAGAATAGTAGGTAATTTTTTGCTTTGTCTTGTACGTAAGACAAATTCAGGATCTCATGACTTGTTGGAATCAAACAATAAAAAATATCAGCAATGAACTACCTATCTGCGGTTTTCTTTCAAGCAATCATAGGATGGATAGAAACAATGGTTTGTTTATCTGTCATGAAGAGTGTTGGAAGAAAAACCTTCAAGAAAGTACCGATATCTATAAAAAGAAAGCACACATATCTCTTCCTGATGATAATGGACGCTCTGACGTCGGACATTCAGGAGGAGGCTCCCTGGTGTATGCTGTTTGCCGACGACATTGTGCTGGTTAACGAGAGTGGCCTAGAGGTCCAAAACAGATTGGAGGTGTGGTGGCAAAGACTGGAGAGTGTTGGCTTGAAAGTAAGTAGAACCAAAACGGAGTACTTGTTCTGCGATTTCGGCGGTCTCTCCAACCCTGTGCCTTTAGCTCTCGCCGGAACGCCCATACCAATCTGTTCCGACTTTCGGTACCTCGGGTCACTCGTCCAAGGGGATGGTGAGGTAGACCGAGACGTAACACGTCGGATCAACGCAGGATGGATGAAATGGCGACAGGTCACGGGAACAACTTGTGACCCACGGATGCCCCTCAAGTTGAAGGGTAAAATTTACAAGTCCGTCATAAGACCTGTCATACTGTATGGATCAGAATGTTGGGCTCTGAAAAAGAAGGATGAAAAAAGATTGCATGTAGCGGAGATGAGAATGTTGAGATGGATGTGTGGTGTGACGAGAATGGATAAAGTGAGAAATGAGTATATTAGAGGAAGTTTGAAAGTGGCGCCAGTGACTGAAAAGTTGAAAGGTAATCGGTTGTCTTGGTATGGTCATGTGAAGCGGAGGGATGAAGCGCATATTACTAAAAAAGTTCTGAGTATACATGTAGATGGATGGAGAGGGAGAGGAAGGCCGAAAAAAAGATGGATGGATTGTGTGAGAAGTGATATGAAAGAAAAGGGAGTTAGTGATAGTTTGACGGGTGACAGGACAGAATGGAAGAAGAAAACGTGTTGCGCCGACCCCAAGTAATATGGGATAAGGGCAGGAAGAAGAAAGACATGTATACATCGCTAAATTTTAATCGTTTTAATCCCGTGGAGGGTCTATCCGGTACATGAAACACTATCGATTTGTAAAGATAAAATTAAAAAATAAAGTACCTTTTTTTCAAAACTCGTATTAATTTACGCATGTACGAAATAAATTTCTTTAAGAAATCGTTAGCTGAGCGAGTTCAATGACCTTTAGGTATTTTGTACGTCACGCCGACTATTACCTACAGGTTATTGAACTCGCTCAGCTGATGTTTTCTTAAAGAAATTAATTTCGTACATGCGTAAATTAATACGAGTTTTGAAAAAAAAGGTACTTTATTTTTTAATTTTATCTTTACAAATCGATAGTGTTTCATGTACCGGATCGACCCTCCACGGGATTAAAATGATTAAAATTTAACGGTGTACTTGCCTATATCTTGGAGGTTCATAGGTTCATATCTACTTAGGTAGGTACTTATATGTAACGAGAATAAATTGGTAGCAGAACTTACGGCATATCGTGTTCAAAATTTTTAACGAAGAAAAATTGCATAGCTCTCAGTTCAGCTGCGCAAGTGGTGAATTCAGTGCACTCGTTGCTAATCGTTTCTGTTATTATAACGAGCTTCAGAGGTGAGAACTCAGTTGTTACATTTTGGTTGATGAATAGTGGAGCGAGCCACATTTCTCTTGTGATGAACCACTCGTGCGGAGCAGCTGAGGGCGAAATATTTTTTGTAGTAGCACATTACTGATACAAAGGCGAGTAACTAGGTATTTTATCTACAATTAGAGCCAGGGGTAATGAACATATCACACACTGAGCCATTGTTATCGTGAAATTCAGTTTGTTTTGTGAAGTACAAGAATTTCAGGATTGGTACAAAATAGTAGGTATCTACAATACAACATTATTTTTAGTATCGCGAAACCTGAATGTAGTTTGTTCAGAATCAGTAACTGAATCGATTGTAATAATTTTTACAGCATGTTATATTTTTTCCCAAAATTATTTAAAAAAGGTCACAAGTATGACACCACCGTCACTAAGTACAACACAGGTCTCGGCAGGTCATAGCCGATAGGTATTAGGCGCCAGCGCACCGCTGGGTGCCGAAGCAAAACAACCCCTCAGTGACCCGGATGGCCCGGTGACTAGGCGTGGGCAAAGTGTGTCATCTTTGCGATTGGAACATTTGCATCTGAATCACTGAAATGTTCCGAAACAGTGATACGTATCGTTTGGAACATTTGAAACATTGGCTCACAAGATACACACGGAACAACGGCTCAAAATATACAAACACAGACACTGACTGTTATGAATCGTACTCTGTTGTTACGTTGTGCCATATACCAACACTAAAAGTTTTATTTGATTGAATTTTGATTTGAGAATAATTTAAAGCAGATGTTTTTTTCAGGTCATTAAATATACTTAAGTTTTAATTTCAGTTTTAAAAAGACTGCTGGTCACTTAAAGTAAAGAGTATTTCTGTGTTCCAATTGTTCCAAATGATGCATTTAAAACATTACTGATGTTCCAATCTTTCAGAACACTAAAATGTTTCGGAATAATGAGTCGGTTCACTATAGAGTTACACGCTTACCGTGTATAGCTTCGCAGGACTTCCCTGCGTATTGAGTATTATAGTTTTTCCACTTTTGTATCTCCCTATACAGATTAGCGCCTGGACTCAACGTAAAAATGACGTCTTTTTGTCCGACGACGTGGTAATCGCTTTGCAAATAGCCGCGCTTGACTCCTTCAGCGAGCAACATTTTGGCCCTCACCAGCTGCAGCTCTGTCACGTTTGAATGAGATGGCAAACCCTCTCGGTAATCACCTGCAATGATGTTAATACAATACATTCGCAGAGTTCATCATAAATCGTATTAAAATATTTAGATACACAATAAATTTTATCCGATTAATCCCTAACAGTCGTTTGTGTGTGTGCGTGTGTATCTAAGTGGGAAGACGTGGTGATGTAACGCGCACTTTCCTTAGGCACTGCATCAATTAAATGACAAGTCTATAGTTAACAAGAAGCGCTTGGCTTACCTATGAACGCTATGCTGAGAGTACAGCTATTGTACCCGAACGTGTGAGCACCAACCCTGTTCCAGCCTCGTCCTTCATAGACTCTGCCTTCATTTCCGATCAAGAAGTTGTAGCTAGAAAGAGTCCACAAGAAATATGTTAGGTTCCAGCATAAAATATTGTACTAAACGCAATAATTTAACAGAATAGTAGGTAATTTTTTGCTTTGTCTTGTACGTAAGACAAATTCAGGATCTCATGACTTGTTGGAATCAAACAATAAAAAATATCAGCAATGGACTACCTATCTGCGGTTTTCTTTCAAGCAATCATAGGATGGATAGAAACAATGGTTTGTTTATCTGTCATGAAGAGTGTTGGAAGAAAAACCTTCAAGAAAGTACCGATATCTATAAAAAGAAAGCACACGTGTATACACCGCTAAATTTTAATCGTTTTAATCCCGTGGAGGGTCTATCCGGTACATGAAACACTATCGATTTGTAAAGATAAAATTAAAAAATAAAGTACCTTTTTTTCAAAACTCGTATTAATTTACGCGTGTACGAAATAAATTTCTTTAAGAAATCGTTAGCTGAGCGAGTTCAATGACCTTTAGGTATTTTGTACGTCACGCCGACTATTACCTACAGGTTATTGAACTCGCTCAGCTGATGTTTTCTTAAAGAAATTAATTTCGTACATGCGTAAATTAATACGAGTTTTGAAAGAAAATGTACTTTATTTTTTAATTTTATCTTTACAAATCGATAGTGTTTCTTGTACCGGATCGACCCTCCACGGGATTAAAATGATTAAAATTTAACGGTGTACTTGCCTATATCTTGGAGGTTCATAGGTTCATATCTACTTAGGTAGGTACTTATATGTAACGAGAATAAATTGGTAGCAGAACTTACGGCATATCGTGTTCAAAATTTTTAACGAAGAAAAATTGCATAGCTCTCAGTTCAGCTGCGCAAGTGGTGAATTCAGTGCACTCGTTGCTAATCGTTTCTGTTATTATAACGAGCTTCAGAGGTGAGAACTCAATTGTTACATTTTGGTTGATGAATGGTGGAGCGAGCCACATTTCTCTTGTGATGAACCACTCGTGCGGAGCAGCTGAGGGCGAAATATTTTTTGTAGTAGCACATTACTGATACAAAGGCGAGTAACTAGGTATTTTATCTACAATTAGAGCCAGGGGTAATGAACATATCACACACTGAGCCATTGTTATCCTGAAATTCAGTTTGTTTTGTGAAGTACAAGAATTTCAGGATTGGTACAAAATAGTAGGTATCTACAATACAACATTATTTTTAGTATCGCGAAACCTGAATGTAGTTTGTTCAGAATCAGTAACTGAATCGATTGTAATAATTTTTACAGCATGTTATATTTTTTCCCAAAATTATTTAAAAAAGGTCACAAGTAAGACACCACCGTCACTAAGTACAACACAGGTCTCGGCAGGTCATAGCCGATAGGTATTAGGCGCCAGCGCACCGCTGGGTGCCAAAGCAAAACAACCCCTCAGTGACCCGGATGGCCCGGTGACTAGACGTGGGCAAAGTGTGTCATCTTTGCGATTGGAACATTTGCATCTGAATCACTGAAATGTTCCGAAACAGTGATACGTATCGTTTGGAACATTTGAAACATTGGCTCACAAGATACACACGGAACAACGGCTCAAAATATACAAACACAGACACTGACTGTTATGAATCGTACTCTGTTGTTACGTTGTGCCATATACCAACACTAAAAGTTTTATTTGATTGAATTTTGATTTGAGAATAATTTAAAGCAGATGTTTTTTTCAGGTCATTAAATATACTTAAGTTTTAATTTCAGTTTTAAAAAGACTGCTGGTCACTTAAAGTAAAGAGTATTTCTGTGTTCCAATTGTTCCAAATGATGCATTTAAAACATTACTGATGTTCCAATCTTTCGGAACACTAAAATGTTTCGGAATAATGAGTCGGTTCACTATAGAGTTACACGCTTACCGTGTATAGCTTCGCAGGACTTCCCTGCGTATTGAGTGTTATAGTTTTTCCACTTTTGTATCTCCCTATACAGATTAGCGCCTGGACTCGACGTAGATATGACGTCTTTTTGTCCGAAGACGTGGTAATCGCTTTGCAAATAGCCGCGCTTGACTCCTTCAGCGAGCAACATTTTGGCCCTCGCCAGCTGCAGCTCTGTCACGTTTGAATGAGATGGCAAACCCTCTCGGTAATCACCTGCAATGATGTTAATACAATACATTCGCAAAGTTCATCATAAATCGTATTAAAATATTTAGATACACAATAAATTTTATCCGATTAATCTCTAACAGTCGTTTGTGTGTGTGTGTGTGTGTGTCTAAGTGGGAAGACGTGGTGATGTAACGCGCACTTTCCTTAGGCACTGCATCAATTAAATGACAAGTCTATAGTTAACAAGAAGCGCTTGGCTTACCTATGAACGCTATGCTGAGAGTACAGCTATTGTACCCGAACGTGTGAGCACCAACCCTGTTCCAGCCTCGTCCTTCATAGACTCTGCCTTCATTTCCGATCAAGAAGTTGTAGCTAGAAAGAGTCCACAAGAAATATGTTAGGTTCCAGCATAAAATATTGTACTAAACGCAATAATTTAACAGAATAGTAGGTAATTTTTTGCTTTGTCTTGTAAGTTGTACGCAAGACAAAGTCTAGATCTGACTTGTCACACAATAACAAATCATATCAACAATGAACAGCCTTACTGATGTTGCGTTTTCTTTCAAGCAATCATATTTCTTATATCTATGCATAGGATAGATAGAAATAATAGTTTGTCTAGCTATTATAGAGTGTTGGAAAAAACTTCACGTAGAAACGTATAATTTTTTTTTTTACATTTATGTAACTACCTACATTAGCTGTTACTATTATAATAGCGTGAATATTAATTATGACTCCACCTTTATCTGCCTAGACAGACTAATCTTGCGGGTTCGTAGCTTTGATACCTATCTACTTATTTGTAACGAGAATAATTGTAGCAGTAGGTACTTACGGTATATCTTTTCCAAGATATGTGGCGAAGTAAGATTGAAGACTCCTCAGTTCAGCTGCGCAGGTGGCGAATTCAGTGCACTCGTTGCTGACCGTGTGAGCTATGATAACCAGCTTCAGAGGTGAGAACTCAGTTGTTACATTTTGGTTGATGAATGGTGGAGCGAGCCACATTTCTCGAGTGATAAACCACTCGTGCGGGGCAGCTGAGGGTGAAATAATATATTATTTATATTGGCACAATACTAATAAAAAGGCGAGTACCTTAGTATTTTACGAACGAAACTACAACTAGATCTAAGTACTAAACTTGTTAATATTTAATGAAACAAATATCTACCACAGGAAATGTGTGATTCGTCTTCAAATAAGAACTTTCATTATGAGATCTAAATAGGTATCGAGACTCGTACAGTCGCCCGAGCGTGCTTACTGGTTATGTTGTCGTTAGATGGTAATTAACTAAACATGTTCAATTTTCTTATATTATATGGTATGGAAAAATTAGAGAGCAGTGGTGGCTGGAGCGCAGTGGTGGCCGAGTGGTAACGACTCCGACTTATGAGTTGTTGGTCACGGGTTCAAACCCAGCCAGACGCATTACTTTGTGTAATTTATTTCGTCACCACTGCTCTCGAAACGGTGAAAGAAAATATCGTGAGGAAACCAGCATACCGGAAACCGTCCTAGAACTAAAATTTCGAAGACATGTGACATTCACCAACCCGCACTGGGCCCGTGTGGTGGATTATGGCCCATTCCCTCTCCTAGAGAGGAGGCCTGAGTCTCAGCAGTGGGAACATTAATAGGCATTTTTTTTTCATGGTGGGAAAAAATCATCCAATGACAACCCCCGCTCTTGGGCGGAGCGGGAGATAGTGTCAGAGTCTTACTGACTAAAAGACCCACCCTGTTCCTTCTAGCCTTCATACCGGGGCTCGAGCTCCCTTTCGGATAACCCTGGCCCCAGTAGGCTTTGACCCGGCTGGGTCCCTGCTGTTGCTGACAACTCCTTGAGGCGCGCGGGAACAGAGCGCGCCGTCGACGACTTGGGCTTGGTCCGGACAGCAAGCTACCTATTGCTCACTGTCCGCAAGGCCGCGCCTACGGTGGCCGGAAATCGGGATCAGAATCCCGGCGGCGGCGGCGAGAACGCCGTTGCCTGATGCTGTCGGCCTCCTCCTTTCCGAGCATTACTGCTTCGCAGAAGTCGGCGACCGCATGCCACTCTTCCTCGCTCCAGACCATGGCCTCAACCAAGGCCCGGCGCGAGAGGTCTCCGCCGCCGATCGCCCCCACGAGGGCACGGCGATACTCCGCCCAAGCAGGGCACACCTCGACTGTGTGCTCCACCGTGACCGCCGGGCGTTCCGCATAGTGGTGACACCCGGGCGTCTCTTCCACTCGAATCCGGAACAGGTACCCGAACGTGCCATGTCCGGTGAGGATCTGCGTCATGCGGAAGGTAAGGACGCCGTGAGGTCTTTCCAGCCACGCCTCAAAGAGAGGACTTACCGGGAACATTAAAAGGCTGATTATGCTATATGCTATGCTATGCTATTCTATGGGAAAATTATTTAGGGTGCTTTTCCACCAGAGCAGCTATGTTGCGAGGATGTATTATTAGCCAAGCTGTGAAACTATGTGATCATTTTCACTGACACTAAGCTATGCGAGTAAGATGTGCCATGAAGATACGCCGCGCCGCCTCAAAATAGGGTCTACTGTGGGTACCTACTCTGCTCTTTACATAGCTAGAATACACCACTCTATATATTTTATCCACGCATACTTACATATAAAAAAAATATATTTTAGTTGAATCCGTTTCCACCAGTGCTAAGCTATATGCACCAATGAATGTGACTCTTCTTCTTCCTGCCCTTATCCCATATTACTTGGGGTCGGCGCAACATGTTTGTTTTCTTCCATTCTGTCCTGTCACTCGTCAAACTATCGCTAACTCCCTTTTCTTTCATATCACTACTCTCCCTCTCCATCCACCTACATGTATACTCAGAACTCTTTTAGTAATATGCGCTTCATCTCTCCTCTTCACATGACCATACCAAGACAACCGATTTCCTTTCAACTTTTCAGTCACTGGCGCCACTTTCAAACTTCCTCTAATATACTCATTTCTCACTTTATCCATTCTCGTCACACCACACATCCATCTCAACATTCTCATCTCCGTTACAAGCAATCTTTTTTCATCCTTCTTTTTCACAGCCCAACATTCTGATCCATACAGTACCAATGAATGTGATTGGTGGATATCAAATGTATCCATAGCAACTTAGAATAGCACATTTCTGGTGGGTAAGCCCACTAAGTCAAGGAAATGTTAGTCAAAATACGTCTGGTAGGAGGATTTTATGAAAACTTCAATACCCTCTATATGATCTTTTGAGGGTAAATTTAAATAACTAACAATGACAAGACTTAACGTTTCCACAAAAAAAAACTTATGCCTACTTATTTATTTACTGTCTATACTATTCTTAAAGCGAGAATTTGTAAAGTTTCAAGTTCATTATCCCCAGAAATAAAAATTCTCTATACAATCGCCCCTGAATCGTCTTCATCATCATCATACATCATATCAGCCGATAGACGTCCACTGCTGGACATAGGCCTCCCCCAAGTGTCGCCACAATGAGGGATCCTGCGCGTCCCGCATCCATAGGATTCCTGCAACCTTCACCAGATCATCGGTCCCCCATTGGAAGGTCTCCTAAAAGGCCTTCCAGAACCTTTTGGTCCCAACGGCCATCTGTTCTGCGAGCAATCTATCTTAGCTACATTTGTCATTTTTGCAGGTTCGATATTTCTTGTTTACTACCAAAGTTTATTATGATTAAGTACATAATAGATTTCTTTTAAGCGTTGATTTATATATATATAGTTAATTGTTCTATTGTTATTTTTATCAGTAAGAATTTATTTTTGAACTTATGCTTCAGTTTAAATAATGATAGTATAGTTGACTGTCCGATATTAGGGGACCTTTTCCAAAATGTTAATTTTACTGCTTAAGTTATTCCTTACTAATACATATAAATTAATATTTGAGACTAATTAAATCTATTCGATGATTACGTATATATTTAAAAGTTCATTAAAACGTATATATTTAAGAGTTCATTAAACCTAAATAAACAAACATTAATATAATACTTAATACTATTACTAGCATTTTTTTATTGTTATTATTCCTTAAGTATCTAATACTCGGGGCCTCCCCCTAACAACATTTTTGTGAGATTAATTTCGTTTTTACTGAGAAATATATAGGTACCTACCTACTTAGTCCCGTTAATCTGCAAGCAAGACGTTTATAATTTCGAAGTTTGGCGTGCTCGTCACTGTCGCGTCGCCTGCTTCAAATCTAAATGAAAATTTAGTACCCTGTAAGACAATATACCCATATTTCCAAATTAGTACACCAGTAGTTTTTATGTTACATGCATTAGTAGGGTAATGTTAATTTATTATTTTCACTATTTAATTTTTTTTTCTACAAATTTATCCGATGAAATAATGTCTTTAACTAGCTAAAACTAGCTTCTGCGAGCGGCTTAGTCTATGAGCATTTATAGTTTATTTATTATTATTAGTAGGTACGAACGCGAAGTTGAAGTCGAAGCCAGATTATAAGTAGCCTGTGTCCTTCCTTTTCAAGCTTTCTCCGTACCAAATTTCATCAAAAAAGATAGAATTATTTTCACATTTATTATTTTAAAATATGGATTAGTATGGTTATTTAAGGATTAGTATCTATGTATTAGTATGGATTAACTTATTAATCAATTAATTTAGAATTATGTGTTTGTAAAAAAAAAACATACCTACATTCAGCCGAACATAGAACCTGCTCCTTTTCGAAGTCGGTTAAATACATGAAATTGGGTTTGGCTGACCGAAACAAAACGTTCAGCCGAAACCGAAATCTTCGGTAGGTAACCGTCTCAGTTTTGGCGATTCAAACCAAAATTTATTTGGAACGTTAATATCATTTTTTTTTAGGCTTATTTTTTACACTTAGGTAGGTACACGGTTAGTAAAATTTTGTTAAAAAAATAAACATAGTTAATGTAAAAAATATTTATTTTTTATTTTTTTACTATAAAATAAACAAAAAAATATGAAAATTAATGAAACGTTCACTACTTACTTCGTAAAACAATAAAATGTCAATAAAAATCAACGCTTACAATATTATTATATAAAGGAAGAACCTCACTAATTGAGTATTCTAACTTTAATTTCCTTTGCGATAAACTTTTAATTTTATTGAGATCTCTTAATAGCATTTAGTAATGCATGATTACCTAATCATTATGATTACTTAATCATACATTCATTTTATTTGCCAATAATATAGGTTTAAAGATAAAATTTTGTTCTTGTTAATTGTCCCGATACATTTTGTCTTACGGCATGCAAAATATTCATAACAAAACATAATAAAAAATACTAAAGGATAATAACATATAATTAACAAGAGGTTATAAATTGTTTGCTCATTAACTTATCATTTATAATGATATATCTACATTTATATGCCATACACAAATTCAAATTCGTAGTGTCAAGCAAATAATACGATGTATTAGGAAAATAAATTAAAAAATACCACCAGGAACTAAGCGTCATTACAAGAATAATAATAATAAAAAATAATTCGAATACATTGGAATTACTGTACTTTTAAAAAAAGCTGAAATTAGGTAACATTAGGTACAAATTGAAGGAGTAACATTTTACTTGATTGTCTTGTTATGTTTTTGATGTCATTTTGGTACCTATAGGTAATTACTAAATTAGATTATTTAGGCCGATTGCCCAGTCAATCTTAGTCATCAAGGTCCCTTAGGTACAGACTGAATAAATTAACCGACTTGGTATTACATTGATCTATATAGAATTGATGGCATCTCATTTTTTTTTTGTAGATTTTTTTTATATTATAAATATACAGGAATACTGATTTATTCACTGTAAATGTAACTTTGTAATCCTATATATTTATATAGGATTACAAAATTATTTATGCAGTTGATGTAGGTATCTAGAAAACTGTACCGAAATTGCAAAATGTTTTAGTTTTTCATTGACACAACTTGTATTCTAAAGGAGGATGCCGGATTTTGTATGGGCACCGCCCCACCCTACAACAGACATGAGACAGGTGTCATTCGAAGCGTTTAGTTAAATAGAGTATTTTTTTATTATAACGACAGATCTGTAAAGTGTGGGGGTTTAGGTTTTATAAACCATTATATTTTGACCTAATCTAACCCAAGTATTTTTGGACCTTAAATATACTCATAATGCAGTACTATTATACACCCCTACTTTTTAATTAGTACACAAAAAAATGGGGCTGTATCTGTACCCGTTACTGATTATATTTTTGTATTCAAAAGTACAAAAAACCGAAATCCTAAAATTGACCACGAAAAGGTAAATTCATCATAGATTCAATCATACATAACAATTGCTAGTAGAATATACTGTGGGCAGTGTTTTTCCATTTTAATCGTCATTTATTCATTCATAATCAATAGCCTACACAAAAATTCCATAAATTGAGAGACATTTTGGGTTAAACACAAACGCTAATAACTTTGCTGTTTATGAATATTATTTATTGAGACTTTACTTAAATAATAACAAGGGCTTTTCTAATAAGCCCTTTAAGTATTTGTACTAATTAAATATTTGTGGTGTATATTTTTGAATGCGACTTTGAGAGCTGGGTTGGGTTAAAATATAATGTTTTATAAAACCTAAACCCCATACATACTTTAGAGATGTGTCGCCATAATAAAAAATACTCTATTTAACTAGACGCTTCAAATGACACCTGTATCACTGTTGGTACCCACTACACACCAACAGATTTGGAACAGGTGTCATTTTTGGGGACAGTTTTACGCAATTCCCTTTGTCAAATATTTTTGCAGAATCGTACAGACCTCTCAAAGCCGCGTTCAAAAATATATGACAGTACTATAATATGAGTATATTTAAGGTCCAAAACACTTGGGTTATGTTAGGTTAGGTCAAAATTTTATAATGTTTTGTAAAACCGAAACCCCATAGGTACTTTAGAGATGTGTCGCTATAATAAAAATTATTCTATTTAACTAGACGCTTCTAATGACACCTGTCTCAAGTCTGTTGGTGGGTGGGGACACTTTCACGCGATGCCGTTTGAAGCTTCTATGTCTGCTAGAAGTGCCTTAGACTTTTGATGATCGGTCAGTCAGTGAAGCAAAATTAAGAAATTTTGACCAGTTGTAATTTTTCTCTACAGGTCTTCTTAATCTACAGGTTCAAATTAAATGAAATTTGAAATATGTCGTGTTTATATAATGCCTGCTTGGTTACTGAAAATTCAGGCTTCTTGTTTTATAAGCAACGAAGTTTTATGGGATTGAAAATGGCTTGAACTGTTTCGAGAAAATAATGGTACGGCCGTGCCAGTTTTTTTGCTTGCCTTGGTGCTAAATTATTTGATTGTGTAATAAATACTTGTCCAGTAGCAGTTTTGTTAGTTGATTTTTAAACATTTTTCTGTAAAATACTCATTTTTAATAAAGCAGTTTTCAGTCAGGTCACCTGTGTGTAGGTTGTTGGTTTTTATATCGTTCCCTTATAGTTGCTTCTAAGTGGTGATTCGTTCAAACAAATATTCGACCCCTAGTGTGTGCAACGATGGGAAAGTCAGAATTTTGAAGGTATTGAATACTGGTTAACAGCTTTCTGTCGCCTTAAGAAATGGTGGTGCAAATCAGGTTACACTAATAGGTTGTTGATTTCGACCGTTGGTTTGCGACCACACACTGACCAAAGACGGTACCGCCAAGCGGTAATTTGCCAACCCTATCAGAAACGGAGCATCGCCGTGCCCCCGGAGCATCGCCGTGCCCTCGTGGGGGTGATCGGCGGCGGAGACCTCTTGCGCCGGGCCTTGGTCGAGGCCATGGTCCGGAGCGAGGAGGAGTGGCAGGCGGTCGCCGACTTCTGCGAAGCAGTAATGCTCGCTAAGGAGGAGGCCGACCGCATCAGGCAACGGTGCTCTCGCCGCCGCCGCCGGGATTCCGATCCCGATTTCCAGCCACCGTAGGCGCGGGCTTGCGGACAGTGAGCAATGGGTAGCTCGCTGTCCGGCCGTCCGGTAACTGTCCGGACCAAGCCCAAGTCGTCGACGGCGCGCGCTGTTCCCGCGCGCCTCAAGGAGTTGTCAGCAACAGCAGGGGCCCAGCCGGGTCGAAGCCTACTGGGGCCAGGGTTAACCGAAAGGGCGCTCGAGCCCCCGTATGAAGGCTTGAAGGAACGGGATGGGTTTTTTAGTCAGTAAGAGTCTGACACTATCTCCCGCTCCACCCAAGAGCGGGGATTGTCATAAGATGATATTTCCCATCGAAAAAAAAAAAAAGCCCCATCAGAAAGCCGCCCCACCAACTGTCCCAGAAAGTACCTTCGTACTGGTTGGCGACCAGATGAGAGGCCTGATAAAAATTTCCACCAATTTCCGACTAGTCTCCCCATGTTGTCATTCTTTTTTCTAATCCTGTCGCAGCCCACCTCAAGCGATATCAGAAGTTCATTCGACGTGTAGATCCTGGCACGCCTATTTTGCTTTTCGTATGAAACTGGGGATGTATCGAATGCCTGGAAGCAAGCGAAAGTGCAGCCGGTGCCGAAGATTCCATTCTTGGGCACCGAGAGTCGAGCAAATTCGGCGAATTACAGACCCATCTCTATAACGTTCGTCCCGTGTCAGAGTATGCCATAAAGTATCGCCACATCGACCAGTCGTTGCTACTTCAGAACCTTTCAATTCCATCTGTTCTGCGTGCAATGTGCCCTGCCCGCTGCCGCTTAATTGTTTTCCCACAGTTAAAATCGAGTATTTGTACACACAGGTCACAAGTGCCTAAACCATATCAGGCAGTTGTTTGGGTGGATACTGGCGAGCTCGGCTGACGATGATGGGAGACACACAAACCACGAACTTAAAGTTAGCTGAAAACCACGTGTGATAATATACGAGTACTATTGCGTTTCGTTGGTTCAGCAGATTTTCTGCCGAAACCGGAACTTATACCGGAACTAGTTTTTTTTGTGGTCGAAACTGAAACCAAACCTTCGGCAGGGGAAAGCGACCAAATCAAGTTGTCAGACGTATGTCAAAAATTGCTGAGGCAGCTTGACATACAATTATGAATGTCACAATAGTAGGTCCTAAAGAGATTCTCTACACATCTTTGTATATAACATTTAAAATTTAGATACGAGTGTAAATTTTTGGATTTTGTCACAAATCTCGGGAAAACATGAAATGAAAATATAACACCGTCGCCATCACTAACTCAGCTATGGCATGGTATATATGTCATATACTGCTGCAGTACAGTACAAATTTTGTCTTACAGGGAACTCATTTTCCATCATAAAAGTTGATAATATGTATAATCCTTTAAGCATTTTTGATTTACATGTCATGTAAAATAATAAGTGAAACTAATAGTGTACGTTATAATTTAGAGTCTATTATGCTATATTAAAAAAATACTTTAAACACATATTCTACGTAGAGTAAGTAGGTATTTTGATTTTCTGCTTTGAAAAAGAAACTATTGTGATAATACCTAATTAAAACCTGTGCTTGCTCTAGGACATACCATATTGTATTCTTTAAGGGCCAAGCGCCCGAAAAGTGCCATAAAACAGTGATTTTCTAAGGCCTACTCCTCCGTAACGGCTAGGTCAATTGGTTTGAAAAAAATATATGTTTATTATAGATTCATGAACAATAATATCAACATTGTCAAAAAAAAAATATTTAGCAATTTCGCAACTTTTCCCTACTCCTTCGAAACGGCTTGGACCTTTAGAAACATTTTTACACATAAAAATTGGTGGTTAAATATACTTCAAAGTGAACATTGCATATGTAAATCAATCAATATCTCGCAGAGAAAATGGATTTAAAGCGCTTTCCGGGCGCTGCTGGCCGCAAATAAATGCACAGATTTGCGTACTTCCGCCAAGGCGAGTGCGAGAGTTGCGTTCACATAATTTCGGTCAGATGGTTCAAGGGACTATACGCCTTAATTAAAATATTTGCCTCATCCCAGCAAAATTATATTTTTTTCCTAATTCTTAAAGTTAAGTATAATAACTTTAGCAAACTAGTAATAAAATTTTGTTTAACATCTTCCGCTGACGGTACTTTTAAGCTAAACTGACTTTTAAATGAGATGATAAATCGGGTGCCTCTGGTACGGGGCTCTCGTGGATGGGGGTCCTCAGGGAATAACCTATTTGAGTTATATTTTTTTTAAAGAAATGATAAAACATGATGTTGATGATGCCATCTAGCCGATTTCGGCCACAGCGACCATAAAACATAAAGGTACCTACTATTTAATTATTTATAAACTGTACTTAAAATTTCTGCAGTTTACCTCGTTTTCCGTCGTTCAAGACGGTCCTGCAGTTGTTGCCACCGCCGCCCCAGCTTCGTAGTCATGTCATGCAGTTTTCTCAAAAACTACCAAAGTACAATTATTTTTACGTTCAAGTAAAATTTTGTTTTGACAGTGCTAAAAGGAATAGACTACCAACGCCTCTTAGTGGATAACGGCCCATACTCTGTCCTAGAGAGGAGGCCTGAGTCCCAACCGTGGAAACATTGTAATGCTGATTATGCCATGCTATGAAATCGACTAGTGAAGGTGGAACTGCGGTAACTAGTCACGGACATCCGTTGTCTTCTGTTACAGATATTATTCAACACTTAATCTATCCAAATCAATGTGTAATTTTATTTTAAACTACGTATATGCTGTTAGGTATCATAACTGCTCAACTCATTTAAAGCTATTAATTTTAAAATAAAAATTCCTACATTATTCAAATTGAATACTTTGATTACAGTTTTGAGCATGCCGCGCATTCTTTAGAATTGAATTACAGACGATTTGTTTAAGTCTTCGATGTCTCGTTACCTGTTAAGTTTTTAAAAGTTGGTGGCAGATTAGCCATTTGAGCAGCAGTGGTTGGTTGGACTCCATGTATAAATTCGCAGGTTTGATTAATGAATTTCCTCTCATGATCGTAGTTGTGCCATTTTTGTATCGCCCTATACAGATTGCCGCCAGGACTCTCCGTAGAGATAACGTCTTTTTGTCCGATGACACGGAAATCTTTGTGCAGAAAACCGAGCTTCACTCCTTCTTTAAACAACATTTGGGCCCTTAGCAGCTGCAAGTCTGTCACTTTTGAATAAGAGGCGCCATCACGGTAATCACCTGCAATGATATGCAATACGCACATTAATAAAATGCATTTGGAAAGATAATTTCGTCGCTTGAAAGGCAAAAATTAGGTACTAAGTGACGAAAGAGGGAATTACGGTTAAATTTAAATAAAATTGACGAAATAGTCGGATTTAGATTCTATAAACATCATGGTAATAGTATCTAAATCTGACATTTTTATTTTACTTTTTTTTTTTTTAAATTAACTTAAAATCGCTCTCCTGTAAAGTTTATTCAATGTCGCGTTAGTAATTTTTGCCTTACTAGCATTGATTTGTAGGTAGTATAAGTACTGAGCGTTTGAGTTGGTAATATTTATTTTAAATCGTTTGAATGTCAAGCAATGGTCTATAAGCCATTCGTTTAACTGAGACGGTGCGTGAGGTAATTGCGCTGTATGGGGTGGGGAGTGACGTGAGGCATTACCTCACAGCCCCCTCTTTCAGTCATTAACCTGCTGATGGGCTTTCGTATGCCTCCTGTATCGTGCAGTTAAATAATATTCCATAACTATCACACAACGCCGTCTAGTCCCAAGCTAAGCAGAGCTTGTGTTATGGGTACTAGACAACTGATAAAAATACTTATATTTTTCTAAATACATACATATATAGATAAATTACATCCAGACACAGAACAGATCATGCTCATTACACAAACATTTGTCCTAGGTGGAAATCGAAACCACGACCTCCGGTATAGCAGTCAGTGACCAACAGGCCAGTCATGGCCATAGAGGTCATGGCCATTAATGGCCATAGAGTCTTAAGTTATCGAGAATCGGTTGGCTTACCTACAAAACCTACGCCAAGGCTGCAGCGATTGTAGCTTAGTGAGTGAGCACCAGTCCTGTTCCAGCCTCGTAATTCATAGACTCTGGCATCATTTCCGATCGCGAAGTTGTAGCTAGAAAAAATCGACCAAAAATAATGTTATGAAAAATAGTAGATAGGTGTTCTTTTGCTTTGTAGGGATTGTATGTAAGACAAAGTCAAACCTGAGTCAGCCAATTAGAATTTTATTAGAATCAAACAAAAACCAATCATATTAACACTGAACTGCATTACAGTTATGATAACTGCGGTTTTCTTTCAAGCAATCATATGTTGGATAGCAACAATGGTTTGTCTATCTGTCATGAAGAGTGTTGGAAGAAACTTCACATAGTTAAACATCGATAAAAAAGGGAGTTCACCTATATCTGCTTACACTAATCTGGTAGGTTCGTATGTTTAGGACCTAGTTAGTTATACAGGGTGTAAAGGACAGCCCTTCACAAACTTTAAGGGCTTGCTCAGTAGACGAAACTAAACAATCTTCCTTAAGATATTTTTTTAGGAAACTAAAAAAATCGGCCTCAAACTGTCCAATCAAGTTTTTAATTTTGTATGGTGAGACAATTTTTTTTTTTCATTTCCTGAAAAAAAGACTTCTGGCTTCAGTTTCGTCTACTGAGTAACTCCTTAATTGTGGAGGGCTGTCCCTTGCACCCTGTATGTAACGAGAATAATTATTTATAGGAGAACTTACGGTGCGTCATATTCATAATTTGCGACGAAGTAAGATTGGAGACCCCTCATTTCAGCTGCGCAATTCTGGAATACAGTGCACTCGGAGCCGACCGTGTGAGCAATGATAACTAGTTTCAGAGGTGAGAACACAGTGGTTGATTCTGGGTGGAGGAAAGGTGGCGCGAGCCACATATCCCGAGTAATGAACCACTCGTGTGGAGCTGTGGGAGAAATATGAATTCTTTTAATATATTATTATACGAGTACTTATATTATTATTTTATCCTATGTACGACCGCGGTTATTTCGGACTGATCACTTACAAAAAATTTCGTTTGAATCCTGCGGCGCGGCGCCAAATCGAACCCTTTGAAGTTTTCGTTACGAGTGCGAGCAAAAATGAACTTAGCGGTGGTCAGGCGGAAGTGTCTCATAAGGTACGTTATGTTCGAACAATTGCAAAGTACTAAATAGATACTTAAGTAGTAAGCAAGCAATACGAAATTCATTATAAGATTTGTACTAAGACACGTTGAGGAAAAAACTGTTGTATAAAAATTTGGTTTTCGGCCCTTCATGCAAAGTACCAGTATAATTACTTTCCTATCACTTTTTATAAATTTCAATCTTAATTAAAAAAAAAAAATCATTAAGTAAACCTCAAGCGAACGTCTTTCTATTGCGTCTCTAATTACGGTATACGAAAGGTTAAACTTATAGGTAGTCATATTGCTGAAATTTATCAGGGTTTAAGTTTCATCGCAACCGGCGGCCATGCTGAACGCCTGCCAGAGGGTCATGGCAATAAGGATGTTGCGGGGATACTGCACGGTCTCCCGCGAAGCGGCGAGCCTTCTGGCTGGCCTTGCCGTGATGCCGGAGGCTGGCCGTGGGATCTGGAGGCAACAGTCCTAGCACACATGCACGATATGCGCGTGGAGATGCAACGCTGGGGTGAAAGTCCGCTGCCGCGACAGGTCATGGCATGGCGGACAGAGCTAGAAATGGCGTCAACGACTATCGCAACCCAATACTGGGCACGCCACAATCATGGCGGTAAGTCCCCTCTTTGAGGCGTGGCTGGAAAGACGTCACGGCGTCCTTACCTTCCGCATAACGCAGGTCCTCACCGGACATGGTTCGTTCGGGAGTTTCCTGCACCGGATTCGTGCGGAAGTGACGCCCGGGTGTCGTGCGGAATGCCCGGAGGACACGGAGGAGCACACAGTCGAGGTGTGCCCTGCTTGGGCGGAGCATCGCCGTGCCCTCGTGGGGGCGATCGGCGGCGGAGATCTCTCGCGCCGGGCCTTGGTTGAGGCCATGCTTCGGAGCGAGGAGGAGTGGCAGGCGGTCGCCGACTTCTGCGAAGCAGTAATGCTCGCAAAGGAGGAGGCCGAACGCATCAGGCAACGGCGTTATCGCCGCCGCCGCCGTCGCCGGGATTCTCATCCCGATTTCCGGCCACCGTAGGCGCGGGCTTGCGGACAGTGAGCAATAGGTAGCTCGCTGTCCGGCCGTCCGGTAACTGTCCGGACCAAGCCCAAGTCGTCGACGGCGCGCACTATTCCCGCGCGCCTCAAGGAGTTGTCAGCAACAGCAGGGACCCAGCCGGGTCGAAGCCTGCTGGGGCCAGGGTTATCCAAAAGGGCGCTCGAGCCCCGGTATGCAGGCTAGAAGGAACGGCGTGGGTCTTTTAGTCAGTAAGAGTCTGACACTGTCTCCCGCTCCACCCAAGAGCGGGGGTTGTCATTGGATGATTTTTTCCCACCATAAAAAAAAGGGTTTAAGTTTCATAAACGACAGTAATTCACACTATATGAAACTTAAAAATCTTAAGCTCGACGTTGTTAGTTTAGCTCGCTCAGATTAGTTTTGCGAACTCATTCAACCCAACCTAACTAAAAAAAAAACTAACGAAAAAATTCAGCCCATTTCAATGTAAAAAAACTGGGTATTTGTGAGTCGGAATCGCAAACTGAGGGATCCGTACAAACTTACCTATCAATGTAAATAAGTTTAATTCCCGAATAGAGTCTCAAAGATTTTTCCGAATCGCAAAGAAAGTTTTTATTTTTTGTGACGTAGTGATGTATTGATCAAAAATTTTTAAGACCATACTTTATGCCAACGGGAGTAACGGGAGTACCCTATGGATTTTGATCTTGAGAGTGTCCAAATATACATTGTTGCGACATATACGGACGTATCTTTTTTTCGTTAACTTTTAGCAGGGAGCGCAGACCTGAGTACTTATATGATTTTAATTTCAACTCGATAACTCCAAGAATTCCTGAGATAAAGGGTCTTGACCATAAAAATATATCTATGGTCTTGACAGACAGACAGACCGACGGACAATAAAGTGATCCTATAAGATTTCCGTTTTTACCTTTTATGATACGGAGAACTAAAAAAAGCTAAAAAGTGCAAAGTAACTATATTTATCTACTTATTTATTTTATTTAGTAAAAAAATATCAGCTGGTTAGTTTTCATTTATGATGACTTCGTTATCGATTCATATTGGAAGGAACCCGACTCTTTGATCAAACTATACATTTTATAGGACAAACACTTTTTCGAATAATTTAGATAATTATTTTGAGCTTTAACTAAAAAAATCCAGTTAGTAATCAAATCGACATATTCTATGCTTGCTACCTCTGTTAGCTACTACAACCGAGAATTAAAGGAAGTTGTTGGGCGTCTCATCAAAATGAAAAAGAAGTTACTCACGGAAAATTAGCTTGATAATAATCAAGTGTAAAAGTGGACCATGGATCCAGGACTAGAGTGCAAGTTTTACAGTAAGGTTTCTATAATTCTACACCACTATTTTTTATCCGTACCCGTTAGTAATCATATATTATTTGTGTAGAGAAAAGTAAAAAAAAAAACGAAATTCCAAAATTGATTATGATAATTTGTCATAATTGTTCATAATTGCTTCAATCATTCTTACAATTGTTACTAGAAAATACTAAGCTTATAGTTTACCATTTTGATTGCCATTCAATCATTCATAATCAATAGCCTGTTCCTACATATAATATTTTCATAAATTGAGTGATATTATGGCCTGGGATATAAACAAGCGCTAACAACTTATTGCTGTTTATGAATATTATTTATTGAGACTTTACATAAATAATAACAACACTTTTTTTAATAAGCCCTTTAAGTATTTGTACTAATTAAAAATTAGTGATGTACAGAATTTTATCTTAAAAATTAAAAAAACAGCCAGAGCTTAGCTTATTAGAATTGTCAACCGTGTTTAAGAGTACAATAAACCGTTATTACTGGGCTCCCGTGCCTTCCGGCTTCTTCATCAGGTTAGTTTGATGTACCTCATCCCCTTGTTACTTCAATCAGTCATCATCAACCTTATAACCAAAGCAATTTTACTTGTTACGACAGTTCTGTTATGATCCTATGAGCATGAGGAACTCCGGCCCACATCTTCGTAGTTCTTCGTAGATCATAGTAACAATATTTTCGACCAATTCGGGAGTAGGTACTCGTAAAATCATATAATAAAAAATAAAATTCTGAATCAGTCGAAAAGTTTTTTTTTTTAATGCATCCAGTAATAAGAAAAAAATTATTTGGCCACTGGCTCTCATGGCCTCATATAATCTCCTCCTTTTTGAAATCGGTAAAAAATTACTTTATCTAGCTAGTTAAAATTAAACTAAGTTAGTTTTTGGTCTGCAGCCGGCCGTATCTGGTAATAAGGGTCGTCTCTGTTCTACAGGTAGGTACCTAAACTTACTCGGTTATCCTATATTATCTGTAACCTGCTTGTAGATATCTTTAAACTAGGCTGGGCTGTCCTTGCACGCGTTATCGAGTATTTACCAACTCTTATGTTCTGAGAATGGACGTCGACGTTTTTCAGTCTTTTAGGTACGTCTACGCAAAAGAGATAGGTACAGTAACCGGCACGTATGTTAGCTAGGATTTGGCGTAGTGTGGGGGTAAGTTCGCGTATGTTACACTTAGTGCAGACAAAGTGGTCAGTGGTATGGCTTATTATTGTTTTATGGCGATAATGCCGTAAATAAATGCAGGTGTAGCCTTTGCTAACCTAAGTCGTACAGGCGCCTAGGCGTGATAAACGCTATCCCCGAGCGTAGCCAGATTTTCGATAGATGGCGCTGAACTGAATATTTTTAGTATTATATTTTGTTTTTAGCATGTGAGCGACGCGAGCGAACATCGCATCGCACAAGCGCCTCACGCGCGCTGCACTCGTGTCGCTTACACGCTCGAGGAACGCGCACGCTTAATGTGGGGAAAGCCTTAGTATAACATCCGTTATACTAAGGCCCAAGCGCCTGAGCAATGCCATAAAACATTGTCTTTCTGTCTGAAGACTACTCTCGATAACGGCCAGGTTAAGTGTTACATAACAGAGTTTACTTACCTACGTCCACAATGGAATCAGCATTCTTGTTGGCAGTTACGTTGAAGTAAACAATTAAAATTACGCAAACTAAGAGGGCTATTATTGCTGCAGCACAGGACAATCGTTCAGCTTTCGTTGTGCTCTTCGCTATATCCCACAGGTATCGAGGCAGAGGTAAATCTGAAACGAAAAGATAATTTGTTAATTTTAGAAATTTTATTTATAATACTAGTACCGTATGGAAAGTTGTTTAATTTGCATAGTTAAACGTTTAAGTACTTATGAAAAAAGAAAATTACCTTTTGTATAGTATTATTCTGGAACATTAGGTAGGGATCATTAAAAAATTTACATATGTGCATACACCTTTGCATTGGTAGGGATGCAAGACTTAGTCTTTTCTTATCCTTTAGGGTGAGTTGCACCATTTAACTATAACGATAACCAAACCATAACTAGACGTGAAACGGCCGCCCATTGGTCAATTCGACGATTTGACAACTGTTAACGACTTTGTTATCGTTATAGTTAAATGGTGCAACTCACCCTTAGTGTCTTTTACAGTTGTAGTTAGGATAATTTAAATTTCTTTCGGCTGGTGACTGTTCATTATTCTAATCCTTGTTTGGGAGCCAATAGATATATAATGTAACCTCAGTTATGTACCAGAAGTAATGCACTTGTTTTTAATCACCTTTGTCATTATCAGATCGATAGGGTGGACGGGTGGACTTATCCTATCCTACTCAGATTTATTATATTGAAGAGCCTGTTTCATCAGTAGATACCTCTGGCGATTTACTAGTACTGGCACATTATAAATAAAAGAAATAAACACTGATTCGAGTAGAAATTCAGTAAAATAATAAACAGAACTCTACAACTCGAAAAAACGAATGAAGATCGGATTGTCGCTCTCCCGCCTAATTTGTTTTTTTTTTTCTGTAGCCGGCCAGCTATTCAGCCATTATTTTTCATTATCATCATTGAAAAAATGGTAATTATTTTTCCCATATCTTCTTTTTTTGTTGGTCTGAGCCAAATCTGTTATTTTAAAGAAATAGATGAAAGTCAAAGGTCAAAGTCAAAATATTTTATTTCACATAGGCCTACATGAGCACTTATAAAACGTCAGAAGCTAGTGCACGGTTCCAAATTGGTCGTTTCCTATGGAGAAGAACCGGCAAGAAACTCCACGGTTACTCTTTTTAAAAAAAGTGGTTCATGTTACAATATTTATAGATATTATGTAAGAACAGTGTAGACTGCACACAAAAATACACAAAAAAATCATCAAAAAAAAGTAATTCTTAATAGGAAGTAATCTGACAGTTCGTGGGGTGTTCTCACAAAACCAAAAAGAGGCTATGTAAAAAAAAACAAAGCAATCAATAAAATGCTAACAAAATTATCAACGAATTTAAGAAAGTTGGAGGCTTAAAATTTTTAAAAATATGCAAAAGCAATGTGTTAGAGAAAATAATAAAATAAAAAAATTATAAACGAGTATATTAAAACAGAGGTGGAGCAGTTAACATACACAATATTGATGAGTTACCAGGGGTCCACAAGTGCAGAGGTAATCATTGCCAAACAGGCGTGTCATCAACATAGTCTTTAACCTTATAATATGCTTTTTTGGTTAGGGCACGCTTAATATGAGTTTTGAATTTTCTCTCACTAAGTTCAGTTACCGCCTTTGGCAACTTGTTATAAAAACGTATGCTTTTTATTAAGAATGACTTGCTTGTCTTAGCTTATCTCCATTTGGGTAGCACAATTTCGTGTTTACTACGAGTATTTTTCTCTGCAAATCGCTTCTAATTTTAAATAGTCCTAAGTTTTTACGAACTTAGAAAATGCTTTCTAAGATGTAAAGAGCAGGCAGAGTCAGTATATTGATTTCTTTGAATTTATTTCTAACGGACTCGCGAGTACCCATTTTATAAAGAGCCCGGATTGTTCTCTTTTGCAATGTGAAAATTGAGTCTACTTCAGCTGCAGATCCCAACAATAAAATTCCGATAGACCTAATACTGTGGAAATAAGCATAGTAAACAAACCTAGCTGTGGCTACATCTGTCAATTGCCTTATTTTTCTAACTGCATGTGCAACTGAGCTTAATCTTCCATAGAGAGTTCTAATATGAGTGCCCCACTGCAGTTTAGAATCGATAGTCATACCTAAGAACACAGTTTCCGTAATAACATCAAGTTTTTTGCCGTCTAGAATTAGACAGACGCCAACTTTAGGAACATTCGGTAGTGAGAACTTTATACTTTTAGTTTTATTCGCATTTAATTTGAGATTATTAGCTGCGAACCATTTCGAAAGAACCGCCAGGCTTTAGTTGACATGCAAGACATCCCCATCTTTTCAAAGAGAGGTGTCATCAGCAAATAGAATTATTTCGGATAAATTAGCCATCATGTAAGGAAGGTCATTAATATAAACTAGGAAAAGGAAAGAGCCAAGAATTGAACCTTGAGGCACGCCATCTTTACTAAAGATCCATAGAACGTCGTCCCATTAATGTATACTTTTTGCTGCCTGTAAGATAAACAGGAAAAAACAAGATCTGCAGCTCGTCCACGAATTCCGTAATGATGTAATTTACAGATCAGAGTATTATGGTCAACACGGTCAAATGCTTTAGAGAGGTCACAGAATATGCCAATGGGACTTCTCCCAGGATTCCAAAATGTGACTGATAAGTTTCACTCAGTTGTTGACTTTCCTTTCGTGAAACTAAACTGATGACTATGCAAAATCCTATTAGAATTAAAATGAGACAACATCTGGTCGAGCATGATTTTTTCATAGATTTTACTCAATGCTGGAAGCAAAGATATTGGTCTATAATATTAGAGTTATCACTCTTACTACCTTATTTGAAAATTGGTACTACTTTAGGAAGGAGGGAAGGAAAGGATATATAAATATATTCTTGAATTAATAGATACTTATTTCAATTGTCCATAATTTGTAAGGTAGTGTAGTTGAGTGACTGTATAGGAAATAGGGACATAGTTCAATAGAAATGTGATGAAAATGGAACTAGTTTATTTTTTAATAATTTAACAGCAGCTGTCAAATTATTAATCTCTTTTAACTGACAGCAGCTGTCAGTTGAAAGCGATTGACCGACTACTGAAAAAAATGGGTTGACTTCTACTGGAGTTCAGCAGACACGATTCTCTGCTGGGCTCCTACGGATTTACAGACATCTCTTTGAAGCGTGCGTGGAACACAATGCGCCATTGACAACTCTGGCTCGATCCGGAAGGACGGTTAAAAATATTCATTTGACCAAAATCTTTGTTTGTAAAATTTGTGGTTTTACAAAATGATGCATCGTTATTAATACACTATCGGATTGGGTAGGATCGAAGGAAGAACTCTGTGGGGCCTCTTCGGCCATACTGCATTATCTCCCTAGGGAGATAATGAATGACTAGATTTAAGTGAGGTTTGTATAACATATATGTATAGGACATTATCGAGCAGGTGGTGTAAAAACGACTTTACCTCTTTATAATTTTAGTGTAACGTAAAAGCTCCTATTAACGACCCCCTAAAATGTGTACTCTATTAACGATCCAATTTTTAAATCACTCATATTAGACATAATATAGGGTTCCAGAAAAGTCATACCTTAAAAATTAGTTACGTATTTTTGTTGGACAACAAAAAGAATAAAGTTTGTGTGTTTAAATAGCCAGTGAAAGAAATAATTTGACTTTGAGTGGGACGCGCCCGAAGCGGACGCACTTTTCATAGTGTCACGTCTCCAGCCACGTAAGTACACCTAAATATTACTTAAGGAAAATAACACCCTAAAAATGGATTTGTCTTCTTGCAATCACATTACAACTGTAACGTATATATTCGTTTTCTAAATTAACTCTTAATATAATACTTTTTATTGGTTTTTATGATATAAAATCATGTTTTAATTTAAGGCGGTAATAGAACCCAAATTTCAAAACTTGATTCTAATAACGACCCATGGCGTTGTTAAAATTTTGAGAACATTTAGTATTTTAAAATAATATCTATTATAAACTACCTCATTTGATTTTAATTTTTGCTTATTCAATTCTTAAAATTATTTTACTTCGTTAGATCTATAAACGACAAAGCTATTTCTTAAAGTTTTGTGTAAAACTCTATTCAACGTTAGACAATATCTCTATTATTATAATGATATTATACTGTAAATAATCTGTATTATCTGAATTAAAGACTAACTGACATTAAAAGCATTAATATAGCAATGAGATCGAATTTAACAGTATACCATAAAGCGGATATTTTATCGGTTTATTATTAATTTTATTGGTCGCTAATAGAATATGGTAACCTTCATACTTGATTCTATTACCGACTCACAGCTGTGACGATATATTTGGTAATATTACAGTACACAAAAAAAAAAAAATGTAGGTATATTTTTGAACAAATTGGCTCATTTCTTGCATACGTGACGTTTTGAGAGATTTTGTCACATGCCATATTATTAATGTAAAATAATATTTGCTATCCAGTTTCATTCATGGCTTCATGGCATTGGCTATATTTTATATGATTTCAAATCAAATAAAAATGGCGGGACGGAATGGGGGCCATGTAACTTTTTAAAGCTTCTTTCGAAGAATTAAATTCTACATCTCTTTAAAGATTGTGTTCTTTTATAGAATCATGGAGCCGCAGAAGCGCAAGCAGTACGCCTCTGCTCAACTAGAAGCTGCGCTTCTAGCTATAAATGAAGGGACCAGCTTATATGAAGCTTCAAAAACCTATGGCATACCGAGGACAACTCTGCGTGACAAGAGAAATTATTTTGTGATTGTATTACGGATAAAAATATTTTTGTTACTGATTCATAATATCTTATTAGTATGTAGGTAATTAAAAAGCAAGCATTTAATTGTTTGAAGACTTTTTTCTGGGACTGATTATATTTTTTATTAATTAAAATAACAAAAAATAAGTGCTCTAAGCGTTGCAATAAATAATTATTTTCATATTGTAATAATGTTGATCTCATAACTATTGCTATTATATAATAAATACCTTAAAAATATTTTTTATTTTATTTAATAGTATAGAATAGAAGAAGTGACAACTTCGTAGCGGTCGGTAAAAGAAGCAGAAAAATCGGTAATAGAATCTTGCCGCATTCTATGGGTCGGTAATAGAATCAACTACTCTTTTGGATTAAATAATTATTTAGTAACTATTGTGTTATTGAATATTGAATTTAAGTACTGAATTGCAAAGAATACTTTGCTGAGATTAATTATAAATTATAACACCTTTCCTAACATTACAGCTTATATCTATTTTTTTAAAGTGAATCCTAAGACAGCTAAAACTGGCGGTAATAGGAGCATTTACGTTATATGTATCAAACTGCGCAAGCATTTTTTATACAAACTTGGGACTCCTGTTTGCTTTATTTTCTTAGGGTGTGAATTTTGGAAAATTTTCTTATTCTTTGTATACATTATAATAGGAATCTATGTGCAAATTTTCAGGGTTTGAGCTGGACGTTGATGAGACGGCTTAGTCTTTCATACAACGATAGTCTTAGTATATTCGAAACCCGAAAAACGTGTCTATTTTTATGTAAATAATCTATGTGCAAATTTCATAACTGTATCATGAAAAATCATGAAGTCATAAGCTTGTTATGTTAGCAAAAATACAAGGTCCCCGGGCCATCCAGGCGATTGAGGAGTTGTCTTGCATTTGCATCCAGCTGTTTGATGACACCTAATACCCGCTATGACCTGCCGTGATGTTTTTTGTACTTAGTGTCGGTGGTTTTCAACTTGTGACCTTTTTTAAATCCATATGGGAAAAAATATTATTATATAACATATATAATATGGTGTAACAACTATTGGAATCCATTCAGTAACTGATTCTAAACAAACTATATTCAGGATTCGCATATGCTACTCGTAAAAATATGGCTGCATAGGTAAAAATAGATAATAATAAGATATTGGATGAAGGTAGGATGGTACGGCGGTACAAGCATTAAAAAACATGGTTTCAGTTAAATCTTTTATCGTTCAATATAAAAAAAATACCTATATTACAAATATCGTTGATAACACTCATCCAAGCAACGTTAACAAAATTCTTACAACTTTAAACTTACAACTTTTACATTAAAATTTACATTAATTTAGTTTTTCTTACTTTTACATTAAAATTTATCTATCGTTTTCATATCACTAAAAATAGTAGGTATGTCATCTGCTCAAACGCCTATATCTGTAGAGTAGTGGTTCCTAACCATTGCGATTTTGTCACCCCTATGATTTATTTTGACAAACTGATTAACCCTTCCCATAATACGTCATTTATATACAAATTTATTTAATTAGACATACAATAAAAAAATGCACAAAAATATTGAGTAAGTTCTTACAATTATAATCTTTATAGACTTGGTAGAACTACATTGTGCACACTTGGGCCACATACACCGAACTGGGCGCGTCGGTCACCATACATTTTATATGGAAACTAGACTTGTAGGGCTACATTAGGTCCACGCCACGCGACGTCACTCTACGTACAAATCAAGCATGGTTCACGTGTGCGTCGGTCTAATGGAGTTCTAGCTTTATTAAGACACGAAATGCTAGATACTGTCAAATTGATCAGGGCCTGGGCCCTAAGTCTGCTATTTTTATAAATTCGTCATTCCAACACGATCCCATTGTCATTTTGCTAAAAGTTTGTAATCTGCTAATTCATAATGATCGATCATTGATCGGTCAATGGTCTTGTAATAGAATCGTGGTAGAATGATAATTTCGAGCATATTAAAACCAATAACTGCACAATAACGTTCTAATGGTCAAACACTGATCAAATAAACTGTCAAAGTTTTAACAGATTATCGCAAACGTCAAATATTCATTTGTCAATATGTACGAGATTACCATTCTATGCCGCTTCTTTCAATGGAGTGTCAGTGGTTGACCATTGGAAAGTCATGATGACGCCATTATATTAGTAGATTACCAAACTTGTCAAAATCGACAATTATGACATCAATGATAGACCATTCTGACACTATTGTAATAGCAGACTTGGCCCCCAGAAGTCTGCTAATACCACTGACAGTCCATTGAAAGAAATGGCATAGAATGGTAATCTCGTACATAATGACAAATGAATATCAGACATATGCGGTAATCTGCAAAAAATTTGACAGTTGCTTTGACCTACCATTACGAACGTCATTGCGCAATTAGTGCTTTTAATATGCTCGATATTGTCATTCTACCATAATTCTGTTACAAGACCATTGACCGATCAATGATCGATCATTATGAATTAGCAGATTACAAACTTTTAGCAAAATGACAATGGGATTGTGTTGGAATGACGAATTTATAAAAATAGCAGACTTAGGTCCCTGTTATACTTTACCCCCACACCACTAGCCCCAAGTTAGGAACCGTGGCTCTAGATAAAAGTACTTTCACTAGTGTTAGGTATGCTAATTTAAGTTAATTATATTCAGCTTTGGCACAAGAATCACGTAACCGCATTTAAGGTTGCCAGGTCTTGAAACCGAAAAGCCGGACATTTGGTCAAAAAGGCCGACATTTTTTTTTTTAAGTCTAATATTACTTTTTAATAACAATAAAAATCATAAAATCTTTTTAAACTCTAATTAAAAAACAATTAAATTAAGTGATAGGTATAATTGCTAGACTAACTGCATGTCCGTTCTGCTTGTGCTAGCGAGGCAAGGTAAGGCAAATGACAATTCTAAACAAAATAGTCAAATTAAAAAAGCCTAACAAAAGCCGCTTTGGTCGGACACGCAAACTAAAAAGCCTGACCATGTCCGGCTTTATCAGGATGCTCTGCAACGCTTGCCGCATTTGCTATTAGTGTTCAGCGATAATCAATAATCACATATTCCATCTACGTAATTACACAAAATGTACGGAACTATAGAACATTTGCGTATTATCTCTATGCTCGCCTTCAGCGTTTTTCTGTTTTTATGTCCGCTAACTCAACTACGCAACAGTGTTTGATAAAGGCTTGAAATATTAGTGGCCACGTCGGGCAACGGTGACCGACATGACAGTCCTTACTTGGACTTACAAGACAAGTGATTGGTCTCGTGCGCATCACATGACAAAAAAGGCGGAACACAAGCGTATCCGAAAGTTAAATAATTTTCGGTTTAGACCATGCCAGCGGTTTAGTGCATAAGCACTTATGTAATTGTTGAATCTTCATATATTTCACCATAAAATTATAATCTAAGTATCTCGCGAAATTGTAATCTGTCGAAAGATTGTAAACCGTAGCATACAGCTTACAATTTAACGTAGGTATTATTTTTCGCGAAATTATAATTTATCGAAATGAAACTTTTAAATCCCTATCTCTCGCGCGTTAAATTGTCAACTATCCAAAGGCTGTCCTTGATTGGTAGGTCCTGTATCCACTGAGGCTATGTTCGGTGACTAACTCTAACATATTTATCATTTAAACAACTGATTGTAAACTGTACTGTGGTTAAGACTAAGACAGTTGAATATCCTTTGTCATAGCTCTATGTACGAGTAATAAACAAAACTGACTAACTGGCCGGTTGGTCTAGTGGTTAGTGAATCTGACTGCTATGCCGGGGGTCGTGGGTTCAATTCCCACCCAGGACAAATGTTTTTGTGATAAGTATGATCATTTGTTCTGTCTGGGGTGTAATTTATCTATGTTATGTATGTATTTAGAAATATAAGTATGTTTATCAGTTGTCTAATACTCATAACACAAGCTCTGCTTAGCTTGGGACTAGACGGCGTTGTGTGGTAGTTGTGGAAAAAAATAGCTGTCGATTTTTCAGCATTTTAAAATTCCAAAAGGCTAGTAACATGTAAACTAATCTTTCTTTTATTTAAAATGGGATTCAAAGACGTTGAATTGAACGAAGAAATTTTGTATGTATCTGAGGAAGTGGTAAATACTATAATACTACAATACTATACTTCTATAATACTATAATATATATGCTATAGTACCGTAAAGAAAACATGACATACTAGCTTATGTTAGCGGCTTCGCTTGCATCTCTATGTCTCTCAGTGATTAAGTACTCGTAGCATTTTATTGGCGAGAAACAATTTTAAAATCGGCTCAGTAGTTTTTGAGTTAATTCATTAAAGACTAAAATACAAATCTTTCTTCTTTATAATGTTAGTATAGAAGGAACCTTCAGTTTTAGAAAGATCGTTATGCCATGCATGGGCCTATTAGCTATTAACATAGCAGTACGTTTTCTAAGACAACTTTAGAAAAAAACCGAGCCTACAGTTTGAGTGGCAGAGGCGACCCTTTTTTTCCGAAACTCTTTATGCCATATGCAATGAAATTCTTGTTAGATAGTTGCCATACACCATTCTACCTATCGTCCAATCGGTTTGACGCTACCGGTTTGATGGTGTATGGCCAGCATAAGGACAAGAATTTCCTTAAAAATTATAAAAAATAATATTGTACCCCAAATAAAGCCCCCTTAATAAAACCCCATCACGTACAAACGTGGTGGGGTACATTGTTTTTATAAGTTATACAGACTAACAGCAGTCCGTCTGTTCGTGATAAACCCAAAAACTACTGAGCGAATTTCCATGCGGTTTTCCCCAGAGTGATTCATGTAGAAGCTCGAAAGAAAGCCGAGAATCACAAAGAGTTCTAACTCAGTTACGTCGGGAGATCTTTGCTAGGCAAGATAGTGAGGATTAGTCATGATTTTTGTGGAGTATTCAGACTTATAGCGTCAATAAAAACAGTAAATACTGTGGAGTAATTATTTAAATCGGACCAAAAATGACGAATATACAGCAATAATTAGTGTGTGTTTCAGAAACGCGCCCGAGAATAAAGCGACTCGCTGTGACGTCATCAGTCATGATCAGTCACCACTGCGCGATTAAAATGGCCGCGCAGTCTGCCTGCGTTAGGGCCAGGCCACACGGTGCGGTGCGGCTCCGGCGCGGCGTCTGAGCGACGAATCGGCGGGCACACGAGTGACGCCACCCCGCTCGTACGGCCCGCCGATTCGTCGCTCAGGCGCCGCGCCGGAGCCGTACCGCACCGTGTGTCCTGGCCCTTAGTCGCACGGATCATGACAGATGACGTCATCGTAAACAGCCCAGCGAGAGCGCACGTTACAAAGTAGCCATTCAGAAAAACTTTAATAAATCCACCATTTCTTGACGGATTTAAATAATTCAAAAAATGAAATGCTCAGTAAACTATTACACATACGATGTACTTAGTAAAAATCGGATTTGCTGTTATGTGATTGATCCTCCATTACAATTATCAGTCAGGTGCAATTATTGTGACGGATTCAGCCCTCTTATCAATTATAATTGTAGTATCTATCACAAAGGCCAATAAATATGTAAGTAGGTGTACCTATGTAGGTACTATGTGACAATACCTATGTAGGTATGCTGAGATAGGGACACACTAATTATACCTTTCTTTTTATTGTGTAAATATTTTTAGTTTATGATTGTGTGAGGCACGAATAAACATTATTTCTTTCTTTATCTTTTCTTTCTTTCTATGTTGTATTACACAGTCAGTTCTCGTATAGATATAATATACATTTTAGCTAAGTATTAGGGACGTTCTTCTCTTTTATCGACAGTAGATTAGTTAAAAAATGTGACGAAGGCGTATTTTGTCTTCTCCGTCACGCAAATGAAAAAACCAAAGTAAATTATTATTATGTAATTTAAAGTCCTATATAATAAACTGACATAGTCACATAGACACCGGCAGAGTTCATACCAAATACTCTGTGGCGACATCTGGCTCTTAAGGTAATACGAAACAACAGTACCTAATCTAAATACACTAATTTTCTTCTTATATAATTGAATAAACAAACACTTGTAAACACAGCATTTAGTTTCAAAGATCGTCTATTGAATTACAAAGTTAAAATTCTTTGACGTCTGACCGTCTTATTATGCTTCTAACGATCTCGATAAAGGTTCACCATCTCTGTACTAGGGTACATTTATCGTATCTACTCTAAAACCGCGTACCGGAACACGCAGCGTTGGAAACCCTCCCTCAAGGTGGACCGATGACCTGGTCAGGATCGTGGGAATCCGATGGATTCGTGACGCACAGGGCCGGTCGTTGTGACGACGCTTGGGGGAGCCCTATGTCCAAAAGAGGCATCTTTCGGCTGAAATAATGAATGATGATAACTCTAAAATTATGTCTATCACGACCATATAAATATTGATATCAACAAAACACACAAAAGGTGAAAGAACCAGCTTGCATAAATTGAAATAATGGCAGTGAGTTGGATAGCTACTAACTACACATACTTAACGGTCAGATATGGAACTCAAACTAGTGAGCATATGGTTAATCAGGGAAATTAATCTAAATCCGTCGACGTACTAAATCCCGGCTCTTTAGGGCTTTCAAACGGCGACGTCAAATATTTCAGTACTTACGTACCTATAGCGGTACTCCACAGAATTTTCCAGCGATTCGTTTACCTATTGTTGTCATACATTCATGCAGCAATAAAACGAAATGATCCTATAGTGCAATTCATGTTTATCATCACTATTACATATTACTCATCACCGTAGGTATACCTCATATTAAAAAGACCAGCCGTGGAAAACAATACAGTTTAGCGGTTACACACTTTCACAGAAGTTATTATTTAAAATTTTATAGTCCTAATTAATATTATAAATGTGAAAGTATGGATGTTTGGATGTTTGTTACTTAATCACGCAAAAACGGCTGAACGGATTTGGATGATATTTGGCATGCATATAGCCTTTGACATGGAAAAGAACATAGACTACCTTTTATCCCGATTCCTTAAGTACCTGATGCCACGCGGGCGAAGCCGCGGGCAAAAGCTAGTTAGTAATAAAATCAATACGGTAAAGTTGGGTTATATCGACTCTGGAATATGATTTTAGCTCAAGCTATTAGGACAATTATTATTTCTTATAACATAATTATCTGTTAGTGAAAGTCTCGTCAAAATCTGTTTATGTAGGGTAAGTGCTCCAGTGAATGAACACTTAAGCGATTTTCGAACTTCAAAAAATAATTAAACTATGTTAACTCCAAGGTATACGGTCCAAATCTATATTTTGTTAATGTAAATATATTAAATAATTGTTTTTAAGTTAGATTTACGATATAACCGGGATACATTTTTAGATATTTAGCAATAAATTGAAAAATACCCTAAAACCCCAGTGAATGAACGAAAATTTCTAGTAAATGAACAGAGTAAATCCAGTAAATGAACACAATTTTTGTTTGTGTAATAGTTCAAAAAATCTTTGTTTTTGTAACATATTTAGCCCCAGAAAAAGTTAAAAAACGAACATATGTCCTCTGCCTCTAAATCTATTACAAACATGATTAAATAAAAGTAAAAACTTTCAAATCATCAAGTCATCGGTCCACCTTGTGGAACGCCTACCGATGCTGCGTATTCCAGTATACGGTAGCCACTCGCTCTAGCCCACGAAAGGTTCCATTTCAGCTTTATCGACCATCTGTTCTACGAACAATGTGACTTGCCTCTTCAGGCTATGTCGGGAACTTTAGTTCTCTTGTGGATATCTTCGTTCCTGATTCGATCACGCACAGAAATTCCGAGCATAGCCCTCTCCTTTGTCTTTTGAGTGACTTTAAGCTTTCTGACGAGGCCAATTGTGAGTGACCACGTTTTAGAACCATGTAGGTACCTGGAACCATCTGTTCCAGGTAAATGTAATTGTCTACAATTTACGAGTTTAGAGTCTCTGATCTTGCTATGAGCGGGTTCTAAATGGTTGTTTACCAAGACTTTGGTTTTGTCCATATTTATCTTGAGACCCAGTATTTTTGAAGCTCTACTCGTTTTATCAAATTTTGTTCTGTGGCCCTCCATAGCCTCAGCTATGACCATTAGGTATATCGTCGGTAAATTGAAGGTGAGTGATATACTCGTCATTGACATTAATGCCTATCTCTCTCCAATCAAGGTCCTTGAAGACCTCCTCTATTATGCCGTGAATAGTTTCTGAAAAATGACGCCTCTCTGTCTCACAGCCCGCAGCAGAAGGATAAGTTTAGAGGTTTCTGAAGTCGGACTGACATGATGGCATTTTCGTACAAATACTTCAGTACTTCGATGTACCGCTATAGTCAACCTGGCATCGTTGACTTGGGGAATACTGCGATACAGCCCAAGATTCGATCAAATCAAAGGCTTTCTCGTAGTCCACAAACGCTAAGCAGAGAGGCAAATTATACTTCTCGATCTTCTATATAACCTGCTGCAGTGCATGTATGTGGTCTACGGTGCTGAAACCTTTTCCATCCTGAGGCTAGAAGTCGCCAAACCTGCTCGCGAATCAATTCGTGAAGATTCCGGAAAACGGCTTGTAGACATGGCTCAGATGTGGATACATGAATAATCCTTAAACAAGGCATTGTCGCTCTTCTTAAAGTAGAGTACCACTACACTTCTGCTTCATTGCTGTGGCGTTTTCCTCTTGATTATGACGTAATTGAACAGCTTCTGAAGAGCTTTAAGGATCGGTTTTCCACCCGCGCTCAGGAGTTCGGCCGTAATTCCTTCCTCACCCAATGCCTTGTGGTTTTTACGTTGCTTCAGAGCCAGCCTAGTCTCGCACGATATTTTCGGTATAGACCGAACGATAACCGACCCGAATCGATAAACGACCCAAAAGCTGGCTTGACTCGACAAGTCAAGCCAGCAGGTCGTTTCCTAGATTCGCAGTGGATAAATTAGTAATATAATTAAAATAAGTCAATGCAGCTCAGTAGTAACAATTAAATCAGTATCTTGCGTTAAAATGAGCAAGACGGAAGGTGACGGAATTAAGAGCTTCTTTTAAATTTTCTTGGGTAGGTATATCGAAACCTTTCGCATTTATTTTTATGGAAATTTATGGTGATATAAAGGTACAATAAAAGAAAAAATAATGTAACAATAAATAGATCTTAAAAGGATGATTTCTAACTGAATATATTGTGTTCATTTAATGGTTACATTATCACGACGAAAGCTAATAATTGAACATGGTGAAAAATGTTAGTTCATTCAATGGATTTTATGAACCAATAAATGAACGCCCCTGTCCCAATACTGGCCTAAAGATCAGAAATAGATTGTTTATACGGCTCCCAAAATATGAACATTGTGGCATAAAAATAAATTACATATTTCAATAAAAATATGAAATTTGCATTTGTCCAGTGAATGAACGCCCGTTCATTCACTGGATTTTAAACGTTTTGTATTTCCAATGCTGGGACGTCGAATAATTTACATAAAACTGGCTAGAATGGCATTGTAATAGATTTCAGACATATATTAAAACTATCTATTATTCAAATAAATAAAAAACTTATAGTGCATATTTAAATTACGGCCACAATTTGATATCAAAAATTGTATGTCTACCCCGAGTCCTAAATTCTTGCCCGAACAAAAATATTTTTACACTACACTGCTAACTTTAAACGCTTGCCGTTTTGAAACGAACAGTAACATAAGAAGTGAAGATTGTCATAATAATAGAAAATAGAGCAGTAATTACGAAAAAAAATACGTCATTGGGTAGAAATATTTCAATTTCTTATTTTTTTGAAAAAACTGTGTTTTGTTCATTTACTGGGGTGTGTTCATTCACTGGAGCACTTACCCTATTATCTGGTTTCGAAGAGGTGTACTCCCATTAAGTCTTGTTCTCGCGGGAAAATATAAAGTAAGTATATAGCTTACGTAAGTCATCATAACATAAGCTATATCCCGGTAAATATCCCGTTAAAGAAAAGATATTAATTCATCCATTAAGAGAGCTATTTTTTTCAAAGATACGGTGCAATTATTATAAATATATAGTTTTCCCTGGAAAGTATAATTTACTTAGTCTTTTCAGTAGGTTTAATGGATTAAAGAAAACCCTTTTGCAAAAAGTGAGTTCCCTGCTATTTTATTTTTGCGGTGTGTTTTACAGAATAACTCTTCTGTAATCATCTTGGTAAGTGGTTCCATTAGACCATTTCACTGCGGTGTTCAAGGCTGTGATATATTTTAACCTATTGTGTTCTTCGGGTGACTCTTGTGTGCCTAAATGTGTATCCACGTTCAAATTTTAAATGTAATTTTGTAAACTATTCTTTGGATTTTTGGGTTTACTTTTCTTAGTTCGAAAGGGTACTGAATGAATCTGTCACGGGTGGTCATTACTAAATGGATTTTGTCAACCAAAAAAATAGTTTCACTCTAGAGCTAGCGGGTATACGACCGCCAAATACAAAGTCGCGTTTAGACGAGGTGAAAAAATTTCATGCGAACGCCGCCGCCTTGCCGTGGTTGTGCGATAGCACTTGCGGTGTCGATTTAGGTATATCAAATTTGTACTCTATTAACTACGCCATAACATTCCATTCTTTTCGCCGCAATTTTTTGCTAAAATATTTTTGGTCGTGCGCTCCCGCAGTCTGTCAATTTCAGTCGGTCATTTGGCAAGACGCAACTTCGAGTACATGTGATTAGTATAAACGCACTCTTACGAGTATGGGTCGGATTGTTGACTAATTTGCGTTAAATTATTAACGTTCAAGTTAACTACCTACCTACATTTGAAAGTATTTTTAATTTTTTTCAAAATTAGGTACTTATTATCCTACACATACTTCATTTTCGGGGGAGTTTTTGTTCTTTAATGCCTCATTATCATACTTCAAGATTAAAAAGAATTTCGCTAAACATCGCGCGTTTTTACAACACTTGTATTAAAAGACGCTAAACAAATAATCGAATTAAACACTTTGTAGATTGTAATGTAGATAAACGAGTATAATCGTAAGTATAATAAAGTTGATCAACATCTAGAATTTAACAGTTAACATTAACATGTCATTGTCCACGTCATCTAAATGCAAAAATGATATTATTTATAACCTTAATTTCAAATATCTACTTAAAGCTTATACAATAATATATTATATTTAACATCTATGTAGTCCATTTCTGTAAACACAGTAACCTTTCCAAGTTACATAACCGCAGTCTTTTAGAGTAAACAGTCTACAGCAAACTTTCTTCAACGTCGTCACTTATGTGTTCCATCCAATACAAGCGTCGGCGTTCGAGGAGTTCCAGTGTTCAAATTTATTTAGTTGTCTCACAAGGTTTATACCCGGGGTCTTGATGGCTCCTTGCACTTGGCAGTGACCGTACATGATATAGTCTGACCTCAATGCCCCAACTCTCACTAGCTCTTTCAAGAGGACATTCACATGGTCGAACTGAACTTGTTTCGGTTCTGCGGTCATGTAGTCTCCAAGGAACATGATGCTTATACCATTCGCATTCCATGACCTCACCATCACACCTTGAACATTTGCTCCTCTGCCTTCGAATATAAGTCCGTTGCCGCTGACGAGGAAGTTGGGCCCGATATCAACCCAACCACGTCGTTGGTGCTCACTTTGTATTAGAAGCACGTTCCTTATACATGCGTATCTATCCATACAGTGTTCCATGGCAGAATGGCCGATCAGCACAAAGGGTACCGGCACATTTAGATTGACTATTTCATATTCAGGCATTGCTTGCCAGTCACCGCGTCGCAGGTACCAGTTGTCCTTTAGATCTAGTCAAATTAAAATTATTATTGAGATTTTTCTCAGAATAGTACATTAAGTAAATTAGTCAAGAAATATTAGTGGTATTTATAGAATAGTAATTGTTAAAAGGAATATTGGTGAGCTTGGACATAGGATTATCTGGTCATAAGCCAGTCAGCGGCAGAAAAAATAAACTTTACCTAGATCTAGTCGTGTTGGATGTGTCGCTAGGGCAAAGTGTAAGATGAGGAATATGAGTCCAGAAGCTACTACGAAGGCCCAGCACACGAACACCGCGATGCTACATCGGAGCCTCTTGGAGTTCTGGGGCGAGACGAGCTCCAGGCCCAGAATACGGCCTGAAACCAAGACCGAGAGTGTTAGCAATAGTGTGGGGAATAGGCTATATAGAATAGGAATGTCGCTAGCTGACACGTTAGGCGAGCGATTCTAGTTTTAGCGAAAAAACTATGTTATATGTGTGTTCATGACAATTATTTTCCGTTTTAGATACCGTCATTGCTTTTTAATCGAATAAATCTTGTTAAGGTTTGATGGTTTGATAGTACCCATGAAATGAAAGTGGGATCGATTAAGCCGGAAATGAATTGAGGAATGAACATATCTCTACTTTGTAGTGGTGATACACAGTACCGAGTCCATGTTTATAAGGAAAGCTTTTGCCTTTATGTTTGTGTAATCACACAAACATAAAGGCAAAAGTTTATGAGTGTGTGTGTATATTTGTTACTTCTTCACGCTAGAGAGAATGAACGGGTTTGAATGAAATTTGGCACATGAGTCGACGATTTTCTGGAATAACACAAAAGATACTTTGTATTCTGGAGATTTTCTACTTGGGACAACTTACTACTTTCACGCATGCAAAGCCGCTGTCAGTGGCTAGTTTTATTAATAACTGTCCCAAGAGTACATATAACCGAGATAAAAAGTATCCTATGTGCTATTCTAGAACATGGTCTAACGGACTACCCGTGTACCAAAATTCATCTAAATCGCAGCAACTAAATTTCAGCGCGAAGGAATAACTACATAACTAACTTTCGTCTGTATAATAATAAACTACGCGCGTGATTTTGATGACCCTGATTTCGTGCTCATGTTTTGAGACCTATAGGTATTTGGGTATACTCTGTTCAAAATTACATTAGACATTTATGAAAACCTTTTATTACTGTCCGTTCAACCGATTTTGATTTTTATTACGTTGGTAGCATGACAAATGGCGGCTGCAGTAAATAGTTGGTATTGTAACCACTTTTTTGATTTTAATGCCATTCTTATGCCTACGAAATAGAAGTTAAAATCAGTGGAACAGACAGTAAAAAGGTTTCTTTAAATGTCTAATCTTAACGCGAATAGGGTATAGAAAAATGCAAAAAAATGCGTTTCATTTGCATATTTTCCTCAATTGTTTGTTAAAAAATCTGGCGTGCTCATGCTACATTTTCTAACCGGCCAGTCTCATGTCAACTAACAATATTTGTTCTTGAATATGGCCTCAAACCCGGCGTCAGATTAGTTGGCAAATAACATTGCGGTATATGTCAGCTTAAGCTAATTACCAAGGATTTTACGATTTGCGTGAACTAAACATCCACGTTTAAGACGAGTTGGCGAGCTCTCTACTTTTAAGTACGTATCGGCGGCCGCAGTATACTATGCTGAGTGCGACAAGTTTTTGCGTGATATTTTCTAAACAGACCGTCTGTCATTCTACCTTGGGCTATGGATTGATAGCTCAGAATGCCGGTAGTGAGTTGTTTTTACATTAATACTCTCGAAGCGGTTACCGCGTTTGGATCTGTGATTGGTGCAGAGTTCGGAGCGGGCCAATTGGAGCGTCGCAAGTCATAAACGTGATAGCCAGGCACTCTGAACTTAAGTAGGATTCTATAGAGTAGATAGTTTGTCTGTATTTAAAAGGAAAAAAAAGTTAGAGCATAATTTCTTTGAATTTTTGTTCATCGATTCAAACAGTGACCTATACCTAGTAGTTTTTGTTGTAAAATTAGGAAAATGTGATTTAAATAGGTCTTTAATTTATTCAACGAATGTTACATCGCCGTTTTCTATTCAACCGCAATTTAATGTTTATCCAACACAGACCTAAACTCTCAAATATGCCCAGTGGTCTTCAACGAAATTACATAAGTGTAAAAATATATCACCATATTAAAATTTTGTGTGCCACTGACCAGTAAGGTTAAATTAGTTATTATTATTAATTTATTTATTTTAGACACAAAAGAGATCCATATTTTTGTTAGTAATTTGTTATATTTTAAAATTATGCCACCACCAACTATATTACATTTTTAATTATTTACATGTATTAATTAAAGCTATATTGGAATAGGAATTATGCACTTAGGTAGGTATATTTGTACAATATACGTTTATTAGACGTGTAGCCGCAGTTATAAAGTTATTTACTGCTTATTTTTGTATTTTCTGGTATTTGCGGTAAAATGGCTATAAATAATACAATGTACAATAAATAGGTTAAAGATTAATTAGTAAAGAAGTTACTATAGAAACTCAAGTGTTAAATTGCAGAACGTACTTACTATTGTCAAGTCAGCTTCAGACTGCAATCAACTGGTTTGCAACTAGAAACTAGAATGTAAGTAGCAACTAGAATGTAAATAAGAACTAGTATGTTACTAGCAATTAGATCGTAACTAGCAACTAGAATTTAACTCGCAACTAGTATGTTGCTAGCAACTAGAATGTAATTAGCAACTAGTATGTAACTAGCTACGAGTATGTAACTAGCAACTAGTATGTAACTAGCAACTAAAACATAACTAGCAACTAGTATGTTACTAGCTACGAGTATGTAACTAGCAACTAGTATGTAACTAGCAACTAGAACATAACTAGCAACTAGTATGTAACTAGCAACTAGTATGTAACTAGCAACTAGTATGTAACTAGCAACTTGTATGCTATTTCTTACCTATTGCAAAACATGTAAGCAGTTGTTCGAAACACAAGACTTCGCCCGTTGATTACATTAAAAAGGCCACGGGTACGTATCAACTGAAATACATAGGTTTATAACTTAAGAGGGTACTGCTCATCCGCAAATAGTTTTTTTTTTCGATGGGAAAAATCATCCAATGACAACCCCCGCTCTTGGGCGGAGCGGGAGATAGTGTCAGACTCCTACTGCATATGGTCAAAATCAGGATGGTTTAAAGAAGAAGAATCAAGAATCAAAGCATTTATTTCAAATAGACCATTTACAGGCACTTTTGAATAGTCAAATGTCGGTCAGTCCAAGAAAAGTGAAGCTAAATTGCACGTTCCAAAGAGTAGGTCTCTATGGAGAAGAACGTGCAAGAAACTCCATGGACACTCTTTTAAATCATATTATGTGTTACATATAATGCTTGGTTACATATTACTTGTTGCTTCTATCATGTGAGCACAATGTCGATAATGAAATAAAAATGTAAAATAATTAAAAGATAGAAACTGAATTAAGCCACTGGCAGCTAAGAGATGACCAGTCCCATCTGACGGCACCCGTTCACGAGCATGACGCGTGCATCAGCCCCACTCAGCTCAACCATTTTGAAGGGAACTGAACGACCCAATAACACGTGCCACCAACAGCGAGACATTTGAGTGAGCATGACAAACTCTCAACTGCCATGCTCGTAATGTCAAAAAAAAAAAAAAAAAGTTGTAACCTAATAAAAATGCTCCATGGTGCTTCACATTCACAAACTTGGAAAAAGTGCTTCTACATTATACAATGCAATTCTGTCTTTCAAATTAAAAAATAATAATATTAGTTTCCAACTAATCAACTAATTAGTACGCCCTAGTGGTAGTGGAGCTGGACCAGCATTGAGCCAAGCATTTTTATCTTGAATATAATCCTCCAACTTGTAATATGCTTGCCTGCATAGTGTGCGTTTAATACAAGATTTAAATTTCGTTTCATTGAGTTCTAATATTTGGGGTGGTATTTTATTATAACATTTCAAACAGTACCCCATGAAAGAAGAGGCCACTTTAGCCAGTCTGAAACCTGGTTGAACTAATTGATCCCTATTTCTTGTAACATAATTATGTCTATCGCCTCTTTTGCTAAAAAGATGAAGATTTTTTCTAACATACATGATGTTTTCATAGATATATTGACAAGGTACCGTCATTATGCTAATATCTTTAAACAGTTCCCTTAAAGAATCGCACCGGCGGAGATTGTAAATAGCTCTGATGGCTCTTTTCTGTAATATAAAGATTGACTCGATGTCTGCAGCCCGTCCCCATAGTAAGATACCGTACGACATGACACTATGAAAATAACTAAAATAGACTAGTCTAGCGGTATCAACATCCGTAAATTGGCGGATTTTTCTAACAGCATATGCAGCCGAGCTAAGCCGTCCTGCAAGAGATGTTAAGTGAGGACCCCATTGTAGCCTAGAGTCAAGCGTAATCCCCAAGAAAACTGTTTTATCAACAAATTCTAGTTTCTCATTGTTCAATACTATGTCGCAATCACTACTTATGACATTTGGTAAGGAAAATCTTATGCATTTAGTTTTTTTCCCATTTAGAACTAGATTATTAGCAGTGAACCAGTTTTGGACCTGCAATAAAGCGTTATTTTCATCGTCAAGATTATTAGTCCTTCTATTTATCTTAAAAATCAAAGAAGTGTCGTCAGCAAACAACACCATATTAAGTTTATTTTTCAACAAATAGGGTAAATCATTAATATATACTAAAAATAAAAAAGGACCTAAAATTGAACCTTGGGGTACCCCCATTTTCACATTTAATCCCGACGAATTGACACCGTTTATTTGAACTAGTTGCTGTCTGTCATTCAAATACGATTTTAATAAGCTTAACGCTGTTTTGCCTAGTCCGTAATGCTCCAGTTTCAGGAGTAATGTTTCATGAACCACACAATCAAACGCCTTAGACAGGTCGCAGAAGATGCCTATAGCATCTTGTGCCTCCTCCCACGCATTAAAAATGTGTTTTAGTAAGGAGACACCAGCGTCAGTCGTACAACGTCCTTTGGTGAAACCATACTGTTTATCGTGTAAGATGTTATTGGTGTTAAAATGATTAAGCATTTGATTTAACATCACCTTTTCAAATATCTTGCTAAAAACCGGCAAAACGGACACCGGCCTATAATTATTAGTGTCTTTACTGTCTCCGGATTTAAAAAGTGGTATCACTTTACTATATTTCATTAGATCCGGAAAGACCCCTTGATCTATACACAAATTAAATATTAACGCTAAGTACGGCGCTACAGTCTCAATAATTGAGGTACAAACTTTAATAGATATACCCCATAGATCTTCTGTCAATTTAATCTTGATTTCTTTAAAAGCTTTTATTACTGTTATGGGGTTTATATGTTTAAAGTTAAATTCAGTCGAACAGGCTGCAACGTTCGCCTGTAATAAACCAAAAGCATGCGATGGCGACGAATTTAGGGCTTCAGTAGTTTTAATTGGAATACTGGTAAAGAAATTTACAAATTCTTCTGCAACTAGTTTGTTATCGCTAATAAGACCATGATGAGTCTCCAATGTGTAATCATTATTATTTCTTTTGTTTCTGTTGGTTTCATTATTTATTATATTCCAAACCGTTTTTATTTTATTATCTGCTGTTTTAACTTTGTTGCTGATGTATAAGGCCTTAGCTGCCTTACAAGTATTTTTAAACATTTTAGAATAAGTAGCAACATATTTATTAAAAGTTTCAGTGTTAATAATAGGCTTAAGGCCATACAACTCGAAAAGTCTTTCCCTACTTATTCTGATTCCTTTAGTTGCCCAGTCACTAAATCTAAACTTAGGGCAGATAGTTTTAGTTTTTTTCTCAAACGTCTGATTAAACTCCTTTTGAACTACTGAAAAAAAATTTTTATACAAAATATTACCATTGTTTTCTGCAAGGTTCCAATCACCCAACCTGCTAGTTAAAGTGCTATTAAATTTTTTTAGTTTACCGGATGTTATTGGTCTGAATTGTATCTGCACTTGTTGTATTGGTAAGTTGGATTCAAATGTTACCATTAGGCCGCTATGATCAGAAGGCAGATAATTTACAATGGCTTTTTCTAAATACTTGCAGCAACAAAAAACATTATCGATACATGTAGCAGTAGTTGTCGTTGTTCGAGTTGGTTCAATAAACACATTTGATAAATTAAATGATTTGAAAAGATTTAATAATCTACTGCTATCTGAATTATTTTCTAAAATATTAACATTAAAGTCTCCGCAGATAATTACTGGTTTATTACCAGTTGAAAGTTTAGCCATAACATCTTCCATGACTGACTCAAAAATAGAGTAGTTTTGATAATTAGGGGGCCTGTAAACGCACACTATGACATGCCTATCCAGCTCAACACACGACACTTCAATGCTATGTTCAACGGACAGTGCAACTATATCTTTACGAGTTTTAAATTTGATACTATTTTTAATAAGGATTAATGAACCCCCACGTAACATTGACTTTCGGTTAAAACAACTGCCCACATTATAATTATCATAATTAATTAGCATTTCAAAATCCTTTAACCAATGCTCAGTAAAACAAATAATGTCAAACATAGTTTTTTCTAAGAATAATTCAATTTCCAATTGTTTTGCAGAAAAACCTTGAATGTTTTGAAGAAACATATTAAAGGATCTTTGCTTACCCCCTGTAGCTTGAATGCTAGAAGATACTTTATTTTTAAGTTGACATACATTGCCAACATCAGTACCAACTGTTGTCTTATTACCTAGTTTAAAATATTAGTACTATTACTAATGGTGGGACTGATTACTGGGTACGCCGACATACTGCTTATGTCTGAGTTAATATTAACTGCTAATAGCTGCGCTATTTGACGTCTTAATATAATAGGCAGGTACACAGTATACCTGGTCGAAAAAAGTTTATCAACAAAATTGTTGATGTCAAAAAAGAAAAACTTATCACTATGATGACTAACTAAAAAATGCATATGCATATTTAGCATATGTATGTACTTATTTTGTCTGTCTGACAAGTGCTCAAAGTAAGGAAAAGCGCACAAAATTATCTTCCTACAATTTATCTTCAACAGCTCAGTGACATTATTGGTGATGTCATCTGTCTTCACATTTAAGCTATTACCCACAAATACAGTTAGAATAGCGTTGGGATCATATACTTGCTGATTAACTAATGACATTATGTGATGGTAGGAAGCTTGAGGTGTGCAATAATTTTGAGAAGGAAAAGGGAGTTTTTTACTAACTAATTGCCCTAATCCTCTTCCTATACTATCTGAAAATATAATTGATTGATAATCCCTACCGTTATGAGAGGAAAAATTACAATTTTCTGAATCTACCCCTTGAGTTAATTCATGCTGAATGTGGGGTACCTGGTCGGGAATACAGTCCTGAGCACTGATGGGCTGGGATGAGTTCTCCGTTACCACAAGTTGGAGGCCAGCCTGGTTAGATTCTTTCTGACAAGTGCATTGGTTGTTTCTTAGAGTAAGAGAGTCTACTTTGTCCACCAACTCATTTGTAGCCAGAATATGTTCCTTTATTGCTTGTTAAAAGCTTGTTATTATTTATCCAACGCAATCCAACGCATTATTTGATGAAGAGGCAATACGAAAAAAAGAAATAACGCTTGTAATTCTGTCAATCAGTCGAATAATTTACAAAACAAACAGATGTGTTTTTTTTTAAACCGTAAAAGTTTTTGGAAATAATTTTAGGTAATTAATATTTTTTTATTAATTACCGAAAATTATTTCCAAATATCTAGAGAAAGATGCGTAATAATGAAAAATTACCAAAGGCCTATTTTCCACGGACAGGTAGCTTCATAGGCGCGTATTCTTCATTAGGTATACGCTTGGTTTATACGTCGTGTCGTTCCCGCTTCGTCAACAGAGTTTTATAGTTTTGAATATAAACTGTGAACACGTGTACACCAAGGGTATAACGACGAATACGCGTCTATGAAGCTACGCGATGCATTCTATACATAAAGTCGTAACATATTTTTCGAGTAACCTTGTATTATAAAAATATTAAATAATTATTATATTTTTAATTACATCGAGCGTTTAGTATTGTGTTCTTAAACTGATTATAATTATTTTTAGATTCATGCAAAAACATTGGTTAAAAATGTTTCATAAGTTACTTAATATCATCAAGAATTACGAAAGTGGCTCTCCGGAAAAATGCAATACGACAATATTACCACGAGGAGTCGAAATATTTATAAATCTGGTAGTCTATGCTGAAACCATATGTTTCGTTGTACCGAACGATTTTTGAACAACGGTCAAATGCCACATTTACATATTATTTTAAGTGAATAGAATGCTTTTATACTTTAATGAAATTCCGTAGTCCGAAGTTTAGTCAAGACGACTAATCATTAAAAAATAGTAAGTCTAAATGCCTTGTACAATCTGAAACAATGGTCAAATAAATAACATCTAAAAAAAGAAAGAAAAATAGTATATTTACGCGAAATGAGGCAATCTTTAACTAACGAACAAAGTCAAGAACTTATTTTAATTGAATTGTAATAATTTGTTATAATTATTTAAATTCATATAATTTGTAATATAATTATTTATTTTGTTATTTTGTACTTTTAAACAATCACTAATATATATTTATAGTGTAATGCATTACACACGCCAGTAATTGATTTGTTTACACAGAAATTCTCCACTGAACATTTAATGTAAATTATTTTGCAAATAAATTGTTTGTGAGCTTTAAAATAAAGTAAGGATAAGAAAATATATTATGTACAGGCACAACTCTACAACACGTAACTGGAACAATGCACATTGCACATACGTAAATACCTCAATTTGAAAATTTAGTTACAATCATAATTTAAGCAATTAAATGCAATGTTAATGCTTATTTTAAGGAATTAGCTATCTTAAATTGTTGGCAAATAATATGGATATCACACAAACACTAGTGACGCAATCAAGATTTGTCAAGAATTTATCAAAATAGATATTTTTTTATCCTTAAGTAATCAAGAATAATTTTAGGATAAAAACCTATTTTATAAATAAATACCTAATAAATTTTAAGATCTGAAAACAATTATTATAAATAGCTGAAATAGATTTAGTAGGTAGGCCATTCTAAACACACCTACTACTACCTTTCGGATGTTCGTTTACGTGTTTTACTACTTTGAACGATGTTGATATATCAATGTTAACGCTGATCTTAGAAAATGGTCACGTAATGATATGGCCAAGTAAAACTTTCCAGATCGTTAAAAATTTTAAAGTTTGGTTATATTTCAATCCTCGTTTGGCCTACTTTCTTTAGACCTTTTATTAGCATAGAAATCCTACATCAATGATATGGCCAAACGAGGATTTTTATGTCATCAAACGTAAACATTTAAACGATCTGCACGCTTAGCCAAGTTGTTATTCTGCAATCGTTAACGCTATCGAAAAGTGACGAAACGTATGGGAATGACGTCATCTCAACGTAAAGTCGCGTGGTCAGAACAAACGAATAGAAAATTTGTAGCCAAGTTCACATCGTTCAAAATCGTTTCTACAATGTTTAAAGTTACATCCTTTGTTATACAAACGCTACATTGTAGAACGGGCGGCCGACTCAGGCGCGTCAACATGGCTACCAACTTATCGTTTTCTACAATTGCTGTCACCGAGGCGTTACCGATTAGAGAACGGAATTCGACACAAACTGGTTGTAACTTGGCTAGGGGGGCTGTACCCCTAGCCAAGTTGCTAATCTGCAATAGTTAACGCCTGTAGAAAGCTTCAAATGTACGGGAATGACGTCGTCTTAACGCTCGGTCACGTGGTCAGAGCAAAAGAATTGGCGGCAAGGTCAACTCGAAGCGTTCGGCGCGAGCGAAACGTTTGTAACTTGGCTAGGGGGGCTGGCCAGTTTTAGTTGGCCATATCATGAAGTCATCAATTCTAAAGATACACACTAGGGTATATCTGACAGCTTTGCCTGTAGGGACAGTTAAGTTTTACAGGTAAACCGGACCGTGTATGTAGCACTACTGTGCAGGTTTTTACATAAGCATATTTGACAGTTATGAATACGGCTACCATGCATTCGTGGCAATACGATGCGAGCGATGCGACAGTCGTCCAGACAGGACAGTTGCTAGAAAACAAATGACGCGACCTTCGCAGGTGACCGGAGTACACGCACACACACAGGTACACCGTACGGTGACACCAGAAAAAAATGATTTTCGATTTTGCACAGGTCGCCTGCGCAGGTTCAAAAACTGCACAGGTCCACTCCCATAAACGCTCCGGTCTACCGTAGCATGTATGGCCAGCAAGATCTGGCTACGACATTAACATAAGAAAAGTATATGAATTCAGAGACGTTCTTGACGACTGTTCTAGGCGAATAACCCTTGGTACAGGAGCCAGTACCATCTGTCAGTACTATATAGGTCAGAGACCCAACCATGAGCTCTTAACGCGATCCTTTTGACGACCTAAACTGAACAGTTAACGAGATGGAGCTATATAAGGTGTACAGCTCCATCCTTCTTTCTCGCTCGCACGCGTGGCAATTTAATAAGTCATGGTAAGTCTCCAGCGGTCCTATTCTCTAAGAAAACAGCCTTGAGCGCAGCGCTGGCCACAGCGACGAGTCGAGAGCGCAGTACTTTGAATTAACAATCCAATGTATAGGTGCATTGAATTGATAATCCAATGTACCTATTTGGATTTCGTCCAGCGCTGTGCTCAAGGCTGTTATCTTAGAGAATCGCACGCCAGTTCGTAATTCAATGGTTTAGCCTTGAGCAGTCATATGTAGCATCTATATATACATATATCTTACTATAGCTGTGCCCTCAGTTCCCCTCGAGGGACTAAAGGTCAAAGCACACTTACACGACTCTGCTCCTGTGCTATGTGTGCTATGACCTTAATGGTTATCTATTTCTTAGTAGACATATTCCAATAATAATACAACATCGATGCAATAAAAATTAAAACGATGCAAACCGGTATAGCAAGTTTTTGAGAAATACCTCTCGAATCTGATTGAAAAGATCACTTAGGTACTGGATATAATTATGATGAACATAGGTTAAAGTTAGAGGAATTTAGTACTAAAATATTCTAGAAAATTTTGGATTTGGGTTTTTTTTAAGTTACCTACAAGCTATCAACTACCTATAATGAGTGTCAACCACCCTAGTGTTAAGCATAAGCATAGATATAATTTTTAAATTAGACTTAAAATGTTCCCATTGCTGGGACTCAGGCTTATCTAGCCTTCATGCCGGTTTCCTCACGATGTTTTCCTTCACCGTTTTAGAGAGCAATGGTGATGTGTCGGAGAGTAAGATTTCCGGTTTTTTTTTTCTAATAAAAATAAACGCGATTTATAATATCTGTCTCTGGCTCATGCAGGGTTATTTATAAACACTAACAACTTGCATGACTGTTATGTAGTTTTACAAAACATAATGCAAAAGTTGTTGTTTATGATGTTAGTAACAAAGTCCTCAGATGTTGACAATGTTTTATAAAAAACCCTGTGTAGGCTGCAATGACAGTAGATGAATACCTAAATACAGGTCGTTTGAAAAGAAAATGAAAATATTCAAACCCGTTTGTAACAGTCTGGCAACTTGAAGGAAACGACGCTCAGCAACTAACGTCACGACCCGTGAACACGGGACGCGATCCAGCAGTCTAATTAGGTCTCCTGTGCCTTCTTCGTCGAATTGATCGTCATCGCCCGTATTCTCGACTACACAAAACCGGTATTAAAGTTTAAAAAAAAATAGTACGTGCGCAAATAGGTTGAGGTCCGATCAATCAGTGATCATTGTAGCTTATAGAGCTATGTTGTAAAAATCTGACCATGAAAATATTTGTGAAGTGAGATTGATGTGTTAATTCACCCTGATACTAATTATTGGGAAACTCGTATCAAGTTCACCTTACTTCAATGTTCACTATGATATTTTTACAGAATAGATACTAATGATCACCAAAGATCTGCAACCATATCTATTACAGAATGTCTCAATATATGTCACTGTGACTTCAATCTTTCACAGTTAGATACTGACTAATAGATTCTAAAAGCTTCCTACTTATATCTTGAAAAGTTACTAGTTAAATTTATTTTACCTTTTTTTTAGTAGCATTTGCTTTTGTCTGGATCAAAAGTATTCCATCTTGCAAAACCGAGGGATAACACAGAGCAATTTTAAGATTAACATGTTATCTACTCTTAAAATTTTAGGTACTTATAGTTTCATACCGTGGTATGGAATTACAAAGTAATATCAAAGTCTTGTTTGTTTATACTCGTATGATAATAAACTTAGACAATACTATTTCAAGTTCCGTTTAATCCTTGATTGCAAGTAGGTTAAGATTTGCGATTTAATTAAAACAGAAGCTTAATTTTATTGTTTCTCTGTTTTTAAATACTTTGATAAATATAAGGATAGGCATAGTCGGTGTATTCCTTCAGGAGTGCAGTAAAGTTTAATCAATTTTCAATAATAATTATACAGATTTAAGTAGGGTAAGCCTATTAATATAAATTTAATATGACCTACTTCTGATATTAAATCTAACTAGTTATTTTTATAACAATATTAAATGAAAGTTACTAGTTAATAAATTACGTACGCACCATTGTTACACTTGATGCAGAAGGCCATTTTGAAAGTTCAAACTTGCGAAGATTTACCGGGTGCGTTCAAGGAGACGACACCTTCCACTGATAGTAATCAAATTGAACGCGACTTTTTATTAGTAACTTTGCCGGCACGTTATCACAAACATAGATAATTTCGGTAATTTACGTTCTATTATGATAAAATACGGATATAGTAAAAAATATATAGAAAGTTAAACTGACCCAGTGATAACATATTGATAACACAGTAAGACAATGTGGCGTATCAGCAATCGTAGGGCAACATAACAATTATATTGTTCGCCTAATTTGATAACGTAATCAATTAAGTGCATTAAAAATAGACGTTTTAGTCATATGCAAAGTTGCAGTTTCAGATACCTATTTTGAATAAAAACGTTTCTTATACAGGGTGAAAGGGAGACGTCTCCGTGAATTTTAAGGGCTTGCTCTGTAAATGAAATTGAACAACCTACCACAAGATTTTTTTTCAGGAAACGAAACGGCCTCTCTATACAAAAATATAATTTTAATTGGACAGTTTTTATGGAGAGACCGATATTTTTTTTCGTTTCCTGAAAAAAGTTTTGGGAAAGGTTGTTCAGTTTCGTCTACTGAGTAAACCCTTAAAGTTTCAACAGTAGGGGCCCAGCCGAGTCGAAGCCTACTGGGGCCAGGGTTATCCGAAAGGCAACTCGAGCCCCGGTATGAAGGCTTGAAGGAACGGGGTGGGCTTTTTAGTCAGTAAGAGTCTGACACTATCTCCCGCTTCGCCTAAGAGCGGGGGTTGTCATTGGATGATTTTCCCCACCGAAAAAAAAGCCCTTAAAGTTTGCGGAGCTCTGTCCTTTAAACCCTGTATACAGTGGGTACCCGGACCTAAATATTTTATGATATCTAACCACCAAGTTTTGAAAAGAGGCACAGGAGACGTTGCATCGAATTATTTAGTTGGGTTCATTTTATTTATTACAAGCTTCTGCCAGCGGTTTCGCCCGCGTGATAGTAGGAAATTATCCCAAGGGAACTTATTACCGGGATAAAAAGTATCTATGTGCTATTCCAAGATATGGTTTACCCATGTACCAAATTTTATCGAAATCCATTCAGTAGTTTTTGCGTGAAAGAGTAACAAACATCCATTAACACTACAACTTTCGCGTTTATAATTTTAGCAGGATTTTTTTTATCAATTGCGTGAATAGAAATAATTTATAAATAATATAATATAATATGATCTATTAAATATATTGAGTAAGTAAGTTACAAACTTTACAAATCTGATAGAATGGGATATTGTCAAACAGAGATGTAACGGAAGCTTGGTTCATATTCCGAAAGGTCGGAACTTCAGATTGATTTTTCGATTATGATTTCGGTTCCGATAAATAATCGGATTAAAGGAAATTGGGCACCAATAGTTTCACTTTTTGACGCGTATGGCTATTGGAGTTAATGTATAATTCATAATATTATTTTTAATGATGCTTTACCTAAATTCATTGAAATCATTTGTGGGGTTTCTATTTTCATTTTAATTAGTATCTAATACAATAAATACGTCATTTGTTGCTTAATAGTGAAGTGACTCTATTTTCAATTATAATCGATCGATTAACCGTTAACATAAATCGTGGAACAACAAAATAATCTACAATCGCAACTAAAAAGTATTAAGAGTTGTCATTATCTTTATTCTTCAATTATGTTACTATTTCTTGCGTTAAAAAGCAATTTCTAGGAAAAAATAAAACAATTAAAATATAATCTATAGTCATGACTCCGCGTCCGTAATCTATTGTTTGGTCACAACACTATTCGATAAAATGTCAAACAAAATGGTGTTTTCTGTTTACCTTGTTAACTAACGTGCCGGTTAAGCCGAGAATAATGGTTTTAGCTTTTCTCTGCTAACAAATATAAATTCGTGTCGAGTTGAGTTTTAGGATTCCTCCAAATCTATCTCCTACATCGAGCAATTCGACTCTTTTTGTGCGTGTGCTGCGAAGTGTATTGTTAAAACATTTTTTTACGTTCACGGTGATTTGTTCTAGACGTAAAACATGTCGCGCTGTGTGAACTGTTCTCTTTTATTAGCACTCCCGCTCCCTAGATGCCAAATCAGAGAAGCAACGGATTCCATGGTAACATAACCTAACCTACATAACCTCAACAGGTACACAAGTTATTTTTTTTTTCAAAAGCCCTACAATATTTAAGTTTGAATTTAACCTTGTTTTAAAGTATGATACTAACCCTTTTTTGTGTCTAATTTTCACTACTATACTGAGTCAAAAGTTGCGCAACCAAGTGCCATAGTAAGTTGCTCATTCTCCTTTAAGTTCAGATTAAAATTTATCAGAACCGAAATCAGATATCAGAGGTACAAACCAGTTTTTACTAGTCACTCGGGTAACTCCCTCCTTTTTCACGTGTTGTTCTGTTTCAAATTTAGAACGTTGGATTTTGGTCTTCATTTTACATAATCGAGTTTTTGATTAGATTTACTACTTATTGTTTCATTTGGTGCTTCTGCGTTCGCCTCCGATTTCGGTTCTAATACCCACAGACCAAATTTAGAAAAACTAATCTTTTCATTGACATATTTTGTGATATCAATAGGTAATTGTTTCTTACAAAAGCATTTGTACTACTCGTCTGTAAATATTACAACAAAACTTCCTTCTCATTGTAATTAAAAGAGTAATTTTTGACATTTAGCTTGGTAACCTTACTAATTAGAGCAAAATTAAAAAAATCATTCCACTAAGCGAGTTTTTCTTGAAAAATAAGTTTCTTTAATTCAGAGCTGATGTGTTATGCGCGTGCTGTTGATGTGTGTCATACAAGTCCCTACCTCTGATGGTTTTAAACTCACATGGAAAAAATATCATTGCTGTAGGTATGTTGGGAACATATTTAGTGCCTATTTTGTTAGTTCATTGCATTTTAGGAATTAAATAACATTACGGAGAAATCAATATAGTTAATTTGCATTGTTTTCCTTCCTTCCATACATAGAGAATTAATTAAGCATTTGTTTATTGGCTTCCACAAAAAGAGCAAACGTAGGTACACAACAATAAAAAAAAATGTTTTTTAATGATGGCAAACAATTTCTTTGTAAGGTCTAAGCTGGGAGTTTAACTATGAGTGGAGTCTTCTGCGAAGCAGTAATGCTCGCTAAGGAGGAGGCCGACCGCATCAGGCAACGGCGCTCTCGCCGCCGCCGGGATTCCGATCCCGATTTCCAGCCACCGTAGGCGCGGGCTTGCGGACAGAGAGCAATGGGTAACTCGCTGTCCGGCCGTCCGGCCGTCCGGTAACCGTCCGGACCAAGCCCAAGTCGTCGACGGCGCGCGCTGTTCCCGCGCGCCTCAAGGAGTTGTCAGCAACAGCAGGGGCCCAGCCGGGTCGAAGCCTACTGGGGCCAGGGTAATCCGAAAGGGTACTCGAGCCCCGGTATGAAGGCTTGAAGGAACGGGATGGGTTTTTTAGTCAGTAAGAGTCTGACACTATCTCCCGCTCCGCCCAAGAGCGGGGGTTGTCATAAGGTGATTTTTCCAAACGAAAAAAAAAAAAAAACTATGAGTGGAGTTGCGACCATCTGCGCTAAGCATACCTACATCATAATCAAATGCCATTTGTGATAGAGTAAAGAAATTCTTTTTTTTATCTAAAATTTACGTCAGGGGTTGCAGATGTTTCACGGTAGACGGCCAAATTGAAATTTACGAAAGCTTTTTGCAATTTACAGTTTAGTATCGTATAGTAAACTAAAAATAAATAGATTTACGTTATACAGTGTGTATTTTTTAAGGAAGTAGTTAAAAAAAAAAACGCACTATTACACGTCAATCTTTTCGTCAATATGAACTAGATGTGGCCGGTATTTTCGAGCTGACCACCCTGAGAAACACCGACACAAACTCAGGGGTCGGTCTTTTTTAAAGTCCATACAGCAAAACTGTAATGGTCAAATCATGGTCTGAGATGGTTTGAGGTTTGAGGAATGAATGACACTAATGTAAGTGGATTAATCCAATCAGTGCAAGCATTTGTCAGTATTCGTGTAGCTTGAGCTACAGGACGGGGACTATTAAGGAGAACAATTATTATTATATAATTTTTTGTACAATTATACTCATTTAAACCATTAGTATAACTTTCTAACATAGAGAAGGGCTAAAATGTGCCAATTTAGTAAGATTTACCTTGTCTCTGGGTTAGAGAATTATGATGATAGTTGTAATGAGTGTAGTTGTGTAAAAACATACATGTCGTTACGGTAAATATAAACCGAAGCTTGAAAAAGAAAAAACTTAAAAAAAATAGTCGGATTTAAATACCATGATGTTAATAATATCTAAATCCAACTATTTTGTCACTTTTAATTATTTTTAACTAAAAATGTTAAATTTAAATCACTCTCCTGTAAAGTTTACTCCAAATCGCTAGGTAATTTTTACCTTTCATGTATCTATCTATATGTTTTGACATATTTCCACTACTAAGCAGCAAATAGTAAAAAAAAGAAAAATAATAATTTCGCTGGATACCCTAAAGCATTCAAGTCTTTTATCAAGTTTAAAATTCACAACAAAAAATTGCGGTAAGTACTTATAAATGTCTAAACATATTAGTTTGTGGCATTGGAATTACAAAAAAAAAAAAGATACATTTACTCTGTAATTGATTCAGTATTTTTTCCTTAATAATGAAACACTCCATATTTCTTACGAACACATAAAAACACACAATCATGCTACATGGGATATCGTTATTGTTGCTTTTATTTTTTTAAATTCCATAACATTATTTAATTTACTTATTTTTGTACTAATTTTATAACATTTATTTTTATTTTTAATATTTCAATTAGCATTGTACGCTAAAGTACCAATTTATACAAAGTAAGAGGATTTATGAAACAGTGACAATTATTTGCAAATAAATGGTAATTATTATTAATAATAATAAATATTTATTAATATTTATTTATAATAAATTCATTTATTTCAGGCTTCTACAAAGTCAGAATAAGATCAACAAATAATAAAATGTCAGATTCAGTTCGATAAATAATGAAATATCTATCAAATTTGGTTCATTGAAATAAAATAAAATAATAATAATTAATGATTAATTGCTCTGGACTATCTAGTTTCCTTAGTTCTCATATATAAGATCCTTAAGAAAATGTAGGGCAGACTTTCATCAATCTTAAGCACTTATTATTCATATTTCATCGCACCCATCTGTAGGTATATCTATTGTTACGTTATAGGATAAGTGCCTGCCTACTTATGGTACTTTTGAGCAGTCAACAATTGTACCGGTGCATGTTATTGCATAATACCTATGTATTGTAGCGCACTTTTCCTTATTGAGGTAAAGCTAAACGTGCCTAAGTACAATTTCTAATCGTTTCAGTTTTCAGAGGTTTTTCTATTTCAAGTCAATATTGAGACCAAAGCTCCCGAGCAGAGCCACAAAACAGTGATTTTCTGAAGCCTGCTTCTCGGCAACGGCTTGGTCAATATAACATTATCAACATAATATATGACTTTTAACGCGGCAAAGGTGGTGTGACGATCTGGGAGCCTTAACGTGACTTGTTCTATTATTAAGTACGAGTATGTGAGCGAGCAAGACGAATTTATTGAACTTAATGCTCCATTCCTCTTTTGAATGCTCCTAAACTGAACTGTTAAAGGAATGGCCCTTTGATCATGTTCGAGACAGAGGTTTGGAGGGAGAGGGGCCTTTGCCCAGAACAATACCTATAGGGTAATGAAAAATTGTTGGAAAATAACTAAACTAATTGGTTATCGTTATAAAAAAAGGTTTGCTTAAGGTTTTCACAATTGCCTACTTTGTGTTGTCTCTTTGTAGAAAGGAATAGGTACATTCCATGTATGAGTGGACCTCATAAAATATAATAGTGTCCGAAATCCTTCCTATTGATTAGTAATATCTAATCTCTACTTGTGTACAATGTGTTCATACAGGCTGAATTTTTTGAGTAGGCGTGAATTAAAACTATGAGAAATAGATAAATTAGGAATACAAAAAAAAATGCTTAAAGAAGGCTGAGACTGACTTCAACATACATAGAATCTGCATTTTTTTTTAGTATCATTTCGATCGTGTACAAATATGAGTGAATTGCTGTGAATCGGACACAGTGTCCGAATTGACACAATTTTTTAACCTCAAGCGGCGGAAATATAACAACCTTATTGGAAGTTGTATTTTCGAACCGTTTGGGGTTGAAACTCTTGGATCGTGGGGTCCGAGTGCTCACAAGTTGTTTAAAGATCTGTCGAAACGTTTAGTTGACACTTCGCGTGACCCAAAGGCTGGCTTTTGCCTTGGACAGAGGATAAGCATTGCCATACAGCGTGGCAATGCCGCCAGTCTTTTGGGCACATTACCAGTCGACAGCGATGTGGAAGAGTTTTTTGACGCAATATTTTAGTTAGTGTATTTTAGCGTAGGGTTTTATAATTTTCTTATTTTTTAATTTGCTGTAATTATAGTTATTAAGTTTTTTATAAGTGTAGATAATTAATTAATTTATAATAGTGTGTACAGATTAAACTTTATTAAACACAATTTTTTGTTTTCAATACTATTTGCACTGACGATTCGGTCACACTGATTAGTAAAGTCAGATAAAAAGTTTTAAAATATGTGGGGAACAAAAGCATTACAAAACTATTTTAGGCTGGATTTATGGCGTTTATACTATTTTAAGACTTTTTAATCTGACTGGACTAAACAGCTTTTATATATAGAGAGCAGTAGTGGCTGAGTGGAGGTTCAAACCCTGCCAGGCGCATTACTTTGTGTAATTTATTTCATTACCACCGCTCTCAAAAGGATGAAGGAAACCGGAATGTTCTAGAACTAAAAATTCGAAGACATGTGACATTCACCTACCCGCCCTGGGCCCGCGTGGTGTATAACGGTCAATTCCCTCTCCTAGAGAGGAGTCCTGAGTCCCAGCAGTGGGTACATTAAAAAGGCTGATGATGATGATGAAAAAGCTTCATGGTGGTGTCCGAATTGTCAGTGAAAAAATTATTGAAAATAAAACAGTTGTAGTAGTAGTATTAGAAGAAGTAACTCGTATGACTCATAGACGTTATCTATACATTTATACATATAAATAAAATTGGAGTGTCTGTTTGTAATATTGAAATAACTGCTTTTTACTATATATATATACATATACGGTACATACACTAACATAACATTTTTTACAATTTTTGTCTGTCTGTCTGTCTGTTTGCCCGGGCTAATCTCTGAAATGACTGGTTTTTTGGCAGGTAGCTGATGTAATAAGGAGTAACTTGGGCTACTTTTATTTTAGAAAAAAATAAATTCAAAATCCTGTAGTCCACGCGAACGAAGTCGCGGGCACAGCTAGTAGGAAATAAGAATTGTTTTATTAAAATTCAACAATTTCCTTATTTTTTCCGTAAAACATTGCGTCCAAGTATTGACATTTATTACCAACATTATGGTGTAACAATTCTGTGTGTGTTATAAAAAAATCGGTTCTGGGACTCTTAAGGGTATTTTTGGCTATTCGTAAAAGCCATCTATACCCACTTGAAAAAGTTCTTCATACAGGTATTATATAAAAGGTTTTATTGTATGCACTACCTCCTCATCAGCACAAATGTATGAATTTAATAGGTAATAAATACAATTAGTACCTACTAAAGAGCGGTTTATTTTGGTAGGCTATTGTAAAGCATTGTGCCTGTGCATAACTGACCCACAGAGCGTACGGGCACAGCAATTGGTATTAGGCGCAGGGGCCCTACCGGCAGCGAGTTCTTGCCGCGATCCATTTGACGGCCTAAACTGAACCTTTAAAGAAATGGAGCTATATAAGAAGTATAGCTCCGTCCCTCTTTCCCGCTCACACGCTTGACATCTTGAATGTACGCGGGTGAAGCCGCGGGCAAAAGCTAGTATTATATATTTTTGAGAATCGTGATTCGAGGATCGTGATTGTCAAGGACTATGGCGAGTCGATGGGTCGATCAAAATGCCATGGTAACATACAAGGAAAAGACTTAGTAACTCATAACTTAATCTTATTAAGATATAACTTCAGACAACACATTGATGCCTTACTTGAATTAGATGTAACTTACTAGACCCTGCCAGCACTCTGCTCGCGTGAAAATATAAAATTTTTGCAAGGGAACAAACTCCGAGGATAAAAAGTACTATGTGCTATTCCAGAACATGGTATTCATCATCATCATCATCATATCAGCCGAAAGACGTCCACTGTTGGATATAGGCCTCCCCCAAGCGTCGCCACAACGACCGGTCCTGTGCGTCACGCATCCATCGGATTCCCGCGACCCTGATCTGGTCATCGGTCCACCTTGTTGGAGGCCGTCCAACGCTGCGTTTTCCGGTACGTGGAACATGGTATTCCTGTCCCCAAATATCACCTAAATCCGCTCAGCCGTTCTGGCGTGAAGAAGTCGCAAATACACACACAGAAATCAGAAACGTTTATTTAAAATAGACCAATAATAATTACAGAATTGTCAAAATGTCGTCAGTCAAAAAAGTGAAGCTAAATTGCACGTTCCAAAGCGTAGATTTCTATGGAGAAGAACGTGCAAGAAACTCCATGGACACTCTTTTAAATCATTTTATGAGCTACGTAAATCTTGGTTACATATTTCTTGTTGCTTCTATTATGTGAGCACAATGTACATAAAAAATCATTAAAATCAATATAAATTAATTTAAGGCACTGGCAACTAAGAGATGACCAGTCTCAACTGACGACTGACACACGCACATATAATCAAAAACATTCGTCTCTATAACCTTAAATTGTGATTGACTACATGTTTTTATAACCGATTTAAAAAAAAAACGAGTAGGTATTCAATTCAGCTGAATGGTTTTTTATCAATCGTAATTGAAATGGATTAACGGATCCGAATATTTGGCATGCAGGAAAACCCAGGGATTAATAACATGGGGTCCCATTACGCCTGCAGTTTTACCGTAATAAGTTAAAATATATACACCGTTAAATTTTAATCGTTTTAATCCCGTGGAGGGTCGATCCGGTACATGAAACACTATTGATTTGTAAAGATAAAATTAAAAAATAAAGTGAAAGCGAGTTCAATGACCTGTAGATAGTTTGTACGCAACGCCGACTACTAACTACAGGTCATTGAACCCGCTCAGCTGACGTTTTCTTAAAGAAATTAATTTCGTACGTGCGTAAATTAATACGAGTTTTGAAAAAAAGGTACTTTATTTTTTGATTTTATCTTTACAAATCGATAGTGTTTCATGTACCGGATCGACCCTCCACGGGATTAAAACGATTAAAATTTAGCGGTGTATACTTATATAAAAGCGAAATACCACTCACTGATTATTCACGAAATCTCAAACTATAACACCTGCAAACTTAAAATTTGGCAGGTAGGTTTCTTATCGGGTGTTGACATCCGCTAAGAACGGATTTTATGAAACTCCCCCATATGGGGGTAAAACGGAGATCGAAAGTTTGTATGGAGAAACCAAATTTCACGCGGGCGACGCCGCTGGTAGAAGCTAGTCTTCTATACAATAAACAAAACAGAACGCGAGCCAATACAAAAAAAGATAAAAAAAAAGTATGTTGCTTAGCGCAAAACTTCGGAATGACTGGCCCAATTTGGGTGAACGTGTTTTTTTTTTAACTATTTTGTGGAAGTCACAAAAAAATTGAACATCGGTAGATGACCCGATGTTCAATTTTTTTGTGGCAGGTTATAAAATACTGAACAGGATAATAATAGATTTTAACTAGTATAAACACTTATAGGGCTTATTAGAAAGTGTCTTGTTTGTTATTATTTCAGTAAAGTCAATTAATACATATTTATAAGCAATGTTATTAGCGTTTGTTTATATCCCAAAATGTGACTCAATTTATGAACATACTGTACAGGCATTTGAATGATTTCGTTTTTTTTTTTACTTTTGACTACACAAATATGATCAGTACCTAACGGGGATAGAGCTCCATATTTGTACTAATAAAAAATTTGCGTGTAGATTTTAAAACATAAACGGATAGCTTATAATTATGTTCATTCCAGCTTTCAAGTTAGAAAGTTATAAATAATATTGGTTTTTTATCAATGAATTGACTTAGGGTGAGTTTCACCATTTAACTATAACGATAACAAAGCCGTTAACAGTTGTCAAATCGTCGAATTGACCAATAGGCGGCCGTTTTACGGCTGGTTATGGTTTGGTTATCGTTATAGTTAAATGGTGCAACTCACCCTTAGTACTTAAAGTTCGAATAAACTGTATAATTATGGAAACAATGCAGACAAAAGGCTCACAATATCAATGATGAAAATACCTACCTTTTTACACCACCTGCTCGATATGCTCTTTTGTATGTCAAACAACCCTCACCTAAAGCAAGTCATTCTGTATATAGGGATCTAAATTTTATTTTATTTTCTCTGGCTTCGCGAAAACATTAGCCAATCAAAAAGTTAAGTCATATCTTCGTATGAATAGTTAATTTTTTACTATTAGAATATGGATGTACACATTCCAATGTTTTTTTTTTATTATTCGGCAGCAAATGTACTTCGCTAAGATAGTCAACTCTACATTTAAATTTCGGGGTGTAGTGGGATGTCTGCGTCGGATTCCAGCCAGTCGGCCTTAACAGGCGGCGGAATACCTAGTTAAAATTGACATCCGACAAACTCTCACCAGTGGCTCCAAGTAGCTGTTTTGCACACAGCGGCCACACCCCGGTAACCACGTCGACTCGTGGGCTAGACCTGGTAGAGGGGGGCTTAAATGTATCAACATTCAAGCCTTGCGGTTCCTCCCCGCATCGTGCATAGGGTCTGTCTCGGTCATATTGGCAATCCTCTTTCGGAGGCGGGGCAGCTAGGCATAGTGAAAGGCCTAAAAGGTGGACGATAGGAGGCATAGCTTATCGTTTCGACCAGACACTGCATCCAGTTCCTCTCCAGTCGTAGCGGTTTTCCGTTCCATTGGATCAAGAGGGGCACGGACGAGAGAGTGCATCTGTGTTTGCGCGCACACTTATGCACTAAAATATATCCTGCGCACATGACTGCTTCCGAATAATGGCTTACGATTATGAAAGTCCTGTGGCGATGGATAGAGGTAGAGAGGTCTAACTGTACTGCAAGCTGGGCTTTGTCTGATATCTGCACATAGGCGGCTCAAGGAGAGTGGTCGTTTTCGTGCTGCGTTTTGGGTGACAGCGCGGATTGGGCAGCACGTTGAGTGACGAAGTAGCCCTATTCAGGGAGGCACTGCTTCCCCCGCTCAGCCGGGGAGGGGACTAGAAAAGGTGTCCCAAAAATTGTTCACCTACTTTACCTGGGAGGTAGCAACCACGGCTGCCTGTGCAACCCTTGCTTCGTGGTCGACGCTACAATAAATATACGAAATCATCAAGCATGACATTTGGTGCGTGGAATGTACGCACTCTCCTGGATCGACATGGTAATTTGTGCCCTGAGCGTAAGACGGCAATCGTGGCACGTGAGTTGGCTCGATATAATATTGACATAGCCGCACTCAGTGAAACGCATCTGGCTGACGAAGGGGAACTGATAGAACGTGGCGGTGGATACACTTTCTTTTGGAAGGGGACTGCTGCGTCTGAACCCAGACGTTCAGGGGTTGGATTTGCAGTTAAGACTTCAATAGCCAAGATATTATGTGAATACGATTTCAAGTTGGCAACGAAGATCTCTGTATACTTAGCTGTAGTTCTCCCGAATCTTTTATACTCATCAGAGACTTGGTGCCTCTATCGGAGGCATATACGAACTTTGGACAAATTCCACCTCAAATGCCTCCGAAATATTATGGACATCAAATGGTCGGATCGTGTTAGAAACACAAACGTACTAAGGAGAGCCAAAGTCCTGGGCATTGAGGCTTACTTGATGAGGCGGCAGCTCAGGTGGTGTGGACATGTCTCTAGGATGCCCGAGCAGAGGCTGGCGAAGCGTGTCTTCTATTCTGAACTCCAGCAAGGAAAACGAAATCGTGGTGGACAGTTTCTTCGTTTCAAAGATGTTCAGAAAAGGCACATAAAGAGATGCGGAATCGACCCCGCGACTTGGGAGATACAAGCTCAAAATCGGCCTGAGTGGAGACTTCATGTGCAGAGGCACGTGCGGGCCTTTGAGAATAAAAGGAGGTCGGAATTGGACCAAAAGCGCGACGACCTCAAGGCTAGACCACCAACAGCAATAGTGTATCATACCATTAATGGTGTTCTGACATGTCCGCTCTGTGATCGGAGTTTTTCGGCCAAGGTTGGATATGCAAGTCACATGAGGGCACATAACAGAGCAGCAGATCTGAGCTCACAACCACCATGAAGAGCCAAGGAATGCGGTCGCTGTGGCCGAAATCGGCTAGATGGCATCACTTTCACAATTGTATAATATTCTTATTTTTTTTTTAAATATTTATAACGAAATTGATCTCAATTTAATCTTTTTTTATAATTTATCCCACTGACATTTCGATGTAATTTTTAATTTAATTTATTTTAATTTATTCCAATGCAATTTTTAATTATTTTTGTTTTAATTATTTTATTGTATAAGTGCTGTGCACGCCTATAAGTAACAAATCCACCATAATATTTATTTGTAATTTTACTCGGTGAATGAGTCGTTGGTGTGTCAATTTTTAAAATAAATAAATAAATATCAACTTTTTTACATTACAACATCCACTAAGACTCAATTTGCTAAATATTCGCAAAAATAAAGTCACTGAAGTTCACTTGAAAAAATCCCGCCAAAAACTTCTGGGTCTTAATCACGGAACAGTAAAAACAGTGGAAGTAGCTTGAGAAAATGTTTGTTCCAAAACCGGTGTCGCCAAACTCATACATTTACAATTTACTCTTACTGCAAACCTAAAAATATGATTGGCTGAAAACAAAAACAGGGCGTAGACGAAATGCAAAAAAAAAAAATTATACGAAATGCAACTTTAATTTCAAAAGTCTATAAATCAAATTGACAAAAACAAGAAAGAAATACATCTTTGACTACCAAGTACTGCCACTCGTCGCTAGATGGCATTGTTCAGTATATAATATTCAGTATGAACTGTAACTACGTAAAAATAAGATTGGTATTTGAATGGCGTATCACTGATGCGAATGCGCTCGCTGCTACTCAGATAGGGGAGTAACCTTATTCGATCGAAATATGTTTCGATTGTATGAAAACGTATTTAAAATATAACATGCAAAAAAAAATTGTATGCGATAGTGTGATAGTATTAAAATTATGAAATTAATATGATTAAAGGCAATTTTTAAACGTATTAAAAAGGGTATTTATTTGCATAGTACATCAATTATCATCATCTCAGCTGAAATCATCGTCATCGCCCACTGCTAAACATAAGAATATTATGTATAATTCAAACGCCCTATGTTGTTCCTAACTCTTTAACTAAATTTATTTAAAATACGTCACAAATATCATACCACAATTTTTATTTTATTATATTTATTAATTTAATAATTATCTGTATTATATTACTTACAAAACTATTAGACTATAATATATATTTTAAAAAGGCAATGTAATACATATTATACATATCGATTGATTTTATCGATAAAGTCACGCACTATTTGGATAGCGTCAAAAGTATAGGTAGACTAACGAATATTCCAGAAAAGCTAATAACCGAGAAAAGAAAATCAACTTTGTTTTGATGTCTCTAAGGACTAGTTTTGTTTGTATATCCTGCGCAATGTTTCACGTAATTTTATTTTTTCATTTTATTAAAATAAATCCGAAAATAATACTTTTCGGTGGTATGATACACCTCCATGAGTTAGATTTTTAGTCAGACTATGGTTTTTAAAGTACAGTATGGGACAATAAGGCATTATAATTTTATTTTTCGTTAATTATTATGTTGCGCAGTCTAGTTAGAGAATGAGGGCGCTTGAACAGCAAGTGCGCAACGCGATTCTTACTAGCGGCGACAGTGCCACGTCTACTTACTTCTTCCACTGTTTTTACTGTTCCGTGGTCTTAATGAAGGCGTTCCGTACGGAATAGTAAGATTTGAATTTGGAACATCAAAACCACTTGAAAAAAAAAACATAACAATAGGTAGGTCAATTAAAGTGCATCAAACGAGTTTAATCAAAAAACAAACTGGCCACTAATAAAAAAAAAAAAGGATTAAAAGGTGTTTACCTACTGCTTGTCTCTAAAAAAATATAGAAAGAGTGGGAGCGTTTTAGAAATTTCTTGAATTCACTTGAGAATTTTGTTTAGATAGTGACATTGATATTAACTTAGATCCGGAAAATATTATTACTTATATTTCTCTAAAATATACTTACTTAATTGGTTTCAGTATATTTATATTGTCTTTTAATTATCTCACAGAAGCTATAAAAAGTTGAGTATTCAACAAGCGGGTAAATCTGTCTTTGACTTGGGCAAATTGAATTCCTCACTTCACTTAGGTTTCCATATTGGCTCCCTCGCAGTGCTCGGGAGTTATATATATTTATAAATCCCTCACTACGTGCGGGTTTAAAATTAGCAACCTTCGTTTCATTCGGATTTCAACATGTTGCCCGTGGCTTTGAGACACTGCTTTTACTACTAACCTGTACCTACTTTCTGTGCAAATACAGATCTATTCTATTCTATTCTTTAACCCCTAGTCATATGGAGGTTTATGGCGAGACTTTTTCCGTGAATTCCGGGGCCTGTTTAAATTACTCTCGGATTGTTTCCTAGTTGATATTGTGATGTAAAATTGGTGTAATTTAGTATCTTTTATTGTCATAATCAAATCATATGATAACCATGTAAAAAGGTCTGAGAAGAGATACTACACAGACCAGACCAGACAATGCATGATCTGATCAGGTCCATATGATGCATAAATATTAATACGCGACCAAAGTAGAGAGCTAAAGATATCTATCTTATTATTATTCCATTTATTTATTTTTTTAACATGTTACATTTATATTTTTAAATATTTCTTAAAAAACAATAAAAAAAAAAACATTTAAAAATATAAAAAACAGTATCCCACCGGTATCGGGAACAGGGTCCAAGCTACCGATGGTTAGGGCTCCAAAGAAAGGAACCTCCTAACGATACGAGCCGTGTCCAGAAGAACTGCTTTCTGAATCAAGCCCTTGATCCAGTCGCCTAACGAGAGCCTCCTAAGGTGTTGATCGAGGCTCTTGGCAATTAAGCCATTGGCTGAAACGACTATCGGTACAATAATCGCTGAATCCACTTCCCACATGTCGACAACCTCGCGAGCCAAGTCAATATACTTGATTTATTATTATTATTATTATTATATATAAAAGCGAATAACCACTCACTGCATGATTAATCACGAAATCTCAGAAACTATAACACCCACAAACTTAATATTTAGCAGGGGTAGGTTCCTTATGGGGTGTAGACATCTTTTAAGAACGGATTTTCCGGAATTCACCCTCTAAGAGGATGAAATGGGGTTCTAAAGTTTGTATGTAGAAACCGACTTTCACGCGGGCGAAGCAGCTGGCAGAGGCTAGTTATGATTTGGTTCTTGGCATCAACAGTGGGTTTACTTTACCTACATAAGATTAGAAAACATTTCTCTTCAAATCAATATGACGCGCATATTTTTAAACAACTTCATAAAAATGAGGTCTATCATCTATACATATATGTTGAGTTAACCACTTAAATTCTTGAGAGAAATTAATATATTTTGATCACTTACTTTCAAGCGGGCGAAGCCGTTGGCAGAAGCTAGTCAAGAAGCGGTCTTCAAAGAGGTTCAATATGATAAACCTAAAGTACCTAGTAAGTAACGAGCGATAATAACTCAACAATTTAAGCAACCTGGTTTGAATACGGTCGATTTTCTTTAGACATGCAACAAGTTATGGGACAAGAATGTAATAGGGCCGAATAGCTAGCAATCTGCTATCTCACGCTAAAGTCCTCATGGCTAAAAAGTAAATTATGCTTTAAATAGCTTGCTAAGATCCAGCCGAAACCGATCAGTCGATCCACTTCTGATCTAGAATAATCTATTTTGTGAGTCAGTCTGTAATCAATATTGATATATCTATTGACATTTTCTGTCAAATGACAAACTTTCTTAAATTACAATATTATTAAAATAAATTTTTAAGTGCTGCATTTTTATAGGATATTTATTAATTATTGCTTTAGTGTTGATTGATCGCCAAGGTATCCGATACCCGACGACTATTTGCAGTGAACATTTCATAGGTGTTTCATGTTCCCACGATATTCCCTAAAGTATATACTATTAGTACAGGATACGTTTAAGAACGACCTTCACCGGTTTGTTTAATGGATGAAACGTATTTTATGATAAATTTAGTATATTAAATAATATAACGCGGGTGGGTTGCCTGAGAAATTCCTGGCCAAACAATTTTTTTTTTTTTTGAAAAATTCTCCGGTGTGTTTAACGAATAAATTTAATACTAACCGAAAGAGTGAAGCCTTTAGAACATAAAAATGTTGGGTTGCCTATTTGTTTCCTGGCATAGCTATGGGTTGCCAGGTATAAACAGGTATGTATAAACAGGTGTATTTTTTTATATACAACAAATTCTATATCGAAATAAACGCTGTTTCATTACGAATACGATGTAATGTTGTCTACAAAAAAATCTGGTATGGATAACGGTTGCGCATTTTTCTAAAAATAAAATAAATTTTCAATTTTTAATTAATAATAGTCTGGCCAGGAATTTCTTAGGCAACCTACCCGCGTTATATTATTTAATACACTAAATTTATAATAAAATACGTTTCATCCATTAAACAGACCGGTGAAGGTCGTTCTTAATCGGATCTTAGACTATATATGGAAAAATATATAGCGGGCGCGAAGCCGCGCGGGCAAAAGCTAGTTATTTATAAAACAATGAAAACCGAATATGTTATACTTTTTTTATAAAACAGTAGATACTTATTAGAAATTTCCGGGATTTTTTTTAAACACACACAGTTGGCAGTTGTTTACAATGTATGTAATGTTTTTAAAATTTGACTCATAATATTTAACTTAAATGTTTCAATTGAGAGATTGTTTTCTTTTAATATTAGATTAGAAATGAAGTCTAAATACAATAAGTTTCTGATAGCTATCAGTTGTGCAATATTATACAGAATTGTGCAATTACTGTGCATATACCTATTCATATACCTAGAGGAAGCAATTATAAGGTGCTCAATCGACCAGGTTTCGTTGTTAAGAGGTTTGCAAAACTCATAAATTAGTTTCAAACTCGGATTTGATCCATGTTTTTTCATGCTAGTACTGTCGGAATAATAGTATTTAAGATATCTCTCATATAGAGATTAAAATTGATATTTATTATTAAAAAAAATAAGAATATATATGTGCAATATATGTCACGAATTATGATTTCAACCAACGTCTTCGCAACCGTTTTGATCAATGTCATTTAGGCAAATAACAATATTTTCAATACACTTGCTCAGAAAGTGACTCTTATTGCACTGCACTTAGGTACATAATGGCACTTGTTACCAAACTGTGACCTTTTGATTACTATTACTAGTGCTATAATGTAGTTAAAACCTTATTGTTCAACCGCTCCCCGTCATAATTTTGATACACTATCGTATCAGGATGGCGCAGGTCGTCCCCCGTTTATTCATTTCAGTGAGTGTATTGAAAGGTAAAAAAAAAATATGGGCGCATATGAAAACAGATTTTTACCGCCACAAAAGTTTACAGTTATTTTCTTCACAAGTGTATTGAAAAACGTCGTATGATACACGTGAGTAACCTCAACGGTAATCACTAACATTACACACTTATATCATAATATACTATTGTAAAGGGCTAAGTGACACGTAAATTATCCAAGAGATTAAGGGTGTTTTTTTTTATATTGGGCGGATTTCATCACGCATGCGGTATTGTTCCGCATGCAGAATATTTCACAATAAAAAAAAAGCGAGCCCTGCGTGCGTATTCCAAACTTTTTACTAAATACTTGTATGTTACATGTGCGGACTGTGCGGAACAATACATGCGTCATTACACACTTATATCATAATATACTATTGTAAAGGGCTAAGTGACACGTAAATTATCCAAGAGATTAAGGGTGTTTTTTTTTATATTGGGCGGATTTCATCACGCATGCGGTATTGTTCCGCATGCAGAATATTTCACAATAAAAAAAAATCGGGCCCTGCGTGCGTATTCCAAACTTTTTACTAAATACTTGTATGTTACATGTGCGGACTGTGCGGAACAATACATGCGTGATGAAATTCGCACGATATTAAAAACACCCTAACTCAAATAGCAATCAAGTTATTTGGCACAAACCTAAGAGTTTTTAAGTAAATCTTTGTATTGTATTTGCGTAATTTATTAAACAAATTCATGCAAACATGTGTGTTGTATTAACACCCATAATACACACATTAGCACTTCAAATGATTTTATTTATAATGGTACTATTAGCAGAACATTCAAATAAACTGTAGGTACCTATTCGGCATTCTCTGTATTACTGTGGTTTGATTAATTTAAAAATTAATAATTTAATTTTTGCTTTGATTGTAATTTATTTTAATTTAATATTGATCTTATTTTAGTTTATTTAAACAGAACAGTATGCAGCTTAAATAAATTTCTTTTTTTATGAATAGTCAAGAAGGAACGCTTAAACCTGAGGTACAGGACACATGTCCTAGATTGCGTGTAAAAAGTCTCAAGATTGAAATGATAGCTGTATGTATGTCTAATAGATAAATAATAATGCAAAAATTGCCTAATCACAATTAGGATTACGAGTATAATTTGAATGAAAAATGATAAAAATGTATTAAAAAATACTTCTCTCCTATCGTATTAGGCTTATGACTAAATTATTATCGTTATAATATTATGTACAGTATGTACATGTGTAGCTTTCAGAAACTTAAAATATTGATTACATTTCAAATAGCGTTATCCCAGATCTATATATAGTATTTCAATAGAGAATCCGAGATAATTTTCAAATTTCGAAACAAATTCTATGACTCTAGGGTGAGTTTCACCATTTAACTATAACGATAACCAAACCATAACCAGCCGTGAAACGGCCGCCTATTGGTCAATTCGACAATTTGACAGCTGTTAACGGCTTTGTTATCGTTATAGTTAAATGGTGCAACTTACCCTTTAAGTTTTTTAAATACACTTTTAACATATCGCACACCGGGTGCAATAACGTCATAAATGCTAAACTTGCGAAAATTAGTTATTGATTACAAATGATGTCAAACATGCGTCTACATCCTGTGCGACAATATCATAAATGTCAATTTAACTTTCTGCACAATTACGTCATAAATGTAGGTATTGTTTTTAAAAACATTAAAGATGTACCACTTATATAACATTTTTATTTCTGAAGCAACCTTAATTTTCAAATATGGAGTATAAACAATATTTTGGTCATCGATATATAATAGTATTGCAAAAACATTTCACTTTACAAAACAAATTTTAAATCGATCTCCTGAAAAAAAGTGTTACATAATATGACGTTGTTGCACCCGGTGTGCGATATGCATTTATAACATAAATGAACGCTTAAAATCTAACTTAAAATACACAATGATAAAGTCCATAGATGATTTAGTGGCAATGGGTTTAAATTATTTCCAATTATAAATTCAATTAAACAAACAAATTGTTATATGACGTCAAAGAAAATTCAAGATGTCTGACGAACGACAACTGAATGAAAATGGATGAAGAATGAAAAGATTGGTCATGGTCATATTGGTCAATCTTCTTCAGTAGGTTCTATTATAGAGTTTTGCCAGTGGGCAGTCGCCAGAAATTTAGTATTTTATTTAAAAAATATGGAATCAAAAGCGTCTTGCTTATGGTGCGATTACAAATAAGAAAATTCGCTTGTAGGTGTGAGTAAGAGGGATAACCCATGACTGTTTTATTTATACATCTGCAATTAAAATGAAAAATAAGTGGTTATATTATTAACTATTTAAAGGTTCAGCTATACGTGTTATTCTACGCAATTTACTTAGAGAAATGTTTTTCATAATAATTTATTTTTAGATAAGTACTGGATTTTTTTCAGGAGTCCCGTAAACCTAATCGGTATTCTGTGTATATGAGACGATGTGTATTTGACCATTGTATTCGTCTGGCTTTGTTTTTCCCTGTATGACGCGAGGACGCGGCCATCTTTGATTTCGTCTTTGTTTATTTTCAATAAAATTTAAAGGTGCGTTCATAAGTAGCGAACACGCAAGATAAGCGTGCTTTGTGCGCTTGTACTGGAAGTGCGTGCAAGCTGATTGGTAGATTGTTTGTACCCTAATAGGTACCTAATTATTATGAAAGTTTAATCAACTCTACCTCGGTCTAAGAATTTTTATGTTGCCAACTATAAAGATGGTATAAACGCACCATACATTTTTTGTTATATACACGTTAATATAACTGACATAAGTGTAGGTACCTAAATTTCGTAGGTAAACAAACATAAAGCAATAAGTTGCGCATGTTTCTAGGTATCAGATGTTATTGTCAAGGTTATAAATAATGGAAGCAATTAAATTAGCCTGAAACTGATTTGTCGTCAGAGGTAAATACATATTACTTATTTACGTATCAAATAATCATCAACTATGCTATGACCAATGATGCTCTTATCTACCTTGGTCCCAAGTCCATATAACTTGTTTTAATGAGAAGAGTGTTCAAGAAATCACAAAACTATAAAACATATCACGTCAACACAAAAAGTAGAACCTGATCCAATATTATTAATATAATTCAAACTGTTCTCAACCAATCATAATAATAATTCTATCAACAAATAGTAACAAATGTACAGCGGAACTTTTAATAACAGGAAAATACGAACAAGATATTTCGCTAAATATGACGGCATAGCTTCCACAGAATAAGGGATAACATGTGCATACGAGGAACATTAATATAGAGGCATTTTGTGGTTATCATAACAAGGTGGAGCCAATATAAATAACATTAATGTGCGCAAGCTCGATATATGTAAATATCGCAATATATGGATGTGAACACAGCGTTGGGCAAACAGTGTGCTGGAGATCGCATTGTTTACTTATGAGTGATAGAGACTCACCTTTGACCACCTCGGTGTTGTCCACGTTCTGGGTGACGGACACGAACTTGGGTCCGATGTGGAGGCGGGACGACCTGGTGACGTTGATGTTGGTGACGCCGGGCTGCGCGCGGTTGGCCGCCTCGATTACGCGGTCGTCCAACACCACCACCTCCGAGCTCGACCTACCCATGGCCACCTCGTGGCCTCGGAGCTCGCGCCGCGGATTCTCGTCGTTCCACATGTCCACTATCTCGACTGTTTACCGACTCAGTGACGGACGTGGAAAACCCGGCCACAATGGCGTGACGTAATTTGATGATTAACTAAGTACTAGCACGTCGGCTCGCTCCGTTGTCTGCAACGCGACTAACTTCGTTACTCTGAATGTGGCGGCTATTGATAAGTTTTGCAATCCAACATATTCGCTTATCTGCACTCTCTATAGTGAGCGACTCTGAGTTAGTAATCAGTTATCACTAATATTGTATTTTATATCTAATTGTTATTAAGTACATGAGGAAAAACAACAATCGTTGTCTCTTTTTAATTTTCAAACAATTGTTTTGACAAAGAGGTAAACAATTAGAGAGGTACAATATTTTATTTAATACTCGTAGAACAATCTGATAGTGGTTTTATCATCAATTATATTATCATGAACCATTTTGACGATAAAAATTAAGCAAATCAAGTTTTGCCGTTTTGCGAGATTGGTTTAGTTATTTGAACAGACAGTTTAGTCTTATGAATGCTTTTGTCGTCAATTGCGAACTCAATTTTGAATGCTAATGTGTGTCCTAGAGACAGAGATAAAATATTTCATCCTTGTCGAAGCGCCTTGGTCTCGGTTCTTCCCCGTATGAGCTGTTTTGCAAAGTGGTTGCTTAAGAGTTAAGACGACAGCTCTACTTCTATTTTTGGTAACAATACATTATCGACTGGCCTGTTGGTCTAGTGGTTAGTGGCCTTGACAGCTATGCCGGAGGTCGTGGATTCGATTCCCATTCAGAGCAAATATTTGTGTGATGAGCACAATCATTTGTTCTGTGTCTGGGTGTAATGAAATAATAATATGTATCTATTATATATATGTATGTTTATCAGATGTCTAGTAGGTACTCAAAATACAAGCTCTGTTTAGCTTGGGCCTGGACGGCGCTGTGTATAGTCGTAAAAAAAATTATGACCCGATGTTAACCAACCCGAGCGACACTGCAATGACTGTCCATTCACACTTTACCAACATGATTAACTGGTTCGTATTGGTTTACCCAGCGATTAGTTAGGATATATCGTTGAATAGCTAGTAGAATGTGTAACCACAATGTTTTTTTGTTAAATTTAATCAGTCAAACACTCGATGGAAGCAAACGAGATTTTGTTTCATAAAGATAATGTGTTTGTTTATTTTTTCTGAGTATTTCAATGATAATTGGTTTGGGGCGTTTTATCTGAACCAAGCAAATCCTGTTATCTTAAATTTGAAGTAGTAAAAAAGAGTTGGGTCTTGGGGATCCACCGGAAAGGCAGACGGGGGTCAAGGTAAGAAGATTTCTTCTCTTTGCGAGCCGAGTCGATGGGACTGTCTTCTGTATCAGGCCTAAAGTCTACTATCTACCACCAAATCAGGCCTACTGTATACCACCTACCACCAAATTAGTGCCTCAAGTGACATCGAACTTATTTCTATTATAATAACGGTGGCTCAGCTCACCCGTGGTTCAACGCCGATTGCGTTCAGGCTGAAGAGCGTAAGTATTCGGCGTTTCTCGCCTGGGTTGACGCTCGTAACCGCAAAGCTCCGGATCTGAATTCAAAGAAGAGAGCCTTCAACCATGCTGCCAAGTCCTACAAAAAAGCACTAAAGAAGGCACGCTTCGACCGCATAACCCATATTGGCAGAAAACTCTCTGCACAGCCGTCCGGTAGCAGAGCATTCTGGTCCCTTGCCAAGTCGGTCGAGGCGAACTTCTGTCGGCCCACTTTGCCTCCGCTGGTAAAGCCTGATGGAACACTGGCTCATACGGCAAGAGAGAAAGCAGGACTCTTTGCATCTCTCTTTGCCCATAATTCTCGCCTTGACACTAGCAATGCTGCTCCACCGACTCTGCCTCATCAATGCAGGAGGTTCACATGAGGAACAGAGAAGTTCTGAGAGAGCTGCGTCGTCTAGCCGTGAATAAAGCTAGTGGACCAGATGGCATACCAGCGATTGTTCTAAAGGCCTGTGCGCCCGAGTTGTCTCCTGTAATGACGCGCTTGTATCGCCTCTCATTTAGGACTGGTATAGTGCCCAAGTCCTGGAAGCTTGCCAACGTGCAACCCGTTCCCAAAACGGGCAGTCGTGCCGATCCTGCCAACTATCGGCCGATTTCGGTAACCTCCATACTCTGTAAGATTATGGAGCGTGTATTGAACTCGCGCCTCATGGCATACCTGGAAGGTAACGATCTCCTCAGTGACCGGCAGTACGAGTTTCGCCGCAAGCGGTCTACTGGGGACCTACTGGTTTATGCCAACCAGTTGTGGGGCGAGGCCCTCGAGAAGAATGGGGAAGCGATTGCCGTTTCCTTAGACGTCTCGAAGGCCCTCGACAGGTTACGTCACGCTAGCCTTTTGAGTAAGCTTCCAGCGTACGGCATTTCCCCTGGTCTGATTAACTGGGTAAAAGACTTCCTGAGTGAATGGTCTCTCCAAGTTGCTGTCGACGGATGCTCATCAGAGCCCAAGATGACTAATGCCGGAGTTCCTCAGGAGTCTGTTCTTTTTGCAACTCTCTTCCTGTTGCATATCAACGATTTGCTGGTGCCCGGTATCTATGGGTATGCAGATGATAGCACAGTTGTAGAGAGATACCTGCCCAGTGCTCGGGCTAGTAAGGAGCTAATCCGGTCCGAAAGAGAGGCTATGGTAGACCGAACGAATATCTCCCTTTAGGCAGTCTCCAAGTGGGGTGAAGCCAATCTGGTGGGATTCAACGCCGCCAAAACACAAGCGTGTCTGTTCACTGCCAAAAGGAGCCCGTGCACCTTGGTTCCTACTTTTCAGAATTTATCCCTGGGGTACACCGACCGCCTTCAGCTCTTGGGGGTTGAAATTCCCTCAGACTTTAACTTTGGGCGGTTCATTGAGTCCAAAGCCAAGGTAGCTGCTAGGAAACTAGGCGTTCTTGCAAAGGTCCGGCGGTACTTCACACCGGGACAGCTTTTAATGTTATACAAAGCACAGGTCCGTTCGTGTGTGGAGTACTGCAGTCACATATAGGCTGGTGCTGCAAAATGCCACCTGGCAGCTTTGAACTCGGTGGAAAGGCGTGCAAAGAGGCTAATTGGTGATCCAGATTTGGTTAAGTCCAACCTTCAAAGCCTTGAGCACAGGCGTTGGGTAGCCAGCCTTTCGGTGTTTTACAGGATGCATTTTGGAGAGTGTGCGCAGGAATTGCATGACTTGATTCCGCCATCGCAATTCTACCATCGGACAACCCGACGTACGGCGAATATTCACCCTTACGTTGTTGAAACCTCTACGGTCCGGACTAAGCGTTTTGCCTCGTCGTTTATACCACGTACGTCGAAGGACTGGAACAGTTTGCCTGCTGCGGTCTTCCCGTCCGATTATAATTTGGGTGTCTTCAAGGCTAGAGTGAATAGGCTCTTAATAAACTAGTGCGCCCCACCATCAAAGATTGCATCGCTACTTACTATTAGGTGAGGTCGCAGTCAAGCACTAGTTTATCTAAATAAAAAAAAAATACGATATTAGAACCACGATAGTTAAATTTATATTTTGACTAGCTGTGACCGCGACTTCGTTCGCGTGGAATACAGGATTTTGAATATATTTTTTCTAAACTAAAAGTAGCCTATGTTACTCCTTATTATATCAGCTACCTGCCAAAAAAGTCCCGTCAAAATCGGTCCAGGCATTTCAGAGATTAGCCCGGACAAACAGACAAACAGACAGACAAAATTGTAAAAAATGTTATTTTGGTGTATGTACCGTATATATATTCATAAGCATGTAGTAAAAAGCAGTTATTTCAATATTACAAACAGACACTCCAATTTTATTTATATGTATAGATGTATAGATAATATGTACGTCATCGTTGTAATTTACGGCTTGTTTATATATTATACTAGCTTCTGCCGGCGGCTTCGCGCGCTTGAAAGTCGGTGTCTCCATACAAACTTTGAACCCCCGTTTCATCACTTTAGTGAATGAATTTTATAAAATCCGTTCTTAGCGGATGTCTACACACCATAACGTACCTACCTGCTAAATTTTAAATTTGTAGGTGTTATAGTTTCTGAGGTTTCGTGATTAATTAGTGAGTGGTATTTCGCTTTAATATATAGGTACAAATATCTCAATATATATAGGTACAAATATCTACGGAAACAGACTAGAAAGGTAAGTACGTCCAGTCAGAACAAGGACAAACCAACAAATATATCTTATAGTAGAGGAGCGTAGTAGGATCAGTATACACTCGTCACTTTATCTCTTGACTTTTAATTAGACAGTGACTGGATAGGATGTGCAATTACACTAGTCTACAATTAAGATGCAACAGAATGTTCGAGGAGTGTACATTGGAATTGTACAATTTAATTCCGCCAGAGCAGTAGTGGCCGAGTGGTAACAGCCCCGACTTACGAGTTGTAGGTCGCGAATTCAAACCCAGCCAGGCACATTACTTTGTGTAATTTATTTCATCGCCACTGCTCTCAAAACGGCGAAGAAAAACATCGTGAGGAAATCGGCATGTCCTAGAACCATGAATTCGAACCGGTTCGGGCCTGCGTGGTGGATTACGGCCCATTCCCTCTCCTAGAGAAGAGGCCTGAGTCACATCAATGAGAACTTTATAAGGCCTACTATGCTATATTTCCGCCAAGTCCGTTTCATTATCGGACCACAAGACGTACGGCGTTGCGCCACCAGTACATGATGGACAATTGGACATCCCACCCATACATACAAAGCGTTTTGGAAACACATTCATTATGCGTACAGCTAAGGAGTGGAATTCCCTGCTGGAGTCTGTGTTTCTTGATAGCTACAAAGTCAAGAGTGAATAGGTTACTTCTAGGAGAGCGTGCTCCATCGTCGGCCTCATCATCGTTTACAATCAAGTGAGATAGTGGTCAAACGCAACCCTATACATACTAAAAAAAGGCTATTGGGGTTTCACTTATATTAAATTCATGCATACATAATTTAAGAAAGTCGGTATCACGTACTATTTAAAAAAAATGAGGATTACAATACTTCGATTAGTATTTCAGGACCCACTAGTACGAATTGAAAAATTCTTTCAGTCTCGGACAGTCCATTTATCGAAGAAGGCTATACGCTATATCTATAACATCACGCTACACCACGACTAATAGGAGTATAGTAGTAACCCAGGATGCTGGTAAAACCGCGGGGACAGCGAACAATGTATATTAGACTGTAGAATGTTTTTGAGTATCGAAACTATTTTAACTTAGCAAGAACTATTGTAATCCTCTTTTTTTAATAGGTAAACTTTTTTCTACATGTATATGTGTAACTATAACATATTTTCTTTTAAAATTTCATCCACAGTAAAAAAATCCGAGGTAAAAGCCCCCAGGCTGGAGGTTTTTATCTCGGACTTTTTTTATACAGTCTATTTTCTTATAGTCAAGTGACTATATCGTTTTTTTTTCAGGAAATTCTCAGTGTTGTCTGAGAATCTGAATTTATGCCCGGTCGGTCAGGTTTTCGGGACGACATGTATTTGAATGATAGGTGTTATAGCAACTATTTCCGCTGAATTGTACACGAGCATTTATTACGTAAGAAATCATCAAATGACACCTCCCGCTCAAGGCAGAGCGAGAAGAAGTATCAGACTTTTACTGACTATAACCCTTACCCTTACCCTTGGCATTCTAGGGCTGCAGTAACTCATTCGAACAATCCCACAGCCCTACGATCCCGTATACAGAGTGTCTAGTGCGAGTTTGTTTTATGTTAACACATACGACACGTTTACCGCGTTCGGCTCTCCGATTGGCCCGCTCCAAGTTCTTAACCAATCAGAAAGCCAAACGCGGTAAACGTTTCGATAGCGTTAACGGTTTTATCGTACTAGCGGATTGCGAGCTTACTCAAACCGGAGCGGTTGCGCTACGAATACGTTAAGGGGGCGGAACGAACACGCCGCGTATGCGTAGCGAATTGTTGCGGACAACAAGATGCGGATCTTCGAAGTAACAATACCAAAAGCTGTTTCTCCTCGTTTGAATTCATTTTGTTACTGAGTGGTGTGTGTGTGGTGTGAGTGAGGTACGTCGTTAACTTGCTGCTAACACGAGTTGAAAACGTTGCGAATTTCCACGCTTCTGTGACGTCTTCGCTTCGCAGCCGCGGCAAGTTCGCGACGCATTCGCTGCGCGCCCGACCTGCAACGCAACCGGTCGCAAACCGCTAGTGTGATAACGCCCTAAAACCGTTACTCAGATCTGTGGGACAGACAGAACTAAGCTTTGCCGTCATCAGCTGCGTATTAAAGGTGCCATATCTAGATAAATACGTCATAATCACAAATTATCTCTGGCTTAGAAGGTTTATATTTTGTTACGTTAAATTATAGGTATAGGTACCTACTATAGCATTAATTATGATGTGAGATAATATGCAAGAGTCAGAAGGCCAATCAAAGTGAAACTAATATGTGTGTTAAAACATTGGCTGTAATCTGTTGCATTGCTCTAATCGCGGATCCAGAAGCATGCAATTTTTTTCATGGTACTGTTTGGAGCAAAGATGAACACAGGAAAGATTATTTTAATTGTTGATATGTTCGCGCTTGACTGCTAGGTATCTCACCTGATAGAAAGCGACGATGGGCGCGCTTACCTAAAAGTAACCTATTCACTAAGATTCCCGGGTTGTAGACATCAGGAAACACAGATTCCGGCAAGGAATTACAATCTTTAGCTGTACGCACAATGAATGTGTTCCCAAATTGTTTTGTGCGTATAGGTGGGATGTTCACAATGTACCGGTGGTTTTTAATTTTTTAATTCTTAATTCTTTATTGTACTTACACTATAACAACACAAAATAAGTGGATAACAAAGTTCATGTACATAGGCGAGCTTAACTCAAAGTTGAGTTTTCTTCCAGCAAACCATTGAGCGATACAGAGAGATGACAATAGAGGGTAGGGTCCAGTGTACAATTTTAAAATTAGAAATATTATGAATAAAATAATAATACATAAATAAGTATACCTACATACATAAATACACACATACTTTATATATTATAAATATATTATATATATATATATATATCGGCGCAAATACAATAGTTTGTGATCAAAATAATTAGGATTTCTAATCAAATTGCTCTAAAAATTAGTAAAATGATTACTTTGAGTTTATTACAATGTAAAATTAACGTTAGACAGTTATTCACTATGTTTGTTATTGTAATTTAAATGTTTCAATACTTAACCTAAAAATTGAACACGTGCTCGTAAGAGAGGCGAACATTATAAATACGTCCGCACTGTCGGTGCTCGGGCATTCTCGTTCGAGCCACCGGACAGTACGTGTGCAATGCTGACGTCACACTTTTTAAAAACACTACGGAGGTTCTTCCTCCGTCATCAGAAGTGGGATTGCAAGAAGCTCCTACCCATACCACTTCCTTATCAGCTCGACCGCTACCTGATCAGCCGGAACCAACCATCACCCAGCAACGGGAGCCTGGGTTGGTTACCAGTACACCGTTTGAAACTATACCGCAATCAAGACCACAAGCGTATCCTCACCATGGACTACAGATGGGCGGGATACCACCGCAATTTCTGATGCAAATGATGGACATGATGCAGAAGATGTCGGAGCGCTTATGTGCTCCACCTAGCGAAGCAAAAATAAAGATCAAGGACATCTATTTACCATCATTTGATCCGGACACCCACGTCGGTGTACGAGAATGGTGCCAGCATATCGATCAAGCGATCGAAGCATACAAACTGGTTAATTTCGATGTCCGCATGAAAGTCTGCAGCCTGTTAAAGGGGCGTGCAAAAATGTGGATCGATGATTGGATGGTGAATACTACCACGTGGGAAGAGTTGAGGAAGAATCTCATTACCACGTTTGAACCTGAAAATAGATACTCTCGGGACATCATCATGTTCAAAGAACACGTTTACGACTCGTCAAAAGACATCGCAGAGTTCTTGTCACGAGCCTGGATCCTATGGAAAAGGGTCACCAAGGATAAACTGGGGGATGAACATGCTGTGGAGGCAGTGATTGGATGCGTTAACGATGAGCGTTTGCGTATCGAACTTTTGAACGCCAGGGCAACCACTGTTCCTGAGCTGATTTCGGTTGCAACATCCATACGGAAGAAGCGTACTCATCCAAGCTCTAGTTCCACAACACAAAACAAACGTCCACGTTTTGCTGACAATGCACCATCTACATCAAGCTGCCGTATATGTAAGAAGACAAACCACACTACCGATAATTGTAGATTCAGATCTTCTGAGTCTAAAACTGAAGCTGGCGACAAGGGTTCAAAATCAACAACTACAACTACTTGTACCTATTGCAAAAAGCCGGGCCACACTTACGAAACTTGCTTCAAACGAGAACGTTCGTTAACTTCAAACGTGAACTGCGTAGCAAGCAGTAAGCTGGCTCCTATCATCATCAAAATAGGGGAAAAGATTTTGCGAGCCGTCTTTGACAGCGGGGCGGAGTGCTCAATTATAAAAGAATCCGTTGCTGCGGCTTTACCTGGTCAAAGGAGCCCAGTGGTAAATTATTTAAAGGGGTTTGGTCAATTCCCCGCTTTGTCATTAACCAAAGTTACAACTGTTTGCGTTATAGACACCATCAGCGTCGAGCTCGAATTTTACGTCTTGCCGGACTATGAAATGTCAACAGACATTTTGGTGGGCATGAATCTAATTCATGACACTAATCTAAGTGTGATAATCACTGCCAAAGGGACGGAGCTTATCCACAGAACACTCGTCAATCATGTGAGTACAAATTCTTCTCTCTTCAACAACTTGGACTGCGATTTAACTAATGAAGATGAAATCAAACAACTACGTCATCTTCTGAATAAATACGAACACCTATTCATCCGCGGATATCCAAAGACTCGTGTGAATACAGGCGCACTTGAAATCAGACTGAAAAACCCTGATAAATTCGTGGAAAGAAGACCATATCGCCTCAGCCCAGTGGAACGAGAGAAGGTTCGCAACATAATCAAAGAACTATTGGAACATGACATCATTCGTGAGAGCAAATCTCCCTACTCCAGCCCCATCATACTAGTGAAGAAGAAGAATGGTGACGACCGACTTTGCGTGGACTTTCGAGAACTTAACTCGAATACTCTGCGTGACCACTATCCACTCCCTTTGATTTCTGATCAGATTGATCAGTTGGCAAATGGACGTTTCTACACCAGTCTTGACATGGCAGCTGGTTTCCACCAGATGCCTATTAGCGAGACCTCAATAGAGAAGACCGCTTTTGTCACATCAGATGGGCTGTATGAATATCTCACCATGCCGTTTGGTTCGAGCAATGCTTGTTCAGTTTACCAGCGTTATATCAACAGAGCCCTGATATCATTGCTGGGAACAGCTGCACAAGTATACGTAGATGATGTGTTGAGCAAATGTACTGATTTTCCAGAGGGAATCTCACACCTGGAACGAATACTCATTGCACTTCAAGACTCTGGATTTTCCATCAACGCAGACAAGTGCAGTTTCTTCAAACGATCCATTGAATATCTCGGAAACGTCGTTTCTGATGGACAAGTACGACCAAGTCCACGAAAAGTTGAAGCCCTCGTTAAAGCTCCAATACCTAAAACTGTCAAGCAAGTCAGGCAGTTTAATGGCTTGGCAGGTTACTTCAGGAAATATATTCCTGACTTCTCTCATGTTATATGCCTTTGTACGAATTGACGAAACAAGGAGCAACTTGGACATGGACAGACAAGCACTAGAAAGCACGTAACACAATCATCGAATGCCTAACGTCCACTCCAGTTCTTACACTGTTTCAAGAAGAAGCACCCATATTACTATACACGGATGCAAGCAGCCTTGGATTTGGTGCAGTACTGGTGCAGGTGATCGATGGACGCCAACATGCAGTTGCTTTATGAGCATGAGAACCACGGAGGCTGAAAGTCGCTACCACTCCTACGAGTTGGAGACACTGGCAGTGGTCCGGGCTATAAAGCACTTTCGCCAGTATCTCTATGGGCGAAAATTCACCGTGATAACGGATTGCAATGCATTGAAGGCATCCAAACATAAAAAGGATCTCCTGCCAAGGATTCATCGCTGGTGGGCATTCCTGCAAAATTATAACTTCGAAGTTGAGTATCGCAAAGGTGAACGTCTTCAACATGCTGACTTTTTCAGTAGAAACTCTACTGAGCTATCAGTTAATATTATGACAAGAGACCTGAACTGGCTCAGAATTGAACAACGACGGGACGATGAGCTGCGACCAATAATGGATAGCCTCAGAGACAACAACCCGGTGGAAGACTATGTCTTGGAGGACGACGTCTTGAAGAAGAACGTTAATGATCCTGTCTTCAGTCAACAGCTTAGCACAGTCGTTCCCAAGTCCTTCCAATGGAGCATCATAAACTCTTTTCACACAGCTCTAAAACACGCCGGTTGGGAAAAGACTCTATAGAAGATAAGAGAAAGTTACTGGTTTAACAAAATGAGTTCTACTGTTCGAAGATTTGTTGATAACTGCGTGATATGCCGAACATCCAAAGGCAGATCCGGGGCAATTCAAGCCCAACTACACCCAATACAAAAACCAACGGCTGCCTTCCAAGTAGGGAATGCAAAAACCGCCAAAATTACAAACCGGTTTTTTTCGGTTTTTCTAAAAAAACCGGTTAACCGGGTAACCGGTTTTAAAATTAGATTTTTTGAAATTTATTTTTAAGTGAAAATTTTATTTTTTTTTGCTTGTAAAATTCTATTTAAATATTTTTAAACTTATTTTGGAACTTATCTATTAAATAATATAAGGTGACTGGTAATTAGGGTACGTTACTTAAACACGTGATTGTGCTCATGATAACCAACAACTTTTACTATAGGAACAAACCTGAAATCGCGAAAAAAAATTAGCTGTTCAGTACATTTATGTTTGCCTAATGTACTGAAGAGCTGATATTTTTTTACCGATTTCGGCTTTGCTCCCATAATTAAAATTATTTGTTATCATGAGCACAATCACGTGTTTAAGTGTCGTACACTAATTGCCAGTCACCCTATTGTATACCTAATATGAATTCTGTTAAAAATAAAAAAATCTCATCTTCATAAAAACGAATGTCTCAGAATGATGTCACACATAGAGAATCTAAGCTAGAAGTTAATATCTACTTCTTATATAATTCTGATTTACTCAGATAGCCAGGCAGCTCTTAACGCCCTGAACTTTCAGGATGATACTTTCACATTTCTTTATGATACTTTAAATTCGAAACTGGTAAAAGTTGCGTTAACAAACTGAATGACCTGGGGCAAAGGAATAAAGTTATTCTGAGATGAGTACCAGGTCATTCTGGAAGCAATGGCAACGAAAAAGCCGATGAACTTGCAAGGACTGGAGCTCAAGGTCATCAGATAGGGCCAGACCCCTTTTGTGGTATCTCAAAGAACCAGGCCATGCAGACCCTTAAGGGCAACCTATTTGGCGATTCAAAAAAGCACTGGTTGGTACAACCAGGACTGCTACACGCCAAATCTACTACTCACTACTCACAAAAACGAACTGCCGAGCTTCTTGAGCTTAGCAGGACGAACATCTGTGCGATAGACCGCGCCTTTACCGGCCACTGCAAACTAAACAGGCACCAATTTCACATGAAACTGAGTGACACTGATGTTTGCCGGTACTCTAATCAGGAGAGGGAGACGCCTAATTACCTTTTGTGTGAATGCGGGACCCTTATCCGCAAACGGAGTGTCCATCTGGGCCGACACATTATTCGCCCGGAGGAGATTAATTAAGATTTTTTAAGGATTTTGAATTATTGTTACATGCAGCCCATTGCTCTCTAATATAGATCTCAATTTGTAGTTCACGGGTTGAGGTTTAGGTTAGCCAAAAGTCAATCATCAGCACTCGCTGCAAGGCATACCTGGGTCGTGCGTGCCTTGTGACCGGAAGCTGAGTCTTGCTGAAAAACCCCAGTATGTTATCAAAAAAGAGAGGCTTTAAGAGGCTTTACTATGGCGTTTAGGATAGTATCTTGATACTCTTTAGCTGAAATTAGAGTAGCCCATTTTCACGAAAATGAACCTTGGTCATTCCGTGATACCCTCACCAAACCATTACTGATGCCGCATGATGATCAATCAGGACTCTGATAACCTGTTGAAAGTGTTCTTTGGAGTTAGAAGCTTACATCCGATACTTTTGCTTGTTGCAATATTCCTTGATTGTGAAAATTTTCTCATCGGTAGCAAGAATATCCCTGAGTTTTTTATCAGTGTAACGAACAAGCAAAGATTTTGATCTTTTCCCTCTCTCTTCTATAAAAGCGATTCGTTTAAGCTGATGATGTTATGATGATTAACAACGGTGGGTACTCTATCTGAAAATAAGAATTTTGGTGTCCTTACGAGATTTTAATTCTGGCCGACAGCATTCACTGCCTGTTCTCACAACACGCAGCCGGTCTGGATTTTTAATGATCGTAAATAGAAGAACTGTACAATTGGTGTAGCTATCACATGGTACATAAATATTTATAAACAAACCTACGACTGTTATCAAGCCTCAACAGCGTTTTAAAACAATGTTTGCTAAAAAATAGTGTCATTTGAGAGTAACAAAAAAACTCGAAAAAACCGGTTACTTGAAAAAAAAACCCGTTTTTTTTAATCATTAAAAATATGCCGAAAAACCGGTTTTTCGGTTTTCGGGTTAACCGGTTTGCATTCCCTACTTCCAAGTCATCCATATGGACATAACAGGGAAGCTGGGAACTCCCGATGATCAGCAGTACGTGATAGTAACCATCGACGCTTTCTCAAAATACATTTTACTGTATTTCACCACCAATAAGAACCCACATAGCACACTAGCTGCTTTAAAACGTACGGTGCATCTATTCGGCGCATCGGTTCAAATTATAGTCGATGGAGGAAGAAATTTCTTGGAGAATTCAAAGAGTACTGTGACCAAATTGGAATAAATATCCACGCTATTGCTCCAGGAGTTAGCCGAGCAAATGGCCAAGTAGAGAGGGTCGTTGCAACCCTAAAGAACGCCCTGGTTATGATCAAAAATTACGAAACGGAGCAGTGGCACACTGTGCTTGAAGAACTTCAACTGGCAATGAACTGTACAACACAGAGTCACTGGTGTTGCTCCACTGACACTTATTACACAGCGGAAACACTGTGTACCTCCTGAGCTTCTCAACCTTGTTAATATTGACAACGAAACAGTTGATATTGAAGCACTTACTCAACAGGTACAACAGAAAATGATCCGTTCCAGTGAACAGGACAGACAACGCTTCAACCTACATAAGGCCAAGATCCATCATTTCCAAAGGGGAGAGTACCTACGTGTTAATTAAGAATAATTCTCGCAACCAAACATACCTAACTTAATAGACCTTAAGTTCAGCGAACCATATGAAATCTGTAGAATATTAGAAAACGACCGATATTTGGTTAAGAAAGTTGTCGGCAGAAAACGACCCCGCAAGGTTGCTCATGACCAGCTACGCCGTGCCCCTCAACCTGGGGATCAGTTGACCGTATCGGCGGAAAACGAATCACCTACTCACCGAGATCCTGCAGCAGAACAAAACGAGCCTAAACCATCGACCTCACGAGAAAACTTACAAATACAACCAAACGACGACTCATCAGAATAAATGGTAAGTTACTCAATTCAATAATTTCAAATAGCCTGAACTAACTTTAAAAACCTCCGAGAACCTACGAGAACCATCGAGACGCTACGAGAATCTTCGAGAACCTCCGAGACACTACGAGAATCTTCGAGAACCTACGAGACACTACGAGAACCTTCGAGAACTCTTCGAGAACCTCTAATAACCTACAAACCTTATTAGGTCTTATATTCCCAGACTTACATAACAGTTGTCTGTTTTTGCATAACAACTAAACATAAAGCAACGTAAGTTGCTTACAGATACCAAACTCAGAGAAAGTTCTTTCTATTCTTACAGATGTCGCGACGAGAATCAACGAGGCTGGTGCAGAGCGCGCACTGCCTGTCAGAATGGCCGTATCGGCGCAAATACAATAGTTTGTGATCAAAATAATTAGGATTTCTAATCAAATTGCTCTAAAAATTAGTAAAATGATTACTTTGAGTTTATTACAATGTAAAATTAACGTTAGACAGTTATTCACTATGTTTGTTATTGTAATTTAAATGTTTCAATACTTAACCTAAAAATTGAACACGTGCTCGTAAGAGAGGCGAACATTATAAATACGTCCGCACTGTCGGTGCTCGGGCATTCTCGTTCGAGCCACCGGACAGTACGGACCTCTCTGTGACGTCGTTACGCTGTTCGTTGAATATACGAAGTTTTGGAACAACTATGGCTATAATAACGTAATAACGTACGGCTATGCGCCACCGGTATATGGTGGATATCCCACCAACACGCACAAAACGTTTTGGGAACACATTCATTGTGCGTGCGGCTAGGGAGTGGAATTCCTTGCCGGAGTCTGTGTTTCCTGATAGCTACAACCCGGGAATCTTTAAGTCGAGAGTGAATAGGTTTCTTCTAGGTAAGCGCGTTCCATCGTCGACCACATCGTCGCTTTCCATCAGGTGAGATAGCGGTCAAGCGCGAACCTATCAACAAACTCGTGAAGTTTTCTTTTGAAGATCCAAAAATGAGTGACCATCGTGAAGACAACATTGGTGACGTCAGCAATCCTGACGTCACACTTTTTAAAAACACTACGGAGGTTCTTCCTCCGTCATATATATATATGCTATGTCATTGTGAAAGGAAATACTCTTTAATTTTCCTCTTGAAGACATCTAAAGAAGGGCTGTCACGTAAGGAGTGTGGGAGGGAGTTCCACAGACGCACTGCTGTTACACAGAAAGAACCATCATAACGGCTAGAAGTGTGAAACGGGGTACGAAGAAGAAGAGAATTGGCAGTGCGACAGGGACAGGCAGGGGGGTGTTTTTTTTTAAAGTTCTTAGGTCAATGTGGTCCAATGACCTGATGAGGATCGCGGGAATATGATGGATGCGAGACGCACAGGACCGTTCGTTTTTCTTTTATTTTTATGTTATTTATTGTTTGTGTTCATCTTTGTTGAGGCGTCAATAGGCAATAGACCACCTAGACAACTCTATGTCGTTTGGTGTCGTCTATGGTCGTGTGGTGCAACACAGTTATGCCCGATCCACAGTTGGATTGACAGGGAAACTGGATTTTCAGAATAAACATATTTCTTTCTTCGTTGTGACGACACTTGGGAGAGGCCTATGTCCAACAGTGGACGTCTTTCGGCCAAAATGATTATTAATTGGTAATTTTCGCAGATGGGAAATCACTTAATAATAATTATACTTTATTAATATAAGTATAGTTTTACATTATAGTATTTACTGTATGGACTTTAAAATGGACTTTGACCCCTGAGTTTGTTTCGGTGTTTCTTCTCAGGGTATTCAGCTAGGAAACACCGGCCTCATCTAGTTTAAACTGACGTAAAAAAAACTTGACGTGTGAAGTGAAAAAGTGTTTTTTAAAACCTATTTACAATAAATTTCATTTATCATTTATCATTTTTATGGGACACTTGATCCTGCACTAGGATACCCTATGTCACAAGATCTAGACAGTACATAAATTATTTTTCTTTTTTTCTTTCAGTCTCTTTCGATAAAAATAAAAATTTAAGTTATGTAGGTAACCAGTACACTCGTACTGGTTACCTACATAACTTAAATTTTTGAAACTTTTCAGCACCATACACTAAGCTATGCTGAAGACTAACAGGAAAATAAGTGTACCTATATTACGAGTAGGTTCATGTTATGATGTTTGTATTTGTGCATGTAATTATAAACGGTTTAATAATAATATAATTAATTAAATTAATAGCAGGTTTTCCGTATCAGTATAACTATAACCGAGCAAACTTTTTTTTAACTTTTCAAATATAAGGGCTCTGTACCCCTAGCCAAGTTGTTAATCTGCAATTGTTAACGCTAGTAGAAAACTTCGAATGTACGGAAATGACGTCATCTCAACGCTCAGTCACGTGGTCAGAACAAAAGAATTGGGGGTGTTCGGTGCAAGAGAATCAAAACGAAACGGTTGTAACTTGGCTAGGGGCGCGGATCTTGGAAACGCCACAATCGCGGCGGTTAGTCTCTTCTTTAAAGAGTGGCCACGGCGAGTCTCACGATTTTCTGCATGACGCAGATTCTCATCAGACATGGGTGTTTTGTGCTTTGAGAGATTTCAGATTCGGTGAAAAGAAGTGCCCGTGTGTCACCATTGAGAGGATCGTCCGGACACGGTGGAGCATACGGTGGAAGTATGCCCCGCTTGGGCGGAGCAATACCGTGTCCACGTGGTGGCGTTCGGCAGCGATGATTTCTCGCGTCCGGACCTGGTTCAAGTCATGGTCCGGAGAAAGAGAAAATGGGGAGCAGTTACTTCTTTCTGCAAAACTGTAATGTGAGTGAAGGAGATGGCCGCAACCGTAAGGGAGCGTAGGTACATCATCACGCAGATGAGGAGACACCCCTGGTGGGGTTAGATGATCGGAAACACAGATCTGGATTCGATCGATTCATCGTTTGTCGATGTCGATATCCCGTCAAGATAAATTATTTATATTGTGATAAGTATTGAGTGGCTACACTCAATACTTATCACAATATAAATAATTTAAAACAAATGAGTGAAAGCAGCTGTCGGCGTTTTGGATGGGTGGGGTTAAGCAGCTGTTAGCGAGGTCTGGTTTTTGATGGAAGAGGTTAAGCAGCTGTTGGCGAGGTCTGTTTTTGGATGGAAGAGGTTAAGCAGCTGTTGGCGAGGTCTGGTATTGGATGGGTGGGGATAAGCAGCTGTTGGCAAGGTCTCATTTTGGATGGGTGGGGTTAAGCAGCTGTTAGCGAGGTCTGGTTTTGGATGGGTGCGGTTAAGCAGCTGTTGTCGAGGTCTAGTTTTGGATGGGTGGGGTTAAGCAGCTGTTGGCGAGGTCTGGTTTTGGATGGGTGGGGTTAAGCAGCTGTTGGCGAGGTCTATTGCATAAGTTGATAAAAAATGCTATGCAATAGCTTTACCGCGGCAGTCCCCGAGTGCCCACGTCTTTTTTTTTTAAATATTTTTGGGAAAAATTCAAACGTGGTGTAAAAATGATTGGAATCGATTTAGTTACCGATTCTGAACAAACTATATTCAGGTTTCGCATGACACTAAAAATAATGTTGTATTGCATATCAATCTTATTCATGCGATCCAAAAAACTGCAATTAATGTTGTTTTTCGCTCATTTTTATCGCGTTATCACATTATTTACCATTAAAATGCAGTATACCTACTATTAAACAATTTATGTATCTCACTAATCTATTGATAGTAATATATTTGAGTGTAGCGTGGTAACAGATATTATCACTATTTAAATGTCGTCGGTACTTAGCCACATTTATTCTGGCAATTTCAGAATTCTTTAGATAACTACCCAGCTCGTCCATCATACCAGTGTCTCAAGACGAAAGTCTATGAGAAGTGCGTGTTGCCAGGGACGACTTATGCCACATAAGAGAGAGTCTGAGACTTAAAGTCACCCAAAGAGCAATGGAAAGAGCTATACTCGGAGTTTTCTTGCGTGATCTCGTCAGAAATGAAGATATCCGCAGGAGAACCAAGGTTAACAACTTAGCTCGAAGAATCGCCAAACTTAAGTGGCAATTGCACGCACAGATTGTCGATGGGGACGAAAGGATCTGGCGACTACGTACCGCAAGACGCAGCGTTGGAAGGCCTCCCAAACGGTGGACCGAGGACCTGGTGAAAGTCGTGGGAATCCGATTGTGGCGACGCATGAGGGAAGCCTAAATGAGAGAGCCTAAAACGAGTTTTTCAGCTTAAATGATGAAGACGACGATGAGAAAAGCTATAATTTGCTGTAATTTTTACTACGTAGGTACTTTACAAGTGTATACTCGTATTCTTTTCTTTAGACCGATCAACGCTTATCTCTTTATCAGACGTTTATACCTAGACTAATTGATATAATCCACACTGATATGAGTAGAGTAAACAACAAACTATTTCACTATTAGCATGCTTAGAAGCAAATTCAACTAACCGCACATCTTCTGAAAAAATCTCATTAGTAAACAAGGGTTTTGAAAAAAACGCGTAGGGTAGAACGACAATGTGCACACGTATGCCACGTAGATACCTATGCCGATCTGGGCGCGTCGGTCTCCATAGATATCTATATACTTATATAAAAGGACAAACTGATTGACTGACATACCAACATACAGCCGAAACTACAGGGCCTAGGAGCGTGAAATTTTGCACACGGTTTCCTTTTATGATGTAAGCGAGCAGTAAGAGAGGGTTTTTCAAAATTCATCCCCTAACAGGATAAAACGGTGGACCAAAGTTTGAGTACAGGAACCTACTTTCACACGGGCGAAGCCGCTGGCGGAAGCTAGTTATTTTATATAGCAACTAGACTTGTAGAGCTACACTAAATCCACGCCACGCGACGTCGTTCTACGTACAAATCAGGCGTGTTACACGTGTGCTTCTGCCTAATGTAGTTCTAGCTTTAATGTTCCCGCTAATTTGTATTGTTGGTAGAAGTTGAAATTCGGTACAGCATGCCAATCACTTTTCAGATGGCAAGTAGTGAGTAGCTCGCCGTCCAACCATCTGGTAAGGACCAAGTTAAAGTCGGCAGCGCTTTGTGTTCAACGCGCTCCTCAAAGAGATGTCAGCAAAATGGACGAGATACATTAAGTTCGATGCCTGCTAGGGCTGTGGCATTTTTCGAAAGAGTTAACGTGATTTAAAGGTCGCGCATAACGGAAAGGGTAACTGAATAGCTCACCGTGTTTACCGCGTCCAAAACGTCGACGACGCGCACTGTTCCACGCGCGGCTCAAGGAGTTTAATTTTTTTTTTGTAAAAAGTTTTTTTGTTTTTAATTTTTTAATTATGGTGCCACCCATAGATATACTTAAGAAAGGAGGTACCACCACTAAAAAGTACCCCTCAGATAAAACTTAAATAGCCAGAGTGTATCTCATAACGATTCTGATAATCCCAAACACGGTTAGATTACATTAATTTACCTTCCGGCTTCATCACCAGATCAGTTCGATGCACCCCCCCCCCCTTTCTGTCAGTCAGTCATCGCCTACACGTATCCCCGAGCTATAACCGGTCAATTTTACTCGTAACGAGTAAAACAACGAGGAAGGCGTTCTGTTCCATATCTGCGAAGTGCATGATCAGTTCATAACAATATTTATATGGGTGGTCCCATATAAATAGTTGGAAGCATAACCTTTCAATCAAAAAAAATATTTTCAAAGTCGGTCCACAATTGACCGAGATATCGATGAACATACATACAAAAAAAAACATACATTCAGCCGAACATAGAACCTCCTCCTTTTCGAAGTCGGTTAAAAACAGGCGCGATTTCGGTAAAATGGAGCTGAGAATTTTGTTGTAGTGTTGACCACCTCAGCGAATTTTATCCAGAAGGTTGATTTGATACATTTGCTGCCAAAATAAATATTAATACGAAGACATGATAAGACTTGACTGGGCAGCGTTCGGGAAGCTTCGCGGTGTTTTTTCGTCTACCACAGTGTCTCAAGACAAAAATCTGAGACCAGTGCGTGTTGCCAGTGATGACATATGGCTCCGAAATGTGGTCGCTTACAATGGGCCTCATAAGAAGACTTAAAGACACCCAAAGAGCAATGGAAAGGGCTATGCTCGGAGTTTCCTTGCGTGATCACAACAGAAATGAAGATAACCACGAGCTATGTCGAGAGTCAAGGTTACCGACATAGCTCGAAGAATCGCCAAACTTAAGTGGTATTTGTTAGGTCACATTGGACCGATGACTTGGTCAGACCAATCAGATCGGGAATCCAATGGATGCGAGACGCACAGGACCGGTCGTTGTGGCGACGCTTGGGGGAGGCCTATGTCCAATAGTGGACGGCTTTCGGCTGAAATGATGACAAAGACATGGTTTATTATCTAAGCCAAAGACAATAACAAAAAAATTAAACTTGTAAGTGAGAAGTGGATCAGGGCATCCGAAAAAACTTCGTTATCATAGTCACCTACATAAAGAGCGTTGCAGAATATATGTATATTTATAAAAAAAACTGATTAATAAGTACCTACCTCCAATTTGTCTGTTTTGATACGATATGCGATAAGCAAGAAGATAAAAAACTTGTACTGTTTTCAATTAAATCCTGATAATTTTCTTGATAAGTAGTTGGAGTGAAAGCGGTTTCAGTATGTTTTTTTGCAACAATAACAAATTATTTAGATCAGAAATAAACATGTGCGTAAGGTGAGCAATGGGTAGGTGGCTGTCCGATGCACACCTCAAAAAAACGCCAGCATGATTGACGTTGCTCATTAGGGTATCTACCAAAGGGATTGTCTTATTCGCAGGATTTTCGCAGTAACCTGGAACGCTAAGATTTACATCACATCACCCTAAAACTTGGGTGATGGTGATGAGTTTCATCACCATCACCCTAAAACTTGGGTGATGATGATGAGTTTCATCACCATCACCGTAAAACTTGGGTGATGATGATGAGTTTCATCACCATCACCGTAAAACTTGGGTGATGATGATGAGTTTCATCACCATCACCCTAAAACTTGGGTGATGATGATGAGTTTCATCACCATCACCCTAAAACTTGGGTGAAGGTGATGAGTTTCATCACCATCACCGTAAAACTTGGGTGAAGGTGATGAGTTTCATCACCATCACCGTAAAACTTGGGTGATGATGATGAATTTCATCACCATCACCCTAAAACTTGGGTGATGATGATGAGTTTCATCACCATCACCCTATAACTTGGGTGATGATGATGAGTTTCATCACCATCACCGTAAAACTTGGGTGATGATGATGAATTTCATCACCATCACCCTAAAACTTGGGTGATGATGATGAGTTTCATCACCATCACCGTAAAGCTTGGGTGATGATGATGAATTTCATCACCATCACCCTAAAACTTGGGTGAAGGTGATGAGTTTCATCACCATCACCGTAAAACTTGGGTGATGATGATGAATTTCATCACCATCACCCTAAAACTTGGGTGATGATGATGAAACTCATCACCATCACCCTAAAACTTGGGTGATGATGATGAAACTCATCACCATCACCCTAAAACTTGGGTGAAGATGATGAGTTTCATCACCATCACCCTAAAACTTGGGTGAAGATGATGAGTTTCATCACCATCACCCTAAAACTTGGGTGATGATGATGAAACTCATCACCATCACCCTAAAACTTGGGTGATGATGATGAAACTCATCACCATCACCCTATAACTTGGGTGATGATGATGAGTTTCATCACCATCACCCTAAAACTTGGGTGATGATGATGAATTTCATCACCATCACCCTAAAACTTGGGTGATGATGATGAGTTTCATCACCATCACCGTAAAGCTTGGGTGATGATGATGAATTTCATCACCATCACCCTAAAACTTGGGTGAAGGTGATGAGTTTCATCACCATCACCGTAAAACTTGGGTGATGATGATGAATTTCATCACCATCACCCTAAAACTTGGGTGATGATGATGAAACTCATCACCATCACCCTAAAACTTGGGTGAAGATGATGAGTTTCATCACCATCACCCTAAAACTTGGGTGAAGATGATGAGTTTCATCACCATCACCCTAAAACTTGGGTGACGATGATGAGTTTCATCACCATCACCCTAAAACTTGGGTGACGATGATGAGTTTCATCACCATCACCCTAAAACTTGGGTGAAGGTGATGAATTTCATCACCATCACCGTAAAACTTGGGTGAAGGTGATGAGTTTCATCACCATCACCCTAAAACTTGGGTGAAGGTGATGAGTTTCATCACCATCACCCTAAAACTTGGGTGATGATGATGAAACTCATCACCATCACCCTAAAACTTGGGTGATGATGATGAAACTCATCACCATCACCCTAAAACTTGGGTGAAGATGATGAGTTTCATCACCATCACCCTAAAACTTGGGTGACGATGATGAGTTTCATCACCATCACCCTAAAACTTGGGTGATGATGATGAATTTCATCACCATCACCGTAAAACTTGGGTGAAGGTGATGAATTTCATCACCATCACCCTAAAACTTGGGTGAAGGTGATGAGTTTCATCACCATCACCGTAAAACTTGGGTGATGATGATGAATCTCATCACCATCACCGTAAAACTTGGGTGAAGGTGATGAGTTTCATCACCATCACCGTAAAACTTGGGTGATGATGATGAATTTCATCACCATCACCCTAAAACTTGGGTGATGATGATGAGTTTCATCACCATCACCCTAAAACTTGGGTGATGATGATGAAACTCATCACCATCACCCTAATACTTGGGTGATGATGATGATTTTCATCACCATCACCCTAAAACTTGGGTGATGATGATGAATTTCATCACCATCACCCTAAAACTTGGGTGATGATGATGAAACTCATCACCATCACCCAAAAACTTGGGTGAAGGTGATGAAACTCATCACCTTCACCCAAGTTTTACCTCAAAAAAACGCCAGCATGATTGACGTTGCTCATTAGGGTATCTACCAAAGGGATTGTCTTATTCGCAGGATTTTCGCAGTAACCTGGAACGCTAAGATTTACATCACATCACCCTAAAACTTGGGTGATGGTGATGAGTTTCATCACCATCACCCTAAAACTTGGGTGATGATGATGAGTTTCATCACCATCACCGTAAAACTTGGGTGAAGGTGATGAGTTTCATCACCATCACTCTAAAACTTGGGTGATGATGATGAGTTTCATCACCATCACCCTAAAACTTGGGTGATGATGATGAATTTCATCACCATCACCCTAAAACTTGGGTGAAGGTGATGAGTTTCATCACCATCACCGTAAAACTTGGGTGATGATGATGAGTTTCATCACCATCACCGTAAAACTTGGGTGAAGGTGATGAGTTTCATCACCATCACCCTAAAACTTGGGTGAAGGTGATGAATTTCATCACCATCACCCTAAAACTTGGGTGAAGGTGATGAGTTTCATCACCATCACCCTAAAACTTGGGTGAAGGTGATGAATTTCATCACCATCACCCTAAAACTTGGGTGATGATGATGAATTTCATCACCATCACCCTAAAACTTGGGTGAAGGTGATGAATTTCATCACCATCACCGTAAAACTTGGGTGAAGGTGATGAATTTCATCACCATCACCGTAAAACTTGGGTGAAGGTGATGAATTTCATCACCTTCACCGTAAAACTTGGGTGATGATGATGAATTTCATCACCATCACCCTAAAACATGGGTGATGATGATGAAACTCATCACCATCACCCTAAAACTTGGGTGATGATGATGAGTTTCATCACCATCACCCTAAAACTTGGGTGATGATGATCATGTAAAATTTTAATAGAAACTTCTAAATCTTTGATCAAGTTTTAACATTATCTTTCTTACATCGCTTGTTTTAAATCTTAACTTGTCCCGAAATTATCGCTCGTCCATCCTCAATTTACATAAAAGCTTAAAACACAGTGGCAATAGGTTAAAGAAATAACATGGGAAACTTTCACGTACTTTTTGATGTAAAGTAAAGTCAACTGCAAATCTTTAATTGCCACTACATAGAAAGCTCTACAAATGTCAACCTGACAGTTTGCTCAGCATTGCTAATCAGGAAATGTTTTAGAGTGATAATAAAGAAATACATCACTTCAGTTCAAGTGGTTTATTCCATGGTCGGTCAAAAAGTGCCTTTCTAATCACATTACAACGGTTTTTATACTCAGAAATTGACAAGCATAAAAATTCACTATGAAGGTACACTCGAGAGCAAAAAAATCGCACATCATAACTCTTTTTGTTCAGGCAGTTTTTGTCATGAATGTGTATAGATATTGAAAACATTTCATACACTATTAGAAAGCTTATTATATCTATACCTTTCTAATGATTAGAAATACAGTGTAAAAAAATATCCTTGAAACGGTTTAAAGCACAAAATCCAGCAAATGGGAAAAATTACCAAATTTCACTTAAGAAAGAATTAGAGTTAAACTTAAAATTCAAACTTAAATTTACAGCTGTTACTCGATTTTTCATCAACCGTATTAATTTTACCATGAAATCTTAGGGTGTTGTGCTCTGTAGCAATGCCACCGTATATTTTATTATTATGATAAACCCATCTTTATGTACGGCTGACGTACATAGCGTACATGCATTGTTTGTGAATGTACGCCTTTTAATTAAAAAGAAAAAAGTAAATTAATGTGGCGTTGCTGCGGAGAATTCTCACTAGCAACGCCACCTGTAATCAACATTTGTAGACACAATTTCAGCTATTTCTCTAAAGTTATGTAATGTACGAACGCTGTGTATTATGTACACGTGATAAGTATGAAAAAATATGTTAATTCTAAACTTTAATTCTAAACTCACTCTATCTATTCACATTCATGATAATGGCTGCCTTAACATAACAAGTGATGATGTGCGAATTTTTGCACTCGAGTGTATAAATACACCAAGGGCGGATCCAGCTTTAACGCCAGGGGGTGGGTCACATAGTCGTTTTTTTTTTTTTGTGGATAAAATTATCCAAATGACATCCCCCGTCCTTCGGCGGAGCGGGAGATAGTGTCAGACTCTTACTGACTAAAAAACCCACCCCGATCCTTCTTGTTTTTCGTACCGGGGCCGAGTTTCCCTTTCGGATAACCCTGGCCCCGGTAGGCTTCGACCCGGCTGGACCCTTGGTATTGCTGACAACTTTTTTTTATTTTTATTATTATTGATAGGCTCGCGTTTGACCACTATCTCACTTGATGGTAAGTGATGATGTGGCCGACGATGGAGCACGCTTGCCTAAAAGTAACCTCTACTTAAAGACCCCTAGGTTTTAGCTATCAGGAAAATCTTGACTTAAAGACCCCTAGGTTGTGCTATCAGGAAACACAGACTCCGGGAGGGAATTCCACTCTTTAGCTGTACGCATAATGAATGTGTTTCCAAAACGCTTTGTACGAGTGGGTGGGATATCCACCATGTACCGATGGCGCAACGCCGTACGTCTAGTGATCCGATGATGGAACGGACTTGGCGGAATTAAATTGTGCAATTCTATTCCAATGCACACTCACCGAAGTGTAATCGATAGAAAACCGCCAGGCCAGCAACTCGGCGTCGATGCTCAAGGCTTTGGAGCTTTGACTCAACAAGCGCATCATCACCGATGATCCTCTTGGCTCGCCTCTCAATTGACTCCAGAGCATCAAGCTGATACTTGGCAGACCCATCCCAAAGATGAGAACAGTACTCCATACACGATCGAACTTGCGCTTGGTATAGGTTGAGCAGCTGTTCCGGAGCGAAGTACCGCCTCACCTTAGCTAAGATCCCCAGTTTTTTGGCAGCCTGTTGTGCTTTTGCCCCGATGTAAGAGCCGAAATTGAGGGTAGATGATAACGTTACCCCAAGAAGCTCAAGGCTGCCGGTTATCGGCACGGTCACACCCCGGAATATAGGAGCCGGGTAAAATTGGCTCCGTTTGGCGGAAAAAAGACACGCCTGGGTTTTAGCAGCATTGAACATGACCAGGTCGGCATCGCCCCAATTGGATACTACCTCCAAGGACAAGTTCAAGCGCTCAACCATAGCCTCCCTCAAAGACTGGATCTGTGACCCACTAGTACGTGCATCGGACACGTAACTCTCAGCAACAGTGCTGTCGTCTGCTTACCCAAAGGTTTAAGTAGTTCGCTTATGTGCAGCAAGAACAGCGTTGCAGAGAGCACCGACTGAGGGACCCCGGCATTAATATCCATGTGACCGGACGAGCAGCCTTCAATAACTACTCGGATGAATCGCCCTCTCAAGAAGTCTGCGATCCAGTTACACAGACCAGTGGGCAAACCGAAGGAAGGAAGCTTAGCAATAAAGCTATCATGCCAAACCCTGTCGAAAGCCTTCGAGATATCAAGGGAGACTGCAAGTGCTTCCCCATGCTTCTCGATGGCCTCGCTCCAGATGTGAATGGCATACGCTAGAAGATCCCCAGTTGACCGATTTCGGCGAAAACCGTATTGACGATCACTGAGGATGTCATTAGCTTCCAGGTATGCCATATGCAACTCCTTGAGGCGCGCGGGAACAGAGCGCGCCGTCGGCAACTTGGGCTCGATCCGGACAGTTACTGGACGGTCGGACAGCGAGCTACCCATAGCTCGCAGTCTGCAAGCCCGCGCCTACGGTGGCCGGAAATAAGAATCGGAATCCCGGCGGCGGCTGGCACGCTGTGAGCCACCGTTGCCTGATGCGGTCAGCCTCCTCCTTTGCTAGCATTACTGCATCGCAGAAGGAGGCGACCGCCTGCCACTCTTCCTCGCTCCGGACCATGGCCTGTATCTAAGGCCCGGCACGAGAGATCGCCGCCGCTGATCGCACTCACGAGGGCACGGCGCTGCTCTGCCCATGCGGGGCATACCTCCACTGTGTGCTCCACCATATCCTCCGGGCGTTCTGCACAGTGGCGACACCCGGGCGTCACGTCCGCCACGAATCCGGTAGAGGAACCTCCCGAATTTACCATTTTCGGTGAGAACTTGCGTCATGCGGAAGGTGATGACGCCATGAGGTCTTTCCAACCATGCCTCAAAGAGGGGACTTACCGCCATAATTGTGGCTTGCCCAGCATTGGGTTGCGATAGTCGCTGACGCCATTTCATCATGAGATCCCGCCGGAGCTCTGTCCGCCATGCCGCGACTTGTCATGGTAGCGGACTTTCGCCCTGGCATTGCATCTCCACGCGCAAATCCAGATCCTCCAATAGCCTCCAGATCCCAAGGTGGCAGGCCAGCAAGGAGGCTGCCGCTTCGTGGGAAATCGTACGGTATCCCCGCACCATCCGTATTGCCATGACCCCCTGGCATACGTTCAGCTGGGCCTTCGGTTGGTGACGCAGCGTCGACGCCCACACTGGCGCCCAATAAAGGGCCATGGACAGAATGATTCCCGCGTAGAGTCTCCGGCAGGAGGCTTCTGGACCCCAAGGTTGGGCAGGAGCCGCTTGAGAGCAGCCCCGTCACAATAGTCGTGGTCAAGTCACACAAAGTTATTATTTAATTTTTATAAAAATTAATACAGGTAAAAAGTAGGTACATAAAATCTATATTGTGCCAAAAAAAAATATAAAACATTATGTTTAACAATTTTAATCAGTGGTCCACCTATGTACGTCCTGGACCTAGCCCAGGGGGGGTCATGACCCCCATGACCCCCCCTGGATCCGCCCTTGAAATACACTGTAAATCTAGTGTACGTAATGTATTTTTTACAGATTTTTCTTTTTTTGAGAGGTATTTTCTGTTTAAGTTTTTTTATTTATTTTATAGGTATTTTTTGTTGTAACCATTGTTATACTCGTATTAATAAACTTCTATTAATGAAATCTGTTTTGTTAAATTTTCCTGCCAATCTGTAGCTAGCTAAAATACATTTAGTTTAATGCACTCTAAGGGACAATAAGTGAGTTTAGAATTAAAGTTTAGAATTAACATATTTTTTCATACTTATCACGTGTACATAATACACAGCGTTCGTACATTACATAACTTTAGAGAAATAGCTGAAATTGTGTCTACAAATGTTGATTACAGGTGGCGTTGCTAGTGAGAATTCTCCGCAGCAACGCCACATTAATTTACTTTTTTCTTTTTAATTAAAAGGCGTACATTCACAAACAATGCATGTACGCTATGTACGTTAGCCGTACATAAAGATGGGTTTATCATAATAATAAAATATACGGTGGCGTTGCTACAGAGCACAACACATCTTAGGGCATAACGTCCCACTCCTCGTCCATGACAAATTGAAGCTCTTGGAGGCGTGGAGAGCCTGGCTTTTTGCACTAAGTCTTCTTTCAAGGTCATTCCAGATATTCTCAATTGGATTGAGATCAGAACTACGAGCTGGCTTCTCTATCGCAATGATTCCGACGTCTTACATGTAGTCGCAAACTGTCCTAGCGACATACGATCTGGTGTTGGAAAAAAATCTACCACAAGCAGCTTCACATATTCTTCGAGCACTTTTTTGATGTATCATAAAGCCTTCAACCCTCTCGATATCAGGCCAGTAATGGCCCAGTGATGAAAACAATATCCAACATTATGCCACCATAAAATGCTTCCAAAACCCACTTGTTCGCTTATGCAGCATTGTTAAAATTACCTTGATGACCTGTTGTAGACCCTATAGCATCCATCATGGTCATCTAAGTGCATATGCACTTATCAGAAAATACAACAGCCTACCATTACATACATCCAATTTAAGTGTTTCGTGGCAAATTATTGCCGGGCTTGTTGGTGAGCTGTGGTCTATGTGGTACCATTTGCTGAAAGATTTGCAGTCAGGCCTGCTTTACCCAGTCTTTTCCTAATCGTTCACTGATTTACACTGACATTGCGAGCTTCTTGAAGCTTTTGTGTCAGTTCAATCGTGTTCAGTAGCCGATTTCTCAAAGTACTTGTTACAGGAAAGCGATAATCACACCCTGATCCTATGCGCCGGGTCTCTTGAAACATCTGTATACCAGACAAATAGGGAAGCGGCTAAAATTTAGCTGTCGAGTAACTTCATTTTGTTTATGGCCTGCTTTAGGCAAGGCAATAACTTGAACGGCTTCTGCGGGCATGGTATCCATATTTTTCCAGTACATCCACCTGTTTCTAATAAAAACGTAATCACGTTACCGGAAACTGATTAAAACTCCAAAACAGCACCATTTTTGTAGCTCCAGGTAAAGGTGCAAGTAGTGAAATGCAAATGGGTGAATTTGGGGAATTGGGTATACCACTGGTTTTTGTGAGTTACGTGAAGTTCAATGATCTTAATTTTGTGTTTTTATAAAGCTATCTTTGTATGCTTCAATTTTGCTTAATTATTTGTATTCAATATCTTTAGATTTAAGAAAAAAACAGTATTAAACGAAATTACAAGCATTGTGAAATTTTTTTTCAGTGTAGAAAAATATTTTAAATAAATTAATAGAACGGAAATTGTCACATTAAATTCTTATTTTTAACCGACTTCTAAAAAAGGAGGAGGTTCTCAATTAGGATGTTTGTATTTTTTTTTTAATGTATGTTCGCGCATGACTTCGTCACTTGCCAACCGATTTGAAAAATTCTTTTTTTGTTGGAAAGGGTCTTCTCAAATGGTCCCATAGTCACCAAGTCGGGATCTGATGATGGAATCTTGGCGAAATCGAGGGAACTCCTTAAATATTATAAGCAACTATATAGTTCTTTTGGTATTTTCATCAAAGACTTAAGCATTTATAGTCAAAACATGACATTTGATGAATCATTACCAGTTCCACGGTAAAGAAGACCAGAAATGGCCAACGGAAGTTCATACTCACACAGATCTCCCAATGAACATAGTTACAAATAAATGAATAGTTCTGAATAGGTATGTTGAAAATGGTGTTATCTATATGTGTTATCTTTAAAGAAAGATTGACTAAGAAAGTTATTTAGTGTACCTACGGGGTTTGTTATCAGGTTATTTAAATAAAACGACCAAAACGGGTACCACACCCTTTATATCTACTTTTGCCTTGCCAGCACATATACATTACACAATAACAGTAGGAATAAATAAATTATATACTAGCACTTACTGAGATGTTGCTTGCTCCGAAAACTCAAACGTAAAGAGGACATGACAGCGCGCCGTTCCTTTTTATAAACTCTTGTAACTGTCAAAAGCACCGCGCTGTCAAGTCGCAGTCCGTTCGAGTTGTCAGAGCAAAAAATACATTTAATGTTGCTAATACAGAAAATAATCATAGTGTATGAACATTATCATAAGAATCGCTAACAGTCGGCCATCCATTATGTAACAAATACGACCTCGTATGTGAGAAACAAAATAAATGAATAAGAAATTGGTTTTACACACAATAATGAGCGAAGAAAGAATATAATATTACATTTAAAAATTTATCTACGGGTAGACATAGATGTCTATTACAGAAGTGAATAAAGATTTAGATTATTCATACAATGTTCGCTGTACCTAGGAACGATACTAGACTTATATTAATTGTACACGTCATGTAGAAACAAAACTGAACAATTGCCAATTTATCAATTATTATCTATACAAAACTTTAAAAAGAAATATATTGTAATGGCACCTGGAAAAGAAACATTATCATATTAAAACGAATGTAGAAATTAAAACCTTAGATCAGTCGTGCATCGCTGGTTATATCTGGGAACAAAACTTTATTAATTGTACACAAATTGTTACACGTAGCAACAAAACTAAAGAATTGTCATTCTGTCTATTACGATTTTTCCATCAACATGTCTCTTACAAATATGAGCAATGGCACTTGAGAAAGAAATAACGTTTATATTAGCTTAGACATTTTTACCCATAGCTAAACATTGGTATTAAAATGAATGTAGCAAATAAAACAGCAGCAGCAGTACATTGATACAAAACAAAACTTATATAGTTGTATGCAATTGTTACACAAAAAACAAAACTAAACAATTGTCAATCTGCCAATTATGATTTGTTTAACATGTTTCATAAAATATAAACAATGGCACCTGAAAGTGCAGATGTATCAGTGACAGCTCATTCTTACAAATCGTTATCTTATTTATTATACAATCTTTCAAAAACAGGCCCCTAAAATGTCCTGCCTCTAATGAAAAACATACAGGCTCTTCTAATGTCCTGCTTCTAATGAAAAACATACAGGCCCCTCAAATATCCTGTCTCTAATCAAAAACATACAGGCCCCTCAAATGTCCTGTCTCTAATCAAAAACATACAGGCCCCTCAAATGTCCTGTCTCTAATCAAAAACATACAGGCTCCTCAAATGTCCTGTCTCTAATCAAAAACATACAGGGCCCTCAAATGTCCTGTCTCTAATTAAAAACATACAGGCCCCTCAAATGTCCTGTCTCTAATTAAAAACATACAGGCCCCTCAATTGTCCTGTCTCTAATTAAAAATATACAGGCCCCTCAATTGTCCTGTCTCTAATAAAAACAAACAGGCTCCTCAAATGTCCTGCCTGCAATGAAAAATAAACATTAGTAACACACAGGCCCTTAACATGTCCTGTCTCTAATAAAAACAAACAGGCTCCTCAAATGTCCTGCCTGCAATGAAAAATAAACATTAGTAACACACAGGCCCTTAACATGTCCTGTCTCTAATAAAAACAAACAGGCTCCTCAAATGTCCTGCCTGCAATGAAAAATAAACATTAGTTAGACACAGGGCCCTACAGTGTCCTGTCTCTAATAAAAAACACAAACAGGCTCTTCAAATGTCCTGTCTCTAAAGTAAACAGACAGGTTTCTCAAATGTCCTGCTGTAAATAGAAACAAACATAAGTAAATAAACAATTGCCTGCTAAAGCCAATATGTTCCTGGTTTGTCCTGAACAGGCTCCTTAACTGTCCTGAACAGGCGCCTCAATTATTCTGTATAATTTTCGGTCAATACCCGGCCACTCAGGCTAGGTACATGATAAGTTTCAAGTGAATGTCACAAACTATGACATCAATGATTACTTTTCACCTATGTTTATGACATCTAAATTGAAATTCGTTCAATGACTGACCAACAATGACTTATAATCACTGCCCCGACTAAAACGTAAGGGTACATATTATTTAATTTACTCTTTCGGCTCTAATTAGTTTTTATTGAAACTCCAAACGATACAATAAATAATCAAAATACATGATCACGAACTATGAAGTAGTTTCGTCTCCATTTTATTTCATTCATTAAAAATTACCAACTATGAACTATGCCGTAAATACCACCACTTCTAAAATATTCAAGGCAAATACAGTAGAGACTGGTATCTCTTAACACAAGAATAGGTTTCACGTCAATCACTTATTTCATTAACATATTTTTAGATGTGGGAAGTTAGGTACACTTTTCTAAAAATACCCTTTTTGTAATCAAAATATTCATGGACATACTGTATTAAATAAATATTCCAATGACCTTATCATTCATGAGATAGTTTAATAGTAACGAATGCTAAATCATCTTTCCATATCCCTAGTGAACAAGTTCTTGCTATACATTTATCCACAATAACTCCTAATCACCCCTCCTAATAAGAAATTTATAAAAAAAACAATGCCTACAAAAGGCTTACCAACTTTAGCAATACTGTGCTGCACCTGTGCGTTTGGTTTTCTATGAAAATACCAACTTCCTATAATTCGACCAATACTTATATTATGCTACGATAGCTTGAAGATCCATTAAAAATCATGACCCCTAAGTTGGTATACTAAATTTAGTAATTCAATAATATATTCTACAACTTTTATACAACGCCATCTAGTCCCAAACCAAGTAGAGCTAGTGGTATGGGTACTAGACAGCTGATAAACAATTTGACAGTGCTCTCTGAAAGTCATTAAATAGAATTTACATTACATTTCTTACATATTCTGCAGGACTAAAACCCAAATCAGATCATTGATTCTTGGCAATCGTGTCCTCAGATGCCTCTGCACGAATTGCAACCTCATTCAAATATTCATTACGCGGAAGGTACTTATTGAAAATTAATTCCAAAAGTAATATTCAAAGCCAGTCCCATTCATTTGGTCTTATAAAGTTCAGAAGCTATAACAGTCATGGAATTTCAAACTCTAACCCCAAAAACAAGTATTCAAGTTGGGTAAAATGCATGAAACGTTTGTTTGACAGACATTTGCATCCGAATCATTGAAATGCTCCGAACCAGTGTTATGCATCATATGGAACATCGGCTCAGAAGATAGAAACGGAACACCCGAAACATCGGTTTACAAGAAACAAACGGAACATTTGAAACATCGACTCACAAGTCACAAACGTTATGAATAGTGATCTGTCAAGTTGCGTCACACTAAGTTTTATTTAACTTTGATTTGAGAACAATCCAAAGCAGATGTTTCCAGTTCAGGTACACTATTTACGTTTTAATTTGAATTTCATAAAGGCTGCTGGTCACTCAAAGTAAAGTGTTTCAGTGTTCCAAACGATGCCTTCAAAACATTACCGATGTACAATCCTTCGGAACACCAAAATGCCTCAGAACAGTGACATGACACTGTTATATCACCGCTTGCAGGTTAAGGCTAAGTTTTCATCTCAAAGACTCAAACTTTATCCGACTTGCAGTCACAACTTTTCACCAGTGTAGGTATATTTAAAAATAAAAAATAAACTGCGTGTGTCAATTCCCTTGAAAGTACACAGAACATGGTGTGTATTTTTAAACCAAGAGCAAATACAAATTTTAAACTAGTTCCCTAGTTGGACAAGAACTAAAATAATGGGATTCAGCTAATCTTTGGTACCCACATCACTTCAAAGATATAAAATAACATTTAATCAACAGCAAAGATGCATTAGGGTAATATTTGGACTCGACAAATTCGACAGTTGCCAACCAAATTTTGATAAATATGTTTTCCACCTTGCTTATTCAACTATCAGTACTATTCGTTATTTGTTTTAACTAGAGCCAACAAAGCGTTGATGCCTATAAGTACCATATGCAAGGCACCTATAATAAGTAAACAAAATAGGTACCTACTGAAACTTTTTACACATTCTTTAGTATACTCAGAGTATTAGTTTATTTGGATAGTGATTACATTTTATAATTCGTTGATTTCCTCTTGTGTAATTTCTCGAAAACTATTTCAACTATTTCAATATATTAAACTATGTATTTGGCAACTACTTGTGGATAATATGTAATTTTATATTCTTCACACTTGTTACCCATGGCAAATCATATAGGTCATCACCTAAACAATGTTTTACACATTTCCATTTTGTACCAAAATAAGTTGATGTAGACAACTATATATATTAAAATTGTGCACAACCTGATATTGATATATTACTTAGGCCCTGCCCCACAACAACTAGTTGACTATATCGAATGGTATACCACACATTAACTGCCAGGCGGGACGAGTTCGCCGGGTCAGCTGGCTCACTAAGTTTACTTAGTACCTACCTACTTCTTCCAATGCTCCAAAGTCAAAGTCAAATCATTTATTTCAAATAGACCATTTACAGGCACTTTTGAATAGTCAAATGTCGGTCAGTCCAAGAAGAGTGAAGCTAAATTGCACGTTCCAAAGAGTAGGTCTCTATGGAGAAGAACGTGCAAGAAACTCCATGGACACTCTTTTAAATCATATATGTGTTACATATAATGCTTGGTTACATATTACTTGTTGCTTCTATCATGTGAGCAAAATGTCGATAATGAAATAAAAATGTAAAATAATTAAAAGATAGAAACTGAATTAAGCCACTGGCAGCTAAGAGATGACCAGTCCCATCTGACGGCACCCGTTCACGAGCATGACGCGTGCATCAGCCCCACTCAGCTCAACCATTTTGAAGGGAACTGAACGACTCAATAACACGTGCCACCAACAGCGAGACATTTGAGTGAGCATGACAAACTCTCAACTGCCATGCTCGTAATGTCAAAAAAAAAAAGTTGTAACCTAATAAAAATGCTCCATGGTGCTTCACATTCACAAACTTGAAAAAAGTGCTTCTACATTATACAATGCAATTGTCTTTCAAATTAAAAAATAATAATATTAGTTTCCAACTAATCAACTAATTAGTACGCCCTAGTGGTAGTGGAGCTGGACCAGCATTGAGCCAAGCATTTTTATCTTGAATATAATCCTCCAACTTATAATATGCTTGCCTGCATAGTGTGCGTTTAAATACAAGATTTAAATTTCGTTTCATTGAGTTCTAATATTTGGGGTGGTATTTTATTATAACATTTCAAACAGTACCCCATGAAAGAAGAGGCCACTTTAGCCAGTCTGAAACCTGGTTGAACTAATTGATCCCTATTTCTTGTAGCATAATTATGTCTATCGCCTCTTTTGCTAAAAAGATGAAGATTTTTTCTAACAAACATGATGTTTTCATAGATATATTGACAAGGTACCGTCATTATGTTAATTTCTTTAAACAGTTCCCTTAAAGAATCGCACCGGCGGAGATTGTAAATAGCTCTGATGGCTCTTTTCTGTAATATAAAGATTGACTCGATGTCTGCAGCCCGTCTCCATAGTAAGATACCGTACGACATGACACTATGAAAATAACTAAAATAGACTAGCCTAGCGGTATCAACATCCGTAAATTGGCGGATTTTTCTAACAGCATATGCAGCTGAGCTAAGCCGCCCTGCAAGAGATGTTAAGTGAGGACCCCATTGTAGCCTTGAGTCAAGCGTAATCCCCAGGAATATCGTTTTATCAACAAATTCTAGTTTTTCATTATTCAATACAATGTCACAATCACTACTTTTGACATTCGGTAAGGAAAATCTTATGCATTTAGTTTTTTTCCCATTTAGAACCAGATTATTAGCAGTGAACCAGTTTTGAACCTGCAATAGGGCGCTATTTTCGTTGTCAAGATTGTTAGTCTTTCTATTTATCTTAAAAATCAAAGAAGTGTCGTCAGCAAACAACACCATATTAAGTTTATTTTGCAACAAATTGGGTAAATCATTAATATAAACTAAAAATAAAAAAGGACCTAAAATTGAACCTTGGGGCACCCCCATTTCAACATTCAATCCCGACGAATTGACACCGTTTATTTGCACTAATTGCTGTCTATTATTCAAATAAGATTTTGATAAGCTTAACGCTGCATTGCCTAGTCCGTAATGCTTGAGTTTCAGAAGCAATGTTTCATGAACTACACAATCAAACGCCTTAGATAGGTCGCAGAAGATGCCTATAGCATCTTGTGCCTCTTCCCACGCATTAAAAATGTGTTTTAGTAAGGAAACACCCGCGTCAGTTGTACAACGTCCTTTGGTGAAACCATACTGTTTATCATGTAGGATGTTATTGGAGTTAAAATGACTAAGCATTTGATTTAACATTACCTTTTCAAATATCTTGCTAAGAACCCGCAAAACGGACACCGGCCTATAATTATTAGTGTCTCTACTATTCCCGGATTTAAAGAGTGGTATCACTTTACTATATTTCATTAGATCTGGAAAGACTCCTTGATCTATACACAAATTAAATATTAAAGCCAAGTACGGCGCTATAGTCTCAATAATTGAAGTACAAACTTTGATAGATATACCCCATAGATCTTCTGTCAATTTAATTTTGATTTCTTTAAAAGCTTTTATTACTGTTATGGGGTTTATATGTTTAAAGTTAAATTCAGTCGAACAGGCTGCAACGTTCGCCTGTAATAAACCAAAAGCATGCGATGGCGACGAATTTAGGGCTTCAGTAGTTTTAATTGGTATACTGGTAAAGAAATTTACAAATTCTTCTGCAACTAGTTTGTTATCGCTAATAAGACCATGATGAGTCTCCTATGTGTAATCATTATTATTTCTTTTGTTTCTGTTGGTTTCATTATTTATAATATTCCAAACCGTTTTTATTTTATTATCTGCTGTTTTAACTTTGTTGCTAATGTATAAGGCCTTAGCTGCCTTACAAGTATTTTTAAATATTTTAGAATAAGTAGCAACATATTTATTAAAAGTTTCAGTGTTAATAATAGGCTTAAGGCCATACAACTCGAAAAGTCTTTCCCTACTTATTCTGATTCCTTTAGTTGCCCAGTCACTAAATCTAAACTTAGGGCAGACAGTTTTAGTTTTTTTCTCAAACGTCTGATTAAACTCCTTTTGAACTACTGAAAAAAAATTTTTATACAAAATGTTACCATTTTTTGTAACATTCCTCCTTCTAATTAACCTTTCAATCGTGGAAATTACAGATACAATAGAAAGAAGATAGGCGCGCGAATGCCGGCACTCGCTTGGGGTTCAATGAATTAAAAGGTGTTTCGCGGAAACATTAGATAAATATTTATCTATTAATTTTCACATCTAGTATTTTGCCAGCAAAGCGATTTATACTCTGGTGATGAAATAAAATGTTATTATTAGGCTTACTATATACTACTGATTCGCCATTTAACCCGGTTTCAGTTAAATTGACAATGATAGTAGGGTCAGTGGGTAGCCTTAGGGGCGGATTTTTAGGAGTTGGAGTATATCCTTAGGGGCACTATGAGAAGCAAAGAAAACGAAAAAAAAATTTTTTTGGTTAAAAAAATTTTTGGGACTTGGAAAATTTTTAAAAAATTTTTCAAAAAAAAATTTTTTTTTTCAAATTGGTACCATACGCTTATAGGCACCATGAGCAGTGCAGAAAACAAAAAAAAATTTAAGTTATAAAAATTGGGAATTAGAAAATTTCTCCTAACTTTTCAAGAAAAATTTTGCAAGTCCCAAAAATTCTTTTTACCTAATTTTTTTTTATTTTCTGCACGGCTCATGGTGCCTATAAGCGTATGGTGCCAATTTGAAAAAAAAATATATTTTCTAAGTCCCGCGCCATAGCGCCCCTAAGGCTACACTCCAACCGATAGTAGGCATGTAAAATCACTTTAAACAGTAAAGCCATACACAACACCAGTTCCTGCATATGCGAAATGTAAAGAATCAATGTACTAAATTTCATAACTATCATGTAACATCACAAAGTTATAAATTTGTTATGTTTCCTGGTTGTCTGCTAGAACTACATGGTCACCGGACAATCCGGGCGACTAAGGGGCCGTCTTGCTCCCGCACCCAGCTGTGTGTGTGTGTGAGGCTAACGCCCCTTTCGCGACCAAAAGTCCCCAAGCGCCATGAAAGTAATGGCTTCTATACGCGCTTCGCTCAACATAGCGTAATTTATTTATTTATTTATTATAATGATCAAGGTGTACACTGTACAGCCTACATCACACCCGAATCGACTGAAGCTAGTGCTCGGCACACCCAATCTAGCGCGTAGCACTTACATAAAATATAATATGCTAGCACTGATTTACTGGCGCAGTAGCTCGGTATGAACCAAACAATAACTTACAAAGGATGTGAAAAAATGGACAATCAGATAATCTACTCAAAATACATGAAACTTACTGTTACTAACTCATTATTTATTATAAAATAATAATAATGATCTCTGCCGTTGAAAGTACTCTGTGGTTGAAATGCAAATCTAAACATTTTGGCACAATTCTAGTGAGATACACACAGAAAATCTAATAACGCAAATGGTTATAGTAGAGCGAGAATAAGCTGAGCGAGCGCAGCACTATGAAATCACGGTTTTTGAATGAGGAAAGATCGTCGCACGCTCACTTTAAAATTTTATACATAAGTTTTAGAAGTTAATCTCTGAAAGCACTGGTCCGAATCCCCTTTTTTTATTGTTTTCACAGAAACCCGCTTCAATCCTGAGTGATACAGGCCACATTTTATGTACGCGGGCGAAGCCGCGGGCAAAAGCTAGCAGGCAATAAATGTCGGACTATCTGTCAAAAAGCAATCCATATAATGTTAATTTACCCAATTTTAATTTCAGTTACTGTCAATAACATAGACTGTTCCTTTTAGTTGCATTTAGATTATTTCCAAATAAAAGTATCACTGGTCTGCTTATTAACTCAATAATTTAACTCAGAATGCAGGTTCTGGGTAACAACGACTCTTAATTTGATAGATTTGTTTGCTACGGTTACTCAAAATGACCCAAAACCTTTCTCTAATCCACCTGAACACAGCTCGAGTTGTCCTCTAACAACTCCAGGGTACAGCCCTGGCTAGGCACGTGTGATGTGGCAATACCTCCAGAGTGTAGCCCTGGCAAGGCACATGTGGTGTGGTTGTACCTCCAGGGTGTAGCCCTGGCAAGGCACGTATGGTGTGGTGGTACCTCCAGAGTGTAGCCCTGGCGAGGCACGTGTGGTGTGGCAGTACCTCCAGGGTGTAACCCTGGCAAGGCACGTGTGACGTGGTGGTACCTCCAGGGTGTAGCCCTGGCAAGGTACGTGTGGTGTGGTAGTACCTCCAGGGTGTAATCCTGGCAAAATACTTGTAGTGTCGTAGTACCACCAGAGTGTCAGAAGAAACTCATATTGAATAAGCTGAGCACACCATTTCAAACTACACATCACTTTGCCCGCTTAGATAAAATAGTATAGTTTATCCCCAAAAAAAATTGTATCGGTGCCTACATTGGTTACGTAGGTACTTTCAAAGCAAAAGTAGAAGATGCAAAGTTAGGGAAAAAAAATCACTTGTGGGCGGGATAAACGAATGCATTTAAATAAACGACTCGTTTATCCCACTTCTGATAGTAGAGGATACGGTTAAGAACGACCTTCACCGGTTTGTTTAATGGATGAAACGTATTTTATGATAAAAAATTTAGTATATTAAATAAAATAACGCAGGTGGGTTGCCTGAGAAATTCCTGGCCAAACAATTTTTTTTTTTTTTTTTGTAAAATGCACCGGTGTGTTTAACGAATAAATTTAATACTAACCGAAAGAGTGAAGCCTTTAGAACATAAAAATGTTGGGTTGCCTATTTGTTTCGTGGCATAACTATGGGTTGCCAGATATAAACAGGTATGTATAAACAGGTGTCTTTATTTTGATATACAACAAATTCTATATCAAAATAACGCTGTTTCATTACGAATACGGTGTTATAGTGTTGTCTGTTAAATAAACGTTTTTCTTTCTTTTCTTTTCTTTCTTTCTTTTGTCTGCAAAAAAATCTGGTATGAATAACGGTTGTGCATTTTTCTAAATAAAAAGTAAATTTTCAATTTTAAATTAATAATAGTCTGGCCAGGAATTTCTTAGGCAACCCACCCGCGTTATATTATTTAATACACTAAATTTATCATAAAATACGTTTCATCCATTAAACAGACCGGTGAAGGTCGTTCTTAATCGGATCTTAGACTATGAATTGTTATCTATATGTGTTATCTTTAGAGAAAGATTGACTAAGAAAGTTATTTAGTGTACCTACGGGGTTTGTTATCAGGTTATTTAAATAAAACGACCAAAACGGGTACCACACCCTTTATATCTACTTTTGCCTTGCCAGCACATATACATTACACAATAACAGTAGGAATAAATAAATTATATACTAGCACTTACTGAGATGTTGCTTGCTCCGAAAACTCAAACGTAAAGAGGACATGACAGCGCGCCGTTCCTTTTTATAAACTCTTGTAACTGTCAAAAGCACCGCGCTGTCAAGTCGCAGTCCGTTCGAGTTGTCAGTGCAAAAAATACATTTAATGTTGCTAATACAGAAAATAATCATAGTGTATGAACATTATCATAAGAATCGCTAACAATGGTATCATCGATGTGATCTGATGATGATGATGGAGCTGGAAGATAGGTACCGGAACTCCGAAATTAATCAATGTATCCTAGCCGTGTTTGGGCTTATTACAATTATCATGAGATGCACTTTGGCTATAAGGTACTATCGAACTGATCTGATGATGATGATGGAGCCGGAAGGTAAACATGGGAACTTCATAATAAAACAATGTATCCCAGCAGGGTTTGAGTTAATTGGAATTGTTATGAGAAAAAGGTAAATAACGAAGAGGCAAAACTATTATAGAAACACCGACTTCCGAAATTAAAGTTATTTTGATAGTTTTAGTGTTTTTTTGGTAAGTCGGTTATATTTTTTTTGTAAAAAGTTTTTTAAATATGACCGTATGCTCTGATATTTTTAAAGAAATAAAAAGGAAGTGGTCAAGTTAAATCCTCACAAATTCGACTGGATGTTGTAATATTTTCTAGAAAGGAAGTTGTCATTTAATTTGTTATAAATTCAATTATTTTAAAATAATTCGAAAGGAAGTTATCAAATGAAATCCGTCTATAAATTCAAGAGGATGTTGCAATATTTAAAAGAAATAAGCAGGAAGTGATCGAATTAAATCCCCATCAAAATATTCAAATAATGGTTATGCGCCCACATGTACTTAGAGTTGTTTTAGGGTTCCGTACCTCAAAAGGAAATAATGGAACTCTTATAGACACACCACGACCACCACTAAAGTGGTTCCAGCGCAGAGCTGGGTGCGGAAGCAAAACAATCCCTCAGTCGCCCGGGTGGCCCGGTGACCATGTATTTATGTGGCCAACCAGTTATCATAGGTGGCTTATAATTTTGTGATTTTTCTTAGTACAGTTTTGAAATTTTATACATAGATTCTTTACATAAATTTACTATATAGGTGTTTTAGGCAACTTCAATTACCGGCTAATAAATAGCTAATGCTGATTTAAAAAAATGTACCTAACAAATGTTGTTATCGTACACGACCTACATTTTACCGATATGCACGGAAACATACCTTCGAATATAGATAAAGTGATATTTAGTGCGTGAATCATTCGTGAAATTACTACAAAGTAAAACGCAAAAAATACGTAAATTTTCGTGTAGCGCGTTTTTTTTTTATCTGAGAAATCTTCCAATGACAAGCGGAAGAGCTTGTCAGAATCTTACTGACTAAAACCCTCTCCTAGGTTTCGTCTTTCCACCACCGTCCGGTAACCGTCCGGACCAAGCCCAAGTCGTCGACGGCGCGTAGTGTTCCACGCGCGCCTCAAGAAGATGTCAGCAAACCGTAGGAGCCCAGAAAGGTCGAAGCCTACTGGGGCCATGGGCAGTTTGGACGTGAGACCCGGGGCTCTGGGACGAAGGCAAAGAAGAAACAGGAGGTGCGAAATCATCCAATGACATCTCCTACCCTTGGACGAAGTGGGAGAGCGTGTCAGACCTTTGACTGACTAAAACGCAGTTCTGTTCCATCTTTGCCTTCGTCCTTAAGCCCCGGCTCTCACGTCCAAACTGCCCATGGTCCCAGTAGCCTTCGACCTTACTGGACTCCTACGGTTTGCTGACATCTCCTTGAGGCGCGCGTGGACACTTACACTACCGTCGACGACTTACCGGACGGTCGGACGGTGAGGTACCCATTGGTCGCTGTCCGCAAGCCCGCGCCAGCGGTGGCTGGAAATCAGAATCGGGATCTTTGGCTGGCTTGAGCGTGAGGGCCGTTCCCACGCGCGAGCAGCCGCCCACTGCCACTCCTTCTCGCTCCGGACCATGGCCTGTAACAAGGCCCGGCACAAGAGATCGTTGCCGCCGATCGCTCCCGGACACGGCGGTGCTTTGCCCAGGCAGGGCATACCTCTACCGTATGCTCCACCGTGTCTTCCGGGCAGTCCACACAATTTAATGGTGACCGGGTAGCAATCCACCTCAGAAAGACTAAGATTTTTTTCCAACATTAGATAAGCTTATCAAAAACAAACAAGCGCCAAACTGACAGACCAAAGACGTGAAAATATGTGAAAGACAAAATATATTTAACAGCGTACCTACCTACATAGAGATAATTAGCGTAAAAATACATTACCAGCGCTGCATTATTTATCGATTTAATAACGCAGCATACAAGCCGTTCCAAATAAGGATAAGATATATTGCTGAGTTGTGACATCACGTCATACTGTCAAATCGCGAGAAATTGGGCATTATTGAAGAACTCAGAGATGAGCAAAATTGAAGAACTGAATTCTGATTAAACTTTTTCCGTTCATAGTAGGTACATAAATAAATTAAATTTTTAAAATTTCACAGTAAGACGAGACGTCACAACACGGCAGTCGATTCTATTCTTATTTGGAATGCATTGTTCGCTGAGTTAGGCGTCTTTTTGGCCTCACAGACATTTTAATGAAAATTTTCCTTACCTGTTGTTATTTCTATTGTATTTTTTAAGGGGTAATCGGGAATTCGGGACGTGTTACCAGACCTATGAAAATCGGGACCTCCCGCGGAAAGGAACACCTGGCGACACTACGTCATGGTGTATGCGTGTGTATGTGTGTGGCATAAAGTATACCCACATGGCACCAACGGATCCCTAATAGATATCGCCGACAAAGCTAATCACTTGATTTACACCGGAAACTACATCGATGACGCACGCGCGCCCTGCCACGAGTGGCCGACGTACAGATATCCAATTTAGCAATAAGTTATTTTAATAAGTTTTTTCATTCGTTCTATTGTCAATCATTCGATAAGTTTCATTACTTTTATAAGCACTTTGCCCAAAATAGAATAGAATAGAGATACTTTTATTCGGTTCAGACTCAGCATCACGGTTATAAACACAAAGATAGACACAATACAAAACACAGCAGATTTGGTACTTTCTTCTTGTACGAATACCCCTCTACCCCTTTCAAAGGCTACCCTTCAAAAGGAGTGGAGCTTAAAATAATAAAGTCAATTCGATCACAATTCTCAGTTTAAGTGCAGAGGCCCTTACCACGAGCTCTTAACGCGATCTATTTTACGATCTTAACTGAACTGTTAAATGAATAGTGATAGGGATAGTGTATATAGCTCAATCCCTTTCTCGCACTTGATCGCACGACTGTCATTTTAACACGCCGTGGTTTTTTTTAGGTGGGACGTCATCTAATGATATCTCCCGCCCTTGGACGGGTTGGAAGGGCTTGTCAGACTTTTACTGTTTACTAAAACCCACTCCTAGTTCCTTCGTTGCCTTTCATTACAGGGCCGGATTTATTATATATTATAGTTATATTTTAAGTGATTTATTTGTTCAACTATTTCTTTAAAATACTTTATTTTTAAAAGATTACAATTAATTTCTAATTTTTCATTAATGAGGCTGAATAGCTGGCCGGCCGCAGAAAAAAAAAAACAAAATGGCGGGAAAGTGGCAATCAGTCGTTGGTTTTTTTGAGTTTTGTTTACATTTCCGTACAACAGAGATTTGTATTAACACGTTGTGTTTATCAGATTAAAATAGTGATTTAACTCCTAATTTCATAAGATAAGAGGCTAAAGCAGTAGTGGGATACCTTTTACCGCCTAAATCAGAAGAAAGATACCTACTTAAAATCATAGGTACGACGACTCAGGTTTTACAAACTTTTTATTTTATTTTTAGTTTCCTCGTATTCGTAATGAAAAGCACAGTGTTTACCTCGGGGTGAAAGTAACCCATTTAACCCCTCGAATTAGCGACCTCGCTGCGCTCGCCCGCCAACTCCTTCTCGGGACGAAATGAGTTACTTTCACCCCTATTGTAACAATGTACTATTTCATTACTCATACTCTGAAAGTGATACTTTTCATCCCTAGGGAGTTTTACTTTACAACTGACAGCTGTCAAATTATAATCTTCACATTACTATTGAATCATGTTCCAATTTTCCATTCAGCCAATCAATCACAGCGCGATATAAAATTGAAATAACTTAAAGACAAGTTATAATTAAATAATGTTATATTTTAAGTGATTTATTTGTTCAACTATTTCTCTAAAACACTTTATTTTTAAAAGATTACAATTAATTTCTAATTTTTCATTAATGAGGCTGAATAGCTGGCCGGCCGCAGAAAAAAAAAACAAATGGCGGGAAATTGGCAATCAGTCGTTGGTTTTTCGAGATTTGTTTACATTTCCGTACCTACTACAGATATTTGTATTAACACGTTATGTTTATCAGATTAAAATAGTGATTTAACGCCTAAATTCATAAGAGAAGAGGCTAAAGCAGTAGTGGAATACTTTTTACCGCCTAAATCAGAAGAAAGATACCTACTTAAAATCATAGGTACGACGACTCAGGTTTTACAAATTTTTTATTTTATTTTTAGTTTCCTCGTATTCGTAATGAAAAGCACAGTGTTTACCTCGGGGTGAAAATAACCCATTTAACCCCTCGAATTAGCGACCTCGCTCCGTTCGGCCGCCAACTCCTTCTCGGGACGAAATAAGTTACTTTCACCCCTAGTGTAACAATGTACTACTTTAAACCTACATATTTGCAAAATAAATATCATTTTTTAGTTTACTAGTGGCCAATACAACGCTCGAAGTAATGGTCCGATGGTTCCGATCCGGATTTCCGGCTACCGTAGGCGCGGGCTTATGGACGCCGAGCAATGGGTAGCTCGCCGTCCGACCGTCCGGTAACCGTCTGGACCGAGCCCAAGTCGTCGACGACGTATAGTGTTCCACGCGGGCATAAAACCTTACAAAACAACGAAAATAATTTCGGCGTAAAAATAAATTATCTATTACCTAATCGCAATCAAATATAGCTTATGCCACTCAGGAATAATGTAGCTGACTACTGGTGGATAAACTTTCAAAATCAGTTCAGTAGCTCCATAATTAATGACATATTACGAACTTATAAACTACCTCTTTACAATATTAGTATTATATAGACTAGAATAATGTTTTTAAAGTAAAAATTAAAAAAAATATAATTACTTCCATCAACAAAATAAAAATAATAATAATTACAGAAGACAGCAAAAATAATAGCTTCCAATGTATATAAAAAAAAGAATAAAACCAACTAGGGAAACGCCACTGACTGTGACTTTGGACGCTTGTTTAAATGATGATCCTCATTTAACCAAGCGTTTTTATCAAGGACTAACTTTTGCCCGCGGCTTCGCCAGCATACATAAAATAAAGCCTATGTCACTCAAGAATAAAGCAGCTTTTTATTGGTGAAAAAATTTCGCAATTGGACAAGTAGGACTTACCAGTGCGCGCTATGTCTAATAGTCTAGATAATTAGTAATAGTGTAGATAATTAGTAGTCGCCAGTCACCTAAGTCGCACCATGCACACTGCTTCTGCCGCCGCTGAAGACGCCTGCTCTAAAAAAAGGCTGAAGTACGCTTCCTTAGAGCAGCTTTACCATTTTGTGCCGGTTGCTGTGGAGACTCTGGGCAGTAGATAGACTCAGCAGTTAGAGTACGGAGGCAAGATGCTTTGTGCGGGATTTGGGCCGTAGGATCGGGGAGGCAACGGGTGACTCCCGGTCCGGGTCGTTCTTGGTGCAAAGAATGGCCATCGCTATTCAGCGAGGTAATGCGGCGAGTGTTATGGGCACCTTTGCACCGGGAACGATCAGGGCGGGTTATTTATTGACATTTGACGTTTTATTTAATTGTGTAATGTTAATTCTTTTGTATTTATTGATTAAATAACATTGTCATATAAAATTAATTTGGATTAATAATCTTCTAATTTGTAACGTGCTTGTCTACATAGAGTACGTTTTATACATGTTTTAAATTTTGTCTCTGTTATATGAAAAATTTCAAGTAGTATTTTGTTATAAAAAATTACATAGTAAGTACTCTATAAAAGAATTCTGTACTTAAGCCAATCTGAATCGAGGGTAGGTAATGTAATTTGTCCCTATTTCTAGTATTACACTTAGGTATACCTGTCACGTAGGTATCACGATGTATAAATCCTTAAACAAATAGTTCCTAAGGTTGCGAAGATAAAAATCTAAATCCCTTCCAACTGGCAATTAAAACACCAAATTTTTTAAAAAGTATAGGGTATTTTTTATTTTGCTTATAAGTTATCTTTCTGCGATACCGTGTCGCTTAACTTCTGGCACGCCATAATCATGGTGGTAAGTCCCCTCTTTTGAGAAGTGGCTAGAGAGGCATCACGGCATGACGCAAATCCTCACCGGACATGGTAAGATTGGAAGGTTACTGCACCAGATTTACGTGGAAGAAACGCTGGAGCATACGGTGGGGTATGCCCCGCCTGGGTGAAGCACCGGTTTGTCCTCGTGGTGGCGAAGCGATCGGCGGCCTCTCACATCTAGCTTCTCGTGACGGCGTTTGTCTTCACGTAGACAGCCGATCCATGAATCCAGTTAGACTGGAAATGAGTCCCAACATATTAGTGGGCTAGGAAGGCCAAGGAAGTTGAAGAGGTATCAATGCAAATAAACTTAAATATAGTCGAAATCACACCATGCTTGTCCGTAGTGAAAATGTATGTATGACGCAACAATAATTTGGGGTCCAAATATTTATTCTGCAGAACACATAAAACTGTGCAAATATTACGGATTATATACTTCTGTCTAATAATAATGTAGTATTGCGTAAGCACGTGCTTTACCTGCTCATATGATTTCTTTTTTAACCGACTTTATTGTTGAGGATATACGTGGTCAGAGGTCTTACTACGAGCTTTTAATGCGATCCATTTGAAATTCTAAACTTAATTGTTAAACCATACGGCGAGTATCCACCCTTACGTTGTTGGAACCTCTACGGTCCGGACTAAGAGTTTCGCCTCGTCGTTTATACCGTGTACATCGAAGGACTGCAACAATTTGCCTGCAGCGGTCTTCCGATCCGATTATAGTTTGGGTGTCTTCAAGGCTAGAGTGAATAGGCTCTTAATAAACTAGTTCGCCTCACCATCAACGATCGTAGTATCACTGTTTACCATTAGGTGGGATCGCTGTTAAGTACTATAGTTTATATGTATTAAAAAGGGACGGAGCTATATAGGCTGTATAGGGGGAGGAAAGAGAGATGGAGATCCCTCTTTCTCACTCGCACGCCTGACCTTTTAACACGTTATTGTAAGGTCTCAGGACGAGCAGTGCTAGCCCAGTTATAACGGCTCCTACTAACGAGTAGGTCTGTAGGCCATGGGTTCAAACCCAGTCAAGTTCATTACTTTGTATACTTTACTTCATCACCACTGCTCTTAAAACGATGAAGAAAAGCATAGTGAGGAAACCGGCATGTCCTAGACCCTAACATTCGACGACATGTGACATCCACCAAGTCTCAATGGGCCCGCGAGGATTACGGTTCTTTCCTCATTACGGAGAATGCCAGAGTGGCAGCTAAAGGAAATTTTTATTATAAGGCTGACAGAATGTTCCTCAGGTCTGGGCACTCATCACAGGTTGATATGAAACTATAGAACTATGAACAAACAGATGCTTGCTTGCAGCGGCACATCTTCATTGTACGTACCACTAAAGAGTTGAATTCCGTGCCGGAATCTGTATTTCCTAATGGCTACAATTCGGGAATCTTTAAGTCAAGAGTGAATAAATTAATTGCTTAACTTTTATATCCTCGCTGCATAGCTGCTGCATAACACATGTCTGATGGAACAGCACCCTTAACACTGTTAAGTTGATTCGTACACTTCGCAGGCGTGCGTTTTCTTACGTTCGTGAAGATCTTACGTGGATGGGGGCAAAACGCACGGCATCGGCACATCGAGTTCTGCATTCGAGCGTGATTTTGACAGAACTTGGCATACTATTTTGATATCTCAATATCGATCGTTTTATATTCGAAATCGAAATTCGTGGAGCTATTATGGAATATGAATTGTTAAGAATCTATTGATGGAGTACAGAAAGTGAAAAAATGGAGCGTTGATCAAAGACTCAAACAGATATCCTGAATAGGTTCTGAATTCATAACCATTTTTTGTACAAAAACAATTCTCTGTAATTTACCTACTATCACCATTGCAAGCTGCTGTGAAATGAAGCCTCTACAACATGGCTATACTGCAGCTGCAGCCGAAAATGCAGATCTGCCCCCCTAGCCTCCGATTCCTTTGTTCCGACCACGTGACTGAGTGTTGAGATGACGTCAAAGCAAAGGAATCGGAGGCGTGGCCAACTCAAGGCGATCGACGCAAAAGAATCGAAACGAAACGATTGTAACTAGGCTAGGGGGCAGCACTCCCGCACCCGCAGGTGTGGCACCACTGCCACGTACCTTGCAGCGTAGCGAGGGGCAGTATGACTTTTGCCTAAATAGGAATGTGTGATTTTGTCATAGGCTAAACTTTGGCAAAAGACTAAACTAAAGAAGTTTGATGTAGAATGGTATCCGATTGTCATTTCCATTTTTTTTTTAAGGGTATATGTTTATATAGCCAGAATTGGATCTGTTTGGGTGGAGCACAGTTCGAGAAATAGCTTCACATCTACAGTCTGCTGCCGTTACACGAAGGACACCTCTAAAATTGAAAAAGTGGAGCCACGTCGTGGGCCGGTGGTTACTACCGCAGCCACCTGGAAGTATCTAAGTTCTATGTTAACTTTACTTTTATACCGAGGACACGAACCAGAAGAAGTAAGTCAAGAACTTTTGTAAGTTTAACAGAATTATTTACAAACTGAATCTTCCATCAGGTCAGATAATAAAGTTACTACCATTCAACGATGTTTATAAGAACCCCCAATCCAAGGGGGTGAATACGGGGTCCCAACCAACATCTGTCGGGACCCAAGCCAACCTCACCTGCACGTGGTGCACCCTGCTGAAAAACGGACGAGGCTATGGCGACCCGCCATCACGCACTGGACCAGCGTGGCGGGTTATGGTCCGAACCCGCCCCCCCCAATGCAACATAACAATACACACAGGCCCCAAATGCCCGGCGACTCCAGTGGTTGTGTTGACGTGGACGGGCGTGGGCGCAGCCCTGGGTTCAGGGGTGCTAAGAATCTCCGAGCGGGAACGTTTAACCGTCGACGACTGGACCTGGCAACCTATAACGTACGTACACTCCGGTCCGACGAGAAGATCATCGAACCAGAGGAAGAATTGAGCGGGTTACGATGGAGTATTGTGGGATTATCTGAAGTCCGAAGACAGGGGGAGGACACGATAATTCTCAAATCCGGTAACCTGCTTTACTTCCGGGAGGGTGATCAGCAGTCCCAGGGTGGTGTCGGGTTTATCGTCCACAGGTCCCTCGTGGACAATGTGGTGAGAATCGAGAGTATGTCGACCAGGATGGCATACCTGATACTCAGAATATCATCAAGATATTCGCTGAAGGTCATACAGGTTAACGCCCCGACCTCGACACACACCGATGACGAAGTGGAGTCCATGTATGAGGTTTAACCAGAGCCATGCATGGTTCTAAGACTCACTTCACCGTGGTCATGGGGGACTTTAATGCGAAACTGGGCAAACGGGACGGTGATGAGTTGCGAGTGGGGCAATTTGGATTTGGACATCGGAACCGCCGGGGACACCTAATGGGTAGTTTTATGGAGAAGGAGGGCCTCTACATGATGAACTCCTTCTTCAGAAAGCGTAAGCACAAGAGGTGGACCTGGCAAAGCTCTGATGGTATAACTAAAAATGAGATTGACTTCATCATGTCGACGAAGAAGCAAATATTCAATGATGTCTCTGTGATCAATGTGGTGAAAACCGGGAGTGATCACCGTATGGTAAGAGGCACATTAAATATCAATGTTAAGCTTGAAAGATCTCGACTGATGAAGTCTAGCTCCGTCCTGCACAGATCCAGATCCAAAACTCCGAGAGCTTTCAGCTCGAACTTCAAAACCGTTTCGAGTGCCTAGGAAACTCCGTGGACAAATATAATGATGGGTTCGTGGAAGCTGTCCATACAGTCGGGTCTCAGTTTTTTAAGACTCGTACAAGTAAGACCAAGAGGCTCACGGATCAAACTCTCGAGCTCATGAAGAAGAGGCGTGAAATGATTTTGCAGTCTTCAGATAATGCGTGCACGTACCGGCAGCTCAATAAACAGATCTCGAAGTCTCTGAAACGCGACCTTCGCCGATTTAATACTAAGAGGATTAAGGACGCAATTTAGCGGAATAAGGGCTCCAAAGTTTTTGCACGGGATCTGTCTATTGGGCAGAGCCAGCTCACGAAACTGAAGACCGAAGATGGCAGAGTCATATCCGCCAAATCGGAGCTTCTGGGAGAGATCGAGGCATTTTATGGACAGTTATACACGTCGATCTTCAAACCCGCTCCAAATCTGGCAAACGACCCAAGAGCTAGATTTACTTGACACTACACTGAAGATATCCCGGACGCCAGCCTGTACGAGATTAGGATGGCTCTGAAGCAGTTGAAGAACAACAAGGCGTCGGGTGAGGACGGAATTACGGCTGAGCTCCTGAAGGCGGGTAGAAAACCGGTCCTAAAGGCCTTTCAGAAGTTGTTCGATTCCGTCATACTCGACGGAAAAACGCTATAGGCATGGAGCAGAAGTGTGGCGGTACTCTTCTTTAAGAAGGGTGAGAAAACCCTGCTGAAGAATTACAGGCCCATCTCACTTCTGAGCCACGTCTACAAGCTGTTTTCCAGGGTCATCACGAACCGTCTCGCGCGCAGGTTTGACGACTTCTAGCCTCCCGAATAAGCCGGATTCCGAAAAGGTTTCAGCACCGTAGACCACATACATACGCTACGGCAGGTCATACAGAAGACCGAGGAGTATAACCTGCCTCTCTGCCTAGCGTTTGTGGACTACGAGAAAGCTTTTGATTCGATCGAGACTTGGGCTGTGCTGCAATCTCTCCAAAGGTGCCAAATTGGCTATCAGTACATCGAAGTGCTGAAGTGTTTGTACGAAAACGCCACCATGTCAGTCCGACTTCAGGACCAGACCTCGAAACCTATCCTCCTGCAGCAAGGTGTGAGGCAGGGAGACGTCATCTCTCCGAAACTGTTCACGGCCGCAATGGAGGATGTCTTCAAGGTTCTGGACTGGAGTGAACTAGGCATTAATGTCAATGGCGAGTACATCACTCACCTTCGGTTTGCCGACGACATAGTAGTCATAGCGGAGACTATGGAGGAGCTCAGCACAATGCTCAATGACCTCAGTAGAGCTTCTCTAAGAGTGGGTCTTAAAATGAACATGGATAAAACCAAAATCATGATTAACAACCATGTAACGCCCACTCCTATCAAGGTCGGAGGCTCTACACTCGAAGTTGTGGACGATTACGTCTACCTCGGACAGACAGTCCAGTTGGGTAGGTCTAACTTCAAGAAAGAGGTCAACCGTCGAATCCAACTCGGTTGGGCAGCGTTCGAGAAGCTACGCGGTATCTTCTCGTCCAACATACCACAGTGTCTCAAGACGAAAGTCTTTAACCAGTGCGTATTGCCAGTGATGACATATGGCTCCGAAACGTGGCCGCTCACAATGGGCCTCATCAGAACGCTGAAAGCCACCCAAAGAGCAATGGAAAGGGCTATGCTCGGGGTTTCCTTGCATGATCGAATAAAAAATGAAGATATTCGCAGGAAATCTAAGGTTGCCGACATGGCACAAAGAATTGCCAAACTTAAGTGGCAATGGGCAGGGCACATTGCTCGCAGAACAGATGGACGTTGGGGCCGAAAGGTTTTGGAGTGGCGACAACGTACCGGAAGACGCAGCGTTGGAAGGCCTCCTACAAGGCGGACCGATGACCTGGTGAAGGTAGCGGGAAACCGATGGATGCGGGACGCACAGGAACGTTCGATGTGGCGACGCTTGGGGCCTATGTCCACCAGTGGACGTGTATCGGCTGAAATGATGAAAAATAAATTCGCGCAGAAGAAGAAAGTTTGGAAGGACCTGGGGGAGGTCTTTGCCCAGCAGTGGGCCCAAAAAAAGCAAAAAAAAAAAATGTAATTCTGAGTCTATAAACTTTTTACTACAGCTGTTCAAAAAAGATACTTTTCATAGCCGTTTCGCGAACTAGTGCTTTTTAGGTTATTTTTATATATTTGTGTTACGACCCATCCTTTACACTTTCTATATCTATATGCTTGCTATAATAATTTATATAAGTAAGCTTATTTCTATTTTTGTTTTATCTACAATAATTAATATTTTTTGCGTGTGTAGATATGTATTGAGATAGCAACTACATGCTGACGTCATAGTGCAAAAACGTCATCGAGTCGAATCCTTTGAGTAGAATTTCAGTCTGAAATTGCATTTTACTCAAAGCGGATAAAGTTAATAATAGTGACCTAGGTCCTGCCACTGACAATGCTTTGGAAGTAGTCATATTTTTAGAAAAAATCAATATAAATCACTGTCGTGCCATCGAAGGAGAATAACTGCTTTTGCCTTCTACCTCTGTCAAGTGGTGATTAGAGTCGGTAACCTATGCCACTAACGACGCTTTGGAAGTGTCAATGTTTTTCATTAGAACAATCTAAATCACTGCCGTTCCAGCGAAGGAGAAGGAGTGTTCTTGCCTTCTACCTGTGTCAAGTGGTGATTAGCGCTGGTGACCTATACCCTGCTACCCCTGCCACTGATAATGCTTTGGAAGTAGTCACGTTTTTAGAAAAAAACAATATCAAACACTGTCATGTCATCGAAGGAGAATAACTGCTTTGGCCTTCTACCTCTGTCAAGTGGTGATTAGTGCTGGTGAACTATATCCTGCCACTGACAATGCTTTGGAAGTAGTCATGTTTTTAGAAAAAAAAAAACAATAAGAATTGAACGAAAAACTGCTTTTCCCTTCTACCTCTGTCAAGTGGTGATTAGTGCTGGTGACCTATACCCTGCCACTGACAAAGCTTTGGAAGTAGTCATGTTTTTAAAAAAAAACAATAAGAATCGAAAGAATAACTGCTTTTGCCTTTTACCTCTGTCAAGTTGTGATTAATGCGGGTGACCTCGGCCCTGCCATCTACAATGCTTTGGAAGTGGCAATGTTTTTAGCGAAATCAATATGAATCGCCGTCCTAGCGAAGGAGAAAAAGTGCTCTTTCTTGTAGGTACAACTATCAAGTGGTGATAAGTGCTGGTTACCCTTGCCCTGGCATTGATAATGCTCTGGAAGTACCTAGTCATGTTTTTAGAAAAAAAAAACTTTTTTTTTTTTACCTTCTACCTCTGTTAGGAGATTTATTTACCCTACAGTAACTGGTTGATATACTTAATTCTAAACCTATCGGTTTAGCTCTATTCAATCAAAAATAAAAATAAACGTTCAAACTTGGTAACTGTATACTGTTTTGTGTAGTTTACAGTTTTACTATATTGAGATTGAACTGTCAAATTCACATATGGGCTATAATCTTGGACCAATAAAGAGCAGGTCCTGAATATTTAGGCACTAAGTTTTACATACATAGATAATAAACGTACATACATAGCCTGTCAAAATCATAACCCTCCTTTGGCTTTGCCGTAGTTGGGTAAAAATTTGTCATACGAAAAATTCAAGGCAAAATTCTTTTTGTAGCATACGTTGCTAGTAGGTAGTCAAAAGGCGTGTCTATACATTTTCCTATTCGTAACCATTACAGGATTTTTTTAAAAGGCGCTAGGCTCGTTTGACCACTATCTCACCTGATGGTAAGCAATGATGTAGTCGACGATGGAGCACGCTTGCCTAGAAGCACTCTATTCACTCTTGACTAAAAATAAATCTTGAATAGTTATTGTTTTTTTTATAAAAAATAACATTGCTGTTACGGGGCTACGAAATCGACTAAGACCCGGGCGGAGTACATACATTATTTATTATTTTAATGTATGTACTCCGCCCGGGTCTTAGTCGATTTCGTAGCGGGTGACTAAAACCAGCTCCTAATGGAGAGTTGAAGTTGAGATATTTACGAAACAAACCGCTTGTTATTCTACCTGGGGCTAGGGATTAACAAGACAAGATTACTGCGTTGCAGTTGGTTGTCTGATTGGTTAAGAGCTAGGAGCGGGCGCCGAACGCCATAACGTAAAGCCAAGTCGCCCCGCTGGGGCAGAGCATCGCTGTGCCCTCATGGGGGCGATCGGCGGCGGCGACGCGCCGAGCCTTAGTACAGGCCATGGTCCGGAGCGAGCGAGGAGGAGTGGCGGGCGGTCGCCTCCTTCTGCGAAACAGTAATGCTTGCAAAGGAGGAAGCCGACTGCATCAGGCAACGGCGCTCACAGCACCCTAGCCGCCGCCGGGATTCCGATCTCGATTTCCGGCCACTGTAGGCGCGGGCTTGCGGACTGCGAGCAATGGGTAGCGCCGACCGTCCGGTAACTGTCCGGACCGAGCCTGCGAGTCGCGGATACGATTTCTGCTCGGAACAATTACATTTCTATGGAACAAATGTTTGCATGGCCGGCAGATAGTTGTTCCGAGTCTAAGACTCTTGTGTTTGTAAGTCCAAGTTGTCGATGGCGCACACTGTTCCCGAGCGCCTCAAGGGGTTGTCAGCAATAGGAAGGGCCCAGCCTGGCCGAAGTCTACCGGGGCCAGGATAATCTGAAATCAAGCTCGGCCCCGGTACGAAAGGCAAGAAGGAATGGGGTAGGTTTTTTAGTCAGTAAGAGTCTGACACTATAACCCGCTCCGCCCAAGGGCGGGGAATGTCATTTGGATGATTTTTACTCACTAAAATAAAAAGTCGCGCTGGGCACACTGATGGTGGCCTTCACAGGAATTTTGTGACTTTGATCAGTATCATAATAATCAATTATAAAACCGTTTATAACAACTTTTTTTCTTCCTACTCAAATATATAGGTAAGGATTAGCGGATTAAAAAGGTTATCTCTATGTGTTAATAAAATAATTATTGTAACGTCTTATCGAAGAAATCCAAACTGTGGGTAATCCCCAGGTCTGTTTTGTTTATAAGGCATCAATCAGATAACTCTTGATATGATTAGTTGTATATTTTTGGCTGTTTGATAACGTTTTTTTTGTACTTATTAAGGAAATATTTAAGAAATGAATTCTATGTTTTGGGTCCATCCATCTATGACATGATAAAGTTCTTTCTTCTTTCTTTTATTTCTATCTGATAGAAGGTGTTGTGATTCCTGACCCGACCACGACATAGGCACAATTTGGCACATATTTTTGGCATTATCAGTAACTTCCCACTATTGATATTTTATTAGATCTGGTTGTGGTCGGGTCAGGAACCGTGATCCCCAACCCGACCACAATCGTTCTCTTATTACTCAAAAAGTACAAGGCACACATTCCTGGGATAAGTGGCACAATAAAACACAATTAAAATAACCATTTTGTGCCACAGTAAAATCTCCGTTCCATGTCGTGGTCGGGTCAGGAATCACAACACTGATAGAAGGGTGCTCTTACACTAGATATATTATGCCGGATAGTAAGATACCAAGTGGATATTTAGTAGCGCAGTCATAATAGGGGATACCCTATGCATGAAAAATATACATTAGTTTTAGTATATGCGCAACCCGAAACATATGTCTAGTATTTTTATGTAAAGAATCTAAGTACAAAACATAACTGTATCATGAAAAATCACAAAGTTATAAGCTTCTTATGTCAGCAAAAATACATAGTCACAAAGCCATACAGGCGACTTAGGGGTGGTTTTGCACTTGTACACAGCTGAATGCTGGCTCCTAATACCCGCTTTGACCTGCCTTAATTAATCTATGTTGGACTTAATTTCGGGGGAGTCCAATTTGTGACCTTTTTTTTTTGGTGTAAAAACTATTGGAATCTATGCAGTTAATGATTCTGAACAAACAATATTCAGGTCTCGCTACTAAAAATAATGTTATATTTTTATCTAATCACTTTATCAAAAAATACACAAAAATAGAATTTTAACAGTGAAAACATCATAATTGGTAGAAAAACAAACCAGGTAAAACAATTTATAAATACTCTTTCGTCAAAATGCTGTATTATATATTATGGCGGCCGTGTGGGCGTGATGAACTTTGACGTCAAAGACCATGTCGGACTTCTCTTTCTCTCTTAGCTTTGAAGCTATAAAACTTCATTGTTGATGATGTTATCTACACTAATATTACAAAGAGGGAAAATTTTGTATTTTTGTGTGTATGTTTGTATTGAATAAACTCAAAAACTACTGTGCCGATTTCAAAAATTCATTCACCATTGGAAAGCTACATTAACCCTGAATAGCATAGGCTATATCTATTGCCCGTGTGAAGCCGGGACAGGCCACTAGTTTTAATTTATTAAAGCTAAAAATATATTTAATTTAATACTAAAATAAAAAAAATTGCGTGCATTTTCTCTATTTGCGATTGTTGTTTTTAAAAATGCTTAGCTATAGAATACTTCGAACATCATTGATTAGAAATGGGGTTCAAGCTAAACTGACTACTACTGGTTAAACTTCTTGGTCATCATTATCATCTTGAGCGTTTTTTTAATGTTCCCACTGCTGGGACTCAAGCCTCCTGTCTAGGAGAGGGAATGGGCCGTAATTCACCACGCGGGTCCAGTGCGGGTTGGTGAATGTCACAAGTCTTCGAATTTTTTGTTCTAGAAGAGTGGTGATCAAATAAATTACACAAAGTAATGCGCCTGCCTGGGTTCGAACCCGCGACCTATAACTCGTAAGTCGGGGCCGTTACCACTCGGCCACCACTGCTTCTTAACTTAACTTTTCGGTCAGTTATCTTCAAAGGGCTTTCAAAGGGTTGAACTTATAACAGATTGGCTTATTGAAATAAGCCAATCTGTTATAAGTTGAGTGATTCTAGTTCTATTAACTATCGGCCTAGGAATCCCATTGGATTAATGGCGTTTAATTGTCGGCCAAAGTGTCCAATTAGTTTATCTGTGATAACTTACTTTTAATATGCAGGTCGCGTTTTATTTTCCTCGTGAATTTTATAGTTATGACTATGACGCCTTCCTGCGCATACATTGTTCAATATGGTATTACCAAGGAACAATATTTCTTGTTAGGTGCTCGGTAGAAGTCAGATACTATATCAATGACATCATTTTAAATAAAAAACTGGGCAAGTGCGAGTCGGACTCGTGCACTGAGGGTTCCGTGCCAACTACAATTCCCGAATGGAGCCTCCAAGATTCTTGCGAAAAGCAAATTTTTTTTTGTAACATTTGTAACAATAAACTTACGGTGATCAGACTTTTTCCTATACCTGTGCTATAAGACCTTGCTTTGTGCCAAATTTCAGGATTCTGGGTCAACGGGAAGTACTCTATGAATTTCAATATTTGAGAGTATCAAAATATACATTAATTATTTTTTGCGACATAAACGGCCGTATCTTTTTTATTCGTTAACTTAGAAGTTTGATTTTTTCACAGCTTGAAGGGACCGCAGACTTGAGTGTATGGGTAATTTCAACTCGATACCTTCACGCGTTTTCGAGATCAGAAAGACAGACAGACGGACGGACAACAAAGTAATCCTATAAGGGTTCCGTTTTTTCCTTTTGAGGTACGAAACCCTAAAAACAGGGGTATACTATATCATACCATATCATTATCAAATGCTAAATGGATAATTAAATATCAGTTGATTATAATTACGTACTTATAATCGACATGCATCGGCATTGCAATAACGCCTCTTATAAAAATATTTATTTAATCTTACATGGGCACTTATAAAGCGTTACAAAGTAGGGCACAGTTCTAATTGGTCGCTTCCTACATTTAATCAAATGTCTTCACCCGCTCTGGGCGAAGTGAGAGAGAGTGTCAAACTTTTACTGAATAAAAACCCACTTGTGTTCCTTCCGGATGTCATCATTGTGTGGAGATACGCCTTGCTTGGGCGGAACATCGCCGTGTCCTCATACGATCAGCGGCATTGTTAATTTATTACTGATTTTTATTAGTTTTATTTACTTTTTTTAAGAGCCTTAATTCTAATGAAGGACGTAGTTCAACGTAAAGTTGCCGACATAGCACGAAGAATTGCCAAACTTAAGTGGCAATGGGCAGGGCACATTGCTCGCAGAACAGATGACCGTTGGGGCCGAAAGGTTCTGGAGTGGCGACCGCGTACGACGCAGCGTTGGAAGGCATTCTTCAAGGTGGACTGATGACCTAGTAAAGGGTGCGGGAAACCGATGAATGCGAGACGCACAGGAACGTTCGTTGAGGCGACGCTTGGGGGAGGCCTATGTCCAACAGTGGACGTATATCCACTGAAATGATGATGATGACGTGACAACGTCCCGTTGATAAAGTGCATAATATAGCAAATATTAACAGAAAGTTGTCTCTCAATACACAGGTAGCTCTAGTTTGTTTAATATACCACCATTACAAAAGAATGGAACCTTTTAGTGCTAATAAAACATTCATTTCATTATTTTAAGGGCTGGCGACGGATAAATTTCCACACAAACGTAATAACACGCTCTTGCAGTTGGAGCATATTTCCAACATATTATGATGTTATTCGGTTATAGACAATATTTATCTAGGTTCCTACGTCATTCTTTTTAAAAAAACTAAAAAGAAATTTAAGCGAATTGTATTTCGCACTTTTTTACAGCGTAAATGGCAAAACATGCCATTTGGCTTTTCCTGTATTAAAAATAACAATATTTCTAATATTCTCGACGTAGGAACCTAGATAAATATTGTCTATAACCGAATATCATCATAATATGTTGGAAATATGCTCCAACTGCAAATGAGCGTGGTATTACGTTTGTATGGAAATTCATCCGTCGCCGGCCCCTTAAGCGCATAAGAACTCGTCGCATGTAAGTTTGCGATTATAATAATGTAGGCGCTTTGTACCTACCTATTAGGCGGTAATCACACTGCCACGCACCACGCAGCGTAGTGCGTGAAAACGCTCCCACGCACGAACTTGCGGGAGTGCAAGTCTGCATCGTCGTGCGGGTTTTTTACGCACTCACGTCTTGTAAATTCACGCAGACACGCACTCATTTCATACAAAATCACGCATGGTACTACGAGACTCGGTGTGGCATAACATGCGTGTCGCCCCGCAACCACGCGCGTGAGTGCGTGTTTCATCGCATGCAGGTGCGTGATCTGTATGAACGCGCGTGGAAGCAGTTTCAGCGTGTTGGACTGTGCGTGTTTTCTATACAAACGGAGATACTTACAAGCAACGTTAAGACATTCACGCACTACGCTGCGGGGTGCGTGGCATTGTGATAACCGCCTTAGACCACTCAATGCATCGAGTAACCCAATCTAATACTTGTTTAGAGACAAGGCACTTCAGTATTATTATTATTGAATTCATTTATACCACAAAATAGATAGGTACAGAAGACAATCTCATATATGTACTTCACTTTATATACCTATACGCTCGGTGGACGCACACTAATGAGCGTTTGAGCCGGAATTGTTCGACGAGTAATCCTAGACGCGACCGAGACATCGTGCCTGTGAGTGGTGTCTTTGTGTGCGTTGCTCGAGCGCGCTTTGTATCTAGATTGACTTCTGTATACATTTAAGTATCGTTTAATGAATTACAGATTTGGTCCGTGATATCTTTTTGGAGAATCTAGGTTACTGACATAGCCCAAAGAATCACCAAATTCAAGTAGTACCTCATAGGCAGCACATTGCTCGTAAAATAGATGGTTGATTGAGCCGAAAGGTGCTTCTTCCAACGCTGCTTCTTCCGGTACTTGTTGGCACCACGTACCGCGCACGCAGCGCGCGTACGCAGCGTTAGAAGGCCTAGGACCGGATATCTATGCCTAGGACCAATGTTCTGATGAGTGTCGCAGGAATCCGATCGATGCGAGATACACCGGACCTGTCGTTATCTATACTATAATTATTATTACGAGTATCTATACATCATATAAATAAAATTGGAGTGTCTGTTTGTAATATTGAAATAACTGCTTTTTACTACATGCATATGAATATATACCTATATAATATATATATAATATGTACATACACCAAAATAACATTTTTTACTATTTTTGTCTGTCGGTCTGTCTGTTTGTCCGGGCTAATCTCTGAAATGGCTCGACCGATTTTGACGGGACTTTTTTTGGCAGGTAGCTGATGTAATAGGGAATAATATAGGCTACGTTTATTTTAGAAAAAATAAATTCAAAATCCTGTAGTCCACGCGAACGGAGTCGCGGGCACAGCTAGTAATATTATAAAGAGGTAAAGTTTGATTTTAGTTTTTTGTTTTTTTCTTTGTAGATACTCATCCGATTGCTAAAAATTTTTCACTGTTAGAAAGCTGTTTTATTCCTGAGTGCCACAGGCTATATTTTATGTACGTCGGCGAAGCCGCGGGGAAGAGTTAGTGACGATATATTTGGGGGAGGCCTGTCTCCAACAGTAGACGTCTTTCGGCTGTAGGTAATGATGATGATGATTATTTTACCTACTGTATCCTTGCGGCCAGTTTCACACACTAACGTTGGTTTCACTTCGCCGATATCGATGTGATGTTGTTACAAGAACACTTAGGGTGAGTTGCACCATTTAACTATAACCATAACAAAGCTGTTAACAGTTGTCAAATCGTCGAATTGACCAATAGGCGGCCGTTTCACGGCTGGTTATGGTTTGGTTATCGTTATAGTTAAAAGGTGCAACTCACCTTTAGTGGCTTTTCAGTTGTTTTTTTTTTGTTATAGTTAGTTCCTGGCTGTTCCCGCGGTTTCACACGGGTCTTTACTTCTCTGTTCTTATTGGTTGTAGATTCGTAGCGTACTAAGCTCTAAGTGGTAGCTAAAGCCACCTGACGGTGCGATTTAAGTTTAAATGTGTTCTATACATTTTGTTAGCAGGTGTACTAAGGCGCTGCGCAAACGTAGACGCTTTTAGTTTCTAGTTACCGCCACCGAACACTTTTTGATCGTCGTGGTGGAAGCAACTGGACACAAAGAATGTGTGAGTGGATGATTTCATACTGGTTCTACAGAAATCATGAAATACCTAAGGTATTCATCGTTAGCTTGTATCTGACACAAGACACAAAACTGTCCACCACTGTTTCCCAAGGGAAGTCCCGAATAAATAAATCAGATTGACCAAACAATTTTATGTTTATTTCATCACAAACTCATATGACATCATTAATAAAGTAGGTAACATAATATCTTATTCAAACAAAAAAAATGTGTTATCTCAAAAATAGAGCAATTATTTTTTATTATAATAGCCTTACACAACTAATACTAATTAAACTTTAATTTACATTAATATAATATTATTTATATAATTACATTTTACTGTTAATTTATCACGTGGTTTTGTTACCCTACCTATTGTATAAATCCTTGCCTACATGGAGTTGGAACAAACGGCTGAAAACAGGGTAATCTTAAAAATTGTACCATGACATGGATCCTCCTAATGCCGATGTAATTCTGATAATAAATAGCACACTATGAATTAGTACCTCGACAGACAACATGCTGCGTCATTTAGTTGTTCACTTTGTAAAGGGCCTATTACATTACTCGAAATTCAAACAGTTTTAGTCTATGGTTCGACGTATCGCATAGTGTAATAAGAGTCAGAATGAAGACATTCTGACGAGTCTGAATATCGAGTGCTGAATAACGCGTAGTTTAATAGGCTCTTTAGCCCTAAGAATTGCAAAACATTTGAACGCAGTAATTGCAAATTTTGAGCCATACTTCATAACATAATCTAAAGAAACAGATCTCTTACAAATGTATAGTTCTTATACTACAAACTTAAGCTCATTGCTTTTTAGTTGTAATATATTTCCGGTCTGTTGGGGTCCTAATACCACATCAGTATGTAACCCTTGAAAAAAATAATATTTTATGTCAGTACGACTTTCCTATTATTATTGAACAAAATGTTAGTACTAGCGTTCATGTTCATTGTAAATTCGATTTGAATAATAAAAATAAATTCAATGTGGATATAAATACTTTTTAGGATCTAATATAAATATTTGTGCATGCTGCTGTACTTGTAAGCAGCCATGCCGATAATATACCTACACATAGTACTTAAAGATATCATCACGTTTAAAATTGTGAACTTTGTGAAAAAAAAATATAATTTCCTCAACCAACACACAGTGCGAATACAATTTTAAACGAAATGTGATAGGTATACACAAAGCTTAATTTATCTACGTATGTATAATATTACTATAATTAAAAATAATATTAATTCATTTGATCTAGTTACCTCACGATCAGATTTATCAACCGCTCTCTAAATCTATCGCAAAAGCTGTTATATAATAAATTCCAAAGAAACAAATTATCTATACACGACACTTGCTTGTCTTATTGTGTATTCAATAACAACAATATTAACAATTGTAAAGTTGATATTAATCCATTTTGAATCCATTATTTCATGATCATTTTAATTTAAGTCAACTGATATTTAAATAAATTAGATGTCGGTCCTAAATGACGCTAGTTTTTAATACTGTTCATATTAAGCGTATAGCGATTATTCCTTCAATCCAAAAAAAATATAATTTTAATATTAAATAAATTATTGATGTTCACTTTAAACTTATATTCACAAAGTAAGAATATTGAGAGTAACTTGAAGTAGCAATATAGCGCCATCTAGTGACATCTTAGCAAAATAAATACTCGAATCAATGTTATTTATTCCCAAACAATTAACTCACGCGTTTTACGTGTCACAACTATCGAATTTGAATCAAGGATACAATATCTAATATCGTATACTGTATGATGTTGACGTTTCTTGATGTTCATTGTGCAAATTAATAAAAAATTGTTCACTACCGTGTAATATGTCAGGTAAAAAACAAGATATTTTATGCGGTGGGCAACGTACAAAGAAAAGTATCGTAACTACCCATAAGCAAAAATATACCAGTAGAGATTATAACAATGCTTAGATCTTCTTTTTCAATAATTTACTCACTGTGCTACGATGTTAATTATTTATGGTGTGGATACTTTCTCTGTGTCAGCCATTGCCGGGATTTTTTACAAACTCTGACGTTGTCATTCGTTCACAAAGGTCCAGACACTTAGAAAATAATTTATGTGGACAATGTGCATTTCCAAAAACCAAATTTATTTAAAACAAAAAGAGCTAAGAACTATGGAGTGAAATATCAAAACAATGCTATTAATCACAAATGAAAGAAAAAAAATAACGCAATTGATTTCCATTTTGCTTTCTTTGGAACCAATAATGACAACGTGGTCAGACAACTGTTGAGTGACGGCTAAACAAGGACAAAATAGATTGTGGTGCGTACAATCAGTTGCAAACGTTACTAAATAAACTGAATAAGTAAATAAAACGTTGATTGTAAAGCTTATAACAAAAACACAATTTGTATTTCTAGATTTTTGTAACTGATTGTACCTACATTAGCGTTACACTTTCACTAAAATGTTCTTCTCTCTCCCTCTCGTAGTAAATTCAAAAAATGATAGTTGAAGCTTTTTATGACACTTAGAAGGCCCATATTGTGTACTTAACAACGTGAAATACTTCAGCAAGACTACCTAGATACGAACATAAACATTATGAGATTTTTCTGTCCTCCCATAAATGATTTTGTACCTTCGAAGCGCTACTCTGAATGAGATTCATATTTATTTTAATAGTTAAAATATGGGCCTCAGCACGCGTTACAGTCGTTAGTAGCAATTAACTGTTTTCCGGTTTCACCTCATGTTTGTACTTGTAAAGTCTTTTAGATTTTTCGCTCCTCTTCCGTCTTATAATAACTTAACTATTGGATACATAAATAGCACTAATTACATTCGAGATTAAGATATGGATGTCATTGTGATTTTGTACATACCTAAACGTATGGCAAAATTTTGTATGTGCGTGTGGGGTAGCCTAGTGATGTCGGACAGGCTTGATTTTAATTTGGACATCAGTTTGGAGCAGTATAAGAGCCGAGGGTAGGGCTGTGCCCGGCTGTGGTTCGGCTATGGCTTACAGATGCGTGATGATGATCTCGTCATCGATTTCATCCTTCTCATCGTCTTCTTCTGGGGGCTGCTTGGCAGCCTCGGCGGCGATAGCTGGGTCTGATGCGATGGCTTTCAGACGGCGAGCCTGCAGAACAAAATGAGTACATTTTATTTTATGTTTAGGTACATTTTTATCTCCTAATTAAATCTAGTAACGGAGCACCACGAATTACAATGGGACGACTCCCTTTCAGTTCACAGTCCAGTTCCTTCCTTCCTTCTTTCAGTTCAGTTCCTTTCAGTTTTCAGTTTTTGATCTCTGCAGCTTAGAAAACAAAATAAATACAAGTTTAATACTTGTTATTTACACAAGTGCGACATATCCAACAAAATATGTGAAAAATATACGCACGAATTCCAAACACATGGTCTTTATTTATTGCCAAAATAGAATATTATTTAAATAAGTTCTTTTATTTTACTTTTTATAAACACTTTGCCAATAGTAGGTAGAGGAATCATATGGTAATGCAATTTGAGCCAGTTTTGGACCCAAAATTTATTGCTTTTGATGACTAAGTAGGAAGGCACCATTAAAGACACTTCCACCTGACCACCGCTAAGTTCATTTTTGCTTGCACTGGAAACGAAAAATTTAAAGGGTTTGGTTTGGCGTCGCGCCGCAGGATTCAAGCAAAATTTTTTTTAAGTGATCAGGCAGAAATAACCGCGATGGTACACAAACAAGAAACATAAGCAACATGTAGGTAACATATACCTAAGCGTACATCCTGTCGGTTACTGAATCGATTTCAGCTATTGTTGAAATAGGTAAATTTTCATGTTGAATTTATGTATTTTATAATTGAATATAAATGCTGTATTCTACAGTTTCCGCCTAGAATCGGCAAAGAAGAAGATTTTTAAAGTGGCATAGTTATATTTATGTAATAATACCAGCTTCTGCAGCGGCTATGCCCGCGTGAAAGTCGATTTCTCCATGCAAAGTTTGGATCCCCGTTTCCGTTTCGTTCCCTTGTGTGGTGAATTTCGTAAAATCCGTTCTTAGCGGATGTCTACATTCTATAACACCTAAAAATTTTTAATTTGTAGGTGTTATAGTTTGTGAGATTTCGTGATTAATCTTAAAGATAAATTAAGTGATTCTAGGAATAAAACCCAATAATTTAATGCACAAAAATTTTTGATTCCATCCCTAACAGTACCATATAAACACTCATTTACGACGTTTTTCGGCTGTAATGTTGATTATAAAGTTGACTCATTTACTATATATTTCTAAACAGCCATTGACATTTGGGTTGTTTATATTTTCTGCGTATCTAAGTATAAATACTAGATGGTTATATGCAGAGAATGGTGGTGTTTTTTCAGAACTGCTACTTGCAAGCACTACCGACATGCGTGTGCATTTGTACAATCTAGGGACATCTGCAGTGGCGTAACTTTAGGGTGGCAAGGCTGGCAAAATGCCACGGGCCCCTGGCCAGGTGGGGCCCCCGGTCCAAGAGGTCTTGTGCTCTGAAGAAGTAAATATAGAAATTCAAATAAATTATTAAGTTATTTATTAAACGCATTCATAAGAAAAGGATTAATTTCCCGTGGTATTTAGTCAGTCTTACCACCTTATAGATCCGTCACTGGAAAGCCCACCTTCAGAGACGAAATATGAATCCTCGTGTTTTAGAGAACTTACAGATTTATTAATAATAAAGAATAGTTTTATGTCTCTAATTCAGTGATTTAACCAAATTGACTGCAAAGTTGACGATTCCCTGGGGCCCCATCCATGATTTTGCCACGGGCCTCAAATGGTATAGTTACGCCAATGGACGTCTGTCTGTGTCGTCTTAAAATAATCACAATTCCAGTGTGAGAGAAAGACGGAGATATACAGAAAAAATAGCGTTATCTCTTTCCCATACAGAAATTATGTTGATTTTAAGACGTCCTGGTAAGGCTACCCTTACCATGACGTCTTAAATGTGCGAGTTTAATTTTATTTAACGCGATCGACACGTTTATGATGTTCGCTCCGATTGGCCCGCTCCTAGCTCTTAATCAATCAGAGACCCAAACGCTGTAAACGTTTAGATCGTGTTAACGTAAAAACAATTCAGACTAAGCCCTTATTCGAAACGAAGCGAACAGGTAGTATGTAAGGATCACAGCTGTCCTGTACAGAGGTCCTGTAGTTACTGATCATCCCCAAGGGAGAAAGGTGTAGGTGATTAGAGAAGTATTGAATAAAATTAACAGTTGCACCAGTCCCGAATGAGAACGATGACCCAAGCGTTCTTCACCATAGAGATTTACGCTTTGAAACGCGCGCAATTCTGACGGACTAGTTCATGTGCCCTGGCCATTGCAACTTAATTATGGCGTTTTTTCGTGCTATGTCGGTAAACTTGGTTCTCTAGCGGATATCTTAATTCCTGATTCGATCAAGCAAGGAGTCTCCGAGTATAGCCTTTTTGTTGCCCTTTGGGTGACTTTAAAGGGTGGACCAGACGGTTGCAAACTAGCGCTCCAACCAAAAACCTTAGTTTATGTATTTGGTTTGTATTGCGGCTACGCGCAAACACGTTCGGTGGGGAGTGAATCAAGGGCGTTGAAGGTCATGGATTACAACAGCTGTCTACACGGATTGAAACTAAGATAGGCGCCAGATAAACGTCGAATAATGGTCATTGACCCTCCTACATTTCGCACCTCCGCTCAAATAGTGTCACAACTCAAAAATCAAATTATTGAGAAAAAGGCTTTTAAGTTCTAATAATTCAGGGATATAACGCTATAAATAAATACAAAAAATGCGTCACTAGTGGGAAAATAATTGAATTGCAAATATGATAATATCTGACCTTAAAGTATGACGAATTCTGAAATTAATAGCATCATAATAATCATCAGCAAACGATTTTTTTTTTGAGTTGTGACATTATCTGAGCGGAGGTGCGATTTTTTGACATTCTTAATTTTCCTACGCAGACATATAAGGAAAAGGACAATGTACTTTATTCCACAGTTATCTGGCGCCTTCTATAGCAAGGTCACCTTGGTTGGGACGTTGGTTTGTAACCGTCTTGTCACCCCTGAAGCATAAACCTAATATAAATAATAGGTTTTATTATAACTACTGACCTTTCTCTTGTGCAGTATTTCGACGACGATGTAGCCAGCAACTCCGATGAGCAGCATGACCATCATGACATAGAGTTTCATCCTGGCACACAGATGCGTGGAGTAAGCATAGGCGATCACGAAGCCAGCAGACTCCCAGAGACGGTAGTTGGAGAATGCAGCCTCCTTGTTACGTCTGAACAGCACTCCGTACAAGCCTGGAATATGAAGAATGGGTAATTTAGAAGTGTTATGCATACAGTTAAGGAGTGGAATTCACTGGTGGAGTTTGTGTTTCCTAATAGCTACAACCAGGGGTATTTAGGTGTAATGGGTTACTTCTAGACAAGCGTGCTCCATCGTCGGCCATATCATCGCTTACCATCAGGTGAGATAGTGGTCAAACGCGAGCCTATCAAGAATAATAAAAAAAAGTATTTTTTTTTTTAAATATTACAAGCCAACTTTATCGTTTTTGTAGAAATCGAATAATCAGAGAAGAGAACGCCAAGGGAACGTGGGTACTCCTGGAATAATAAAAAAAAAATATATCTTTGATCCAGGACATAAACTAGTATTTGACTGCGATCCCACCTGGAGGCAAGCATGTTACTTACTACCTATTATATATATCCCAGAAGTAAGCTAAAAGACATATGACACATTATGTATTTTATTTTAACGTATCCGAAGGCTTTGATCCTCTACCAAGAAGTGGCAACATTATAGTCTATTTTTATATATACTATGGACTTTTTGACATTAAAGTTTCTGTGTTTTATTTAAATCAGTTCTGTAAGATCTCTAACCATGAATAGCTTTCTCTGCCCATCATGAATCGATCGGAACTGAACCAAATGACAGCATAATTAGCTACAATTAGTCTACGACTGATAAAATTGACTCATGCAGATGATGCGCGTAATTAGTAATTACATTATTAGCTGAATAGCGGAATGTATGGAAGCAATTATTTTAATACTAATAGCAAGTGAAGATCAAAACGTGTTTTTGTCACGTGTTCTATCTTGACTAGTGAAGCGGTCAAAACGTTTTTAAACAATAGCATGGCACTTTGAAACCTTACATCGCCATAGCAAGTTATGAATAAAATAAATACAATGACTTCAACACGTTGACAGCGTTACTCATTTTTGCCACCGGTGGTACAGGGCTTTTAAGACCTCGTTTAAAACTATCAGTATGACTGTAAGGGGCTTATTAGGCCTCGTAACAATTAAAACAAACGTATTATTATAAAGCTGTATTCTGTTTTAAATAAGGCATCTTAGGTATACACTCATCTCTTTTATAAACTGAACCAAATTGAAATTATGACTACCGCATGCCAGAAAAGACTATGTTTTTTTTAGCCGCATCGCAAAGAAGACACTTACGAGGCTTATTAGCATTGAACGTGCCACAGAACAGATGAAAGAAGTTAGAATGGCTTTGTGGGCGGGGCAGGCGTGCCACAAAGTAGGGCAATGCTCATAGTTCAACTACCAATGACAAACTTGCGATCTAAGTGTGCGTGGTTTGTTAGTTGCGTAATGCGCGTTCGTATTGGTTTATTGCCTTTAGTGGAGTTAAAGGGTGTGAGACATGCGGTGACACTCGTTTTATTACAAATCGGAAAGTAAATTTCGTTCATTCGAATGAAAATTATCATTGTGAAACGCGAGTTGCGTGTGAGTAGCGATTTTTAATCGTCTATTCTATGATGCATCAATAACGTCTTTAAAGAAACCGGGCATTATACGATTATCCTTATGCAAAACATCGCGAACAGAAGAGGAAAATACGACTCTCGCCGACCGATTGGATTTTGATTCGCCGTTTTATGCTTGTGATAAAATTCTATTTTTGAACTGGAGTCCTAAACGTTTATGGCATCGGGATAAAGCCTCTATGTCTGGGTTACTGGCGTAAATTACCGTCAAACCGGTCACGTTTAGATACATATGTACCTATAAAATAGTAGGCTTTTGCCAGCGACTTTGCCCACTTATAATTATATTTTTCCATACAAAATTTGAAACAACGTTTCAAAAAACTACCCCTTTGGGGGTGAATTCTCTTAGTGTATGCCTACGTTATAAAAAGAAGCATTGTACAAAATTTTACGTTTCTAGTTCCAGTAGATGTGCGATGATATGTCAGTCAGTCAGTGATGATATGTCAGTCAGTCAGTTTCTCCTTTTATATATATTATTATTATTACTCGATTTGGCAAACTCAACATATTTTATTTACATTACTATTGTTAATTATTATTTCAAAATCCCAGGTATCCAAAAAAAAAAAAACGTATAAAAGTCATATTCGGTGTCTACATCTTTCCCGTCCGATTATAATTGAAATGTTTCAAGGTTAGAGTGAATAGACTCTTAATAAACTAGTGCGCTTCACCATCAACGATTGAGATGCAATGGTTGATGGTGAAGCACACTAGTTGCTTACCATCTGGAGGGACCGCAGTCAAGCACTAGTTCATTAAAAAAAAACACATCTTTTTTGCGACTCTTTCAGAAATAAACATTAGGTACATTTTGTACCTACTTATTTTTTGTATTTTCCTTTTCATTTATGATTATTATTAATGTAGACATTAAAATAAAGAAATGTACTTATAAGTCCAATTTATTAACCTAATTTCAATAGATGCCTTTAGAAATCTAGAAATAAGTAACTTCATAAATTTGCAGTATAAAATGGCGAGAGTACCATTAGTACTAGACATAATATACGATTAAAATATTCATTTCTATTCTTAGTCTGCAGTTAATAGCCTAATAACAATCGCAAATGGAGGGCTAAGTTATAGGAATGGCTTTCCACCCGAGGCTAGTGACACGTGCGCTTCCAGCTTCCATAATAAACCATATTGGTTTATGTATTTTTTATTTTTCTGAAAGGTTTATCGTTATGAGACATAAGTACACTTTTATAACCGGATCTATTTTTTGCACAACCATATTTAGGACGTTTTCAAAATATATCTTCACTAATATTTTAAAAGAGGTGAAGTTTGATTTTTTGTTTGTAGAAAGTAATCTCTGTACCTTATTGTTACAGTACCTACCTAACTGTTCGGATGGCTAACATTTTTGACCACTGGAAAGCTGCTTTATCCTTGAGTGACACAGGCTATATTTTATGTAGGTAAGTGGGCGAAGGCGCTGGCAAAATCTAGTCTTCTATATATCGTAATTCTGTGATCGAAAAACTAATTTTTGCGATTATCGACTTTATTGCCCGAGGACGTCGACATGTAATATTAAAAAAAAAAACAAAGATTCTCAATTCTGAAATAACGAATTCTAAATTCAATTAGAATTGGTTATTTCAGAATTGGGAATTCTTGTTGTATACCTTCTTAAGTAATAATAATGTTCTTAATTAATTACTTGTTTAGAACTTACTATCATGTAATGATAGTTAATTTTGTTCTTAATAGATTTCATATCTCTCGTATCTATAACTTTCACAGTATCATAATTAAAATCAACAAACACAAAGAAATTGCTTTAGCACTTTAAATATGATGATCGTCAGGTTTTGTATTTAATATCAGAAAATAAAGTTATTAATTTGTAAGTTTTGCACAATTTCTGATATACCTAGTTTAGGTAGCCCAATCACTTACATAATAAGTAAGGCTCAATTGATCATAGCGGGCATTAATTGCCAGCGCATAGCTGGGTGCGGGAGCAAAACCCCTCAGTCGCCTGGATAGCCCTGTAACCATGTATTTGTGCGGACAACCAGGTTACATTATAAGATAATAACTTTTGTGATTTTTCATGATAGAGTTATGAAATTTTGTACATGCTAGACACGTGTTTCGGGTTTTGCATATAATACTAAATAAAAGCTTGTACAAAGAGTCACATGATTGTTTTTGTATTCTAATTTCACGGTTGAACGGAAGAATATATCGTGTTTCTCCGACCCCACGTAATGTGGCACAAGGGTAAAAAAAACGTCATGAAACACACCATTTCTGTTATTTCTTTAACTAACTTCTAATTAAGTTAACTTCTTATTCGACGACCAGGCACGCTAGTGCTAATAAACCGCGCATAATGATAAGAATCAAGCGATCTTGGTACTTATTTAGTTCTCACAATGGCGGGTAAAAAACTAATTCTTAAAGTAATAAATTGTATCCACAGTATGGTCATACATATTCATATAAAATACATAATGCTAGCTAGCATAGCATAGAGTTAACTCGTCTGTGTCCAACTTAGGGCGTTCACAGACGAACAGTATTAACTTAGATGACTTAGAATCTGGGAGCATTGACAACTCATAACATATATCGAATAGAAAGAAGAAGTTATCGCAGCCTTGGGACGCAAATGGCTGCTGACCGGACCCAAATCGTCGACGGCGCGCACTGTTCCCGCGCCTCAAGGATTGGTCAGCAACAGCAGGGGCCCAGCTGGGTCGAAGCCTACTGGGGTCAGGGTCAGTTTCGAAACAGTAGCTCAGCCCCGGTATGAAGGCACGAAGGAACGGGGTGGGTTTTTAGTTAGTAAGAGTCTGACACTATCTCCCGCTCCGCCCGAGAGCAGGGGTTGTCATTAGATGATTTTCCCACCAAAAAAAGGGCTACTGAAGGATAAACATGTCTTTAGTCAGTAAAACTCTAACAGACCCTCTAGATCCATCCTAGAGCGGGAAAAGTCATTTCATGATTTCCTATTTCAAACAAAAAGGGGGACATTGACGATTATAACTGGTGACAGATGAGAGCCACACCAATTGTTCGATTATTCGATGCCATTGATCGACGTTGATTGGCATCAGTCGAATGGTGTAGTAACCGCTTTTGATTTTAAGCGACAGTTCAAACTACTTAAGTTTGAACTGTCGCTTGACATCGATCGAAAGCACTAATCTATGATCGATTAATTTTTGTCAAAGGCAGACTACAGCAAATCTAAATAAGAAGATAACATAAATCACAGCGAACTCACTAATGAATCAATTATTTCTGAATAAAATCATTATCTTTCAGAATAAAAGTGTCCTATTTGTCTATACATAATTATTAGTTTCGAAGTGCAAAGCGTACAATTCAGTCGAACGTTGTGGTGTTAGGTATTGACGTTTCCCCCGCCGATCTGCAACCAGCCTTACGGGTGTCATTATAAAAGTTACCAGCTAACAAATGAATATGTATTCGAGATTCATGATTGTCGCGTTCTGCAATATTATACTTGATCTTATGACCTTTTATGTTTGCTTTTGAATATACTTAAGACCTATCGTGGTTTCATTATTCACATATCCAATTATCTTGACCTGCATCTTGTATAAGGATGCACTGTCTTAGGGACCAAGAAATATATTGGAAAATTTGATAGGTATGCGGCAGGAACAGACTGAATTTGCTTTATGAAGAACTAGCTTTTGCTCGCGGCTTCGCCTGTATACTTAAAATATAGCCTATGTCACTTAGGATAAAGCAGCTTTGTATCGGGGAAAAAAAAATCACAATCGGACTAGTAGTTTCAGAGATAAGCTCCTGCTGCTATAAAGATAATTATATAAACCACTGTTACATTTTATAATTTCTCGAAGCGCATTAAACGCAACCTAAGGTAATTATTACATAAGAAATAAAAGGTGTCATAAAAAATTAACTAGGAGTGTGTTAAGTGGCTTTAATGCACTTTAATAGTCTTGCCATCTTCAGACGTAACAAAACGTTTTAGACTATGATCAAATAATTTATTTGCAACAATATTGCAAATAAATTATATTAGTCTTGATCCCAACACAGGACTAAAGACTTTACTCAAAGTACGAACTATCTGAACAACACATCTGTCTACTGTTTTTTTGACCCCACTTAATGTGACAAAATCCATGTAACCATCCGATGAAACACTAGATATCCAAGGATAAAAGAAAAATCTTAGAAACTCACCGTTAATTTGCGTCTGCCAAACAGCATCACCAACACCCCAAAGACCGGAGATGATGAAGAATGTCGTCGGCGACTCTGGGTTCGGCTTCCAAATGAGGAGCCAGACGATAAGTCCTAAGTGCAGAGCAGCTCCCATCACGAGGATCGGGAACCTTCCAATGTACTTCATGGCTGATCCGAAGACCAGCGAGCATATCGCGTTGACCACCCCGAAGCAGATCATCACGTACCCGATGGAGCGGATACCGAGCGCGCACGAAACGTAGGCCTGGAAAAAGATTTCGGGTTACAGAATACTAGAAATAATGTAATACATAGAAAAGTAAAATTTTAAACTCTATTACATTAAGGGACAAAATGTCCCCCAACATGATGCGTAACTCTCAGTCTGCATGACGCCGCAACGTTGCCCAGTGTCCCGCAACTTGCCACCCAACAATATACAACGCATTCGTGACACAGGATATGTTGTTGTTGTTGGACAATGTGACAGCGTTGCCTGTCATGTTGGGGTCAATTTGTTCTCTAGTGACTCTAGATCTTTAAAATAGGCAGAGAATCATTTTTCAAACTTTTTATTTTATCGGTTATCAAATTAGTTGGATCACGATTCTTGAAAACTGAAATAATATAAATCAGCAAAATTTAATGACGATCTGGGAAATACGTATCGTCTTAGTAGCCATTTTTCATTTTTGATAGTTTTTTTTTTTTGTGTTTGGCACTCAAGTGTTTTGGTTTCGGTTGAAATCACCAACTTGTGTTAGTAATAAAAATTCTAATTCGCCGTACTTTTTACATAACATTGGTAAATATTACCTACACTTCTTTGCGTGCATTGTCGGATAAAAAACTTTAGTAGCCGTTCCGTTTCAAGTGAATAGAATCCATTTACCTAACATCCTATGTATAACGGTACTCGTAACTAACGCTGGAGGTCATTTTGCAAGCAAAAAATGTTCAACATTCGTTTAGACTCGTCGTTTAGGCTGATGTGAGATCAGTATTTAAGTTATCATTAGCGAGGCTTGCAATTTAGTGGATAACCATTTTTTTTACTCCTTTCATCTCCCTCACTCAAAAGGCGAAGGCCTCTCTTCATTCCTTTCATCTTTCATCGACCCGAACTTCCTTCTTCCACTTCTGGTGAAATCTATCCCACCATATGGGCTACCGCAACTCCATTTAGTGAAATGGGATTACGGTTGACAACCCCATGCAGCGGTCCAGTCGTCATCTAGTGGTCTTAACGCAGGCAATTTTCTGCTATTTAGGCCCGCAATTTGTCGGTATGCGATAGACCTGTCCTGTCTAGTACTATTTAAGTAGGGATCATAAAATCGTTGCATATTTTAATAAAAATGCAGAATACAGCTGCATCAGGAAGCATTATAACTGCCTTCAATAATTATTCACAGAATCGAGATATTCTTTGGAGGTGATTACTCGATCGCAATCAAAATGCATCTATTGTACATAAACTACGAGTACCTACTTATTAGCCATTTATTTTTATGTTTGACTTCCGCCAGCATTCCTTATATAATAATAATAGGTAAGTTAATGTCATCAAGATATAACCATGTTAAGTATTAATAAAGATATAACTTCAACGAAAGTATAGGACTTAAAAAGAGCTGGTCTCTAAATGATAAAAATGTCTGCCGCATGTTGGATGAGCTGTGGGCTAAAAAAGTCAATTATTGGGTCCCTTTAACCGCAAGGCGACATCGCGGCAGACCAAGGCGAAGGTGGAGAGATGAGCTGGACAACTACCGGAGGGACTGGCCCGCAATGACCGAGGACAGACGTGTGGAGCACAGACCTTTGCCCAGCAGTGGGACATAATAGGCTAACTAACTAACTGACTACCTAGATCTTATAGCGGCTAAATTGAAAATCCTACCTTATTTGTTTTCGCAAATACCAAGACTGAAAATTCAATGATTCAATCATCGTCCAACATGCTAATGTAATTATTTGCAATCGAAATGACTGCTACGCTATTAACTTGGGACTACACGAACGCTAGTTGGGCTTCGAATTCCTCGTAATATTCAAAAATGTTTAAAAAGATTGAAGAATTTGAATTCACCTGATTTTATGGATACAATGGAATTACATGACTTCATTTCGCCATCACCTTTCTACTATCGGACAACCCGACATACGGTGAGTGTCCACCTTTACATTGTTAACAACTCTACGGTTCGGATTAAGCATTTCGCGTATATCTAATGATTGAAACAATTTTCCGAGGGAATAGACTCTTATTAAACGATCGCGCCTCACCATCAACGATTGCTTCACTGCTTACCATTTGGTGAGATCACAATGAAGCACTGGTTTGTAAGATTTCAAAAAATATATATATCTAAATGTATAAATAGTTGGGTTGAGAACATACCTGGGTGAAATCTGCTCCAATGAAGGCTTGCTCCATACCAATCCATAGCGTAATAGGGATCAGTAGCTGCTGGTTGGGTTTCTTCAACTGGTAAGCCGTGGCTGACAGCAACTGGATTCCAGTCAGCTCCTTTGAGGGGTCTGACTTTCTTTGCTTCTCACCATACCTGAACAAGTACGAAAATGTTAATGAATGAAGATAACATGAATATGATACACTTGATACACTTTAGTGATGATGAAGCAAAAGTAACGACAATTAAACAGAACCAATATGAATATAGTAAAGAACAGAACCCTAACACTAATTACTTAACAAGAGGCAATGAAAATCAGTAAACCGTTCCATTAACAGTAGAACAAAAAAATCCAGAAAAAACATACAATTAATAACATGAGATGTATTCGAAAATACTTGAGTGTATTGTGGGATGTTGCTCAGAATTTAAAGCAATTACGCCACGTAAAGGCATTGATATGACTGTTTTGCAAAAAAAACAGGAGCGTCCAAATATCAATCTAAGTCACAAATTGTATTCATAATATGGCAAAAACTACACGTCACGTTGTAGACAAATTGGTTTTAGGAAGCCGGGTATGACAGTTATATACGAGTCTAATAATATATGTTGTGTACAGATCACAACAAATTTATTTAGCTGTCTGAGTATTACCCATGGATATCTATCACCGTTATGTTACAACAATGGAACGAGCCGTGAATAGGAAAAAGATAGAATGATCGATTGGCGAATTTTGTCTATACTCAACCCATTATTGCTAGATGTATAACAGTTATCGAAGTAGGCCCAATAACTGCTTACGAAAGCGTAGGAGTAAGAACCTTTCTTTCTTTCGTTGAATAAACATAACAGAGATGAGATAAGTACTGAAATTTAAACTATAGGACCCATAAAGCATTGTTTAACTGGCCATATTTTATACAATGGTTTATTTTTTTTACTTTCATTCTAAAGTATAGATAGTGAAGTTCTCATCGGTCAGTGGTTCTAAATTCATTGTTAATTTGACTATGATTAAAATAGTTACCTTGACAGTGGGTCAACAAGAAGAGCCACCATAAGCACGGCTACAACGACACAGGCGAGGTATATGGCACTGATCTCATATATCTCGCTGTCCGGCGGCCGGTGAAGGTTCTGGTTATCATGATGACCTCCGCCGAGCACGCAAAAGTTCGCACCGCAAGTCAGGTACGTCTTGCTCGAGTTCTCAGCCGTTGCTGTCGTGTTGTGGACTCCCGAAGAAAACACTGCCGAATAAAGGACGGTGCTGCATTCGTAAGCATATAGAACTGAGCCCGAGTCTGGACTCCTGTATAAAATATTTGGGATGCTATCAGAATGAATTAATAGTTAAGAAATAAATACAGCGAAAATCGTCGGACTTACCTAAACTTGAGATCAAATTTCCCCAAAGCTCAGCCGTCTGCCAAGCAAGGAAGAAGAAGCCGAAGAACCGTACAATAATACCGTCAACGGCCTGGTCGGTCAGCTTCGCGTAGACGCTGCCCGCCTGCGTCAGATACGTGGCCTTGGAGGTCCACATAGGAGCTGCTCCTAACCCAACCACCACGCCCGCTGGGACGAGGGTGTAGAAAGCCGGGTAAAACTGCGCCCCAATGTACGGGGCGTAGCACATCATGGATATACAGAGGGTCCATTTGACCGTTAGCCTCTTTATTAGGAATGTGGGTACAAATATACAGGAAACGACGAGTGCTGCGTATATTGAGCTGAGAGAAACGGTTCCGAGGCCATCTGCGGCGTTTATCGAGGACTGCAGGTTGGCAGTTCCCTGGAAGGCGGTGAATTGGATCATAAATGCTGCACTGACTGCGGCAATGTTCTTTAGTATTCTCCATTTCTCGTTGACGTTAAGTTGTACTTTGCCAGACATGTAGTTGTCGTCTTCCGTGGGTAGCGGTGGGGGTTTGACGATGTCATCGTTCGAGTCGCGGTCGTAGCCGTCGTTTTTGAATCCTGTCTTGATCGTGTACACGGAGTCTTTGTCCGGACGATCATCTTCACGTCCGCCGCCGTGCGTAGCCGTCATGCCGTGTTTCTCCTGTTGCCCTGAGAACAAACAAATACAAATTGAGATAAGGGTTATATATTAGAGTATTATATAAAACATAATCATAAAAATATACGTATTATTTTTCAAATATGTAAAGATCCATCAGATCCAACTGGCGACTACAAATAAACAAGATTTTGTCGCGATAAACAGATTTATTGGTATGCAGGCCGCGACTGGGATAAAAAAAACATGTATTATCCGGTTTTTAAAAACGTACTTGATGTGATTGACATTCTTGAATTTCGAGTTTATTAGCATGTACTTGAGGTAAACATTATAAGCTAATATATCGTTGTTTCTTTTTACTAAAAACATTTTTATTATTTTTTACAGTCAACATAGAGAGATGACGCAGGAAAAAAATGGGTCTTTACTATTAAGTAGCTGTCTACTCGTTGATAAGTGTGGTTTAAATTGCTTCTTTCAGCAAGTGTTCGCTCCCAAATAGCACACTTATTAATCTCGCCTAATAAGTACTGTACAAAGCGTATCTACTACGCCGTTTGGCAAAGTTTTTGTGACAATTACGATTTGATCCGCATACAGCAATACAATGGGCACCTTCGGCTGAGTACATATCGTCCTATTGTTTGCTGGGTTTCACAAAATGTTTCGTCATGACATAATCACCACGTTTACACCGAGTGCGCCTCCCACCTGAAAAACTACTGCTTCAATATGGCGACTCTTTTTGTACTATTGACGTCGGGTAAAGCTAAATTACAGGTTATTGGTGGTTACAGTGTTATCCTCTGAAAGCAAGTCATGCCATCAGCACTTGCCAATAGATGTCGTTACACGTGCTTGGAGTGATTCAGAGGCTTTTTAAGGTGTTCGACAATACGGACGTGGCTAACCCAAACACCTGCTTTTCTCAGTACCCACTTGTATAATTGTCAGTTTATTCAATGCGTGAAGAAAGTTCCATCCGTCAATACAATTGCCTGCTCAGTCGCTATCGGTCACCGACACCGGGACGCTACTGCATGAATTATGAAAACAAAGTACGGAGTTTACAAATATTCTCGTCTATACCAACGTTCTATACTTCCACTGATATCATACAGCGTATACGATCGTACGTAGGCAGTACGTAGCGTTACCGAACCTTTACAAAACATTTACTTGAATTTATTATTATCTAAATATCCTTTGTTGTGTCGTTAGCATTGAGTTTATCTTATCGGCCAGTTGTCTTATATGGGTAAATACTTAAACTACTTTTATAGTTATTTGAATGCCATATTTTAGTATGCAGTTACGGAGGTGTTTACGTGCGCCTCGTCGGGGACGGCAAGTGTGCTCTATAGACTGGCCTAGCCTACAGAGAGCTTAGGGCTGCGAAAAGGTGAAAAGAATTACCGTGATCCTAAAATGCACTTTGCAAATGAAGGAACAGAGGTTAGTATTAGTCGGTAAAACTTTTCAAACATCCTATCACTTCACCCTAGAGGGGAAAAAAATTCAAAACTATTTAAAAAAAATATTTTTACATAGGCCTACTTGGGCACTTATAAAACGTCAAAAGCTAGTGCAGTGAAGTAATAATTCGATGATTTTCCATCTTAAAAAAAGTCCACGGAGTTAGAACTAAAGTCACAAAATTTCTATATTTATGTAAAAAATTATAATAAACACAGAACTATAGTTATCAAACTACATTTATGTGTCATTTCTACAGAATCACTTTGAAATCAACATATTTATTTATTTTTAAGTCGAGTTAGTGAATAGATGACGACAATTCACGCTGTTAATTGTCTGACACTAAGTTACAACACTTTAAATATCATACACGTCTTGTTTTGACTTAATTTCCATATTTCATGAACAATGAGCGCATCAGTGAGTCTGGCGTCCATCTATCGGAATATTAATTACAATGATTAATAAATACAAGTTTGTGTCATCTTGATTGTCATTCGATAAGTGAAATGAGCAAAATGGAGGTATCTGAAGATAATGATATGATGTTGATGTCATTTGACTAGTGGGCGATATTATCGGACCGCAAATTGTTTTATCAATTCGGCTGCCGATTTATATCTACCGCCATGTAATGTCGAAAACTGTTTTGATAATCACTTTTTTTTTGCATGATAAATATTTATGAACGTTGAAAAGGAATGAGAAAAGTTTAAATATTATTGGAACGAGACTGGCGTGTGTTGCGCACCGTTCGTGTCGAAATTAGTGCACATGTATTCAGATCATGGAGGAGACACCCAAATCGAATAGCTATCGAATGCTCCATTGTGCAATTTAATGACTGCGAACGATGTCTGTTTGTTGTTAGATTTGTAACACGAGTTATTGTTGCCTGTACTCATTGTCAGGTGGTTGTGGAGTACTGTAAACACTGCATAGAGCAGTTAACAGAACAGAGAACACCCACACTGAGTTGCATACCTTTACTTGTAGAGTTGGTCTATTTCTATACCTTAAACTAGAGTTGGTCTATTTCATCATTATAATCATTTGAGCGGAAAGACGTCCACTGTTGAACATACGAGTAGGCCTGCCCAAGTGTTTACAATTAACAATTTTGAGTCTCGCATTCATCAGTTAGTCTATTTACTTGGGCTTTTTTTTCAAAAGTGGAAACAACGAATGTTACTATCCTTATGAATTCTTAACCACATATCTTTGTCTCAAAAATTGTGGTGGAATTACAATCATCGTCACGGATCTTGAGCGCTCGGCGTCAGAGAGGGGATCGCTTTGCGCATTCCATGCATTGGCGAGCCAATTGTCGTCGTTGTTAGATACATGCAGCAAGCGCAGGGAACGAATCATGAGTGACGTTTATGACGCGATAGCGCGGCGAGCCAATCATTGACACTCGCCCCCGCGTCACACTTCGCACCACTAAAGAGACCGAATATTTGACTTTTGCGCAACTTGAAGCCAGCGCTCAAGATCCGTGCCGGCAATTGTATATACTTATATTATACACTAGCTAGGATAAAATAGTATCCTACGTGTTATTCTAGGACCTGGTTACTTTTTATTATAAATATATAGCATAGCATAAGCACAGTATAGCATAATCAACCTTTTTAATGTTTCCATTTCTGGAACTCAAGCCTAATCTCTAGGAGAAAGATATATTATTATAGATTAAATAATACACATCTATTATATTTAATGTTAATAGAAACCTATCGTCACTAAAGAACCATTAAAGAATTAAGACTAAACAAGGACAAACCGTAATGATCTTTACGTATAAAACCTACAGGTAATTTTCCTTTAATCTAAACTTTTATTAATGACTGACATATTGTATAGTAATTTTTTTTTAATAATCTGTGTGTGAGTAAGGGGTGGTACACAACTACATAATTTATTCGTAATAATTTTTCCGCCGGTGTCATTGGGTGGAAAACAACCGGACGATGATTCTAATGAGTGTGTCGGCCTATTGTTCTACTCTATGCTTCTCATCGCAAATTTGATAGCGTACTAGTGCATATAAGGATAAATCTATCATCGACACATGATTTTTATTGTGGTTCCGAATCATTGTTGACTGGCCTGTTGGTCTCGTGGTGAGTGGCCTTGACTGCTAGGTCGTGGGTTCGATTCCCACCCAGGACAAATGTTTGTGTGATGAGCACGATCATTTGTTCTGTGTCTGTGTGTATTTATATTATGTATATAAGCTTCTGCCAGCAGCTTCGCCCGCATTATAGTCGGTTTCCCCATACAAACTTCCAATCCCCGTTTTACCCCTTAAGAGTGAAATTTCGTAAAATCTTGGCGGATGTCTGCACTCTGTAACTATAAGGAACCTACCTGCCAAATTTTAAGTTTGTTGGTGTTATAGTTTGCCCTACATAATGTTTAGGTTTTGTTCGGACTATTTAGTAGATGGTTTATGTGAAGTATGGTAGGATAGAGCAGGGTAGAGTAGGGTAGAGTAGGGTGGAGTAGGGTAGGGTAGAGTAGGGTATAGTAGGGTGGAGTAGGTAAGAGCGGGAGCGAAGCCGCGCGGGCAGAAGCTAGTATTAATATATTTCCGGATTTGTGGCACACCCATTTTGGTTTATTTTGATGAAGGAATTCAAGTAACGCTTTTGAGTTGTCGTAAAATGTCTAGAAACGCCAAAAACTGAACTGTCCACTTTCATATCAAGTTATGAGTAACCTGACACATCGATACTCGCCGGCGGGTGGAATGAAATATGAACATTCATTAAACAAAATGGCGTATGTACAAGTTCTTATGTAATAAGTGATCCATAGGTAAACATGTGTGGCTGTGATATCATTAAGCCCCAAGCGAACGCCGGCGTTTCCTCACTCATTGACTTTCTGTTGTGTCTCTAATTACAGTGTTCGAAAGTTGATTGTTCTATCGTTATCATCATTTCAGATGTAAAACGTCCACTATTGGACATAGGCCTCCCTCAAGTGTCGCCATAAAGACCGGTCCTGTGCGTCTCGCATCCATCGGATTCCCGCGACCCTCACTAGTCATCGGTCGGAATGTCTTTTATCTAAGTACGTCAAAATACCTTACAAACGTACGTAATCTTGAAAAGATTACGTATCTACTAGTAATAACAAGTTGTCAACTTAATTTCTTTAGGTCCTGCACAACGTAAGTTGGAATAAGTTTTATTAAAAAAAGTCTAATCAAAGCAGGTACATTTGTGATGCACAAACAAATAAATCCGTTACACTTATTGTGTGAGTGTAAACAAACAGTTCTATCTGAAGACAGAGTTCGTATATTAAACAAATCTATCTGAAGACAGAGTTCGTATATTTAACACACAATTACATAAATCGTTTTTAATATATGCACGGAGCGTGCCCCGCCGGCACGATAGTCGCTAAAGCAGAATCAGCACTGTTCTGTTTGTATCGAAAATATTATGGGTGGTACTCAATAGCTTCTATTAAATTATTTACAGTTCCTTCTTAGTTCTCATCATCATCAACATTTCAGTCGAATGATGTCCGCTATTAGACATAGGCCTCCCCATAGAGTCGCAAAAAACGACTGGTCCGGTGCATCTCGCATCTATTGAATTCCCCCGACCCTCACCAGGGCCTCAAGTCTGCTATTACAAGAGTGTCAGAATGGCCTATCATTGATTACAAAATTGTGGATTTTGACAAGTTTGGTAATCTACTAATAAAATGCCATCATTACGATTTTCCAATGGTCAACCACTGACACTCCAGGAAGTGGCTTATAATGGTAATATCGTACACATTGAAAAATGAATGTCTGACGTACCTATGCGGCAATCTGCCAAAATTTTGACAGTTCCTTTGATCAGTAACCAAACCTACTATTAAAACGTCACTGTGCAGGCTCAATATTGCCATTCTACTACAACTCTATTACGAGACCATTTGTTGATCAATGATCGATCATTATGAACTATCAGATTACGAAATTTTAGCAAAATGACAATGGGATCGTGTTGGAATGCCGAATTTTAAAAAAATAGTAGACTTGGGGCCCAGGTCATCGGTCCACCTAGTGGGAGACCTTTCAATGCTGCGTCTTCCAGTACGTTGTCGCTACGTACGAGACGCAGAAGATGGATCACTTGGGGGAGGCCTCTGACCAACAGTGGGCGTCTTTCGGCTGAAATGATGATGATGATGATGATGATGATGATGATGATTCTCGAATTCAGTTCAATCCCTTATAAGTAAAAGTGAATAAGTTATAAAAATATTAAAGCGCGACAGTGTGTTCTACGTCTAAGCACACAGCCTCCTAAAAATGATAATGCGAAGTAATGTCGACACTGCATACCTCCGCCATGCAGTCAGCACTAAGACGTGAGATAAAAATGTCCTGCGTCTGTGTTTTGATATTTCCCAGGATGTTTAAAGCACGTACCAAGATTATTTCGAACAAACAATAACAGATACACGTATCTTATTTGTAAGGCCAAGTTAAAATATCACTGAAATTATTTGTACTGGAACACTTGACGATACTGTGGTTTTTCCTTATGTTTGTTGTTCCAAGTATTTCTATATTATCAGTACTGAGAAATGTTTGCCTAGGAAAAACTGGATAATTCGCTGCGAGATTTTTTGAAAGCGTATTGCATTTTTTGGCGTAGCCCTGGAACGCAAGGACAACAGTGGTCCTACCACCAGCTCTTAACGCTCTAAACTGAACTGTTAAAGAGATGGGCGACAGGGAGTGTCCTGTCGCTACATCGAAGAATTAATCAATAGTTAATGAATTTTATTTCACAGAATTGGTTTAGAACAAAAACCAAGACGCTTTATATTAATAGCAACATTACCAAGATTCAATGACAAGGCCACACTGGGACGTAAACACCCATAACAGAAGAAGATTACCTCACCTAATCAAGCACTATCGTTGTACACTATCAAAAATTCTCACAGTGGATCACTGAACTTGTCTAAACAATACTTATTCTATAAATAGACGTATCAAACAAAAGAGGCTTATTTCCCGAATCGTAGTCGCAAAAACACTATGACAGGGACACTTTGCGAGCAATTCCCACGACTACAAAGCATAAGCATTATTCAGATGTTCGTCAATTTTCACTTCCGCCGCTTCCACCCTGTCATCACTCCATAATGACTTCTGTCAAGGCTAAACACTAAATTACTCCCTGTCATGTCGGCATAATACAGCTTGTAAAGTGCTATTGTCAAACGTTATTGTGAGGCGCGTGATTTTGGCGTGATGCTCTCGCATCTGTCCCTTTGGTGACGGCCTTGAACACTGTTGGTTTTGTTGGACAGAGGATGTTAGTTCAGGCCTTTCATTTCGCACTAGTTATTATTGTAAATAATCATTTTTACACTCATTGCAACAAGTTGTTTAAAAAGGCTTCGAAACTATTTAGTTCACCATCATTTTAATAGAAAGGCTTCCTTCAAGTGTCGCCACAACGACTAGTCTTGTGCGTCTCACATCCAATATGGCCTCGTTTACACGTGGGGCCAGCCTTACCCAATCGCCATCGCTAGTATAAACGGGGAAACCCCGCTTACACAATGGCGATTGGCTGAGGCTGGCACCACGTGTAAACGGGGCATTAAATTCCTGCGACCTATACCAGGTCATCGGTCCTCCTTGTGGGAGGCTTTCCAACTCTGCGTCTTTCAGTATGATCGCCACTCCCGAATCTTTCGGGCTCATCGACTACTTTTTCTGCTATCAATGTGCCTTGCCCTCTACTATTCCAAATTAATAACGTTCTTAGTTTTTTATATCCTCAATCAAGGTTTTATAAATTAAATAGTAAACTGCATCGTATCTAAATTGATTGTTATGGCGTTTATCGATATCCGATCAAGTTCAAGTCAAAGTAATCACGTTGATGAGAATTTCGTCGGTTCCAATCGATTATCGCCAGATTCGTGACCGCTCTCATTGTCGTTTATAATTAATTGCCTTAAGACCTCATGCTAATATCATCTGTAGCTAATATAAATGATTAGCAGCGTCACTGGCGTCATGCCGTCAGCACAAAATAGATAGGTACAGAAGTCAATCTCTTGTATGTACTTCATTTTTTATACCTACGCTAGGCGATCTCACTAGGGTCAGCGCGTGGCGCTGAACTGTACTGTACTAACTGTACGCCGAGATATTTCGATCTTGAAACTAATATTGTCAATGTTGGCAACGAAATACTAGATTACTTGAAAGATCTTTTGAAAAACCTTTATGTTGGAGTCAGAATTTACCATTTCAAAATTATAAAAAGAAAATTATTAGAGTAAACCATTTGTAAAATATTCTATCTTAATGAATAATAATACCATATAACAAATGTTTTATTTAATTTGTTTTCACCTATTGTAAAATTTTGCACGTTCTTATGAAGCTTTGTCTCTGTACCGTTTATTTACTCATCATGCGGTACGAGTGCGACCGGGCGATTGAGCCGAGATATCGTGTCCGTGAACGGTGTCTATGTGTGCGTTGCTCGAGCGCGCTTTGTATGTAGATTGACTTCTGTACCTATCTATTTTGTGCCGTCTGCCTTCGTCAGTAACTTTTGTCCAAAGCCGCGCGTCTGCGACCTCCATTACATCATCAAGGAGTGCATTTGCATAATTATTAAATTGAAAGTGATTAAGTTTTTGTTTTTCCGTCGTGTAGTACAATAGAGACGACATTGTTGAATGAGGTCGGCGTTTCAATTTGCATTTCATGGTGTTTCGGAAAAATTACAATGAGATTGTTACACGAGTGAATATAAATTGAGCGCAACCGTGTCCACGACATCAGCAGACGAAAAAGAAAAGGATCAATAGAATCGTTACTTAAAATAGCTTTTTCTATTTTTAGTTATATTTCTAGTTATTCTTCTAATTTTAATTTTGTTTATTTTTACAGTTATATTCCTGATATTTCTAGTTAATATTTTCTCGAATTTTACAACAGGTAGCCTTGTAGTAGTAGTTAAGGTGATCATGACATTGATCTTACAGTATAAACACAATTAAATACAGTGTCCTTAGCGCATATCACGAAATTTGCAATGACAAGGTCTATTAAGCAATCAAGTTTGATTTACGCGGAAGAACTTAGATCAACGTGAGCATCCTTTAATGAATTTTTATTTAGCTGTAATTGTGGCGGCCATTACTGTCCTGTAACAAGTCTTTGAGCCTAACAATGATACACTATCTTCCTACCCTTGTCCCACAAAACACGATTTTTTTCCTTTCTGTCCTGTCAACCGTCATGCTATCACTGACTTCCTCTTCTTTCCCGTCACTCCTCACACAATCCATGCATTATTTTCTTTTACCTCCCACTCCCTCCTTATCGATAGATATGTATACTCGTAATCGTAAAGCCTAATAATTCACAAAAAATGTTATCTGTTTATATTCTAGTGTTTATTTAATTCAATTACATAAATCGATTTGATTTCAGATTGATGTTCACGTGCCTATGGCATATACATACATATTTCACGAACATGCAGTGCGTGCGTGCATTCTATGTGTGCAGGCATCTAGATTATTATCTGAATCGATTTTCATAAAAAGTAAAAGTGTTTATGGGGCTTAAATATTAATTTACTGAACTCCAAGTTACCCGAATACTCAAATCAGTACGGAAAAAGTCTTTATTACTAGTATATTCTGGAGGATGAGAAGATTAGATACCTAGAACAAATTCCATTTAATGTCCCGGAAATAAAGGCTGATTATCGTGCAATAGGTACGCGATGCTGTATTAGTTGGTGGCCAAGGTCGACACACAATGGGCATGACCGGCGCGGTCGCAACAATTGTGTACGCAACACCACTGCCTTTGGCTTAGAAAAAAAAACAATTGCTGTGTATCGTTGACGTTTAAGACACACGTGACATTTCGAACGCAGCGGTTATGCACGATTCACCCGCTATACCCTGAACCTTTAACCCCTGAGTGCCGGCGCATCGCACAGCCTTAAAGCTTTGGCAATATATCTAATGCCTGTCTATTAGCGCCAGGTGTGCGTTTTCCAACTATAGCACTGTGGTAACACTATTCTTAAATCGCTAGTTGCTTGTTTGACACGGATGCTTTCAGTGTCTGAGCACTGAGAATTTCCGTGTGGATATGAACGGTTGTTCTCAAAAGATTCACTGTACCTATTTGGTTATTTGTGGGGCCGTTTTTTGTTGGATTAGAGGTATTAAGTTGGAATTATAAACACTAATTTTGAAATGTTTTAGTTGTCATATTTCGTAGGAGATGATTTTTCATATTTAAATTCTCTTGTATTTTTAGACATGAATTATACGTCTTTAAAATTGTTTCTATAGGGAGACAATTAAAAAAAACGAATAATAACAAAATCGGGGGATAAAGTTTGGTGTTGCAGTTTCGTATCTATACATCACTAGATAGTTTTTTTTTAAGGGTGGAAATCATCTAATGACTTCTCCTGCTCTGGGCGGAGAGGGAGGGCGTGTCAGACTTTTACTGACTAAAACCATATCTGTGTACTTCAGTTGCCCTTTGCGTTCTAGGACTACGGGTTTCCTTTTCAGAAATTTCCCGCGGTCCTAGATAATCACAATAATTATACATAGCGCGGAGCAGAGGGTAGGCGCCGCCATTTTTTAGATTACATTGTTATTAACAATAAAATCTATGCAGTAAGTCACAGAAGTCATAACTGCGATCTAGGCCAGGCCCCAGCTTATCGTAAACACGAGATCCACAGCTCGGTTTTAATAAGGGAAATCGTTACGAGTCTACAATTACTTTTATCACGCGACAATATTCTTCATGATTTTAAGAGGTTTCTTATAAAAACGGGTCGTTCACTGACCAATCATGGAAATTCGTCGTCGTTGTATATATTTATGTGTTGTTTCTCGATTTTCTCTTCATTGTCACGTCAGTTATATTATCGTGTAACTTTTTTTGTATTATTTTAATATTAATGATTTATGTTGTTATAGTAGAAACCAACGTGTCCATTTTGCAAGAACCCAAAATCTCCTCACGGCTGTCGTAAGGTTCTGTAATACTGCGGTCACATTGCAAGGAAAGGTGGCTACCTCGAAATGCTCATTGTGACCGGTAAAGTGTATGGGAAAAAGCCTCGCGGGCGCAGCCCAATACTATGGTTCGAACAGATCCGCACCGCTTTGACTCTACGATATACAATGCCCATTACACCGCCAGAGACAGAATCAGATGGAGGAAAGCATAAAAGTTTAAGTGATGAAGCAAGGAGGTCACGACCCTCAGCATTGCGGAACACGAAACAAGAAGGAGAGTAGATACCAAATACTATACACCATTCGCAAGTGGATTAGCCATTTTAATGAAAAATCGTCCAAAAAAATGTCCTTCTAGAAGCTCTTCTGGAAGGACTTTTAAAGTCCTGCTAGCAGGACTTTAATTTGTATGAAATTTGACGCTCGTCCTTCTGGCAGCACGCCGACTGCTGGCAGGACGACTCAGACAAATTACTAAATCAGGGGAAACAAACATTTTGAACTGTACTTTTAATTATTTATTTATTTGAAATAAACGATAAGGTAGGTAACATAAATTTATTGTTCTAATACATTGATATGTTTATATTCTTTTGGTAGGTACTCAATGTTGTAATTACAATTGTAGAATTCATTTTTTATTTTATAAAGTATTATACCATTCAATACTTTTCACGCGGTTTCGTCTACGTGGACGCGGGAAAAAGTTATTGTGTTTCTTTCTATATAATTATAATTCTTCTGTAATTGTGTTTGTCTCCTCCTAAACAATTTGATCGTTTTGGACGAAATTGTTATTGATATTGATAGCTGCAATCGGGTTCTAATTGCTTTTGCGTTAGATAAGTTGGCTAATAAAAATTAAACTCGTGATTGATCATTTTACAGTTTTTAATCAACAGAAAAATAATAAAGAAAAAAAAAACATTAAGCTGCAATTCCGTTTGTTACATGGTATGCGAAACAATTGCGCTCTGTTTGAGGAGCACAGAAGACGCATCGCTTTCCGCATAATAATTTTTACAGTAGTAGCTGGCTTTCTGTTGTCTTTTGTGGTTGCGAATTTTGAAAGTGCTTCTTACATATGATCATCTACAAAACGAATTTGATAATAAAATGTCAGCCACAACAATAAGATGTTGCAAATGCATCACCAAATTGTTGACGACCCCACGCGTTATTCGTTCCCGGCGCATCGCAGTGAGATTCTAGCGAGCGCACGCGATCTCCACGGCTAAATATCGTGGCCATCTCGATCACAATGATGCTAGAATGATGCAACAAACACTCCTACAATCAGAAAGAAACCGACTATCAACTTGTATTTTTACAAATCCTACCAGCAGGACCGATCACGTAATATTCATTAAAAAAGGTGCGTCCTACCGGAAGGACTGAAAGTCCTGCTAGCAGGACGCTGGACGATTTATCATTAAACAAACCGTTTGTACTGTCCGTTCAACCGATTTTGACTTCTATTTCGCAGGCTTAAGGATGGCATTAAAAGCATAAAAGTTGTTACAATTCCAACTATTTACTGTAGCCGCCATTTACCATGACACCAACAGATGAAGTTGGAGAGGGTTAGGTCAGGTCACCTTTATTGAAATATTTTATCTTTTGATCATCGGATCTCTTCTTTAAATTTATTTTAAATGTTGCCGAATTTTGATTACCTATTTTATTGACATTAGCTTTATATTTCACATTATCGTCACATGTACCTGGTAGTACCTATAATATGTAGGTAAGTACTGATGCATAAATTCCAAAATAATAATTTGGCATAAATTCAGTATTAGATTACGTTATCCTTCGCAGAATTCTAGTTTTATACGGGTTTTCTGATTCAAACCACTTAAATAAATAGGTATAAAAAAAACTTTACGACTTGAGATATTGCACCTACAGATTTTTAAATGTTAACTTGTCAAGTTAACAATTCATAAAGTCACACTTTTATAAAATAATGCTAATGAATATGTTTAGAGATGAATATTTTGGTAAGAAACCAAGCATAGCAGAAAGTGTGGCCAGAAACATGTACAGTACATGATGATATGATGACATGATGTACATGTTTAGTATATACGAAACCTTCTAATAAAACAATGTAGTGCAGAACAGAACTTCTATATTTGAATAATTGTAGCACTAAGCCATTGCAGATGGCAACACGTATATAACCAGTTCACAGATAATATAACATATTAGATATTACTTTTCTACAAACCTGAAGGTAATTTGTTCAGAATCAGTAACTGATTCGATTCCAATAATGTTTACACCATGTTATATTTGTTCCCAACAATATTTAAAAAAAGGGCACAAGTTAGACACTACACTAAGTACAAAACAGGTTACAGCAAGTCATAGCGGGCATTATTACAAGTGCAAAACAACGCCTCAGTCGCCTGGATGGCCCGGTGACTATGTATTTTTTACTGACATAACAAGCTAATAACTTTGTGATTTTTCATGATACAGTTATGAAATTTTGTACATACTCGTAGATTCTTTACATCAAAATATTACAAGTGTTTCGGGTTTCACATATTCTAAAACTAATATTGTATATCTGAGTTAGTAAATAATTGTATATTGCTGTGAAAGAGCGAAGTCTCCAGGCGTTACTTGCTTAACTTTTTAACCGACAAACACCCTCGCATTCATTGGGCCAGGCTCGCACATGCACGACCAAATACTTCATCTCGTCAGCTCTTCAGTCTCTTATGAGGATTGAAGCTGAGATGGAGAACCCAGTCGCAAATACGTGACCCCGGCGAAGAAGACACAAAACACTCGTCGCACCAAACCGATACAAGCGGTTCTAGGATTAAAAGGAGGCTCCAATCACCTACTAATGTAAAACTTTTTGTTAATTACAGAAATAAAGGTTTTGTATAAAGGGTGTAAGGGACAGCCCTCCACAAACTTTAAGGGCTTGCTCAGTAGACGAAACTGAACAACCTTCCACAACACTTTTTTTTCAGGAAACGAAAAAAAAATCCGCCTCACCATACAAAATTATAAACTTGATTCGTTTCCTGAAAAAAATTTTTGTGCAAGGTTGTTTAGTTTCGTCTACTGAGCAAGCCCTTAAAGTTAGTGGAGGGCTGTCCCTTACACCTTGTATATTTGTATTTTTGCACTGGGTCAACACTATCTTTCTTTCATAGTCTCAAATGCTACATGTCTCCTCTTTTAGTATCTTGTATTATTCATAAATGACTCTATTTATTGGTGAAAACTTCTTAAAAATATTCGTCTAGCAATTTTTGAGTTTATCACGGATATACAGACAGACGCAGTTGGATAACTTGTTTTATAATTCTATAATGTTTAATTGTATATAATATAATATGTTCGTAAGAACAAAGGGCGCATAGTGGAATGTATATAACAAATAGTTTTTTTTTTTTTATATAATAGCATGTTATATTTCCGTAGTGTGGAGCTAGGCGTGGGCATTCCAGTTCCAGTTAATATATTATTTATTGAATGCGATCGGCGACTACATTTAGATTGCAAATCTTTACTGTTATTTATGGCTAGATTTTGCCCGAAGGTTCGCCGGTATTTTATTGGCAAGAAGACTCTCTCTTATTCTGTACATTTTCATGTGAGTATTTTTAATATGAATTTATTTTAGTTTTAAAATGTAAGCTCAAAGAAATGTTTGTTTATATTGGTAGAAATTTTTCATAAACATATTACTTAACATTTTCTGTTACCTGTGATTATCTTGGTAGGTTACGAATCATTAAAAACAAAAGCTAGATTAAATACGAAATACTAATTACATCATATGTAAAAATAGCTTGCTATAAACATAACAATTTTTTGCAGAAACCTAACAAAATTCTTAGTAATATGCAATAAAACATGATAAATGGTAAGATTTTGTTTGTTTCAGTTACGCTTGTAAGCGTGGAAAATTACAAGAAAAAGAATAAATTTAGAAAAAAGATAAACTTGAAAATAGCTCCTTCTAGAAAGATCAGGATAATAACGAGACAACAATTGAATGCTTTATTTACAATTGAATAAATGCAACAATATTTAAATTGTCTTGTTTCAAATATTTTAAACAATAACTTTTCCTCAAAAGACACCATAAGCAAGACTTCCTAATTTTAATGAATTCTAGATGAAACTGAAATTTACATATTATAAATACAATTGAAATATCTATTACTAGAGAAAAATAATGATGATAAATTCGATTTATACTGAACAAGCTATAACTGTTCATAATAAATTGCAAAATAATTGCGTTACATAGATTTCTCTAATTAACACAGTTGTAGCCGTAATTAATAAATAAATAAGAAAGTTACAGACGGACACACGTCGCCGGCACTTAAATAGCAATGCTTTAAATCAAGTGCAATATCTAAAGATTCGAGATGCGTATGCTATTGGCAATTTGAAGAGATCTTTAGTATTCACTGTCATGCTGCGGGTTTAACTAGTAGGAGTAAGTAATCGTTGCAAACAGAATCTAAAATAAGTTTATCAGCCACATCACGCTATGTTATCGTTAATACTTGGTCGTGGCAATTAATCTTGCGGCTCGGGCCGGTTGCCACCGGATAGAACCGATGCGATACGGTTGATCGGGACTCAGTCGGTTTCATGACGAGTCGTTGATCCCCACATGTGCACAAACAACTCAACAATGGGGCGGCAAAGCCACTCTTTATTAGATACGTGAAATAATGTTTAAGAACCTTCAATCAAAATTAAGGTTGCTGCCCATAAGGCTTCCGCAGAACCCTAAAGTACTTCTTCGGGTATCGCTCTTTTTTATCAAGGTTAGAAATCATTGCGCGTGGAATACAACGCACCGTCATCTATGGTTTGGTTCTCATCAGACAGCGAGCTTTAGGTACCGCAAAAAAATAATCATATCTCTTGGTTTGGTAATCATAATCTTTTATTAAGACTATTATGTAACCTATATTTTCAGACAAAAAGTGGTTAATAGGAAGATTTGATTTTTTGTTAACATAATATACTATGTGACTTGAATTAAATAAAATTACATGCTTGAGCGGAATTGTAGATGGTAACTTATCTGACCGATTGTCATGGATTAAAAAATGTGGTCACAGTACCTATGCAAAAACGTCCCATAATTATTTTTTTTAAAGCAACCGGATTTTAAAGGTTTGTTTACCATTTTTTTTTTAAATTTATTTAAACTAGTGCTTGCCTGCGATCCCACAATTTTGTGGAAAGTCCTAGGGAAAATTGATATCTATGCACCTACATAGATAATTAAAATGACAAAAACAAAGTGATATTGTAACAGTGATGAATCATCAAAGAAATCTACACTTATATAAATTTTGATTAAATAAACGTAGGTACACGTATGACAAATTAGTAGCTAATTACGAATCGTTCAAGTAATTGGCAAATTAGATACACTCCGTGGACGAATAAATGCAGTAATGACTAAGTTCTACTTGAATAAATAAAAACTCTTTTTTTTATTTTATTTCACAGAATTATTATATTAAGAAAAATTGTTCTGCAAGCCATAAAGATTATCGCTATTTATTAACGGTTTTGTTTTAGTATACCTACTTAGTCGACTCGGCAAACGTTTTTCGACCACATAAATGATCAAGGAAAAAAAGAAGGAGTGGGGTTAAAATAGCCTATGCTCAGACCTACTAGAACACAAAAAGTTTCATAAAAATCAGACAAGCCGTTTCGAAGGAGTTCGGTAACAAACACTGTGACACGAGATTTTTAAACTCGTATAAGATTCAAACATAATATAGGTACTATATTAACTAAAAGTCCATGTCCAGTTCAGTTAAATTTTGTTTAACACTGGTAAGAAAAGAAATCATTTTTAAAACAAGAACCAGCATCGGTCGCAATGATCTCCTTCACTCCTCGATTTATCCGCTTCCCGCCAGTTTACAATTGGTACAAGAGTCGAAGGGTGCCACTGAGAAAAACACTTGTTGCAATCGTACCACGTCAACTCGTTCTAGGAAACCCATTCAAGCGAATAACTGTTTGCTTATTCTGTATGCGACAAACATTATTACCCTCCAGTGTTTTGGCTTGTAGGTTTCTTCATTTGCCAACCTTAACGCCTTAACATACAGTAGGTATATGCAATGTGAATGAAGCAACCGATAAAAATGAACCATTCAGTGTGAGCCGTTTCTTGTGTCAATGTCAAAGTGAATCAATTTGTTTGAACTGAGTGTTGTGGCTGGCATGACAGTTTACTTTTAATTAATGTTCTTGGCTTGGACACTAAATCCTTTAAGCCTTCGTATTAATAGTTAATTTGTCTACCATTAGAATATGGATGTATACACTCTTATGGTTTTGTATGTATCAAGTCAACCTTCTCGGCTAACTTTATATAGATAGATAGATTGATTCTTTATTTGTACACCAAAAATAAAAATTACATGAGAAACTTAAAATTAATAGGGTGTCACAATGGGCGGTCTTATCGCAAAAGTGATTTTTTACAGACAACCTTTGGATGGATTTGACAGAGAAGGAGAAAAAGATACGCAGGTAGTTGATGATGTACTATCTACTTATACACAATACATAAACCAATAAATTACATATTTTACAAAACAATGTACAATATACACCGTTAAATTTTGATCGCCTCAATCCCGTGGTGTCACTTTACGGTAGTCAACACTACAATAAAATGCTCAGCTCCATTTTACCGAAATCGCGTCTCTTTCAATTCGACATATTGTCCTGTTACTTAGATACTTGAGGTACAAAACTACATTCATTTCACGTCACAGTATCTACTAGGAATCAATTTGCCAGTAATAAAAACAGTCGCTGAACTCCACAAGAAGAAAGCCCACCAAAAACACCCGACAGTACCTATATTAAGGGTGCGGCCACTTGACCGCTCCTAGATTCACTTCTGTCATATTTCAAGAGTACCTCGTCCGTGACTTTCAGTTTGGCGTGACCTTTAGCCATATTAGTGAAGTGACGAGGTTATTCTTTTTTATTTGAAGATGTTTGTCTCTAGCATAAGAGTTAGTTAAATATTTACATAGATCAGAATATACACTGATTGCTGGTTTTGTAGCACAGTGCTCATTTTTTGGCACACCAAATTTTTTGTTGAGAGCAAAAACGTCGTGTAATAAAATGTTAATTTTGAAGAAAGATTGTAGACTTTATAGGTACCTAACTAATCAAAGTAGGTAAACATGATAGTGAAAGTAGATTACTTTTAAATATCTACCTTATGACAGATTGTAAAGAAAATAAATTGGAAGTGTTTTGGAGAAAACGAAATACCTACCTAAAGTCAATTGACCCATTGAATAAAGATTATTTTTTGACGCCATCCTTTAGATTAATTTTAGTTGTTTTCTTTTTAAATTTAGTTCGTTCTTTGTTACTTAGTAAGTAAGTAAATATAACTACTATATTAATATGTGATTTGTGTGAGATTTACCCAGTCATATTAAAAGTAAGTATTCAATATAATAACTTGGATTATACGTGTTTTACATTAAATCAACAAGACATCGATAATATTGATTTATAGTTTACATGGTTTACACTGTTAGTTGGTATGCTGTATCAAATTACGTTATAAAATGTGTAGAGGAATAATATAATAAAATATTTCTGTTAAATTATAGGTAATGCTTTAAATTACACTTTTACTGTAAAAACGAAAGATTTTAAATGTTTTTTCTTTTAGATACCTTCATCCAAATTGTTTTCTTAGCAAATATTTTAGTACAAACAAAGTCATATCATCTTCTACACTTGGATCTGGTATGATGCCGCATTCATATTAAAAACTTACGCCACAACACTACAATTTAAAAAAACCGGCCAAGTGCGAGTTGGACTCGCCCATGAAGGGTTCCGTAGCGGCAAGTAACATAGTATAAAAGCTCTTGTAATGTGTTGTAACTTTGATCGATGTTTTAATAATAGTGTATTTTTTTCGATTTATGACGCATTAAAAAAAAACTACTTACTAGATTTCGTTGAAACCAATTTTCGTTGGCAGTTTTTATAGTAATGTACATCATATATTTTTTTTAGTTTTATCATTCTCTTATTTTAGAAGTTAGAGGGGGGGGGGGGACACACATTTTACCACTTTGGAAGTGTCTCTCGCGCAAACTATTCAGTTTAGAAAAAAATGATATTAGAAACCTCAGTATCATTTTTGAAGACCTATCCATAGATACCCCACACGCATGGGTTTGATGAAAAAAAAATTTTTGCGTTTCAGTTCTAAGTATGGGGACCCCCAAAATTTATTGCTTATTTTCTATTTTTGTGTGAAAATCTTAATGCGGTTCACAGAATACATCTACTTACAAAGTTTCAACAGTATAGGTCTTATAGTTTCGGAAAAAAGTGGCTGTGACATACGGACGGACAGACGGACAGACAGACAGACAGACAGACAGACAGACAGACAGACAGACAGACATGACGAATCTATAAGGGTTCCGTTTTTTGCCATTTGGCTACGGAACCCTAAAAACGTAACATTGGCCACTATTTAGTTTTCTTTTAATCTGTTTCGTAAAGGAAAATTGCTACGAGTATTAACAAAATGAACCTTATTCGTAAGTAGTAGGTATTCAATGATGATGTATAAAAATAATTTTCTGGTGTTGTTTTTGTTAATCAAGAAAGCTTTGTAGTAGTTATTACTTCAGACAGGATTTTAAAATAGGGTTGCATCCCTTTTTTAGAAGAAATTGAGTATAATCCGAGTTTAAAAGGGGGTAACCAAAAGTACATTCTTAGGAAGAAGAGTTGCCTGCACTATTTTACTTTTTGTTATACAGTTTTCGTTATTATAAAATAAAATCAGAATCAAAATAAAAAGAGAACTTTTAGCATACCTACTCTCTTGCGTTTGTTAGAATTTAAAGTACTCTATCGCAAAATATAGTACAAAGTATTGTACTCCAATTTTCTCAACTTTTTAGTTTTCACCTGAAAATGGAGTACAAAATATTGTACTCCAATTTGCGGTGGAGTGGAAGACTACTAACCGTACTCTAATATAGAGTACGATATTAGAGTACATAAGTCTTAAAAATAAGTCAACATTATAAAATATTTTGAACTGACCTTTCTAAAATCATTTAAAATCTAATAAAACTGTCATAAATTCAAATACAGGTCTTACAGCTTAACATTTCCTCATACAATAGTATCAGTCCACAGCTTTATAATAAGCAATTATTTATGTAAGTATAGTGTCTTTTCCTGTTATCTTATATATTATACAACCACTCCCTTTCGGAGAATGCGCGTATAAAAACGCAATATCCTGCAATGACGTAGTCAGATATTTTGTTTATTTTGACGTAGGTATTTATTAAAATTTTGACTAGGTAGATAATAAATGCAACAGGTAAATTACAATTACCATATTTCTTTTTTTTTTTCTTTTGTTGACTTTTTATAATTATATTTCAAAGTATGACGTTAGTGCCTTCCTAGAATTCAGATCGAACCAAATGCGACCTCAGACTTAACTCAAATACCTACTTCATTTTTCATAATACCTTTAGTAATTGCTTATGCAAATGTCATGAGCCCACATACTTTTATAAACATATTTTTCCATTTAAGTTCGATTTTCTCACACAGTATAAATATGTATATAAAATTTATTGCTTCACGCAATCCAATGTTTTTTCCTGTTATTTTTTAAATCAGGTATTTACCCAAACTACGGATGTTTTATACCTATCTAGGTTACAGGTTATTTTGTATTTCATATTCTGTCATCATTGTATTCTTAGTAGTTATTTACGAATTGTAGGTTGTATTGTAATTAATATTTGTTGTATTAAGAATGTTTCTATTTATTTTGACTGTGATGAGAAGTCTTTTTTTATTGTTGATAGGTTCGCGCTTGACCGCTATCTCACCTGATGGAAAGCGACGATGCCGTCGACGATGGAGCGCGCTTACCTAAAAGTAACCTATTCACTCTTGACTTAAAGATTCCTGGATCATCAGGAAACACAGCTTCTAGCAGGGAATTCAACCCCTTAGCTGTAAGCACACGCACAGTGAATGTGTTCCCAAAACAATTACGTGGTACTACTTACCACCATTATGATTAAAGCTTATTTAAATTATTTATTATGAAGTATTACTGAATTCTGATAGATAAGCTATATTACTGTATAGATTCAAGATATATATGTTTCCAGTTCTAAGACATGCTTTATTATATTGAAAAACTTGGTTATTACAAGATATTTGTTTTATTTTAGATCTGTTTCTGGTGCAAATAAAGAAAATGAAGCTGAAAATTCTTCCAACGGCGTAAGTTAAATTTATAATATACATATAATAATAATACTAGCCTGTAACTGTCCCACAACAGAGCAAAGGCCTTTTCTTACAACTTACTAAAAATATAATACTACATATATGTCACAAAAAATCATAAAAAATCTTACCTAATTATTTAGAAACATAGTATTGTTCCGAGAAGGTCGTATAGCTGCCCCCGATGGGTTTTACCGATGGCAAAGCGCCACAGAGGTATGCTCACATAACTTTCGGTAAACACTCAGAGCAATTTCGCAAGCACACCATAGTGTGCCGCAGTGTTTTCCCGACTACCTAACTTATGCGCTGCCACATTTTGCTTCGCTTACGTTTCGCAATAGCGTGCCCGCAGCATGATGATTATATCATTCAAATTCTACTACGAGTAGAAGTTGAACACAATTATAAAGATTTTTATTAAATATTGAAATCAACGTTAACATTAATTTACTGGTTTAAGGATAGATACTAAAACGTCTTCATAAGTATTCCCTGCTCGCGTTAAGATTATACATTTATAGAAGCCTTTTTTTTAATGTCTGTTCAACCGATTTTAACTTTTATTTCGTAGGCATTAAAAGCAAAATAGTGGTTACAATACCAAATATTTACTGCAGCCGCCATTTGTCATGCCAGCAACGTAATAAAAGTCAAAATCGGTTAAACGGACAGTAATAAAAGGTTTTCACAAATGTCTAATGTTATTTTGAACAGAGTATAGTTTTTAAACAATAACAATCAAATTATTTAGCTGAAAATTGTTAATTTATGACTGGCAGTTAATTATAACTGAAATTAACTGATAGTATTAATTTTGTGTAATCACGAAACACACGCGATAACTTCAGAACAGGGCCCCAAGTCTGCTATTTTTATAAATTCGTCATTCCAACACGATCCAATTGTCATTTTGCTAAAAGTTTGTAATCTGCTAATTCATAATGATCGATCATTGATCGGTCCAATGGTCTCGTAATAGAATTGTGGTAGAATGATAATTTCGAGCATATTAAAACCAATTACTGCACAATAACGTTCTAATGGTAAAACACTGATCAAATAAACTGTCTAAGTTTTAGCAGATTACCGCAAACTTCAAATATTCATTTTGATAATAAGTACGAGATTACCATTCTATGTCACTTCTTTCAATGGAGTGTCAGTGGTTGACCATTGGAAAGTCATAATGACGCCATTATATTAGTAGATTACCAAACTTGTCAAAATCGACAATTATGACATCAATGATAGACCATTCTGACACTATTGTAATAGCAGACTTGAGACCCTGTATTATCACCAGTACCAGATTTAAAAACCTAAGTAATACAAATGCTGGTCCCTAAAAATACTTCTAAATCGTAAATTGTTACTTACAATATTAGCATAGCATAATCAGCCTTTTTAATGTTCCCACTGCTGGGACTCAGGTGTCATCTCTAGGAGAGGGAATGGGCCGTTCACCACGCGGGTCCAATACGGGTTTATGAATGACACATGTCTTCGAATTTTTGATTCTAGGACATGCCGATTCCCTCACGATGTTTTCCTTCACCGTTTTGAGAGCAGTCGTGATGAAATAAATTATACAAAGTAGTGTGCCTGGCTGGGTTGGTACCTGCGACTTACAACTCTTAAGTCAGGGCCGTTACCACCCGGCCACCATTGCTCCTCTTACTAATATTACTATAAACAATTTAACGTTAATTTCACAATCTGTTTTTAAGGGTTATGTATGTATGTATACTCGTAACATTTACTTGTGCTATGGCCACAAAGGTAAAATTCAAATAAGTATTTTGTACATAACAGAAAGAACAGGAGCCGACGACGCGATAGGCTCAGAAGGAGAGGTGTGACTATTTGGACCTTAAGGATTGGCAAGAAGTAGCTAAGGACAGAAAAGAGTGGAATAACGGAATGGAGGCTTTTGCCCTGCCGTGGGACACAACGGGCTCATAATAATAATAATATAGAATAATTTTAGCAATGTTATATTTTACACATACTCTTTTCATTTCTTATAAAAAATGAAAAAAATATGTGTAAAAAATGAATAAAGGGAATAACATAGAATCATTTTAGCAATGTATACAGGGTTATTTGTAAAACACTAGCAACCTCCCAGAACTATATTACTAACATCATAAACAACAACTTTTGTTCTGTGACTTTTTACAAAACTAAATACATTTACCAAAAACAAGCCTTTAAGATTTCGTTGTTCTATCTAACACACTCTGTATTTTGCTATACCTACCTACATCTGTATGATGCGACGCAAGCGCGTCAAGGGCGAGCGCCACTCGATTCCAACTCCTTTCCGCTATTGTACTATCGCTTGCTTCGCATAGACTTCGTAATATTTAGAAGATTCAACTTAAATAAATTTTATTTTTGTATGAAAATCTGATGAACTAAAATATGATAAAATTTTAAAAGTCATAGAACAAAACTTGTTGTTTATGATGTTAGTAACATAGTTCTGGAAGGTTGCCGGTGTTTTACAGATAACCCTGTATAATTTCTTAGGTGATAAACGCCTGAAGTATTGCCAACATTAGATGCAAAAATGCAAAGGTCGATCTTGCCGACTTTGTCAACTTTCCAGCGAATTGGCGTTGCATATAAAACTAATAATTCGGTGATTCAACTAGACCTTGGACACTATCTATAGTTCAATGCAGTTTGCATATTAAGTGGTTTGGCAATGTTGGTAAACACGATCTTATACGTTTGAATCAATGACTTCATTTGCTTCATTTGTTTCCATTGAGGTTCACGGTTTTGTACTTTTCCCCCCTTTTTTTTTACTAGGTTTTGACGGCGGCTTTGCCCGCGTGTTTCTCAAATTATTCCGAGAGCATGTACTACCAAAGTTTTCTATGTCCTAATCTAGGTCACGGTCTATCAGTGTGCCAAGACTAATCAGGGATTTTAGGTTCTTGATTACATCTACACTAATATGATTAAGAGGTAAAGTTTGTTTTTCGTTTATAGGAGGTAATCTCTGGAAGTACTGGTCCGATTACTAAATTTTTTTCACCAATAGAAAGCTGCTTTATTCCTGGAGTGACATAGGCTATATTTTATGTGCGTGGGCGATGCCACGGGTAATTGCTAGTATATAATATTTGAAAAAGCAAATATTAAAGAGAAAAAGAGAGAATTTTAAAGAGAAAAAAGTAATAATCGTTCAGAATACCTGTTATAGGCAATTGTATGACAAATAAACACAATGTATGTTTATGAATATATTGATGATTTTGAGCATAGGAATGTTTTTGAGTAAGTCCGCGTTAAAATGAATTTATATAAACTTGGTAGGTAGGTAGTATTAACGGTGTCTATGCTAGTGCAAATCGTGACTGGAAACGACTCAACAATTTCATAGGAATGTCTTAAGACGTCAATTTGCAATTTGAAACAGTTGATGAACTGACATACCTAGCATTCTGTAGGTATAAAAAGAAGAAATATAAGAGGAACATTAAGTCACAATTAACTTAGTTTTAAGTTTCTCTCAGATTTCCTGTTTTATTACTTAATTACCACATTAAAATAACCGTGGAAGCTGTTAAAAGAACTTAAGTAACTTCACACTCATGTGAGAAACGCATAAAACATAATGTAGTTAATTTCTGTGTTAATTACTAATCACAACAGTATATCGCTTATTAAAACACACATGACAGGTCTTTGAGTATGCAACAGCACTTTATTGGCCGCTGCAAATACATAATAAATCAAGATATAAATCTGTCATCGTATGTCAATCACAAACGCTCAAACATGAAGTCGAGTCAATTAGAAAAACATGTGTTCAATTGTTTTCCTCAAAACTCATGAATGGATCACGTCATAGTAGATACAGAAATGTTGAAAGGCCTTAGATAATGTATGTAAGGTAGGTGCCAGGTAACCGTGGAATAACTGTCATTGACCCTCCAACATTTGTTGACATTCTTAATTTCAAAAACGGAAATAAAGACATAAAGCTGTCTTGAATCGACTTAACATGATCTAGTCATGAAAAGTAATTCATTGTTTGTGTCGGGTACCTAGGCAGAGCTACTAGGAAAAGTTCAATGTACTTTTTTCCACGGTTATCTGGCGTCTTGTATAGGTATATATTTATACTGGTTTACTGTGGTGGGGTGTGCAAGTGCACGCTCCGTCAGTGTGTATTCTATTTTTAACTCAGCACTTTCTTGAGTGCAATTTTTAGACTAGCAGAATCGCAGGCTTGTTTTCAAACCTTACTCTATAAGTCTGCATAGGATTTAAACCTTTTTAAAAACCAAGTTTGATTTTTGATACATGTTAATTTCTCCAACTCTGACTCTGGGCAGTTGGAGTACGGAGGCAAAGTGTTTTGTGTGGGATTTGGGCCGTAGACTCGGTGAGGCAACGGGTGACTCCCGGTTCAGTTCGCTCTTGGTGCATAGAATGGCCATCGCTATTCAGCGAGGTAATGCGGCGAATGTTATGGGCGCCTTTGCACCAGGAACGATCAGGGTCGGGTTATTTATTGTCATTTCATTTTATAGTAAAATGATAATTCTTTTGTATTTATGAGAATCTTAATTAAACTTTTATTTCTTCAATGAATTACAAATTTTACCAAATGTCAATACATGTGCATTAAACTCATTGACGCTAAATGAAGATTTGCAAAGAAAAGCGACACAGAAAAACTGTTTGTTACGCCAACAGCGATTTAGTGAAAGTGACCGCCGCAAGCCGACGACCGATTTAGTTTACGAAAGCCTTAACCGTTCAATAATATGTTTACTTTACCGAGCATGTTAAGGAAACTCGTCGGATTTATCATGTTTATCATCGGGCAAAGTTTAGGCAAGAATTGGATGATTAATGACGCCCGGTGCAGACTAATTAATCCTTTTAATCCAGGGACTCCCAACTCGTGGTCCCGAATACCACTCTTGGTCCACAAGAATTAAAATATCGCCCACGAAACGTTTTAAATTAAATTAGGTTTGGAACTTAACTGAATAGTAAAATTCATGTTTGTAAATTTTAACAGAAATTTTGTATTTTATATGCTGCTCTTATTGCTGCAATAAATTTAATCTATATATTATATAAAAGGAGAAACTGACTGACATCAACGCACAGCCGAAAGTGCAGCAACTAGGACTATGAAATTTTGCATAATGTTTCCTTTTATGACGTACGCGAGCACTAAGAGAGGATTTTCCAAAATTCATCCCTTTGTGTGGAGAGACTAACGCGAGTGAAGCTGCTGGCAGAAGCTAGTAAATATTATTTTGTTTGTCATTTTTCTTATAGGTTTATGGTCTTTTTTAACAAAAGAGAATCCAAAGTGGTTCCAGATCAAAAAAGGATGGAGTCCACGGATTTCTGGTCCCTATTAACAAAAAGAACCCAAAGTGGTCCCAGGTCAAAAAAGGTTGGTGTCCACGGATTACTGGTCCCTATTAACAAAAAAGAATCTAAAGTGGTCCCAGGTCAAAAAAGGTTGGAGACCACTGCTGTAATCGGCGCTCGGCGGTCGGAACTGGTGTGCGTCATGGGCCCTTTAATAAGACTTTAGAACACAACACAGTTGCAACTCTTACTAAGTGATTGTAATTAGTCTGTGACACAAGGTCAGGCCGTTCGTCGAACCGCGGCACTGCAATGCACTCCATTCTCAGTCGATCATTAACTATTGAAATTATTATTGTTTTTAAAAAAGTTCTTGTAATAGCTGTGCGAATAGTCTGTTTGCCTTAGAGATGTCGGCAGTGATGCAAAATATCGATACACTGGTGTATAGATATTTATTAAAATATCAATACCGGCCTCGATATATCAAGGAAAAAATATCGATAAATCGGGTTAACTTTCCGAGATTTTCGATTTTAAAATAAGAATTTATCTAGTTCAGTCTAGCTCAATAATAATAGGTAATAGTAATTTTTATACAAAATGTGCATTATTTTAATAAATGACATTCTTAATTAACTTAGATTCTAAATATCAATATTCTAATATTTGGAAGACAAATTTATTATTTCAGGCAAATTAGCATTTGTACAGTAACAAAAGTACGATTTTCGATACCACTCCTACATTTTGTATCATATCAAAATATACCGGCTGAAAATAACGATATATTTTCAACAAGCTTAGATGATCTAACAAATATGTTGTTATTAGTACAGTCAGTCACGCTTTTGTACAAAAAAATATATTGATTTCTGTGTTTTTACATTAAACTGTTAATTGTGCATTCGTCTTTTAATGTTGGCAAAAATCCCCGATAATTTGATGCTAGACAATAAGATGACTTCTACTTTGTATCATTTAAACTTTTTGTATGTTAATTAATGATGTTGGAAAATTCATTCGATTTTACGATTAGGTAACAATTCACGATATATTTTTTATATTTCATTCGCTAAATTAATAAACCGAGCAAATGCGAGTCGGACGAAGGGTTCCGTACCGTCCATAGTAAAAAAATCACGTTTGTTGCATGGCAGCCCCACTGAAATATTTATTTTATTCTGTTTTTAGTATTTTTCGTTATCCCCTCGAGCGCCGATTGTACATAGTACGTCTGTACAACTTGAATGTTCTTGAAAAATGCTTATTTTTTGTGTTTTCCCCGTTCGTACGAAAGTTATTTGGTCGAAAATTTTGGTTTCTTTACATATTCTTCTATATATATATATATATTATATTATTAGTTTTTCTTAGAAAAATCTGAAAAAAGTTTATTTATTTTTTGTTTATTTTTTTGGTGATTTACGTAAACAGTGCAATTTTCCGGGTCAATGAACCCCTGGCGCTCGAGGGGTTATAGCGGCAATAGAAATACCTTATTTGTGAAAATTTCAACTATCTATCACGGAGATACGGATCCTGGTGACTGACAGACGGACAATGAAGTAATAGTAATAGTCTCGTTTTCTCCCTTTGGGTACGGAACCCTAAATAATCGACTGATTAACGATTAGATGACTAATTTTACGACGACACCTTGATTGTAAGGTAACCTAGATTATCTTTAGCAATAATCATAAATAACATATTTATTTTTTATTATGACTACAAATTTTGATGTTTAAAATGACACTATACTAGACTTGCTAGTGATCGCACTCGTCTTTATGCGGGAATAAATTATAATGTCACCGGAAAATTGCAAGCGCCCCTTTTTTAAAGTAGGAAATCATCCAATGTCTTCTACCGCTCTAGGATGGGGTGGGAGGGTGTGTCAGACTCTTACTGACTAAAAACCCGCTCCTGTTTCGGTCGGACGGTGAGCTACGCATTGCTCGCCGTCTGCAAGCCTGTGCCTATGGACGAATGGGGCCGCTGCCTAGCGCGTGCACGTGCGGCCTCCTCATTTATTAGCATTACTGCTACACAGAAGGAGGCGACCGCCTGCCACTCCTCCTTGCTTCGGACCATAGCCTGTACCAAGGCCCGGTGCGAGAGATCTTTGCCGCAGATTTTCCCCGGAGGACACGGTGGTACTCTGCCCAAGCGTGACAGCCCCTTAGAGGATGGAATGGATCGAAATTATATGAAAAAACTTACATCACGCGGGCGAAGCCGTTAGGAGGAGTTAGTTTTAAACATATTAGGTTTACCTCGTATAAAAGACCTCAACGAGCCCGAATATTACGAAACGTGAATTTCGGGTTTCACGGGATACACCATTTTTATTTTTGTTTCCGAAATCTCACCAAAAATTTATATAATAATATAGGTTGCTTTAGATAAAAAAAAAACACTTCCTTAATGGTTTTTGTATGACGACAGTTTGACCTGAATGACTTATGTAAATTAAAAAATAATAATTTCTATAATTGTTAAGATTTTTGTTCTACTATTTGTTCTCAATCAAAATAAAATGTAGATAGCATATTCACAAGCAGAATCCTCTGCGCTCAGAATGCATCTGTACCTATCTTAATCAATAACCAATTTGCTTAACAACGAGGCAATCAAATAAATAGGTACCCACTTCATTCTTTTATGTAGCTATGACCTAGATATGTTGGACATATTTTTTGCAAAAACATTAACACGACCATTGCTTTTGTCTCCTTTCGTTGTCAGAATACAAACCACGATTTATTGGCTGTATAACAGGTTTTACGTCACGCTGACGTATCGAATATACACAATGCCCATAAATATTCATAGAAGCATATAATTATTGAATATTTCACTTTAAGTTGAAGGATATAAGGTGGAAGTTTGAATGTGAAGGTTCTGCGTATAAATCAGTAACTGAAACACGTCTATCGCACTCAATGTCGATCAATTGATTCGCATGTGTTTCTCTAATACTTTTATTAATGTCAGTCTTGATATTATACATTTGCTGACATTTTTATGAGGCCATCCTGTACATTTTTTATTTTTTTTATGTTTCGGCGATGTACTATTAGATGTATTATTATTTACAAAGAAAATACACCAAATAAAGGTATGTCTGCTTATGCTCTGCCATTGTGTTATCATTGCCATCTTTTTAAAACCGTGTTTTACGCAAATATATGATATTATATGCGTTAAGGTACCTCAGGGTCATGTACTTTTGGAGGAGCCGAAACCAACTTGCAAGACTCAAAATAATTTTATTTCGCATAAGGCTACATGGGCACTTATAAAACGTCAGAGGTTAGCGCACGGTTCCAATAGGTTTCCTATGGAGAAGAACTGGTAAGAAACTCAATGGTTACTCTTGAGAGGCCCCTTAGACACTGTCAATGCAACGTGGTACCACAGACGATTCTTATCCATACGAGCAAAACAAATGCAAGGACAACACAGTTGGTTGGAGATTATTGCAGCATATTGACAATTTATACATTTATTTATCTCAGGACCTTAGGGTCCTGGACCTAAAAGGCGCACGAGAAGCCGAAATCAACTCGCAGAGTCCCTTTTAGATGCTTTCAATGGATCGTGGTACTAATCGGTAAGCACTATGCTTGTGCATTCAAGAACAACCCCTGATTGGTGGAAAACTATTGCAACTTGGAAAACTAAGATGTAAGGCTATGGCTACCAGCAACTATGTTAAAACTATGGCCCCTGTCTGAACAATATTATTCATTTCCAATGATACAAAGGCAGGGGCGGCTTGCACACTCAATAAATGGGCCCCTACAAACGGTCGCCAGCACTAAGTGACGTAGCAACAAGAAGGCAACATATCCTGAGGTGCTTGAGGAGTGGACAGGTATACCAAATTATTATTAACTAGCAGTCCGTCCCGGCTTCGCACGGGCAATAAATTTAGCCTATGTTACTCAGGGCGAATGTACCTTTCCAAAGTTGAAAGAATATTTGAAATCGGCACAGAAGTTTTTGAGTGTATTCATTACAAACATACACACAAAAATACAAATTTTCCCTCTTTATAATATTAGTGTAGATGTTTAATTTACCTGCAAGTTAGTAATTTAACAAAACGTTCTAGATTTCATTATGGTATAAGTTAAATAAATAGCAAAGACTTTGTTCGTAAATAATGGTACGATAAGAAAGATGAATTAATCATATGTTTACATGTTTTCCCAAACGATGTCAGTAGTTCTATATAATAACGAGTATATTCAATTAGTTTTAGGTAAAGTTGATAGTGATGGTACCTTGGTTGACTGTACCTTTGTAATTTAGTGTTGCATGAAGTTATAATATAAACAAATAAATAGTAAACAATCTTAAATAAAATATGAAGGAATATTAACTTTTTCAAAGTACAGGAAGGTGATTTTCATACTTAGGTACACGTATATCTTAAATCTTGTTCGTTATTTCACAAAATGATGTTGTACATCGATTACTGTATCGTTTAATTGTTATTACATCGCCGTATATGTATTTTTTATGCAAATTAAAGCATTCCGTCTTGCAACACGGCAGTCTTTTGTGAGATATAGTGGCAATTATGAAATATTACGATACGTGCATTTATGATTAGTCTTACGATTCTTATTTAGTGAAAAATATTCATCAAAACTTAGAGAAGTATATAAAAATTTATATTTTTGATATATAATCCTACTATACGTCTGTTTGTCATCAATATCCTCCTAAACAGCTTGACCGATTTGGATGAAACTTTGTGTGTATGTATATTTGAGTCCCAACCCGCACTGGGCCCGCGTGGTGGATTACGGCCCATTCCCTCTTCTAGAGAGGAGGCCTGAGTCCCAGCAGTGGGAACATTAAAAAGGCCGATGATGATGATGATGATATTTGAGTGGCTCTCTGGACGAATCATTCTGTCCATCGATTAGAATTTATTCAGCAGTTTTGAGCGATGAGGGACTTAATTTTATAATATGTAAGGATGCATTCTTTGACAGGCAAGCCCAGTTTAAACCAAGAATGGAAAGGTATATCAATACATAATAATTATTCTGTACATGTTTGTCACTTTACTCCTCTTAAACGGCTCTAAAATGGAAGTTCGTCTTTTTGCCAATGGGAAAACCCATGGAGCACGCGACTTGTGAGCTAAACATTGTGTACAAATCATACCCACAATAAAAAAAATTGACAAGCGAATTATTCAAAACTACATATGACAATGGTTTGTGACGCCACATCAAACCTATGTACAATGAATGGGTTTTCGATAGTCAACGTTTCACCGCATTCTCTATTGTAACAGTGCTCCTACCTTTATGGGCCTATCACATACAAAGTTCACCACAGTTTTGCCTGCGTAGGCCGGTTTGTATAACACCGTGTATTTGGATGAATTCGTACAGTTTTACACCGTATTCTGTGTACAAACAACAAAAAAAAGAGATAAGTATATCAAATACATGGTGTATAATAGGCGTACCACACGCACAATCTTCACCGCTATTTGGCCTGCGCAGGCCGAAATGTAAACCAACAACACACACACAGTGTTCCGTGTACAAATAGGCCTAAAAATTTTGTGTAGCTTGTGCGTGTGGTAGGCCCATTATGCACCGAGTATTTGATACACTTCTCTTTTTTCTATTGGTCTGGACCGGTGTGAATGATTGTGTCTGTTTAAATTGATTAATTACAAAACCTTAGTGATTAAGCTTCATAATTAAAAATCTTACAAGAAAAGTTACATTACGAAATTTTAAATTATATCAGACAGCGACGGCTAATCGCTGGGGAATTGTTCGGTGCTATGCCTTGATCACACGTACCGAGTAAAAGGGCGAGACAGTAAAATGTTGCTCGGCCGAGACAGTGATGTAAGAGGGTTGTAGAGATAAATGGTAGGCCGAGCACTCGGCGCTGTGTTTACACGTACCGAGTACTCGGCCGAGAGCACTGTCTCGCCCGTTTACTCGGTACGTGTGATCAAGGCATTACCGTGGCTCAAGTTATCTAGTGTGGTTTCAGTCAGTTAAACTGTGACACTTCCCACTACATCTAAAGTGGGAGAAGTGATTTAAAGATTCTTCACAAAAAAGCAGGGTCTTTTTTTATAAGGAATCAGAAGATTAACAAGGGCTAACCCTTATTTTACTTAGAAACAGGTTATAATTAACTTCGATTATACATAAAGCAGGACATAAACTGAACGATACAATGATGTCAGCTCCGTATTACCCACGACAAAAAAAAACAACTAAAGCAAAGCCGAAAGAACTAAGTACATATTAAGGCAATTAGTCTTTGAAAACCGAAAATTATTGCCAACGTCAAAAGCTTATGAGCTCTCGGTAACCCCGGGGTCAATCACCAACTCGAATAAAAATAAAATGACGTAATGGTCGTCATTCAATAATTCTGTGAACTGAGAATTAAAAGAAAAAAAAAGCCGCTTATCACGCTGGTGTAGGAAATTAAGCGATGGAAGACACTGACAAGCAACACATTTTCTAAGAGAGTAGAGAAAGAAATTACAAAGAGAATGTAGTAAAATATTTTAAAGACAGCTTTCTGCGGTCATTTGAAAAAAAAAAAGATGTAAGTAAGAGTAGTCTACAATAATATTATCTCTGAAAGTACTGCCCCCCTAGCCAAGTTACAACCGTTTCGCTAGCGTCGAACGCCTCGAGTTAGCCACCCACCCGATACTTTTGTTCTGACCACGTGACTGAAGTTTTCTACTAGCGTTAACGATTACAGATTATCAACTTGGCTAGGGGTACTGGTCCGATTGCGAAAACTTTTTCATCAGTAGAAAGCTGCTTTATTCCTGTGTGACATAGGCTATATTTTATGTATGCAGGCGACGCCGCGAGCAAAAGCTAGTCTATAACTGGAATTGCCTGTGGGAGCCTTAATTCGAAAATCAAAGCCTCCAGCTAGAAGTCCTCCAAAGTATATGTTCGAATCTCTCAAAAAATATAACGAAGTATTAGTAACTAGCTGACCCAGCGAACTTTGTGCCGTTTAACAGTCAATTATTAATGTAGTATATCTTTCGATATAGTCAACCGATTGCGATGAAACAAAGCCTAAGTAATAAATATCAAGTTACACATGCGCGCACAACTAAAAATTACAGATTTATTATACGTATGTATAGATTAGTACCTCCATGGTATACCCGCCATGTGTTACGCCAGCAATAGGGTGGTCCCTGTACTCGATAGTAAAATGAAACCACAGGCCATTGTACTGTCATCCAGTCATGATTTGTAAGTCGTTGCGGTTTTTAAGCCCAATGACTTTGTAGCTGACAACGGTACTGTTGAAGTTCCATTTAATTCAAAACGTACACGATGGGCGTAACTGATTGAAGACAACTATTGACAACACCATTATTGTGGTCAGATGCGAATTTGTGGTAGAAAATATTTTTGTTTTCATTGGTTCTTATTCTATATTGGTTCTGTTTGATCGTATAAGGAACAGTATACTTCGTTCCAAAACACAAATCGCAGACGTAGGTAACTCAACGGCCAAACTAAAATGGAACTGGCCAGGTCACATCTGCCGCATGTCGTAAAAAAATTGGGCGAAGGTACCACTGACTGGATTCCGAACAACAGGAGCCGGTGACGCGGCAGGCTCAGAAAGAGATCGCGTGACGATTTGGACTCCTACCTTAAGAATTGGCCAGAAGTAGCTAAGGACAGAAAAGAGTGGAAAGAAGAGAAGAGTGGATAATGGAAGGAAGGCTTTTCCCTGCAGTGGGACACAACAGGCTCATAATAATAAAATTATTTCTTGTAAACAGTATAAGTAGTATCGATAAAAGTGTCGTACCACCAAGTTTGTGGTCAACTACAACTAACAAAGTACCGTCACAATGCAAAACCACAAACCAATTATTATGGTTTAAATTTTTTGAACCTACCTCAATAGATTTACATACTTCAATGTTTCCCTTTATTTCATTAGCAATTCAAATAAGTTTCCTCTTTAAGAATTAAAACATATCCGTATTGATGACCGAGGCGATTGCGGTCATAACATCAGACGATCAATAATTGTAAAACACTTGTACGTTCGATTTATAATGTAAACAAGAATTGAATAGAAATACATTTTCTTTAGCTCATCATTTTATGTAAATAGTCGCGTGATTTAATACTTCCTTCTGTAGTTTTATGAATAAGGAAATAGTCGTATAAAAGACAGTGACTATATTTTCTTGCTCATAATATTTATGCAAGCCCATGTGTGCGTATCCCTAAGGGTTTATAACCAGGGGTCAGAATTAGGTAGAGGTATTCATGTACTTGTATTGAAATCATCATCATCATCATCATCATCATCTTCCTGCCCTTGTCCCGTTTTATTTGGGGTCGGCGCAACACGTTTTTTTCTTCCATTCTGTCCTGTCACTCGTCACACTATCACTAACTCCCTTTTATTTCATATCACTTCTCACACAATCCATCCATCTTTTCTTTGGCCTCCCTCCCTCCTTTGAAATGTTGGTATTAATATAGATCTTTCCGGGATTTCTTATAAAAAATCCCGTGCGGCCAACAATTTAAATAATAATAAAGGTTGACTGGGAGAGAAAGTCCGCCTATGTACCACTACTGTACATGAAGTTTAAATAAATAAAATAAACAACATTACAAATAAATAATAATGAAAACCTTAGAGATAGATAAGACAAATAAAACAAAGATAATTGACATACAATATTTATTATTATTTTTCATTGAAAAAGAACCCTCTACGTCAACTGAGGTAAGGTTATCTTTATATTCCTCTTCCTCGTCATTAATTTAGGAATTTATGATTCCGCTATATTTCTGATAGTGTCATAAAAAAAATCTGCACTTTTAATCTCGGGATTTGAGGCATACCCACTTTATTCTTTCGCTGTATGAAATCAGCGTAAGTACATAATATAACACTACCTAATTCCGACCTCTGGTTATAACTGTATGAGTTACAAGCTCGCATTCAATATAAATACATTTATCGCATGAATTAGCTAGTCGTCGTCATTATTTTCTAGAAAGACAGGAAACTACCCCTCAGTCACCCTGATGGCCCGGTGACTATATATTAGTGCGGAAAAACCAGGTAACATAACAAGCTTATAATTTTGACTTTTTATGATACAGTTATGAAATTTAGTACATAGATTCTTCACATAAAAATACACACATGTTTCGGGTTTTGTATATACTAAAACTGAAGGTGCATACTGTCATTAAAAATTGCGGGTCTGTCAAATCAAATCGAATACGCGTTTAACAGATAAGCTCGTACAGAAAGGTTCATAAATGAACCCTGAACAGTAATTTGTGGGATTGGCTGGCCGGCCCCGCTCCACAGACTATTGTTATTTTTTTTTTCTTTCATTAATTGCAGTAATTGTCACAGAGAGTCTCTTGCCTGTCGACGCAATCATTGGCACCGTCAGACACGCAACGCCTATATATAAACTCCTTGTTAATGCTTACATTGCGTTTGAAACTGGTAATTCGGAAAACAGTTAAGAATCAGGAAGTCAAAAAAGTAGTAAAGTTAAAATGATTCAGATTTAAATAATTTTTACTATTAAGAGCCAAGCGCCCGAAAAGTGCCATAAAATAGTGATTTTCTGAGGCCTACTCCTCCGTAACGGCTAGGTCAATTGGTTTGAAAAAAAAAAAAATTGCACTCCGGGAGTGCCGGCAGAAGTGAAAACTTGATTACTAACGTTGAGCATGTTTGATATTTTGGAATGGTTAGGGAATAATTTTGCACCAATTGCTTTATCAGTATAAAAGTACTATCATTTATGTGGTAGAATACAATATTCATTTATTGCTCTATCGTACACAAACATGACAATTTATATTACATTAAAAATTTAACACTTTAAAACTATTACAATTATTTTACATTAAAAAGTTTATCTCTCCGAAAAACTACTGAGGTGTCAAGGGACACCCGGATGGAACGAAGTTCCGTTCTGGCTTGCTTTCTATAAGAGAGAGAAAGAGAGAAAGACAGAGAAACATGCGCACGCCGCACGGCTTACAATAGCTTACTATAGAAAAAGTGTCGTTACAACTTTTCGTGAGAATTTTTTCCGTCTAGCCAATACAATATAACTAAAAAATACTATCCTATTTTATGTACATTTTGACAGCACTATTTCAACATCTTCGAAACCATGAAAACGACACTCATGACGAAAAAGTTGATAATTTCTGACATCCGCCATCTTAGATTTACATTTTGACAGCACTATCGGCTTCAACAACCTCGAAAACCATGAAAAAGACACCCATATCGAAAAAGTTGATAATTTATTGCAGCCACCATCTTAGATTTACATTTTGACAGTACTATCGGTTTCAACACCCTCGAAAACCACGAAAACGACACCCATGAGGAAAAAGTTGATAATTTCTTGCAGCCGCCATCTTGGATTTACATTTTGACAATACTATCGGTTTCAACAGCCTTGAAAACCATGAAAACGACACCCATGACGAAAAATTTAATAATCTTTTGCAGCCGCCATCTTGGATTTATATTTTGACAGTACTATCAGTTTCAACACCCTCGAAAACCATGAAAACGACACCCATGATGAAAAAAGTTGATAATTTCTTGCAGCCACCATCTTGGATTTATATTTTGACAGTACTATCGGTTTCAACACCCTCGAAAACCACGAAAACGACACCCGTGACGAAAAAGTTGATAATTTCTTGCAGCCGACATCTTGGATTTACATTTTGACAGTACCATCGGTTTCCACGCCCTCGAAAACCATGAAAACGACACCCATGACGAAAAAGTTGATAATTTCTGACATCCGCCATCTTAGATTTACATTTTGACAGCACTATCGGCTTCAACAACCTCGAAAACCATGAAAAAGACACCCATATCGAAAAAGTTGATAATTTATTGCAGCCACCATCTTAGATTTAAATTTTGACAGTACTATCGGTTTCAACACCCTCGAAAACCACGAAAACGACACCCATGAGGAAAAAGTTGATAATTTCTTGCAGCCGCCATCTTGGATTTACATTTTGACAATACTATCGGTTTCAACAGCCTTGAAAACCATGAAAACGACACCCATGACGAAAAATTTAATAATTTTTTGCAGCCGCCATCTTGGATTTATATTTTGACAGTACTATCAGTTTCAACACCCTCGAAAACCATGAAAACGACACCCATGATGAAAAAAGTTGATAATTTCTTGCAGCCACCATCTTGGATTTATATTTTGACAGTACTATCGTTTTCAACACCCTCGAAAACCATGAAAACGACACCCATGACGAAAAAGTTGATAATTTCTTGCAGCCGCCATCTTGGATTTACATTTTGACAGTACCATCGGTTTCCACGCCCTCGAAAACCATGAAAACGACACCCATGACGGAAAATTTGATAATTTCTTGCAGCCACCATCTTGGATTTATATTTTGACAGTACCATCGGTTTCAACACCCTCGAAAACCACGAAAACGACACCCATGGCGAAAAAGTTGATAATTTCTTGCAGCCGCCATCTTGGATTTATATTTTGACAGTACTATCGGTTTCAACACCCTCGAAAACCACGAAAACGACACCCATGACGAAAAAGTTGATAATTTCTTGCAGCCGCCATCTTGGATTTACATTTTGACAGTACTATCGGTTTCCACGCCCTCGAAAACCATGAAAACGACACCCATGACGAAAAAGTTGATAATTTCTTGCAGCCGCCATCTTGGATTTACATTTTGACAGTACCATCGGTTTCAACACCCTCGAAAACCATGAAAAAGACACCCATGACGAAAAAGTTGATAATTTCTTGCAGCCGCCATCTTGGATTTATATTTTGACAGTACCATCGGTTTCAACACCCTCGAAAACCATGAAAACGACACCCATGATGAAAAAGTTGATAATTTCTTGCAGCCGCCATCTTGGATTTACATTTTGACAGTACCATCGGTTTCCACGCCCTCGAAAACCATGAAAACGACACCCATGACGGAAAATTTGATAATTTCTTGCAGCCGCCATCTTGGATTTACATTTTGACAGTACTATCGGTTTCAACACCCTCGAAAACCACGAAAACGACACCCATGACGAAAAAGTTGATAATTTCTTGCAGCCGCCATCTTGGATTTACATTTTGACAGTACTATCGGTTTCCACGCCCTCGAAAACCATGAAAACGACACCCATGACGGAAAATTTGATAATTTCTTGCAGCCACCATCTTGGATTTATATTTTGACAGTACCATCGGTTTCAACACCCTCGAAAACCACGAAAACGACACCCATGGCGAAAAAGTTGATAATTTCTTGCAGCCGCCATCTTGGATTTACATTTTGACAGTACCATCGGTTTCAACACCCTCGAAAACCATGAAAAAGACACCCATGACGAAAAAGTTGATAATTTCTTGCAGCCGCCATCTTGGATTTATATTTTGACAGTACCATCGGTTTCAACACCCTCGAAAACCATGAAAACGACACCCATGATGAAAAAGTTGATAATTTCTTGCAGCCGCCATCTTGGATTTACATTTTGACAGTACCATCGGTTTCCACGCCCTCGAAAACCATGAAAACGACACCCATGACGGAAAATTTGATAATTTCTTGCAGCCGCCATCTTGGATTTACATTTTGACAGTACTATCGGTTTCAACACCCTCGAAAACCACGAAAACGACACCCATGACGAAAAAGTTGATAATTTCTTGCAGCCGCCATCTTGGATTTACATTTTGACAGTACTATCGGTTTCCACGCCCTCGAAAACCATGAAAACGACACCCATGACGGAAAATTTGATAATTTCTTGCAGCCACCATCTTGGATTTATATTTTGACAGTACCATCGGTTTCAACACCCTCGAAAACCACGAAAACGACACCCATGGCGAAAAAGTTGATAATTTCTTGCAGCCGCCATCTTGGATTTACATTTTGACAGTACCATCGGTTTCCACGCCCTCGAAAACCATGAAAACGACACCCATGACGGAAAATTTGATACTTTCTTGCAGCCACCATCTTGGATTTATATTTTGACAGTACTATCGGTTTCAACACCCTCGAAAACCATGAAAACGACACCCATGACGGAAAAATTAATAATTTCTTGCAGCCGCCATCTTGGATTTACATTTTGACAGTATTATCGGTTTCAACACCCTCGAAAACCACGAAAACGACACCCATGACGAAAAATTTGATAATTTCTTGCAGCCGCCATCTTGGATTTATATTTTGACAGTACCATCGGTTTCAACGCCCTCGAAAACCATGAAAACGACACCCATGACGAAAAAGTTGATAATTTCTTGCAGCCGCCATCTTGGATTTATATTTTGACAGTACCATCGGTTTCAACACCCTCGAAAACCATGAAAACGACACCCATGATGAAAAAGTTGATAATTTCTTGCAGCCGCCATCTTGGATTTACATTTTGACAGTACCATCGGTTTCCACGCCCTCGAAAACCATGAAAACGACACCCATGACGGAAAATTTGATAATTTCTTGCAGCCGCCATCTTGGATTTACATTTTGACAGTACTATCGGTTTCAACACCCTCGAAAACCATGAAAACGACACCCATGACGAAAAATTTGATAATTTCTTGCAGCCGCCATCTTGGATTTATATTTTGACAGTTCTATCGGTTTCAACACCCTCGAAAACCATGAAAACGACACCCATGACGAAAAATTTGATAATTTCTTGCAGCCGCCATCTTGGATTTATATTTTGACAGTACCATCGGTTTCAACACCCTCGAAAACCATGAAAACGACATCCATGACGAAAAAGTTGATAATTTCTTGCAGCCGCCATCTTGGATTTATATTTTGACAGTTCTATCGGTTTCAACACCCTCGAAAACCATGAAAACGACACCCATGACGAAAAATTTGATAATTTCTTGCAGCCGCCATCTTGGATTTATATTTTGACAGTACCATCGGTTTCAACACCCTCGAAAACCATGAAAACGACACCCATGACGAAAAAGTTGATAATTTCTTGCAGCCGCCATCTTGGATTTATATTTTGACAGTAAAAGTGTCGGTACAATTTTTCGTGAGAATTTTTTCCGTCTAGCCCCCTTTCACAACGCACGATAAGGGATAGCTGTCTACTCTCCATCCGTCTTACGCTTTTTCGATCAGGTCACGTGTCCTGACGCGAGTTTAAGATTTTATACCCATTACAGAAAAAGTGCTCAACGCCGCTAAAGAAGTTTTCACTTCAAAAATATATGTTTATTATAGATTCATGAACAATAATATCAACATTTGATTTTTTCGTGCAATTAATACTTTTGTCAAAAAAAAATATTTAGCAATTTCGCAACTTTTCCCTACCCCTTCGAAACGGCTTGGACCTTTAGAAACATTTTTACACATAAAAATTGGTGGTTAAATATTCTTCAAAGTGAACATTGCATATGTAAATCAATCAATATCTCGCAGAGAAAATGGATTTAAAGCGCTTTCCGGGCGCTGCTGGCCGCAAATAAATGGACAGATTTGCGTACTGCCGCCTAGGCGAGTGCGAGAGTTGCGTTCACATAATTTCGGTCAGATGGTTCAAGGGACTATACGCCTTAATACTCATGATATCGATCGAGAGACACATAATAAAATTAAGAGGCGATAAGATCCATAAACATCATTACGATTAATTGATAAATATATAACTTTTTGGTTTGGCAAAACTAAGAATCTGACTAAGTCTGAAAAACTGACTGGACCGGTCCACTCAAATCGTTGTGGTTATTTCTTCAAAAGACCATCTAACACGCTAATCCGCATGGTTTTAATATGATTTGTCCATTACATGTTTACTGTATGGACTTTAAAAGAGACTAATCTCTGGTTTTGTTCAGCTAGGAAACACCGGCCTCACCTAGTCGAAAAGACGAAAAAAAATGACGTGTATTTTTTTTTATTTATTTGCAAAATAAATATCACTTATCAAATAAGAAAATTAAACTTCGTTCGCAAAGGCTCGTTTGAAGAACTCAACACAAATCATTTTATATGAGTCTTCGTAAAAACGTGGTGTACTATAAAAATTAATTGTCTTCACATGTTTCTCTATGCTGCAAACGTGTAAGATAAAATTAATATGTTTTTATTTCGTTTTTTATATTGTTTTTATTCTGAGAAATATGCCAGTCGTGATTGTTAGCTGTCATTATCTCGTGAAAAGGTTGGCAGTCCAATCAACGGAGCCCTCCCTTGCGTTTTAGAGTTTGCTAGCAAAAACGATGACGAAAAAAGCAATGTGTACCATTGCTTTTTTACTTAAGTGAAATCATAAATCATACAAGTCATGTTTTTTGAAGATGGCTACAGTAATTTCGTTGTATAAATCCTTTTGTATTGAAACTGAAACAAAAGAAGGTAACCTCTACCCAGTGCCGGATTAAACCAGCGCTGGGCCTGAAGCAAATTCGACCAAAAGGCACCTGTGTATAATAGAATAAACTTCATTTTATTTATTTATTTACCTAGGATGGATTGAAACGACTAAACAACACAGGGGTAGTCTGCGGTATACTGCTAACAAACTAATCCATCACTAGATCTATAAACCTGAAGCCCAAGCCTGTAAACCTATTAAATACTTCGTATTCTTATCTCAATCACCAATAACCCCGTGGATTTTAAGACGGGGTAAGAGGTGGAAAGTACGGAAATGAGGGACAATCTAAGACATTGACTGTACATTGAAATAATCAGCAGTATTCGGATTTCAAGTACAGGATCCTCGATTACGTGGGGCCCCCGAATGAGCGGGGCTTGTAGCATTTGCTATAGCTACTCTTGGATAATAGTATTTGACTATATTTATTTATTAATTAAAACTTTATGCATACAAACACTGTACAAAGGCAGACTTAATGCCTTACTCATTTTCTGCCAGTCGACCTTAGGGTCGTGCAGAAACTTAACACTTCTTCTTTCTTTTCTTTTGCTTAACTTCTTCTTTCTTTCTTATATAAGTAAGTACACAAGGTTAATTCAAAATCAATATCATTGCGTTAAGTCGTTTACCCAAGTACAAAGGCATCATGGAATAAAATATATTTTGAATGACTTTATTGCGATTCTGAATTACGTTCTCATTGAAGCATGAAATATTATTATTGTCAATAAAAATCTGTTGGAACTAAATTGAAGATGGTCTGATGCTCAACACTTACAGATAGGTTTCAAAAGTTTGTTTTTATAATTAATAAAAATTTCCTTTTGTGTCGACATCTCGCTAACTTTCGGGGAAGATGGACTAAAAAATAATATAACACACTTGACTTATAAAAAGGTTAGTGCCCACATAAAAGGTTTTAGGTGAAATTTTTCAAAGAATGTTGAAGAAAATATGAAATTTTATTACCAATAAAGATAAGTAGTTAATCATTAACGCATTGATAGGATCTGCTAAATATGTAGCTCGTTGAATTTCGAAAGAATTTATCCCCTAAAAGTTAGCTTCTTTTTATTATTATTGATAGGCTCACGTTTGACCACCATCTCACCTGATGGTAAGCGATGATATAAGCTGGGAAAAACCTCAAATTTGAGTCAAGCTTGTCTTTGTACATTAACTGTATTATAACTGTGATTGTTGTATTGTTTTGGTGTACAATAAAGAATTAAAACATAATGTTTTCAAACAAAAAGTAATATTTCGACTAAATGCAGTCATTGACATCATTGACTCCGTAGTTAAGGACTTGAATTTAAAATCATTTGTTTGCCGTCTCAACGTAGTAAGGGTGTTTTAATATCGTACGGATTTCATCACTCATGCGAGGTTTACCCGCATGCAGAATATTTCAAAATACAAATATAATAAAATATAATATAATAAAAAACAAAAATTTCAAAAAAAGTGTATTAATCAGTAGTCTAGAACTCATAACACAAGCTCTGCTTAGTTTGAGACTTGACGGCGTTGTGTGATAGTTGTGGAATATCATTATCATTACAAAACATTGGCATTTTCTCATTTAGAGAAAAAATATTTCACGGCGTAGTTCTAACATTACTATAAATAGCAATAAAACGTGATGTATACAGATAATTAAACAGAAACACGTATTCGTATTAATAACTAGCTGATCAGAAATAGCTCTATACCTACCTACGTGAACATCTAACGCAAATATACCTATAACGAAATCCAACGTTTCCTATGTTTGTAAAAAAAAAACTTCTAAGTCATTATAATTTATTATTATTTCCTGGTTTTGGTTGAGTAGAAGTGTGATAAAGCTGTATATGTATATGAACCATCCAAAAACAAATGGTTTGGTTAAACAATTCGTTGTGTTTGTGCGCTGAGTGTGAGTTGTTCTTAAGTTGATACGATCGAAACGTTAACTACGTCTGGCTCTCTGATTGGTTAAGAGCTTAGAATGGGCCAATCGGAGCTCCGAGCGTCATAAACGTGTTATCATCCAAACACGCACTAGAATTTTTGTGTTCTGAGTGCGAGTTGTTTCTAAGTTAAAATTATCAAAACGTTTAAACTTCTGGCTCTCTGATTGGTTGAGAGCTTGGAGCGAGCAAACCGGAGCGCCGAACATCATAAACGTGACGATCGCGTTAACGTAAAAAAAAACTCGCACTAAGCCTTTTGATCATAATAGTTGCGAGTAATAGACTGCAAGAAAGCTACGCTCCGTAGGACGAGTTACGACGATACGTTTTAAGAATTTTTGTCAACTGGACCCATTCGATTTGGACCCGCGGGTTCACTCAACTCAATCACATCACATTTTGGTACACAATGGTAAATGATGACGTAGTTGACGATGCAGACGCTTGCCTAGAATTAACTTATTCACTCTGACTAACCTCCAGGTTGTAGCTATCAGGAAACAGACTCCGGCAGGGAATTCCACTCCTTAGTTGTTCTATTACTCTTAACGTTCAGCATCGTGTATTAGTTCTAAGTAAATAATTGAAGTGCGTCCTTTTTTCTTAGGATCCAAAGCTACGTTCAAGATCGTGAGGCAGGCTTTACACGTGACAATAAGCTTGGCATGTTTATGCAAGCAAAAAGGAACTCTAAATGATTCAAGTCTTTTCCTCTTAAAGCACATGTTTCTACTTGATCGGTTTGTATCATTTAATTTTTATAACTTTATAGCACCATAATATTATGGTAAATAAAAAAAGAAATTTCATCTACTCGTACAACCTTTCCGGTTCTAGATAAAGTTTATTTTATAATAATAATATATTTATTTGCTAAAAAAAACATTGTATAAAAGGTACATAGAGGAGCAAACATGTTTCGCTGTGTAATAGCGTGCAAATATTTAGTAAGTGAATTAACATTTTCTTTCAATAAAGTCTTTAGCACAATAAAAATTGTTAATCGATAGAAAATCATATAATTTTTTTCTTAAACAATTAGTTATTTTAAAAGCATGGAGAAGACCTTTCTCCAACCGAGGATCGATATTGGTTAAAATAAGTACATACATAAAAATAAAGTGTCTTTTTGCAATATCAAAATAGCATTTTTGTGAAAGTATATGCGATACCTACCTATAACAAAAATACAAATTTTCTTTTGGCCTGTCCAAATTCATAATTCTCAGGAGGTATAACCGAAAAAGGAGGCTTTTGCCTAGTAGCGAGACGATTTTGTCCGTCTGTCTGTCAAGACCCTTTATCTCGGGAACGCATGGAGGTATTGAGTTGAATTTAAAACCATGTAACTGCATGTAACCCTTTTTAACCCTTGAAGCCGATACGGAATGGTAATACATAAATACCTAAACATCAAAATCAGGACTACGAGGAAACCGCTTACAAACGCTCAGTGCTTATATATTTGTGCTCGTGACTGTACATAATGCGCCTGCACATAAATATTTGTAAATAGCTGAGTAGAGAACCGGTATACTTCATGTATGTAACATTTAAATACATAGTTTTTTGCATGACATTTTTATCGAGGATAACTAGTTGGCACTCTTCCTAGATGTCCTACTCTATAACAGTTACGTCATCGAACTCGTACAAAGAAAATTTTGATTGTATACTAGCGCCAGGAGTTAGGAATCTTTAAAATTCTCGATTTTTCTCTCCTTTAGACAACATTATTTTTAGTTTATGCGAAAACTCAATATAGTTTGTTCAAAATCAGAAACTGAATATATTCCAATAGTTTTTACACCATGTTATATTTTTTCGAAAAAATATTTAAAAAGGTCACAAGTTGGACACCGCCGTCTCTAAGTATAACACAAATCACGGCAGATCATAGCGGACATAAGGCGTCACAAACAGCTGGGTGCGAGTGCAAAACAATCCCTCAGTCGCCTGGATGGCCCGGTGACTATGTATTTTCAACAAGCTTTATAACTTTGTGATTTTTCATGATACAGTAATAAAATAAAAGTATATAAGTAGTAGTGCGAGATGCCCTGGGAATGTGCCTCTGGTTAGACTGAATGGTGTTCCTCTAGAAAGGGTTGAGCACTTTAATTCATTAAACCCCAAGCGAACGCGGGCGTTCGCGCACCTATTGTCTTTCTATTGTGTCTGTAATTTTCACGATTGAAAGGCGAGCGGAGGGCATTATCAGTGAGGGCGAATATGATAGCTCGCAGATTTGCACGATGCTCTAATGAGGTGAAAGTTACGCAATTTAGGGCGTACTGTACATCACTCTACACGTGTAGTCTGTGGGGCTGACTATTCGACTAGAAGCTATAATGCCATCCGCGTCCAGTATAATAACGCGTTCAGGGCGGTGATGGGGCTACCCCGTTACTGCAGTGCCTCGGGTATGTTTGCGGAGGCACGCACTGACTGCTTTCACCCAACTATGCGCAAGTGCGCAACATCCCTAGTGAACAGAGTGCGGGCTAGCTCCAACACCGTACTGGCGATGATTGCAACTAGACTGGATTGTCCTTTCATCCGGCATTGTTCAGCTAGACATGTTCCGTTACCAATGCCGGAGAGAAAGTATTAATTTTAATTTAATTTTTTTTTTTTAAGTTAATTTGAATTGGTTTTATTTTGACTTTGATTGTAATTTTAATTTATTTAATTTGATTTTAATTTAGATTTATCTTGTTTTTAATTTATTTAATTTGATTTTAATTTAGATTTATCTTGTTTTTAATTTATTTAATTTGATTTTAATTTGTATTGATTTTAATTTGTATTGATTTTAATTTGTATTGATTTTAATTTATATTGATTTTAATTTATATTGATTTTAATTAATTTTATTTTAATTTAATGACCTTGTTTTGATTTTTTAAATTTAATGTATTTGATTAGGTTTCAATTGTATGTTTTGATATTTAATGTTATAATTTTGAAAATGGGTACTTTGACCTGAATAAAGATTATTATTATTATTAATAATAAGATTTTGTACATAGATTCTTTATATAGAAATACTATTAAGCACACCAAATAAACCAGAAAGTTAAAGATTTGACTCGAAATAGAACAATTGTAAGAAGTACAACTGTTTTGTTTGTACTTATTTTCCTACTGCTCCCACACACGGTGTCCATATCTCTTTTTAACCGACTTCGAAAAGGAGGAGGTTCTATGTTCGGCTGAATGTATGTTGTTTTTTTGTTTTTTTTTTTTATGTATGTTCACCGATATTTTCCAATTCACTCAACTTTCGCAGGTATGCTGGAATAGATTTCTGAAACACTAAGCATCACCTTTGGTCCTGTTTTTCTGCTTCTTGTTTTTTTTTATATGTGGGTAAATTAGTTATTAAATAAAATAATAAATTATTAATGCTTTTGTGAGTTATTTTTCAATATCTTAATACAATCCATAAGAAAATAGCACTCAATGTTAACTAGGAAGAAGAATTTAAATGAAACATATTCAAGTTGAAAGGTCAGTAGCAATAAAATAAATGAAACGCGACGCCTTTATCTCCTGCAATGAAAATAAGGAAAAACTCACAACAACAATACAAACCTTTACAAATTTCGTTCTGATTTCTTATCCACATTCAATAAATCTAGTACTTTATTATAGCATTTCCCTGAATGTCTACTGGATAAAATGATATAAAAACCTTTAAATTGTTGTTCGTTTTCATGTTTCAGTTCCGGGATTGTGGACGATTTATATTGAAAAAATAAAAACCTACATTCCCTTATAAGTTTGTATTTAGAGATATGCCGTTGAAGGCAATATTGTCGAGAAGTGGCTATATTGGTGGCAATTTTGCCTGAAATATGAATATTGATGGCAATATTCCCAGCAAAATTCCCAGTTCGGGCAATATTGCCGTCGACGGCACATCTCTATTTGTATTTGTACTTATTATTGCAATTTCAGCATCGTTCCCTGCCTGAGTCTGTATCGTGATAGTTTCAACCTGGGGTATTTATGTCAAGAGCTTAAATAAAATACACCACTAGTGTTTAATTAGTATAAATACTTTAGCATTAGCTATATTATACTAGTAGTCTCAATAAATAATATTAATAAACAGCAAAGTTATTAGTTTTTTTTATATCACAGTCTCATTCATTTTATGGAAATATTGTACAGGTTATTGACTATGAATGAAAAACAATGGAAAAACACAGCGCGTAGTATTATCTAGGAGCAATAATTGTTACGAATAATTAATTCAATTATGAATTTACCAAATTATAACAAAATAACTTTTTTCGTGGACAATATTGGGATTTCGTCTTTTTTTAATTTTGGTTAAGTACATAAATATGACCAGTAGCGGATACAGATAGAGCCCAATTTTTTTTTTGTACTAACTAATAATTAGGGTTTTATGGGTTACTTCTAGGCAAGCGTCGACCACATCATCGCTTTTCATCGGATGAGATAGCAGTAATAATAATCGCAATGCATTCATGGCCCAGTGGTATCGGCTCTGACACTGACTTACGAGTTGTAGACTCAAATCCAGCCAGACGCACTTTTTAAAACTCATTTCATCACCATTGCTCTCAAAACGGTGAAGGAGAACATCGTGAGGATACCGGCATGTCCTAGAACTAAAAATTTGAAGATATGTGCCATCCACCAAATTGCACTGGACCTGAGTGGTAGATTACGGCCTGTTGCCTTTCCTAAAAAGGGGGCCTGAGACAGATTATACTAATAATTATATTCTACAACTATGAGATTGTGTCTCCGTTACATAATTCTTCGCTTATTTAAAAATATCTTCGTTAGAAAATCTTATAAGTTTGTTAATGGGCAAGCCAAATTTCTTTGTTCTTCTTTTTTTGTCCTAACAATAGGTAAAAACCACTTCAAAATAACTACATAGAAATAAAGTAAGTAAGAAAATAGTAGTTTTCTTTATTTTCTTTGAAATTCTACAATGGGGTCTGTAAATAGACGTACCATGTATTATTAAATGTAAAACAGCTGCGCACCACAAGTATCAAGAAAATATTTGATGAATCATATACATGGGTTAAATATAAAACATAGAACTAGGCCTGCATGCACTTTGTGGGATATCTAAGCCCTGGAATGCAAAAGGCAATTAGAGAAACATGGGTGGGTTTTATTCAGTAAAAGTCTGACGCTCCTTATTGCGCCACCCAGAACTAGAGAAGTTATTTGAATCAGCAAATGCTATGCGATATGAATCGCACCCCAAAAAAAAGGTTTGTATAATAGTCTTTCTATACTTTAAACAAGATAGTCTAGGGAAATATAGCATTATCTTATATATTATATATATATCCTGGGTTACCTGATAAGATGTAGTATCACCAATAATATGAAAATAGTTTTAGAATATCTAATATTCTGTTGATTAATTCGGTTCTATTTGGCAAAAAAAAACTTCTCTCTCAAAACATAATTTCTAAACAAATTAAACTTAGGCGTTTACTAGAGTCTAGATAACTACGAGTATAATATTATGTACAGTCACATCGGTTATGCTGGCTCGATGTGACCCTGAATTAACTTTCCCTGCAATTGTATACAAGAGCACGTATCCAACAGAAATACGGTGTGCCAGACTGCGCTGACAGTCACAGAATAAACATAATATTTAAACAGCTCAAAGTCAAAACACAAAATTCAAAGACACGACAAGAAAACGTATTTTACATCAACAGTACAAGAGATTTCGCTCAAAACGACGTCCAAATCATTTGCATATGGCTATAAACACAGACAACCTTATTAAAACGCAACTAAACACAATCGTTACGTGTGAACGGACCCTCTGATTTAGAAAATCTCATTGCACGAACACGTAGCTATTTCAATATTTGTCGTCCAGACACTGACTTTTAATGAACCGTGAAACTGAAAAATTGCAAGGTCGTTGCCACAGAATTCAGACAATACGAGTGCCTTTTATTTTTAGGTGGGTTATCATCTAATGACTCCCGCTCAGTGTCAGACTTTTACTAATTAAAACCCAGACTTTTTAGTCTCACTGTGCGTTCCAAATCCACGGTCATTATTTCTAACGTTCCCGCAGCCCTAGCAAGCATCCTCTTCAGTTTTGCTAGTGTCTCTTTGAGGACCGTGTGCAACACGACGGCCATCGACTCGGGCCAGGTCCTTATTGGACGACGCGCGACCGCGGTTTCCTTTCAGAAATTCGAATTCAGAAAGCGAGCATCGGTCTTGCTGAGCCCGTACAGTTTGCTGACATCTCTTTGAGGCACGCGTGGAACATCACGCGCTGTTAACGACTTTAGCTCAGTTCTTACCGGATGACCGGACTAGAGATGTGCCGTTGCCGTCAATATGGGAATTTTGCTGGCAATTTTCCCACCGATATTCACACTTCGGGCAATATTCCCACTTCACGGCAACGGCACATCACTAAGCCGGACAGCGAGCTGTGTACCTACGTATACAATACTAGTACCTATGTATGTGAAAACGTTGTTAGATAAAATCCGTCAACAAGGAATCGGGTGACCGATGATAACTGATATTGACATGCCACTGTCGAATGGTTAATGTACATCGATTGAAGTTCAAGTCAACACTAATTAATTTGAGTACTTAATTGATTTGAAGTACAGGAAGAAGACTCGATATTAAGATATTTATTAGACGTGTTTGTTTTTATTACACAAAGTTAAATTCAATAACAAAGTCAATAGCCTCTTGAACAATTTGCTACGACATCAAGAGGATGAGTCCATGTAATTGTATGATGGCTGAAGAGTGTTGAAATAGCATAGTTATTTGCAGACTAATTTTTGTTTATGTTACTTTGTACGTGCACAAAAGCTGGGATTGCCAAAGCTTACAAAGCAAGCAATGCACTGAGATAAAAATGCAGATAAAAGAGATCCTTTTCTATTTAAAAATGTAAGTATACGTACTACGTGTTGGTTGGTTTGCGATGGCGATGAGTCCCCGCAGGCCTGTGGCGGGGTCCGGGCGAGTGGCAGGCCAGGCCTCGGCGACTACAACCAGACCACACCGGTTAGACTAGGTTCAAACTCGATCGCATAGCCATCATTCGCAAGAGGAAACCTGCGCCAGCAATTTTAAGACTCCTGAACCTTCATCTTATTCTGAATCATTTGGTGTTGTCACTTTGCGTAAAAAGTGATTCGGTATTACCCACACAAATATTAATTTTTGCTTGAAGTTAGTTTCTTCGAGTTGTCAAAAATGACGTTGATACAAAAAGACATGCCATGTCTCTATTTTTAAAGAATGGATTAGCAGATTCATTCAATATCTTGTAAATGCATTATGTAAACAATTTTTATTTTGTGGCTATCATCGAAACTAGCTTCAAGCAATGTGCTGCGGTTTCTGCTGTTTCAAAAGTTAACCACAAAGCTTAGCTTATTAAAGTTATAGACCATTTATCACTTTCAATCAATAGTTGCAACACGAATTTGTCAATCATTAAAAGTATCTTAACGTCTACTCACACTAGAGTTAATAAATTATATACGCATAGTATGTACTAATATGACTTAGCCCCTGTGACTTATCCAGAACTGTCCATTAGATAGGGTTAGATAACAGTCAGACAGTGTTGCTTTCCACCAATTTTTTTTTGTTTTTACATCAATAAAGTATTTGCATACGTTATTTTCAATTTTAATTCTATATAACCTGCTGCAAAGTGGGGTTACTTTGACCCTGGGGTAAAAATTTGCCCTAAGCTTATTATCCAATAGAAACGTGGCAAACAGTATTTGCTGCTGTTTTAATTGGTTAACGAGCCTGGTTCAAAGTTTTACCCCAGGGTAAAAGTAAACCCTTTTTACCAGGAGCTAAGATATATACGACGCACAGCCAAAAAGTTTACAAGTATTATTTAATCATTGGACACGCTTTTGAATAAGAAAATCACTCGCGTGACGTGATCGAGTTTTTATTCGATAAACACAACTCGTTTCTTTAGAAAAAATGTATCGAGGAAGTGTTTTTTTTTTTCTTATGCCATTCTAATACCTACGTAGTATGTATATTAAGGGTCGTTGATAAATGCCACTGTCGGTATCTATACAGTGTGACGTTCTTATTGATTGCGTTCCATTATCTAGAACTTCATTGTCGTAATTTAGTGGTCTTGTCACAGAGATCATAATGACTTAAGTCTACAGTAGACAGATTTAGTGCGACAATTCGATAATGATGCAACGACGTGATTTCATAGATATTCGATCTAAAATCTCTGTACAGTTGAAATTGTTTATATGTAACAGCATCGTTGCTTCTTTGTCTTATTGTCGCGCTGCACTTGTCTAAGGATATCTTTATGTAATGAGGAGCAGCTACATTTATAGAGGAGCACGCTATAGACACTTCGTGGTTCAAAATTCGAGAACGTTTTTTTCTTTTATTATTAAACCAGTGCATGACTGCGATCCCACCTGATAGTAAGCAGTGATGCAATCGTTGATGATGAATTGCACTAGTTTATATCACTCTAGCCTTAGCGCTGTAGGCAAATTGTTGCAATTTTTAGAGTACAGACCCTAGAGGTGTTAACAACGTAAGGGTGGACACCGGTGGTTGTGCAATGGTATGTCAACCCCGCTCTTGGGCAGAGCGCGAGGGCGTGTCAGACTTTTACTGACTACCCACTCCTTTTCCTTCTTTGCCATTATTCCAGAGCTCAGGGATATCTTTTGCATCACCCATGGCCCCAGTAAGCTTCGACCCTGCTGGGCCCCGACCTACGGTTGCTGACATATCCTTGAGGCGCGCGTGGAACAGTACTCACCGTCGACTTGGAATCGGTCCGGACGGTCAAGCCTATGATAGAAATGTGATTGCGGAATCAAGTCATGTAATTCCTGCGCATACTCTCTATCTTCGTAATTTCAAGAGAAACTCAAAACTCAAGACGAGTCATTAAAACTTAAGAACTTTTTTGCTCTACAAACGAGAACAAAAAGCTGTTTGCTCACAATCAACACGTCTTATTTTTGTACTACGTTAAATAGCCGTTAGTACATACAGCATAATATTTACTAAACGTGAATTATTAAATATTTTCTTAAGGTCTCGAGACGATTATGAGGTTTGTACCACTTCGAGATGTCATCGATGAGGAAAAATATATAGTTACGAGGATTTTAAGAAGAATTCCTGAATGTTTATGAGAAATCTGATCCGTCGGTTATATTCGTAGTAGTCATTACGTAATAGATACTTAGAGCAATAAAGAAAATTGTATCTAATAACTTGGTAACCGCAGAAAACGTTGGTGTCTGAAACAAGAAATGGAAATTGCCTGCTTATTTCCTAAGCAAATGCATAGCAGTTAAATTTTAGTTATGACTAATTTTACTTTTCTGTACAGGAAAGAGACTTATGACAGTTTCATATGTCTATCTCGCTTACAATATTGAAAACTCAATAAAGTAGTTGAAAGCAGTGATGGCCCAGTAGTAACGCCTCACCCTACGAGTGGGCAGGTCGTAGGTTCAAACCCAGGTAGGCGTCTTAATTTGTGTGGTTTATTTCATCACCTTTTCTTTCATTGTTTTTGAGAGAAGCACTCAAAAATTTGAAAAAAAAACCGACAAATCTTAGAAATAAATATTTGAAGACACGTAAGTTCCACCAACTCGAACTGGGCCAGCATGGTGGATTAAAACCCAATCCCTCCCTCCCTGCTAGAGAGGAGGCCAAAGTCCAAGCAGTGGAAATATTATAAGGTAGATTATACTTTTGTTTATTAATATAAATTGCTAAAATTCATTAACGCCAAGGATATTTACGGCCAAGCACCGTTCCGCTAAATAATTTGATTGTTATTGTTTAAAAACTATACTCTGTTCAAAATAACATTAGACATTTATGAAAACCTTTTATTACTGTCCGTTCAACCAATTTTGACTTTTATTACGTTGGTAGTATGACAAATGGCAGTTGCAGTAAATAGTTGGTATTGTAACCACTTTTGTGCATTTAATGATATCCTTATGCCTAAGAAATAGAAGTTAAAATCGGTTGAACAGACAGTAAAAAAGGTTTCTTTAAATGTCTAATCTTAACGCGAATGTAGTATAGACATACTTTATTAAACTTAATAACCATGATATTCTTTATTACCACTTAATATGGCTACTAATTTTCTGTATGGCTCTAGAGTGTCAAATTCTTTTATTAGGCTTTTAAAATCTTCGCATTGGAGACCTTGGTACCTGAGTCGTGTTTGAGCGCACTTGTTTTATTATATAGGCAACTTATATACTTACTTGCATTTAAATAATATGTTAATGAGTATTTTAACATACCATCAGACAAAAAACACGAGTGTTTTGTTCAACAATATCCTTTTTGTTACGCTTTGTTACGGATTTTTTAAGTTTTTTCGGAATGTTTGGGAGACAAGACAAATAACTGCTGGGTAGCTATTACAACAGTATGGGTGTTATTGATAAGTGTATTAAGAAAAACTGGTTCTGATTTACATAAAGATATATAATGTAAACAAACATGATCATCTTCCTGCCCTTGTCCCATGTCACTTAAGGTCGTCGCATCACGTTTTTTCTTCCATTCAGAGGCACTACCACGAGCTCTTGACACGATCCATTTTACAACCTAAACTGAACTGTTTAAGGGATAGCTGTAGAGGCGGTATAACTCCATCCCTCTATCTCGCTTGCACGCCTGAATTTTAACACGTTATGTTGTTCTGTTCGACACGTCCCAACTCCTTTATATCACTTCTTTTCTTTGGCCTCCCTCTCCGTCCCCATCCATTAGTAACGTTTCATCCCTCCTCTTCTAATACATCTATAAATAGACTTCACAGCTAATTAAAAGCACCGGTCAGCTCGGCAGGTGGTAAGGCTAAGCGTCGCGCCGCCACGGTATGCAGGCGGCGACCGAATCAATTCGCTCTCAACTATGCACATATAACTGTGTATGTGTGTGTACGTCTCATAGACTCACCAACTACCACAAAATAGATAGGTACAGAAGTCAATCTCATGTATTTACTCCACTTTTTATACCTACGCTAGGCGATCACGCTACTATCAGCGCGTTGCTCCGAATTGTACTAGTGCGACCGGGCGATTGAGCCGAGATATCGTGTCCGTGAACGGTGTCTATGTGTGCGTTGCTCGAGCGCGCTTTGTATGTAGATTGTCTTCTGTACCTATCTATTTTGTGCCAACCACCGCCAAACCGAACTGATACCCAACTCCGTGGTGAATAGCGTTTTTTGCTTTTGTTACTGTACTATACATATACTCTGCCAAGTCACAAGTTAGCACTGTGATCAGTCAACCAACAAACACGTCTCGCCAAACACTGAACAAGTCGTTTTATTCCTTGTTTCATTATTTAGTATCAAGATAAGCCAGCAATGACTAAAGTTCTACCGGATGGCACAAGATGCAATTTAAGATGAAGTTTACCTAGAAGACTTGTTCTCAGATCAGCGAGGAAATAATTAGTTGTTATAATTTATTAATTGAGGCTAGCTTCCGCCACGTGTCTTGTACATGGTGGGAAACACGAGAATGCTAATATTACGGGGTTTTGATTTATAAGACAATTAGGTATGTTGGCGGGGTTTCCCGGCACGCCCGAAGAGGCACCAAACAGATGCTAATGCGGTGGACGTTAATACTTGCAAGTAAGCTACTGAGGTGAGCAAAATTCTAAGCAGTGCTGAGCTCAGTAGATTGCCATCTAAATGGCGACAATGTTACCTGTGTTACCAGTTGGTTTATTTATAGAAGCACTGGCGAACCGCCAGGGGCTTTGCCTGATTAAAGTATTCACGAAAAGTCCAGTGAAAATTGCATGAATACGAAATACAGACTTACTGACGATTTGGACACAGTATCCGAATTGATTCATTCATACATTTTTCACCTTTATGGGGATAAAGGCGTTATCAAAACTATTTTATTCTGGATTTAAGGCGGAAACTTCAGGTAATAAATTTCTTAATATTATAGTTCAAGACTTTTTTTTATCTGACTGTACTACTGTAATAGATTCAAAAAAGTGCTCTCCGAATCGTCAGTGAAAAAAATATTGAAAAGAAAATAAATTGATTTGGACACTGCAATGTGTCCGAATTGGCAGTAACTCGAAATTCGTAACTAGCTAAATAAAACGCATGGCTATTTAAAACGTCGCATGTAATAATGGTTTTAATTTATTTTTCATACGTCAGTGACATGTCGTGACATCATTCAAAGTTATGTTGGAGGTTGTTATCTAACATAATGTGTTTAATAGGCGATGGGAGATAATAGTGCAGGGTTCGTAACTCGCGAAATGATGCGATCTTTCACGACGGCATGCTCCGCTTAACAAACGGTTTACATCTAAAATTCTATCTTTTCCTGTTCAGCTAATTGATGGTAAAGGTTCTTTGTATTACTGTAAGTGCAAAGGTTCGAGCACAAGGTCCTTAGGTAGTCTAGAAATCGTACTGTAATCAGTATCAAGTAAATACATGATGTAGTTTAAATCGATGTTTTTTCACAATATGGAAAGTGTATTTTTTCTGATAATTTTTGGTTGTATCAAAATTTCAAATCCGTTTGTTTTAAATATAACGTGTGTAAGCAATGTACAAGTTTTTTTTTTTCACTATCATATTTTCAAAATACAAATATACTGTTTTGGTAATGTTGCGTTCTTTCAGTGGTTTTTTCTTCTATAATTACACCGAGCTGCCTGATGCTAAGATCGCAAATTACAGTACTCGATGAATTACTAGTAGTTAAGTACACGTTAATACTTACACCTCATCTAAAGATTTATATACACAGTTTGAATTTTGGCACAATATTTAAAAGTTACATTTTATAATGTACATACCTTAACTAATAAAGACGAAAAGTTTGGCAAATCGTGACCACAATTAGTAATATACGTAGTGGTAGCCAGTCGAAAATGAAAGTGGCAATAAATCCAATAAACTTGCAGTTTCTATTGCTTTACGGCTATCCACCTGCGCATACGCAAGAATAATACTTGGATAAAGCCGCAAATATGTAAGTCCCTTAACTTCGCCAGTTTTTACTGCACACGAAACGTGTCGAGGTAAATTACATTATAACAACCTAATGGCAATTTAGTAGTGTCGGTATTCATCATATTATCTTCTGATGTTCCTAAATCACGGTGCCTTACGCGTTGGAACCTTGAGGTTTAGCATCCATTACACTATTACTAAGATCTCTGCTGATCGTATCATACATAAGTAGCAATGAACGTTAGTCTTTATGAGAAGACCAGCATCACAGAAGACGGGCTGTTAGAATGTTCGAAAAAGTTACCGCAGCCATGGAACTTAATGGCCAACGGAAGGAACTCAGGCTGGTTTGAGTCAGTACTCAGTTATAATATGACTCTCCCTCTCACACCACCCAGAGCGGGAGGACTTATTTCAAACTCAAAATTATTTTATTTCACATATGGCCTACATGGGCACTTATAAAACTTCAGAAGCCAGCGCACAGTTCCGAATGGGACGACCATTTGGAACAGTACGTTAACTTCTGACATTTTTTTCCTATGGAGAAGAACCGGCAAGAAACTCCATAGTTACTCTTAAAAAATTATTGATTCTACAATATTATTTTCATATCGCAATATCTATTAATAGGTATGAGGGGAGAATATAGGCGAGTCAACTTTGTAGCCAAAAGCACAATAAAAATAGTAAACTATGAATCCGCGGAGTTTACACATTATAAAAAGAGGCTTTACAAAAATAAAAATATATCTATCAATAAATGAGATGTACTACAATAATATTTACTAATAAAGTTAAGGTGATTGCGGATGATTTGTTTCACAGAATGCAAACTAGTTATCTATATATAAACTACTGACTGACGACGAAACGACGGACGGACAAACTTACTGACTGACATATCAACACACAGCCATAACTGGGACAAGGGACATGAAATTTTGCACAAGGTTTCCTTTTATGACGTAGTTTAGCCATAAGAGATTATTTTCCAAAATTCACACCAAGTGACAGAAACGGGAGTCCAGTTTGTATGGAGAAAGCTATTTTCACGCGGGTGAAGCAGCTAGCTGAAGCTGCCGGGTCGAAGTCTACTGGGGCCAGGGTCATCCGAAAGGGAACTCGAGCCCCGGTATGAAGGCTAGAAGGACCGGTGTGGGCTTTTAGCCAGTAAGAGTCTGTCATTATCTCCCGCTCTGCCCAAGAGCAGGGTTTGTCATTGGATGATTTTTCCCATCACAAAAAAAAAGCTAGCTGAAGCTACAGTTTACTATAATTCATTTAAAGTCAGCAGTGGTCATGAGAGTTGCGCAATGTCTTTACAACCTCATGTCCTGCCTACCATTCGTAGGTAAAACGTGATGAAGCGTGTATGTAATTTCGCACACGTATTTCATTTCAGATTGCGATATGTCTCAGCTCTTGGAGTAAATTCATTACGGTCAGCAAGCCAAGATCTTGAGGTGGATTTGAGTGGAGTTAAAATAGTAACAATCACAATTTAATGCGATGTTTTTATGACAAACAAATAGTTTTGATTGTAGCATTATTTTTGACAATTCCATCCAAAAATTCTTAGTTTTTTTATGATCTAAGCCCTTTCTTTTAGGTCTTTTTTTAGGTGGGAAATCGTCAAATATCGTTTCTCGCTCTAGATGAAGAGATTTTACTGACTAAAAACCACCTCCTGTTCCTTCGTCGCTTTTCTTACCAGGACCGAGTTTTCCTTTCAGAAGTAAACCCGTGGCCCCAGTAGGCTTCGACGCCTTCGACCAAGCTGGGTCCTGTGACCATACCTTACGATTAGACTAAGGTGCTGCGCAAACGGAGACACTTTTTGTTCCAGTTACTGACACCGAACACTTTTTGATTGTGATGAGTACGTGTTAAGTGGAAGCAACTGGATACAAAAAATGATTACGTATGCGCAGGGAGTGGATGATTTCATGCTGGTTCTATAGAAATCAAGTATTCAATGGTAGCTTGTATCTGACACAAGACACACGTTTGCGCCCTGCCTAACTTAGATTAGCAATCTCCAACGGTTTAATATTCCCAACCGCAATCACCAAAGAATTGTACGTATAAATATATGTTGCGATTGTCTGGTACACATTATGTTCGGAGTTCATTGTGGTGCGCAAAACCTGCTAGTTTCACATTATTTGCACCAAATACTAAGCTGTGCAAACAAAACCGTCATTTTCATTGTGTTCGAATGTAATGTGATTGTTGTTAATGTAACACGATTGTTGTTAGTGTTATACATTACGAAGGTGGACACTGACTTATTGTTTTACGACTTTGTTGCAACAGGTCCTTCAACGTCACGTGCAAATAAAACATTACATTTTTTGTCCAATTGTTGCATTTTAAAGGGACGATTAACATCTTCACGTAGAATTTTTTTTTTTAATAATGTAAAGCAGTGCTTGACTGCAATCCCACTTGATGGTAGACTCGCGTTTGACTACTATCTCACCTAGTGGTAAGCGATGATGTGGTTGACGATGGAGCACGCTTGCCTAGAAGTATGTTTGTGTACGCACTCACGATACACAAGTAATTTCTATAGTGTGTGGCAAAATAAAAAAAATACAAACGACTGACTTTTGATGAGAGTATCTATAATTGAAATACTTAGTCCTAGAAGCTTGTTTGCTAATAAGCCATTGAACTCCATAAATGACACAAAAAAAAAAATAACAAGCTATAGACAAGAGCATATCAAATATCGACTTCACTTGGAAAACTCTTCATCCCATCGACAACATTTTTTTTAAATAATCCTCACAGTTTACTTAACAAGCCTTTTAACACCAAACAAGAACTTTACCATGACGTTTTATAATGTCAATCGTGCGAGTGAGAAAGAGGGATGGAGTTATGCACCGTATATAGCTCCATCCCATTAAAGGTTCAGTTTAAGTCGTCAAAAGAAACGCAGAGCACCTGGTAGGACCTAAGTGCCGTAACAAGCAAGTTAAATCACCTCTTACGAGTATTTTGTAAACACTTACAGAACGACTAAAGGCAGAACTTCACTGCGCTCACGTGCCACGTACGCCGATTCGTGCGCGTCAATCTCCATACATTTTATATGGAAACTAGACTTCTAGAGATACACTAGATCCACGCCACGCGACGTCGTTCTACGTACAAATCAGCCCCCCTAGCCAAGTTACAAACGTTTCGCTTGCGTCGAACGCTTCGAGTTGGCCGCGTCGCCGAATCTTTTGTTCTGACCACGTGACTGAGCGTTGAGACGAGACGTCATTCCCGTACATTTGAAGCTTTCTACTAGCGTTAACTATTGCAGATTAGCAACTTGGCTAGGGGTATAGGCGTGGTCCACGTGTGTGTCAGCCTAATGTAGGCCTAGCTTAAAATATACCGTTTTTAGTATTGCGAAAGTTAGTAAAAGTTAGGCAGGCCTAATGAGGGGTAATTAAAGTGCCACAAATAGCCATACTGGTAACGAAGTCAGAGAACACTTGCCTGGAACCGGTTGTTGTGCTCTTCATGATATAATCTTACTTATTTATTTATGTTTTTTTTTAGGTGGGAAATCAACCAATGACTTCTCCCGCTCTTGGGCGGAGCGAGAGTGAGTGTCAGACTTTTACTGACTAAAACGCACTCCTATATTCATTTTTTGCCTAGCTTTCTATGGCCCCGGGTTTTCCTTACAGAAGCGAACCTATAGCCCCATTGTTCAATCCTGCTGGGCGGTTTGTCAGACTCTTACTGACTAAAAAACCCACCCCGTTCCTTCAAGCCTTCATACCGGGGCTCGAGTCCCCTTTCGGATAACCCTGGCCCCAGTAGGTTTCGATCCAGCTGGGCCCCTGCTGTTGCAAACAACTCCTTGAGGCGCGCGGTAACAGTGCGCGCCGTCGACGACTTGGACTTGGTCCGGACAGTTACTGGACGGCCGGACAGTGAGCTACCCATTGCTCACTGTCCGCAAGCCCTGCTTACATCTCCTCGAGGTACGCATGGAACACTACGCGCCGTCATCGACTCGGGTTCAGTCCGGACGGTTACCAGATGCCGGAATAAAGCTACCCATAACTCACTGTCCGCAAACCCCACAGTTAGGTAACACACGTACAGAAAAAATATATAGTATGTAAAGATAATACGACAAGCGCGATGTTTAACACGATTCTATGAAGAGATGATATAAAAAAGTAACATCTTTGTGCTCAAGTTTTTAGATTATTTTAAAATCAGTAGCTATATGAACTCACGTGTCTATAATTCCAGCCACGTGTAAGAGCAGCAGTAAAGTTTAATATTACATCTTGATCACTAATCACTGGGTCATCAACACTGGCTAAAACTACAGGTTTCCCTTATTAATTCATGTACCTACTACTGAAAATAAGCTGTAATTAGAATTCTTTTTCTTATTCTTAAATCGCTACGGTAATCATTTAGTTCCTCTATTGTCTAACGTCTCTGTAGGTGTAGGTACCTCGTTTCTCACATAATCACAGAGACCTGACGTTGCAAGTAAATAGATTGTGGTTTTTTAATCTTCTATATCTTTATATATAATATACATCAATGCCACTTTTCGTTGTAATTTTATAACTCAAGAACGGGCTCACCTATCCAAACTAAATGTTTAGGCTTATTTCGGAGTATTTAGTAGATGGTTTATGTGAAGTTTGGTAGGGTAGAGTAGTGTAGTGTAGAGTAGAGTAGTGTAGATTAGTGTAGAGTAGTATAGAGTAGTGTAGAGTAGTGTAGAGTAGTGTAGAGTAGTGTAGAGTAGTGTAGAGCAGGGTAGAGTAGGATAGGGTAGGGTAGAGCAGGGTAGAGTAGGGTAGAATAGGCTAGAGTAGGGTATAGTAGGGTGAAGTAGGGAAGAGCGGGAGCGAAGCCGCGCTGGCAAAAGCTGATTATACATATGTATAAAAACGAAGTACCACTCACTAATCATGAAATCATGAAACTTAAAATTTGGCAGGTAGATTCCTTATAAGGTGTAGACATCCACTAAGAAAGAATTTTCTGAAATTGACCTCCTAAGGGGATGAAACGGGGGTGCAAATTTACTACTATACTAGTTATTGATAAGCGCGCTTGTCCCCATCTTGTCTCGTTATGGAAAGCGACAACGTTTTCGATGATGGAGCACGCTCGCCTAAAAGTAACCTATACACGCTTGACTTAAAGGCCCCAATTTGTAGCAATCAGAAAATACAGACTCCGGCAGATAATTCCACTCCTCACTAGTCTGTTCTCACAATGAATGTGTTCCCAATTCCGTGTGTTTCCGTTTCGTGCGTATGTGTGGGATGTCCACCATTTACAGTTGGCGCATCACCGTATGGATTTTTTTAGGAGGGGAATCATCCAATCACATCTCGCGCTCCAGGGCAGAGCGGGTGTCTGACTTTTACCGACTAAAACTACTCATATGATCCTTCTTTGCCTTGCGTTCTAAAGCGAGTTTTCCTTTCAGAAGCGAACCCATGACCACATTAGGCTTCGACCCTGCTGAGCCCCTACGGTATCGCCGTATCCCTGGTGGTCCGATGATGGAATGCTTAATAGAATTAAGGTGACAATACAATTCAATAATAGCGAGGCAGTGTAAGTCCGCAACTCGGAGGTCCTTGTGACTTGTAAGAACCGTCGTAATAAATTGTATCGCTACAAGATGACTGACAGCTTGTTAGTTCCGCATTCAAGAGAAAAAAAATGGTTCAAGAGTTTTTTTACGCTTGACGATCTGCTAAAAGGCCTTTGCCCTGTCTGATAAAATCTAAAAGTTGAATTCAAATAGGTATTTATATATGATACAAGATTGAAGATTGTCCCAAGGAAACCTAGCCCCATGATAAAAAATAACCTATGTGCTGTCCCAGAATATCGTCGCTCTCCCAGCTAAAACTGTCGTATCTCACAAAATGGCGTATCTGCACTGATATTACCAACGTGTTCATAACATTATTTCGAATAAGTTCTCTCTAATCATCGTATCTGTGTCGTTTATCGTTTAGAAGATATTCACGTATTTTGTTTTGCGCAAGTGTAAAAGAAGGGCAAAAATATCCTCACTATCTTCGTACCTTATGGTTTTAGGGCCACTACTAACTAAAATAATATGCCAAGATATATAAAAAAAACATTAATTGATTAAAAAAGCACGCAACTAAAGGAATATGATTTTAACGCCCGACCGAAAAAGGGTCGCCCTGGAAAAATATCAACTGCTAGTTAGAACAGTTAGAAGGGACTAGGGAGGGTGACGATATGCGGGGTTATCATGACGTTCAAAGTAACATTGTTTCATTCGTATTCCAGTGTAGGTAAGAGACAAAACTATACAGGTTGTCTAGCTCCATCTCTTACCCACACTGAAATAAGAATAAAACAATCTTACTTTAAACGTCATGGTCTAGGTCCTGGTCTACTAGCGTGCCCAATTTCATCTAAATCCGTTCAGCCGTTCCAGCGTGAAGAATTAACAATCGTACACACACAAACTTTAACCTTTTTAATACGTGTGATAAATTAAAAAACGTTAGCTTTAGCAAAATTAACGGGACCCTAAAGCTAGAACTACATTAGACCTACGCGACGTACACGTGTAACGTGTAACATCCCTGATTTGTACGTAGAACGACGTCGCGTGGCGTGGATCAAGTGTAGCTCTACAAGTCTAGTTTCCATATAAAATGTATGGAGACTGACGAGCCCAAATCGGCGTGTGCACACGTGTGAGCAGTGTAGTTCTATTTTAAATATGTTCATTATTTTGGAAGACAGTGTAATTTATGATGTGATGTAAACATTTAGATAACACAAACAAGTAACAAACAGATTAATATGTTTGTATTAATATACGCAGCCAAAAGCAATTAATAAGAAAAAAAGCACAAGTATTTAACTGTTACAAAAATAATACCAATAATAATAAATTTAAACCGAGTCTACCGAGCAAAACAACGCGAATATTTCCACAAAATCAAGAGTTATAAATATTCCATAGTCTCAATTTAGCGTGGTCCAATTTTAGTATATTTTTTAGGGTTCCTTAACTCAAATGGAAAAAACGAAACCCTTTAAGGATGACTTTGTTGTTAGTCCTTCTGTCCGTCTGACAAGACCCTTTATATCGGGAACACGTGCAGGTATCGAGTTGTAATTAAAACCACATACTGAGGTCTGCTGTCCCTAAAAGCTGTAAAAAAATCGAACTTCTAAGTTAAGGAAAAAAAGATACGGCCATTTATGTCGCAAAAAACCGTGTCTCTAGCTAGGGAACCAAAATTCATAAGATACTTCCCGTTGACCCAGAATCCTGAAATTAGGCAAAAAGCAATGTCTTATAGGAAAGGTAAGTATAGGAATAAATTTGAAAACAGTAAACTTGTTACGTTACAAAAAAAACTTGTTTTGGCATTCGGAAAAATCTTTAAGCCTTTACATAGATAACTTTGTACAAAACCCTCAGCACGCGAGTCGGACTCACACTACCGTTTTTTTTTAATTCAATCAAACTAATTAATGCCGCCATAAACGCCTCGTAAAAGATAAATAACTGACAAAAGTACGTTCAATAACGGATTTGTTGAATATATAATGTAAGTAAAGATAATAAATATGTCGTGTACATTAACCTGAATTTATTTCGTCAGTTGTTCTAAGTGCCTAATGATTAATATGGTATACTAAATCTTACGCCATGTTTCAACTAAGTTCCAAGGTACCCTTTCGCCATAGAACTCGGATGGTATTTATAAATATAAATAAAATTTGTGTTTATTTGCAAAACCTTTTTTTTCAAATAAATGCTTACGAAAGTATTTATATTCGATACCTATAACAAAACTTGGGGGAGGCCTATGTCCAACAGCAACTGTTGTCTAGTGGTTAGTGACCCTGACTGCTATGCTGGAGATCGTGGGATGGATTCCCACCCAGGACAAATGTTTGTGTGATGAGCATAATCATTTGTTCTGTGTCTGGGTGTGATTTATCTATGTTATGTATTTATTTAGAAATATGTAAGTATGTTTAGCAGTTGTCTAGTACTCATAACACAAGCTCTACTTAGCTTAGGACTAGATGGCGTTATGTGGTAGTTGTGGGATATTATTACTCTTAGTGGACATCTTTCGGCTGATATGATAACAAAACAACTGTGTGTTAGATCTGTTCGTTCTGGCTTATTTCGGCACTTGGAGCTTTCATTGACTGATAGTTTATGTTACAAGGAGTAACTTTTCATTTTACCCCCGGGTACAAAATTTCAAACTACGGAACACAACTTCAAAACATTTAAACAAACCTAACTCTAAAAATGCAACGGTCACATAATCAGTGATTTTTTGCTTTTATTCAGTTTTTGTAAGTCTTGTTTAAAAACTGGTTGGTTTAAAGATAAACCTAACTACATCGACCTTTTAGTCATGATGTTAAGAACATGTTAGTTGTCTTACATTGTTAGTAATAGCGTAGGGAGTTAAAACTAGTAAAGGTCTGGCCACATCAATGTGAAACGCCGCGTCCTACCACAACTACGAGGTTTTCAGGTGCTGCATCGTCAAAAATGTCGCGTGTTTTCAACAGTTTGCAATTTTTGTAGAAAAGGTATTCTTCTATCCTAAGTAAAAACTATTTGTGACAATATGAAAATAATACCCTTCTAATAGATGATTAGTTTTAGAAATAACAAGTCTTAACATAATATTTAGAACGATATTGTCATAAATACGACTTTTTTGGTTAGTTAGTACATATTTTAGTATTCATAAGTATTGTGTGTCCAACCCATTATTGTTCATTAGGCTATAATATTATAAACGTGTTTATATTGAACTAATATTTGTATAGCACTTACTGTGGCAGAACACAGAGACACTTATTTTTTGTGTCATCTAAATTGTACATGTGTGCACAAAAGAACTAATTTTATTTGATTTGATATTTTTAATTTGGGAAAGAAAATATTCCCTTCTTGCAAAAAGCGCAAACTGTGAGTTATGATGTTCTTCTTATTAAGGCACCGCACCGTTTTACGATAACAATGCCGCATCGCGGCAATGTGGCCAGGCCCTTACAGAAACGTTTTTACCTCTTCATGCATGCTTTGGCGCGACCGGAAAGAACTACCTAATACCTGTTTTTAAATACCGTCGTTTCTTGTGACTACTCGGTTATAAATATTAATTATTGCGATTTGAGCTGAATGAAATGGATCTGTGATGAGGAAAATAACACGTGTTTCATGTACCTTCTACCACTGTATCTATATATATAAAAGCGAAATACCACTCACTGATTGATCACGAAATCTCAGAAACTGTAACACCTACAAACTTAAAATTTGGCAAGTAGGTTCCTTATGGGGTGTAGACATCCGCTAAGAACGAATTTTTACGAAACTCTATCCCTAAAGGGGTAAAATGGGCGTTGGAAGTTTGTATGAAAGTATTATGTTTTTGGCACTTGTTTAAAATGTGTGTGGGTACTTAATAAATGTATCTTTAGAAATCAATCCCCTTTTGGGGTTAAAACATCACCCCCACCACCACCCCCTAATGGGACGAAACAGAAAGCCATAGGCAGCTGCTAGTTATCCATAATATGGCGCAGCAGAATAGTTGTTCTGCAGTGTCATGTCACACCTGTGAATCAGAAGGATTGTTAAGTGTAATTATAAACAAAATATAGTAATTTAATGACATTATAGATACTTGTTTCGTAACATTCCTCAAGTTGCCAGCTCATTCGCAAATTCTTAAACGCACCTAGAAGTGAAACACTGACTTTCGGTTACCGGTCCAACTAAAGACGATAATTCTTAGTAAATTATTTAAATAAACATTAAAAGTAATTACTCTAATATCCCTATTAGTTATGCTTATTAATATTAGAACGATGAAGCAACTAGAACCGACTGGTTTTAATTGTTTTATTTTTAAAACGCAAAATATTACGAAGGTTTTTGTTTCCGTACACGTTTGTTCGGATCCTATTTTTCTCATTTCCTAGATCGTATCTAAAAAAAATTAAGAAATAAGAATAGCAAACGTTTTATCTGTCTTTACTCGGGTCACTGAATCTAGAAAAAAAATCCAAACGAAGTATTAAAAATGGAATTGGAAAACGTTTAGCCCGACAACGGCAAAACATCATGAATCTTATACATTTAGGAGGTGTAAATATTTCTAATAACGCACCATATTGAGGGTTAACTATAATATCATTATTTTACACCAAATATTAAAACATATTAAACGTAAATTTTAGCAAAAAGGGCCATAAAAATGCTAAACACTGCGTTGCAAAAAAACAAGCAAGTGCTTATCCATTAAAATGTGTCAGACTAACAACCCTAGGCAGACTGTAAAGCAGATAAAATCTAGATGGGACTTTAATTACCTCGCCAAGAATAACTTGATTATAAATCTGTTAGGTTTCTCTAAGGTTTTACATTTAAGAACAAGCCCAAGTTAATTAACCATGAAAAAAATACACCCAAATTTAATTATCTACTCACGTTTGTTTACTTGCGTTTGAGTACTTTGTTGCCTGCCGAAATCATGTTGTCTACCTCAATTTCAAAATAAAACAATGTAAAATCCTACCTAAAACTATAGTTATAAAATCACCCGTCTGTAAAATATGAATAATGAATTATTTAGCTTTGTCCTTGATAGGTTACTGCTAGTCCACTAGTATTATTTTTCTTTACATAACGTTGTTTTATTTAATTTACCTAGTTAAATGTCTCATTTAAAATATACAAAAACGAGTCATAGGTGTGCTCCGCTATTTATTTTGTGCGAGTTATGACATGTATGAATGGTACATAAATCACTATTTATGTGGCTAGAATGCGTCACATGTATATTACCACAAATGCTTATCGCAAAATTATGGGTTGATGTTTTTGTCCCGCAGTGTTGTATGTTAGTACTGAGGTTTGATTGTCGTAAATCATCATTTTCCATTATATTGCTTTATTACTACAAAAAAACGCCAAATTATATCATATTTTATACAATATTATTTTAACTTCATATTTTATCTTAGCATATTTTTTAAAAGGTGTTATTACAATTGAAAACTAAGCGCTTACTTACCCGTCCTCTATTCGTAATAGTTTATCTGTCGATACATAATGATGGAACATTTTACCATAACAAATATACTGTGGTTTCATATCTTCGACATTAATCATTCTATACGGCACGTGTTCTCTATTTTGTATTTTTCTTTACACAGACAATACGTACCTACTTCATTCCTTGCACGGTGCACCAACCCTGGGTCAAAAGATTTTGCAGTATATTTATGGTACAAAATAATATCGTGCGATTAGATGTAATGTCGAAGATCAACGAATGACTGGAACAATTTTCCTGCTACGGCCTTCCCATCTGATTCTAATTTAGGTGTCTTCAAAACTAGAGTGAATAGGCTTTTTAAAGGCTAGTGCACTTCACCATCAACGATTGCATCACTGCTTACCACTAGGTGGGATCGAAGTCAAGCACTATCTACACTAATATTATGAAGAGGTAAAGTTTGTTCTTTAATTTTTGTTTGTAGGAGGTAATCTCTGAAAGTCCTGGTCCGATTGCTAAAATTTTTTCACCGATACAAAGCTGCTTTATTACTGAGTGGCATAAACCATATTTTATGTACGCGGGTGAAACTGCGGGCAGAAGCTAGTAGTTTGTATAATTGAAATTGAAGTCGATAATCTTGGGCAATTAATGTGCAATTTTTCATATCGTCTGACCATGCGGAGCAATAGACGTCAGTCACTTGTTGAACATTAATTTAAGGTCTATCCCTGTGTACGACACGTACCAGAGAAGGTTACAGGGTCAATGTTAATTTGTAACGAATCATAAACGATGAAGCTCTTAGCGATGAGGTGCGGAATACTAATGACTATATTTTATTGACCGTACCAACAGTTAAAATTGTTTTATTACTAAAACAGCCGCAAGGTCGCCGAACAGATTCAGCCTTCGACGGTTTTTCTAAATATTTAAATACGTCGGCCCCTCAGCTATGACATTAGGATACGGACTTCCGCGAGTTTGCAAATAAAACATCGTCGGAGAAAGTTAAAATGTGAAATCAGATGTACTCGTATGCAAAAATATATTTGCCTTCACGGTAAAGGACCTCCTCAGTCATTGAAGAGGCGTGAGCCAAATTACTTTGAGTTCGGACGAACGGTTGCTGATTTTTTGTTTTGATACCGAGAAATATTTAGTAATGTTATATTAATTTTAATGATTGTTTTTAAAAATAATGACTGCCATTTTCTGTATTTTTTGTCCCTTCAATATGTTAGCTACGCTTTTAGTGTCTCCAGCTATTTTTGGTTGTGATTAAATAAAAGGACGTTTCGGCCTGATTTTTAATTGACTTCAAAAATAAAGGAGGCAATAAATTTGATAAGATTTTATCTAATAAGGTGATTTCGATGTATCTGGTCAGATGTAATGGAAGTTTGGTAAACGGCTATCGTTTCAAAGTACATTATGTCGAAAAACAAAATCAAGGTAGTCTAGTGAACATTTTCAAGACCGCGGACGCTATGACACGTCATGATGCAAGAATTTTTGACGTTGATTAGTTAAATGTTGAGAAAAAGATGGAGTAAAATTTGATTTATTTTAAATCTCAGAACTAGGCTAAACTGGCAAAATTATAGAAATATTGTAGGAGCCATAAGATTTTTTTTTTTATCTTTATTGATAAAGTCAGTCTTCATCATAGGCAAATTTTGTAGGTATTTTAAATGATTGTAATAAATTTTGTACAGAACTCTTGTCTCGTCTGACGTAGGCTTAGTTAAGACACTGTTGTAAATACCGATTTCTAACATATTAGAGTGCTAAACATATCAAACGTTACAAAACCAAAGGGAAAATAGTACTGTGTATGGTTTTAGAAAATAAAATACCATCATTGAACCTCGTGTACTGTGGGTCTTCAAGCAATACCAAGGCACTGATAATGACACGTCAAGGAAACAGCAATACTTGCATACTAAAATATCTGAAGGTATGGAACATCTAAAGTACTTGATATTGTGAAATGTCACAATAGTGGAACTTCTAGGCGAGCATGGGCCATAGTGGAAGACAGTGGTCAAAGGCTAATCTGGATCTTATAAAGCCAAACTAGGTTTATTTTATAATTTTGCAATATTTTCATAATCATCAGTACGAGAATAATATTTAAATACGCAGTGATTTTTTTAAATAACTCTTCACTTATATAATTCTTCTGTGCGTGTGTTTGTCAACTAAATCTTCTTAAGCGACTTGACTGGTTTGAATGAAATTTCGTGTATACATGTTTGAGCGAGTTTTTTTTTTTTCACACATCCCCCGCCCTTGGGCAGAGCGGGACATAGTGTCAGACTTTTACTGACTAAAAAACCCACCCTGTTCCTTCGTTGCCTTTCATACCGGGACCGAGCCTTCCTTTCAGAAGCAGACCCTTGACCCCAATATTTGAGTGGTTTCCTGGATGGTTCGAAAATATAAATGAAGCCGGTAGGTGGCGCTGTCATAGGGCTATGAATACTTTGTCTTGCGAAAAGCCTGCTAACAGGACAACATCTTTCATCGCTAGTAGACAATATATTGACGTCATTGACGATTTCAACTTCACTGTTAATCTTGTTTAATAATAATTATAAGTTCCTTAAAAAAAAATAAGTTATGCCTCGGATTTTCCCGTTATCGACAAAGGCCATTAACAATTCTTACATACACGCGCCTCGCAGTAACCAAAACGATTAAAATTGTAAAATTGATGAACTGATAATATAACCCCGCTCTATACAATATATGTATTTGATATAGTTGTGTTTGTATCAAGTGTGTATTGGCATTGCACAATTTAATTCCACCAAATCCGTTCCATAATCGGACCACTAGACGTAACACGAACATCCCAACCACACTTACTATTATGTTTTAGGAACACATTTAGTGCGTAACACAACTAAGGAGTGAAATTCCTTGCTGGAGTGCATGTTTCCTGGTAGTTACAACCTAGAAGTCCGTAAGAAAAGAGTGAGTAGGCTACATAGGCATGCGTGCTCCATCGTTGGCCACATCATCGCTTACCATCAGGTGAGATAGTGGTCAAACGCGATCCTATCTAGACTTACATTATATAGAGGTAAATTTTGTTCTTGGTTTTTTTTTTGTTCTCTGAAAGTATTGGTCCCATTGCTAAAATTTTTTCACCGTTAGAAAGCTGCTTTGTTACTGATTGACATAGGCTTATTTTATGTACACGGACGAATCCGCGGGCTAAAGCTAGTCCATAATAACTCATTTATTGAAAATCAATATCAAGTTATTATTTTATAGCTTAAAGATTGATCCAAATAAAAAAAAACAAGTATGGAACGTTGCTGATGAATCTTTTTGATAGTTCCGATTCGCAGCGTATCGAATAGGATCAAATTGGACGATGTCAGTCAATTAGATTTTGATCTGAATCGCATATATGTAAAAAAATCTTCACTCAATGTCTTCCCCTGCGGGCTTCGGCATATCAATTATCAAAACCAGATTTGAATCAGCGCAAAACTTATGTTAAATACCTGTTCGGTTTTGCAGATTCAGGTTGCTGGTCCGGATCAGGCGAATTATGATTTGTTTACTAATGATGGAGCGAAAGTGAACAGAATCATAATTATTTAATTAGGTTTAAATTTCGAAAACCGCTTGAAGAGTTCAAGTTCCTCACGGCCGATAGCATCACGGCGGCGGCCCAGCGGCCATGGCTATTAAAAACATAATCATTTATTATTATTAATCACGTGGTCGAAGCACACGTGGCTGTGCACATGAATAAAATGAGACAGGTATTTGAATGATCAATAAAAGTTTCCTTAACAACCTTATCGCATAGAGTATTAGCATTAAAGTAATAAAACATTTTTTTTTAAACCTTGCATCATTTATTTATTTATTTAAACTTCATGTATAATAGTGGTACATAGGCGGACTTAATGCCACAAGGCATTCTCTACCACCTTTGGCATCATCACTCTAGAAATGACCTATATCCTATTCGCGTTAAGACTAGACATTAAAGAAACCTTTTTTACTGTGTGTTCAACCGATTTTAACTTCTATTTTGTAGGCATAAAGATAGCATTAAAAGCAAAAAAGTGGTTACAATACCAACTATTAACTGCAGCCGCCGTTTGTCATGCCAACAACGTAATAAACGTCAAAATGGATTGAACGGACAGTAATAAAAAGTTTTCATAAATTAATGTCTAATGTTATTTTGAACAGAGTATAGAACCAAAATAACTAAGGACTGGCTTTTGCCTCGGTCAGAAATTAAGAATTACCATGCAACTTGGCAATGCCGCTACACTTCGAGTCGACAGCGATGCGGAGCAATTTTTTGAGGTCCTATTTTAGCTAGGAGTGTTTTTATTGTTTTTGTTTTATTATAAATATGATAATAAATAAAAAAAAAATACTGTAGGCCATACAAATATATTGTTCCGTTTGGTAATCGAAGCCGCGATACGCAGTGCACTTCAGTGCAGTTGCTAATCGACGGTACGATTGCCACAGGGGGCACTGTGGCAATCGTACCGTCAAAATATGGAAACATGACCTGTCTTTTAGACATATCAACGATTATCGAATCAAAAAGCAATTTGGAACAATTTGTCTGCTGCGGTCTTTCCGACCGATTATAATTGAAGTGACTTGAAGTCACAGACAGGAGTGAATAGGCCCTTAATAAGCTTTTACGCTTCTCTATCAACGATTGCATCACTGATTACCATCAGATGGGATTTCAGTCAAGCAATAATTTAATCCATTAAAAAAATAAACAAGCGTAACGTCCATTCGACATTTGTAAGAAATAACATAGCAACTTAATTTTGAAGGAACTTTTGAATTACAATCATATTTTTTCTGCATAAAATGCTAATTGCCAAAAACTGAGTTACAATATTATCTTGCAGGAAGTTGTGTTGTAGAAAAGTTGTTGACTTGTAATCGCCACTGGCCCGTCAACTTGTTTGAGTGCGTCATATTGCAATTATCCTTAAATAAGCTGTAACGGGTGAATATTTTTTTTATTAGTCACAAAGAATGTGGTCAGTCGTTGAACTGAGCAGGTAAATCATTAAAGAACTTGCTTATGTCAATGGCACGAGTTTGACAAAATATAATATTGGTCATTGTTAATGACACATTATGCCTATTTATTGTTAATTATTTTTTGCTATAGGTAAGCTTTATCTACACCTAATATGACGGCTTACGGCTCGATTGGCGCCTTGGTTGAGCGATTAGCTCTTGCGTTGCGTATAGTGGGTTTGATCCCGTCTCGAAACATTTCTATGGCCTACTGATAGTTCAGGGTCTAAAGCTAGAACTACATTAGACCGATGCACACGTGTTTGCCTGATTTGTACGTAGAATGACATCGCGTGACGTGGATCAAGTGTAGCTCTAAAAGTCTAGTTACCATATAAAATGTATTGAAACCGACAAGCCCAGATCAGCGTGTGTTACACATGTGCGCAGTGTAGTTCCAGCTTAAGTATTTTGTGTATATTTATTAAATCAGTGTGGGGTAAGATTTAAAAAATAAAATAGCTGTTTTGTCCGAGTTATTCGTCATTTTATTAAGTATGTTATTGTTTGTACGCTAAATACCGAAGTGTGCAAAGAAAAAATTCGAAAAAATATGGTTGCATAAATGATTGTTTGCATATTTCACATATTTTACAAAAGGCGTAACAGGTTTATTTGTATCATAAATATTACACAATTTATGTGCAAGTGCTGTTCGTGAGTGACGCTTTATTAATTCGAAGCTGTTGGGCAATAAATGGTCAGTGACTACTTACCTATATTGTAAGTAAAGTATCTAGCATGACATAGTAGCATTTTTATTGGTATACCTTATCATCTAATGACTTCTTTGAGTGGAGCTTGCTAGGTAGTTATAGTAAAACTCGGTTTTCTATGATATTCTATATTTATTAGATTTTTGAATTATTCATTTTCAATGTTTTTGAAAAAAAAATATCCAGCAACACTTTATTATAAACCACACAGATGGGTTTTAGTCAATAATAGTCTGACACTTGCTCTCGCTACACTCGGGGAGGAATCATTTAATGATTTCCCACATAAAAAAAGTAGTCATCAGCGTATCTGAAGAGCAGCTAAATGCAAAATAAAACCTGTGAGAATCTAATTTCATGACTAATTAGAATTAAAGTGATTAAATAGCTTGCAGGAAGAGCTAATTGATAATTTGATGGTTATCAAGAATCATGGACAACTCACACTTTGTAAAAAACTTTACTAAGTATTCTAGACGATTCAAGTTCATCTAAAAAAACATAAAAAATGCGCTAGAGTTATATTAAGAGACAAATTATTATCATCAAGTAAAAACCCAGTATAGTTTGTGATAATCGTAATCATTTTCTTGATGATCTCTATTATGTCTCATGAATAAATGTATAATCTAAATGTGTATTCGTTTTTAGAGTCAAAGTCGAAACTTTAGTGCTGAACACAATACTATCTATATTTATAAAAGGGGAAACTGACTGACTGACATATCCACGCAAAGCTGAAACTTCTGGGACTAGCAGCGTGAATTTTTGCATAAGATTTCCTTTAATTACGTAGACGAGCGCTAAGAAAGATTTTTCCTAATTTAGTCTAAAGGGATGAACCGGGAGTCCAAAGTTTGTATGAAGAACCTACTTTCACGCTGGCGAAGCCACTGGCAGAAGCAAGTCCTCTAATATACAAAAATCTCATGTCTCAGTGTTTGTTATGGAACCTCTCGAAAACGGCTTGACCGATTTTTTCATTTTTTTGTGTATGTTGGTCTCAGAATTGGCCGTAAATTTTTTTTCACCTTCTGGCCCTCACCCCCATTATTCAATTATGATATTTCTATGGCAGAATGACGTTTGTCAGGTCAGCTAGTATATCAATATATTCTATGCATTGTGTGAATGCACAGTTCAGTGCAAATACGACCTTTAAATATTTTTTTACATCATCATTTGCTGACAAATTAATGCCATTTTTGTGGATTTGTGATGGCAATTTCATGCTGCTATTTTGACAAGACTAATGCATCCTAAAATTGTCTAAAATATTCCATACATCTGACCACCATTTTTTTTATTGGTCAACTAGTACTTGGCTGCGGTCCCATCTGATGGTAAGCAGTGATGCAATCGTTGATGGTGAAGCATAATAGCTTATTAAGGGCCTATTTACTCTAATCTTTAAAACATCTAAATTATAATCGGTCGGGAATACCGCAGCAGGCAAATTTTCCAGTCCTTGTGACAAAATATACTTCAAAAATAACTATTTTCTGATTCGATAGTGTTTCATGTATCTAAAAGACAGGTCACACTAGTTTACTAAGAATTTATTAACTTCAGCCTTGAAGACATCTAAATTACAATCCGTCAAGACCGTATCAGGCAAATTGCAAAAATGTATGTACCATCATACTAAGTTGGCATAGTAAACTGACACCGAGCCGTGATCCATCCAGCAGGATATTTGAATACAAGCCATTCATATGATCACTATAGCCTATTGTCTCACAGATCAGTGGCGTAATGAAGAGTCGTTTATTGATCAGACATGGGTGGCTTCGACGTACAATTGTTATATAAATTAACCTTAGAACATTACTATATGGTGGGTCATTGGTTGCGGATTTGGCTTCGTTCTACAGTTATGGGTGGCGAATAAATATTATTGCTGGCAATTTAAACCTAAGAGGATTAGTGCCCAGATATTAGGACGGGGTCTTACGAGTATATTTAGATGGCCTTCAGGCAGATGGTATCCTGAAATGGATTAAAATAAATAAATGACACAATCACTGTTTCTACTCAATCTAAAACTTTACATGTAGAAAATGCTTATGTCTTTAGTCCAACTCTGTCCATGAACGTGAGTAAAGAATTGATTAAAGAATACAGAGCCAAGAATGGTACAAAATTCGGAATTAATAAAATTATTATGAAGGAGTACATTTGCGCACATAAATAGCCAAAGGTATAACACAGTACATCAATATAATCGTTATTCTGTTTAATAACTCACTAACCCAGAATTCGTTACTGTTCATCAGTTACAAAAAGTTAAGTGAGTTTGATTCCTGCGACGGAGCGCCAATCGGTGCACTGTGCAACTATGTGTCCGCGGCGCCAAACTTGTTTGTGGTACCGTTCTTGGCTGCGGTGAGAGTGAGAGCAATCACAGTTGCGAAGCCAGCGGCACCGCCGGCCGTCGCGCTGAAAGTGGCGCCCGCGCAGGCACAACCAGCCGGTTCACTTATCTGCCTGCACTGCGCATGCGTCTATTTCCACATAAAAGCTATTTTCTTCAACTCAATGTTATCACAAGTAAATCCTATACTTAAATTATTATGTATCTGTAAATTTTAGTATCTGTGTCGCATAGATACACACACGTAAATAGTAAACGCAATAAACCTGATATATTTCCTAAGCTACTTGTCATAAGATGAATGGCTAATTAAAAAGATGAATAGATATCGTGTATATCTTCTTTTGTAAATTGTATATTGCTACATCTGAAACTCGAGATATGGTAGGCCATAAGGTTATGTGCTTAAAGAAGATGGTTTTCATAAATTATGTGTAATTGAAAACTGGTTGAGTAATAAAAAAACTTCCACTTTGTATTATGTAGTTGGTTTGTTGCTGTTTAGTGTTAACGACACTTTGGCTTTTATTTTCCCTTGCTTGACCAATATCGCACCTGATGGAAAGAGACGACGTAGTTGACGATGGAGCACGCTTACCTAGATGTAACCTATTCACTTTTGACTTAAAGAACCTTAAATTGTTGCTATCAGGGAACACAGACTTCGGCAGGGTATTCCGCTCCTTACTGACTAAAACCATCCTGTATTTCTGCAGTTGCTTTGCGAGAGCCACGGTAACTGTTCCGAATAATTCCACAGCCGTGGCATTTAATCTAGGTTGCATCTTCAATTAACTTTGTTTTCGAGTCATTCGAGCCGGATACATCCGACCTCAATATAATATTATGCTAATCCATTTTCAAGTAAATCACAGATGAATTGAATAATTGATTATTCCTTCATCTGCGGCCTTTCGGCAAATTTTAGTCCACGACAGACTTCCGGTTGTTTACCGGAACATCATTTGTATTCATAAGAGGTATTCTTTCGGCTCCGATCGATCTTCCTAGATGAGGGTCGTCCGTCTTGAGGTTACAAGTGAGGTTGCCATTATTATGTATATCGAATACGAATAAACTGGACCGTTCTCGATCGAGCTCTGATAAGGCTTTTTTGGGTGACGGTTGAATTTTAAGATTGGGGGAATGTAAAGCTGATGAAACAATCGCAATGCAAATGATGAAATATACCTAAATTAGCATAGCTTAGAACGTTATTTAAGCTGCAGAGGTTATACCTACCTTTTATTTCTGATACAGGATTCGAAGGAAACTTGGAAGAGATGTGAACCCGCGTGGTGGATTACTGTGCATTTCCTCTTGTAGGGAGAAAGCCAGTCCAAACCGTGTGAACGTTAAAAAGCTGATTACTATTAATATGAACCTTTTGGGTTCCATTGCATGGCAAAGACCTCCCTTCCAGTCTTCCACTCTTCGCTGTCCTCAGCCATTTCTGGTCAATCCTTTAGATATGAGTCCAAATCGTCACGCCTTGATTACCATTATGCTTATTTTTTAAATGAGCCATGGAATATAGGCAGGAACAAACTTCTAGGCAAGCATGCTCCATCGTCGGCCACATCTTCGCTTAACATCAGGCGAAATAGTGGTCGAATACGAGCCTATCAATAATAATAATAAAAAAAAACTGTAAGAAATGACGCAAAAATGAGACAAAAAGCTCTCGACATCCCCGAAGATGAGACCAATAAAAGTACCGTATTACATAAACAGAATGCACTGTACATACAACGTCCTAAATCATATATCGCAGTTATGTGTAAATAGTTGCTAGCCGTGGTTACAAGCCTCGCACGTTTTCTTTGTTTGACCGATATGTTTAGAACTTAACGGCCGTCGGAGACCAGGAACCGATGTCCCAGTTAATGTGTTTACTATGTGCAGAAGATAATAGTTGTGAAGGCGTTTTTAGTTACCAAACATACGGAATTATGAGCAAAGAGGTATACGGGAAAATCTTATCAGGGGTTTGGATCACCAAGCCCATTCTAACCTCTTTTATCTTTTCTGTGGGTATCAATTAACAGAAAAGATGAAAGAGGCAATTTAGCTTCACTTTTCTTGGACTGACCGACATTTGACTATTCAAATGTGCCTGCAAATGGTCTATTTGAAATAAATTATTTTGATTTTGATTTTGATCTTGTTAGAATGGCCTTGTGGGTGGGACAGGCGCGCCTCAAAATATGATTATCATCATCTTCCTGCCCTAGTCCCGTTTTACTTGGGGTTGGCGCAACACGTTTTTCCTTCCATTCTGTCCAGTCACTCGTCACGCTACCACTAACTCTCTTCTCTTCTCTCTTTTCTTTCATATCACTTCTCAAACAATCTATCCATCTTTTCTTTTGCCTCCCTCTCTCGCTCCATCTATCCACATGTAAATTTAAAACTCTTTTAGCAACATGCGTTTCATCCCTTCTCTTTACATGACCATACCAAGAGAAACGATTTAAATATGATCATGCTCATAATTGTCACAACGAATAGGAAACTTGCTATCAATATGTGCGTGGTCTGTTATTTGGGTATTAGTTTATTGCCTGTTGTGGAGTTAAAGGGCGGGAGACAAGCCGCGACACTCGTTGTAGTACAAATCGGAAAGTATTTCCTTTCTAATTTCTCATCTTTTCTGTGGTAATACCAGAGCTTTTATTCAATTAAATGTAACAAAAAAAAACAGCTATATTGCTGACCGCAAACCGTACACACCTATATTTTAGATTAACCACAAAACGATCACATTTTAAAACATTTTCTTTATACCTATTTCAAATTAACGTTCACGTTTTAAAGACTCCAAATTGGCTCCATATTGACATTTTGAAAACCCATTACAGATTTAGGTATAATTAAATTGTTGCTAGGAAAAACCTGTTGTTGGAAACAGAAATCTAGACTTTCAACAGTTGGTGCCTAGCACGGATTGAGGAAGAGTCCGTGTATAGAATACACAATTTAGTGACTTAGCGGCAGACCACTTACATTTCAAATACCAATGAGAAAAAGGAAGTACTTTATTGGAATATTTTGACTGCGGTCTTAATGGACAGAAAATCTGCGTATACACATCTTATGGCGTATAGTCCTTTGAAATGAACAACATATATACCAGCTGACCTTTGAAACCATTTCCTTTGCGAAATATTGATTGATTTATAAATGCTATGTACATTCTGAAGAACACTTAACCAACAATTTTTTTCAATTTTCAAGTTTTATAGAGGACTGTTTTATGCTGCTTCAGATAGTCACTGTTTTATGGTACTGTATGGGAGCAAGGACCTTAATGCAACTGTTTTCACGAAGTTTACAAACTTAAAGTGCCGCAAAGCAGCCGCGCCCGCGGCGACCGGTCCCCACTCAAGCTGACCGGTGAAAACATGCATGAAATACAGATAGCCATTAAAATACATGAAGAAATATTTTTAAAAGCTATAAAAATGTCCTCAAAGTTATCGTATACGCGTATCGAGTTTAAAAAAAGATGCAAAATAAAGTGGAACGCACGAAGTTGCATGACCGGCTCGTCTGTTCCCTTGTGGACACTTATTCAATTACTGAAAATATTGAATCGTTAATTACATAAATAGTTTATTTTAAGAGAATTTAGAAAATGTGGATATTTTTGTTTAGCAATAAGAGCTACCACGAGATTATTTGTCGACCTAAATTGAACTCAAAAAAAAATTCAAACGTTTTTTATTTCACATTGGCCTAAAAAAATGCCAGAAGCTAGTGCACGGTTCCAAATTCGTCGTTTCTTATGGAGAAGAACCGGCAAGAAACTCCATGGTTTCTCAAAAGCACCATAAAAATAATCATTTAGAAAAAAGTGAGTCATAATATGAAGGAATCTAAGAACTAACTGTTAAAGGGATGGTGCTATATACATATAGAGTGTATTCCATTCCTCTTTCTCGCTCGCACGCTTGACATTTTAACACGTCATAGTAAGGTCCCTGTTTAGTATTCAAAGGCTTGTTATGTAAAAGGGTTGTTAAAAAAAAAAGATTGTCACCAAGTATAAATGTATGGGTACGTCAAGCGTGCGAGCGAATTTTTGCCAATTCTACACTTCAGCAAATCACATTGGCTAAACTACAATTGCCAAAGATTAAAATGGTGCGGGTGACAGCTGTCAGATTCATACAATATAGCTGTCTATCTTTTTCTCTCCTCTGAAAGATACATATTTTCGTCCTACTGTAAAAGACCCTTTGTGATATTAAAATTTCAAAACGGTATTCCACTATTCTTTCAGAGTTTTATCTTGCTTACGCGAGTCTGTCACTAGCTTAACAAGCAAGACGAGTTTTTCTAAACTTGCATTAACAACAATGTTGTTTTCAAGATGGCGCAGCAACAAGGCAGCTATCGAGATAAGCAATAAATACATCTTTAAGATGGAAACGTGATTTATTCGCAGAAGTCCTGTGTAATTTAAATGAACGTGATCACGCCTGATCAAGGTGTATTCTTCAGGCGCCAATGACATTGATCTAAGACTCCAACATTATTTTTAGTTTAAATATCAAACGAAAGCATAGATATATAATGTGAAATAATTAAGCAACTACCTCGCACCTTGATATGTATTTTATTTCGAAGTTAAGAACCTAAGAAACTCTATAGGTAATGTCAAACTTAAGCAATAAAGTAGAGAGGTTTTTCAATTCAGAAGCAGAGGTGAGGGGCTTTTTAAGGTGGGAAATGGCTTCTCCCGCTCAAGGGCGGAGTGGGAAAGCGTGTCAGATTTTTACTGACTAAAATACACTCCTGTTCCTTTTTTGCCTTGCGTCTTAGATCCCCGGAGTTCCCTTTCGGACAACCCAATGCCCCAGTAGGCTTCGGCCCTGCTGGGCCCCTAAAGGTGAGGATGGGTAAGAGTAAAATAAAAAACTGCTGCTAAAGTTTTTTTTAGTTTGTGATGATATTTTTATAATAATTAAGGTATTTTAGTGGTTACATAAAAACGAGTTCGGAATTTATTTATTTATGAATTTTGTATTTCGATGCAACTCAACAAAATCAAAAAAATCTTGAGTAAAAGCTTCCCACTCCCAATTCTAATGAAATATGTCTAAGCTTGGTGAAGGTTGCGGGAATCCGATGGATGCGAGACACACAGGATCGTGCATTGTAGCGACACTTGGGGGAGGCCTATGTCCAACAGTGGACGTCTATCGGCTGAAATAATGATCATGTGTCTAAACTTATAATTAATTAAAGTAAATTAAGATATTAAAATTAATATATCTTTATTAATGTTACTAAACTACTTAACGCTAGTAGGTACGTTTTTTTTAAATTGAAATAAACTAGTGCTTGACTGCGACCCCACCTGATGGTAAGCAGTGATGCAATCTCTGATGGTGAGGCGCACTAGTTTATGTGCCTATTCACCTCAGAAGACACGTATCAACTCAGTGCCTATATAATGATGGAGTACTAAATAAAAACCTTTACAGATAAAACCAGCAGTTCTTACGTGTTTACGAATAAAATTCCTCTTACAAATTGAAACGCCTTTAGCGCCTTACTTCATAAAACCTGTGCTCAAAATAAACCGGTCAGCTATTTTTGGTTCCCGTCAGGTCTGCATGAGGAAAATGATCGTGCGTGCAGAGGAATGCATTTCGGGAAGCCTGCAATCAAAATGCCCATATTTTACTTTACTGCTTATTCGCAGCTTAATGGGATATGCGTAAAATAAAATTTCGTACCATCAAATTATTTATTCGATCTTTCAAACACGCTCGCTAACACGTGCAATTTTAAACCGTTATTACACACGCGTTTTCTCCTGTGTAAAAATGGAAAATTATCCTAAAGGAACATAATTTTTGGGATAAAAAGTATCCCATGTAATATTGCAGGTCTAGTCTATCCGTGTGCAAAATTTCATACGAATCCGTTCAGCTGTTTGGGTGTGAAAGAGTAATAAACTTAGGTACTGACGCACATGCAAAGTTTCACCTAAATAATATTAGGGTGTCAGTGTGACGTGGAGACGGTACAGTTAGCTTCTTCAAACTTCTTATTTTTGAGCGCATATATATATATATATATATATATATATATATATATCAATTAATGGATTTTATAAATCTGTTCTTGTTGTGTTGTGTGTTCTGTTGATGTTTTGTTAATCCGGACTTAGCGTTTCGAAGTCGAAGGACTGGAACAATATGCCTGCTACGGTCTTCCCATCCGATTATAATTTGAGTGTCTTCGAGGCAAGAGTGAATAGGCTCAACTAGCGCGCTTCACGATCATAGATTACATGACTGCTTACCATCAAGTGGGATCGCAGTCAAGCACTAGTTTATATCAATTAAAAAAAAAGAACTGTTGCTGTCTCACGCTGTCGCTTTGAAGAGACAGAGAGACATGTAGTCTGTGTTGTGTGTATTCTGCAAGGCTATTACGGATTCCAAACACGCGGCATCATGCCCAAACAACCTTGTTGCAAGGCTTTTTCGTTGTAAACCAACAACTTTAATATCGTGTGACTCGACTCTCGCATGAACGACGGACAAGACAGAAATTCTTAATAACTAAACCATATGTACAAAGATTTATGTGAATATAATTATAATGAATGAATCTGTAGTTTACATGCGTCTGCCATCGAGTCTATTAATTTCAAGCTATGTCAGATTTCTTATAGGTAGTGTTTGCCAATTCTAAATAGTTGCTAACTTGACCGCTATATATTACGTAAATATTTTATTAATGATCTTTATCTATGTTTTATTGGCGGTATCGTCATATGAAGTTAATAAATTACAAATGTGCTACATACCTACTTACGTCTCTATAAATATTATTTACATTTCAACACTTGAAATTGGCGAACTACAAGTATTATACCAACATGGAACTCGTTGTTAATATTTGTTTAAATAGTTTAATAAGTGTGTGAAGCTGTTTCTACGTCACGTTGGTTCCGTTTTTTGGAACGTAGGAATTTTATAGGTATTTTCGACTTCGCTTAAATATTTACTTTTCCAAATTTTATAATATCTCTTTGGTTTTTAAGTCACATAGATAAAAAAGTAATTAATCGCCAAACTAAAGTGGCAGTGGGTAGGGTACAATACTCGATGGGAATAAGAAGGGATGGTCGATGGGGTCGAAAGGTTCTAGAGTAGCGACCGCGCACTGGAAAACGCAGCGTTTGGAAGGCCTCGCACAAGGTGGAACGATGACCTGTGAGACGCACAGGACCGTAACTGTGGCGACACTTGGGGGAGGCCTATGTTCAGCAGTGGACGTCTTTCGACTGAAATAATGATGATGATGATAAGATAAAAAAGTACGTACTTAAGTATTTCAATGTTAGGTTTCAGGCAATGGCTTCAGAGTAGTCTTACTATAGTTGGGTCTTTATAAGACAATCGAGAATTAACATGGTCTATAGACCACCACATCGCATGTAAATATTTATTCGTCTAATGTTTATCACGCACATAACATTTGATTAACAGCTATTATGTTAAAAAAATATTTATTTTTGTCTGGACGATAAGGCCGATGCCTAATATGGCCGCGGAGATTTTCTTAAAAGGAAACTCATGGTACTAATAATAAATAATAAAAAAATAATATTTTTTTTTTTTTTTTTAATATTTTTTTTACTTCACACACACAAATATGTAGGTAGTTACTCTGACTCCTAAACAAGGTGTGGGCCTGTAACTTAGGAGTCAATGATTCTCCGGTACAAAAAAAGCCATAATTATATTAAAAAGAGGACAATTCTACATTAAAAAAGGTCAGGGTAAGGCCGATGCCCACTATGGCCTAGGGGAGATTCTGAAAAGGTGGTTCTAGGACGCAAAAGGCAAAACGCCCTCTCGCGCTATCCTAGAGCGAGACATGTCATTGGATTATCACCCACCTTAGCCCTAGAGCCTTATTTATACCGAGGTATGTACGTTAAATGCCTCCAGAAGATTCCAGCTCAATAAAAATTTATCACTTCTAAGTTTTTCGTAATTTAAAGATCCCGAGTTTACCATGAACAAGACATTAATGTCTTCACTAAACACATTAAACAGTTATAAGATTGAAAAAGAGCCGGTCAAGTGCAAGTGAGACTCGCGCACGATGGGTTCCATGGCAATAAAACGAGCAAAAAAATCACGTGTGTTGTATGTTGGAGCCCCTTTAAATATTTGTTTTATTCTATTTTTTACTGTTTGTCCGTGAAAATTTCATCTGTTTAACTATCGTTGTTCATGAAATACAGCCTGGTGACAGACGGACGGACAGCGGACTCTTAGTAATAGGGTCCTTAATATCCTTTAGATACGGAACCCTAAAAGCAACGTTCTAAGAAGTTATTTACTTACGTGAGAACAGTTCGTATCATAATTAATACGTTTATTTATTATTGTATTTCCGTATTATTGTTATTTCCTACTTTGTAGTATTAGGTAACGGCGTAAATTGATTTATGCTAAAAATAAACCATTTAAAATATTCGGAGGCTTTGCCTTCTAATAAATGATATAACCTTTTTGGTATTGTCAAAGAAAGTACGGACCAAAGATTTAAACATTCGAATACCTAGAGACACAATAGAAAGACAATGAGCGAGCGTTTGCTTGGGCTTTATTTAATTAAGGGGTGTCGCCTTTTTTCTAGTGGAAAAGCATAATAGTGCATTTCCACGTGGGCCCAGCCTCGGCCAGTCGCCATTGTGTAAACGGATGGCGATTGGACGAGTCAACGCACCATAAAATAATTGCTCCTACTCTGGGTACAGTGAGGTAAGTTTCAGTTGCTCTGTGCAGTCCAGCGGTACTGGCCCAAAAAAATCTGGGGCCCTTTTTTTAAGTGGAAAATTATTAAATAACTTCTCCTGCTCTAGATTGAGTGCGAGGAAGAGTCAGACTTTTACTGACTAAATCGAGATGCCATGATTTAAGTAGCATTGAAACCTTTTTTATTTATTAAAGCTTTATGCACATAACACTGTTCAAAGGCGGACTTAATGCCATAGGCATTATCTACCAGTCGGGTCTACCAGACCTTAGGATGGTGAATTTTTCGGTAGTTCAAAAGTGTTAATCTAATTTAGAGGATCCCGAGCTTGGGGCCCCAGACATTGGGGGCCTAAAAACATCGGGGCTCCCAGGTTGGAGGCCCCAGGGCACTGCTCGTTTAGCCCTTGTGTAGCTACGCCAGTATCAAGGGCCACAATAAGTCTTTCGAACAATCTTTCAGACCAAAGTATATCGCCTAACACGGTACAAAGGTTTTGTTTAATCACAAATCTACAGAAATTGTGTTCATTCGACAAATAATAATGTAAGTTGGTCAAGGAAACCTCAAATAAGAAAATAAGGAAAAGCACACAGTATTCTCACTTTCTCAATAACTTTACGTTGAATCACGAAGTACAATGGGGTGCCAATCACCAGGTGTCAATAAACGCCTGGCACAATGACTTCAGCTGTATGGTAATTTAAATTTTGGCAAAATAAAAACAAACCAACAAATAAGACGCGGCTGCGCTCCGAATCTTTTAAAAAGTTTCTTACCTTAATGTATGCCCACCTCCTTAAAAATTCATGGCATATTTTGAGGTAAAAAAAATGCAAGTCGGATTTGTATAGAAGACAAATGTTTTCGTGCCCTCCACGCCATGTCTTTATTAGAAGACAATAACTATTTTAATATTTATTAATGAAAATACATTTACAAAATGCTTGGTTTTGTTCTATAAGTGCTTTTACTATTGAATAAAATCCTTTAAAAAAATATATTTCAAAATGGGCCTTTTTTATATAAAAAAAAATACAAAATTATAGTAGCATTCGCGCTGAAGGAAGAATCGTGGTCATCACAGGATGACGCTCAAAATGTTAAGTCAGGATGTTCAGAGGCCATACTACGAGCTCTTACTACCTAAACTTAACTGTCAAAGAGTGTATTCCATTCCTCTTCCTCGCTCGCACGCTTGACATTTTAGCATGTCATAAAAAATATCCAATCGTACAAATACATGCCTTTCAGTATCTCTAGTTGGTATTTATTTATCCACATCATAACAATTCACAATAAACAATCAAGCAAACCCTTCACGTGTACATTTTCAATTTAAATAAGTACATGAATTGAAAAATGACACCCGCTGACATCCCCTCTTCCTGCTAATGTTTCATTGAATACATTTCAAGCCTTCTGCGTAATTGGCAAAGTAATAGACAACTGTGCAGATGAATACTAAGCGTGTTACACCAACTATGTAATGTAATATTTATGTAAATACGAGCTACTGCTGACCAGTGCGTGTTGCCAGTGATGACTTATGGCTCCGAAACACAATGGGCCTCATAAGAAGACTTAAAGTCACCCAAAGAGCAATGGAAAGGTCTATGCTCGAAGTTTCCTTTCGTGATCACATCAGATATGAAGATATCCGCAGGAGAACCAAGGTTACCGACTTAGCTCGAAGAATCACCAAACTTAAGTGGCAATTGCACGCAGAACAGATGGTCGATGGGAACGAAAGGATCTGGAGTGGCGACCTCGTACTATAAGACGCAGCGTTGGAAGGCCTCCCTCCCATAAGGTGGACCGATGACCGGGTCAGGTAAGCGGGAATTCGATGGATGCGTGACGTACAGGACGGGTAGTTGTGACGACGCTTGGGGGAGGCCTATGTCCAACAGTGGACGTCTTTCGACTGATATGATGATGATAGCTACTGCCGTCGGCGTCTTCACCTGTGTAAAAGTAAAAAATTGTGCCAAGGGAACCTACTCACAGGAGAAAAAGTATCCTAAGTTTTTTCCCAGAATATGGTAGACTGGTGATCTAAATATCATCCAAATCTGATCAGCCGTTCGAGCTTGAAGTAACAAACATACACACTCACAAAATTTCGCCTTTATAATGGTGACTTCAAGGCTAGTGAAGACACTCTTAATAAACTAGTGCGTTTGCGTCAGGATGTATAGCAGTCAAGCACTAGTTTATATCAAGTAAAAAAATAAATAATCCACTTACGTCGGTTTTATCCGACATACACTCTCGCGTTTATTCGACAAATAATCCATCTCGTCAGCTCTTCTATCACCTAAGGAAATTGAAGTGCTAAACGAGATAACCCAGTCGCAAACGCATGAACCTAGCGAAAATACTCGTCGAACTAATCCGACGTCAGACGTAAGACATTAAAGGGATACAATAACAAACCAAACTACAGTTTTAATTTATGTTGAATCCGTGGGGGTACCAGGATATCATTACTCGAGGTAGGTATCATAAAAATCCGACTCGATCTAATGTCCGTAACGGATTTATGGTAAAATCGTACTGGGAGCCAACTAAGCGTAACCTATTCGAGTTTTTACACCCAACTTGTCTGAATGAGATTCACGCCTATTGTTTCGTGAGTGATGTTATTGTAAAAAAAAGTCTGATAAACCTACACATGCACAGTACCTGCCAGCAAATTACGTTGAAACTTGTTTCTAGAAAAAGTTCCTCAAGGTTTTACTGCATATTCTTATAATAATCGCTCTGTAGTCGTTTGTACGCCTGTCTGAGCCAGCCAACCCAGCGGCTGAATGTTACAAGTAGAGATGCACCAAATATTCGTTTTATATTCGGTATTCGGTTCGGGTTCGGTGATCAGGGTCGCGGGAATCAGATGGATGCGTGACGCACAGGACCGGTCGTTGTGGCGACGCTTGGGGGAGGCCTATGTCCAACAGTGGACGTCTATCGGCTGATATGATGATGATGATGATGATTCGGTATGCTGTGTATTCAGCAGAATTTTGAAATATTCGTATTCGGCCGAATCATTCGGTTGAAATGCCGATTACATTGGGTTTAATGAACCATTATAAATCAGCCTTTAGAGCAAAATAAATTAAAGGATTCCCATATTTTAACCATCATATTTATTAGACAACTATATATGTTTTGTTTTCGGGCCTTTTAATATCCCACTTTATAGGAAATTATTTCTTTAATGTTTGTTGCACAATCGATGGTGGCCCAGTCACTGGTGCCGGAACTCCGAAACCATATCGGAAAACATGGAACTCAAAACTATGGAACAGGAAACCGAATTATGCGGCAGTATATTCGATTCGGTAAGAACTTAAACGAATATTATTCGGTATTTGGTAATTCGGTGAAACCACTATTCGGTGCATCTCTAGTTACAAGTCTTAATAACACTAGAAAAATACTCATTTCAACGTGATACAATGTGCGATGATGTTTGTTTGTTAGCTGTAGGTACTTGACCAAGTTGCGTGGTGCTGCATTATGCTAAAGCATTTTATAGTTGCATATCTCCTAGATGCAGCATAGAGATAAAAATACTTCAAGGAAATATAATATTGCATTTTTCATTATAAGTCGTATTTGAATTTTTTGTTGTAGTATTACTATTTGCAATTATAAACATCGTACCGGACATTACTTCTCATTATCGTTTCAGTCGAAAAAACGTTTTATTGCTGGACATATCCTCAATTCTACCTTCTGCGAGTCTTTCCAACGCTGCGTCTACCGATACGTAGTCACTACTCCAGAACCTTTCAGCCCCATCGGCTATCTGCTCTGAGAGCAATGTGCCCTGACCACTTACCACCCGTTAGGCGTCATCTTCGGCCATTTTAAAACCCATTATGTGACCTCTAAAACTTGTAATCTCCCTAACTGTTATACCTCACTTTTATCTAAAATAACTGTAAATGAGTCAAGGCCTCCATTTACATGTAGCAAATTGTATATATCGTCACGTAAATGTCAATGTTAGTGCCTTAAACTCCGGCCGGAAACTAATCGTTTGGATTATAGCTTGCTCTGTAATTGTTGTTATCAATGAACAGCGCAATGTAGTTTTCGTAAACATTTTCGTGTTAGGTAAGTATAGTACGTAATGTGCGTGCAACGTGTGCTATGGTTGACCAGATGATTGAACTAGTTATAGGAGAAGAATATCATGAAACCACTTTGGAGCTGTCAGGAAAATGGAAATTAGTAGACTTCAACCTTGCAGGACACCTACAGTTTGCTGACATCTCTTTGAGACTCATGGTTTTTTTTTTTAATTACGCGCCTTCGACAACTCCTGCCCGGTCCTGACGACTACTCAACGGCCAGGTGGCGAGATACCCATTGCTATCAGGTAATAGTCGCAATACTCTTTAACTTAGCTTTGTCAACTTTATCTACACTTCTATACTAATATTATAAAGAGGTCGAATTTGTTTTTTTTTGTTCGTAGGTTATCTCTGAAATACTAGTCTGATAGCTATTTTTTTTACTGATGGAAATTTGCTTTATTCCTGAATGACATAGGCTATATTTTATGTACGCGGGTGAAGCCGTGGGCAAAAGCTAACAAGGAATTAAAATGAGAACGTCATCAGTGTTGAATGAATGTCATGGGAAGTGTAAGAGCTAGCCCGGGCCGCGCCTGCGCCGTCTGCCGCGGATTTTAAATCAAATTGATTGAGCTTGATAAAATGGCAACAATAAACCTCGCTTATCATTAGCTTTATGGTTTTGAAACAACACAGTGGTTAAAAAATAATTGTACAAGTGGGTCAAGCGATGTGGCGAATGAGCTCTGCCACACTAGAACAAGTTCATCAAGTTGGGCATTTCGACGAATTTACTAATTAGTTTACACATTGGAACCGGTTTCGAAAATAGTCGTTTAGACGTCTTATCTAGCGCCACCGTAATGACTTGAATCAGTACATCTGTAAATGTGCTAAAATTATTTTAAAATAGAAATACAGTACTCATAATATTATTTTAACAGCTGCAGTAGCAAACACGATAGCGTGATAAATATTATTGTAATTTTTTAGGTAATATATTATTTATTAGCATAAACATAGCATAATCAGCTTTTAATATTCCCACTGCTCGGACTCGGACCTCCTCTCTAGGAGAGAGAATGGGCCGTAATCCACCACGCGGGCCCAGTGCGGGTTGGTGAATAGCATAGATTCAGAAAGTATACATTTTTGGTTCCAGGACATGCCGGTTTCCTCACTATGTTCCAAAGTAATAAATAAACCTCTCCTAGACAGGAGACTTGAGTCCCAGCAGTGGGAACATTAAAAGGCTGATTATGCATATTCTGCATTACATTATTAGAATAACATTTAATTAATCATCATTATCTGTCTGCTTTTTTCAACTAGATTGGGGTCCAGTCTAACTGGAGGCGGCAGAATGGAGCAACTGCCTATCAGACCTCCATAACCCAGTTACTGGGCAATACGATACTCCGAGGATAGACTGATGGTCTACTTTCTGGCGTCTGAGTACCTGTGACGACTGTCAAGTATCTACGAATGACAACCAGGAGTAACGGCTATAAGTCAGAAATCAGAAACTTTATTTCAACTATACTAATAACAGGTACTTTCGAATAGGCTAGTTGCCTTAAATGTAATTAATAGTCCGTCTTTTAGATTATTCAAAAATAAGGGACACGTATTTTTTTTATTTGCAAATTAAACCAAAAATGACAAAGATATAGCCCATTAAAGTTACGAAAAGAAAAAAGTACGTGTCCAATATTTTTTTATAATCTAAAATACGGACTAAATAAAATGAAATTATTTTGACCCTGGAAATTACCCTATTGTCAAAATGTCGTCAGTCAAAAAACTGTGAAGCTGAGTTGCACGTTCCAAAGCGAAGATCTTTATGGAGAAGAACGTGCAAGGAACTCTATGGGCACTCTTTTAAGTCATGTTATGAATTTCGTGGTTTCCGAGGCGCGTGGTTTTAGTAATATCCTAGATAAAAGAAAAGTACATATGAATTGAAAAGTTGACATTGGTACTTGCCAGGTTATGAACCCGCCACCGCTTGTACGAGAAGTGGGACTTCGCAACATATCACCCTAACGTGTTTGTATATATGTATAAATACCTGTATGTATGTAAATTACAAAATCGTCAGACCATGATTTCACATCACGTTCGAGTAGCTATAATCTAATACAACTCTCTCGTTGTGCTAGCCTCAGTGTTATCTTTAACGAACCTAATTAACTTCTAATTTATAGTATAGAGATATTGTCGTGAAATGTTAACCAACCTATGAACATACTTAGTACGTAGGTCTCTGCATGATAGTATTCCATTCAATCTAACATCACCTTTTTAATACGTTTAGGAATTAGTTTTAAAAATCCTTCGTAAGCAATCACTTGTTTTTATGTAAGAGAGTCTTATGCAAGGTTTCATGTTTCCAGATTGAGCAGTTTAGCCATTGTCTGTCAATAGACAGCCATCTTCCGAGAAAGACCAGGCTTGAGTCGACGGCGACGGTGAGTCGTGTGCCATGCGTCCCTCAAAGATATGTCAATATAATTTACGGGATCCATTACTGCTAGGCCAGACTGGCAGCAAGGTGCGGGGGGCGGTGCGGGTGCAGGAATGCGCACATGTTGCTTGGCCAGACTGGCAGCGCGGTGGGGAGAGCGGCGCTGTCTGGCCGATTAGTGTTGATGTTGATATCTGCCAGGGCAGCGACATTGTTCGAAAGAGTTACCGCAGCCATGCAATGCACCAGCAACTGGAGGATCACAAGGATTTTAGCCAGTGATTGTCACTGGAAAGCGGAAAAATTAATTCAATGTATTCCCAATCAAAAAAGCAATTTAGATCGCCGCGTGCAATAAGACTGTCCGTTGTACACTTGTTTTTATAAATATGTATCCTGTTCACATTGTAAGATGCAAAATAAATATATATGTATAATGTGTGTATAATAAATAAATTATTTCAAATTAATATTAAGTAGTTCAAGTCTGCGTCGATACGGGACGTGCCTAGTCTCTATTCATACACTCATTATATTTGAATACCACAATCGTCACGTTCTTTTGTCGACTTTATTTTCCAGCACTCATTTAGGAGACAAAAGGAAAATGACAAATAACTGCAAATATTTAAGCATCATTATTCACTGGCAAAATACCAGTTGGCCGACGAAGTGACGAAGCGTTTAAGTAAACAGTATTGTATGTTTTCAGTAACAAATGTTCGTTTTTAAAATATAATGGCGACTTTCGTCGTTCGGAGAAAATGCATGAGGCTCGACGTCATGACAACTATCGTTTCATTACAAGCTTTTATTTAGTTTCACCTGTCCCGAAATGTTTGTCTGTCATCAAATCTTACAAATTAAAATTGACCCACTTCCCAGTTACCGATTGAGCTGAAATTTTGCATGCATGTGTAAATCAGATGACAATGCAAAATCATTATGACATGGAGCTAATCTGATGATGCCATTGAAAGGTAGCTATAGGAACTTGGTAGTTAAGCGACACAACCCCATCGAGTTTGGGCTCGTATGATTCGTCTTGACGAGCATTAATTATATAGGTTTACCGAGCTATAAAAGCTTGCTATGAAAAAATTATTTTCATTAAAATCTTGTTTCTGAACAGGCTCGTGACCACTATCTCGCCAGACGGTAGGCGATGATGTGGCCGACGGTGGAGCACGTTTGCCTATAAGTAACTTAACTCAACTTAACTCTTGTTTTAAAGATGAGAATGAAGATGTACGCACATTCACCCCTTGTATGCCGGAACGCAGATCTACGCGAGACACAGTGGCTTTTTAATTGAGGCACAATTAAAAAACCATTGTGTCTCGCGTAGATCTATCTCTCTCGATCTCTAATTACGGCATACGAGAGGTTAAATGTGTTCCCAAAACGCTTTGTACGTATGGGTGGTATGTCCACCATGTACCGGTGGCGCAACGCCGCACGTCTAGTAGTGGTTCGATGATGGAACAGATTGTTTAAAGAAATGCATTTGTTCAAACAAACGTTTTGACGTCAAACTTGTACTAATTTCTTGGATGGCAGAAAAAAATCAAATTTTGATCAGTAAGTAATCGCAAATTGTGTGGTTTAATTTCGTTATTGTTATAAAAATTTCTCAATGGAATGGCGAATGTGGTTTGTTTCAATAGATTATCCGGATTAAACAATGGTTCTTAATTAACCACACTTAGGATTCATATTTAAATTATAGGTTTTTTTTTTTTTTTTTTTTTTTATGGTGGGAAAAAATCATGCATTGACATCCCCCGCCCTTGGGCGGTAATGTAATAGTTTATAAAATTTCATCTCAGCGTATTTTCGGTGTATAGAGGGGTTGGGGACTGTCGTAGCCGCGTAGCAATTCTCGTAGCACTTTTTACATAGCACACTTTATATTTTTTTGGTTCACGAAGTTCGAAGTAAGCAAAAAGTGATTAGTTTAAAATTGAAAATAAGTGCTCAAACAGAAAATTACAACGCCCA